>CM016617.1:76390485-77071211 GCA_005393395.2 Gossypium australe
AGAAGAATGAAGAAGGAGGGCTAGGGATTTCGGCAAGTAGAAAAATGAAGAAAAGAAAGAAAGGTGCTAGGTTGCTCCTTTTATAGACATTCGGCCCCCCCTCCTAGCAGCCTTGCCGTCCACACTACTCCACCAAGGAGTTCAAAATTCGGCCATTACCTAAAATTTCTCTTGGCCACACATTTGTATTAATTCAAAATAATTGAATTAATCTTCAAATAATCAATCAAATAATCCACTTAATCTAATAATATCCCTAATATACAAATAATATCCCTTTTAATAAAATCCTTAATATCCATATAATAATATCCTTTATTAATCAAATAAAACCCTTGATTATCCTTATAATATAATCCTTTTAAAAGCTCATATTATCTTCTAATAATATTAATAAAATAAAAGAGTTTGAAGAGAGAAAGTCTCCCCCCCTGTGCCGTCCAAATAAGTAACAAAAAGGGAACTCCGCGACTCGAACCCAGCTCCCCTTGTTCCCCCTTGTGGCGTCACATGTAGCTCTTAAGTGGGCTTACTTTGCCACTTAGTCTAGGCTCATTTTATGTCCAAATTATCCCCATTTATTCTTTTAACACCCTTCTGCTAAGGCTCCTTACCTTTTAAGTTAAAAACTGAATTTTCTACCAAATCGAACCAACACAAAGCCTTAAATTGATCATTATTATTCCATAAATAATGACACAACAGTTCATACATAAGAAAAATAATTTGTTTCCAAATAGCCCCGTTTTTGGGATGTTACAGTTCTACTCCCCTTAAAATAAATTTCGTCCCGAAATTCCTTGATCAAAACAGGTGAGGGTATTGTTGCCGCATCACATCCTCGAGCTCCCACGTGGCTTCCTCCAAACCGTGGTTCCGCCATAGTACTTTCACTAAGGGCACTGACTTCCTACGTAAAACCTTCACATCTCGATCCAAGATCTGAACTGGTTCTTCTTCGAAAGATAAGTCCGCATCCACCTTGATCTCTGCCACTGGCACAACGTGCGATGGGTCTGACCGATACCGTCTCAGCATTGATACGTGAAAGACGTCATGTATCTGACTCAGTTCTGCTGGCAACTCTAGCTGATAAGCTACCGGTCCCACTCGCTTTACAACTGTATATGGGCCAATGAACCTTGGGCTCAGCTTCCCTTTTCGCCCAAATCTCAACACCTTTTTCCAAGGCGACACTTTAAGAAAAACCTTGTCACCTACCTCATACTCCATCTCCTTGCGCTTCAAGTCAGCATAAGACTTCTGTCTATCCGATGCTTCCTTAAGACGATCCCGAATCGCCCTAACCTTGTCCTCGGTTTCTGCCACCAAATCTGGACCCAAGACTTGTCTTTCACCTAACTCCGTCCAACATGTAGGAGTACGGCATTTCCGTCCATACAATGCTTCGTATGGTGCCATCTGGATACTCGCTTGATAGCTATTGTTGTAGGCAAATTCCGCTAATGGTAGAAATTCTTCCCAACTACCTCGGAACTCCAAGACACAACCTCTCAGCATATCCTCCAAAATCTGTATCACTCTCTCTGATTGTCCATCGGACTGTGGATGAAAGGCTGTACTGAAATCCAACCGTGTACCCAAAGCTTGATGCAATGCTTTCCAAAACCTCGACGTGAACCTCGGATCCCTATCCGAGATAATCGATACTGGCACACCATGCAATCTGACTATCTCAGCCACATATAATCTTGCTAGCTTCTGGAGTGAATAATCCATTCTTACAGGTACGAAGTGAGCTGACTTGGTTAACCGGTCCACAATCACCCAAACTGCGTCCTTCTTGCTGGGCGTAAGGGGTAGCCCACTAACGAAATCCATAGTGATCCGTTCCCACTTCCATTGAGGGATCTTTACCGGTTGAAGTAGCCCTGATGGCAACTGATGTTCAGCCTTAACCTGTTGACATGTCAAGCATCTTCCTACAAATTCCGTTACTTCACGCTTCAACCCAGGCCACCAAAACTGCTTCCGCAAATCCCCATACATCTTGTTTCCTCCCGGATGCATAGCATATGGGCTGCTATGAGCATCTTGGAGAATTTTCCGCCTCAACTCACATCTTTTGGCATACATGCTCGCCCTTGAAAACATAGCACTCCATCACTAGATAGACTGTACCCTTCCAAACCACCATCCTGAACTTGCATTCTCTTAGCATTTAACCCTTCGTCCACTAACTGCTTGTCCTTAATCTCCTCGATCCATGTTGGCTTTACTTGAAGTTCCGCCAAGAGACTTCCATCATCATATAGACTCAACCGAGCAAACATCGCTCTTAAGTCCGTCACAACCTTCCGGCTCAACGCGTCAGCTACCACGTTAGCCTTGCCTGGATGGTACTCGATTGAACAATCGTAGTCCTTTAATAGTTCAATCCACCGACGTTGTCTCAGGTTTAGATCCTTCTGGGTCAGAAGATACCTCAAACTCTTATGATCCGTGTAAACTATCGACTTCTCCCCATAGAGATAATGCCTCCATATCTTCAAAGCGAAGACAACTGCTGCTAACTCCAAGTCGTGCGTCGGGTAGTTAACCTCATGCGATCTTAACTGACGGGATGCATAGGCTACTACCTTCCCATCCTGCATCAACACACATCCCAAACCAGTATGGGATGCATCACAATAGACAGTAAACAACCTTCCTGCTTCAGGCTGTACCAAAACCGGAGCTTCCGTCAAAATTTTCCTTAGCTTATCAAAGCTTTCTTGCTGCTTCTCCGTCCATACAAATGAAACATCTTTTCTTAGCAGCTTCGTCAATGGTGCTGCGATTAAAGAAAATCCTTCTACGAATCTCCGATAGTACCCCGCTAAACCCAGAAAGCTTGGTATTTCAGCCACTGTTCTTGGTGGTTTCCAATCCAATACTGCTTCAATCTTGCGAGGATCTACTCTAATTCCTTCTGCTGATACTACATGGCCTAAGAAAGCCACCTCCTTTAGCCAAAATTCGCACTTACTGAATTTGGCATATAACTGCTTCTCCCTCAATACTTGCAGAACTATCCGTAAATGCCTGTCATGTTCCTCCTCCGTCTTAGAATAGACCAATATGTCGTCTATGAATACCACGACGAATTGATCCAAGTACTGCTGAAATACTCTATTCATTAAATCCATGAACGCCGCCGGTGCATTGGTCAACCCAAATGGCATTACGAGGAACTCGTAGTGCCCATACCGAGTTCGGAATGCCGTCTTGTGAACATCCACTTCCTTCACCCTTAATTGATGATAACCCGACCTAAGGTCAATCTTTGAAAATATCGACGCTCCCTTCAATTGGTCAAATAAGTCGTCGATCCGAGGCAACGGGTACTTGTTCTTGATTGTTAACTTGTTCAACTGACGGTAGTCGATGCACATCCGCATAGATCCGTCCTTCTTCTTGACAAATAACACGGGTGCTCCCCATGGAGATATGCTAGGTCGGATAAATCCTCTATCCAAGAGCTCCTGAATTTGAGCCTTTAGCTCCACCAATTCCTTAGGTGCCATTCGATATGGTGCTATAGACACGGGTGCTGTTCCGGGTAGCAAGTCTATACCGAATTCGACTTCCCGATCTGGAGGCAAACCTGGAAGTTCTTCCGGGAATACGTCAGCAAATTCCCCAACCGTTCGAACCTCAACTACTGACTCCTTAGCTTCCAGAGCACAGATCCTAACCAAATATGCCTCGCAACCTTTCTTGACCATTCTTTCGGCCTTCGAGGCCGACACCACATTGGATAGGTAATTCCTTCTATCACCTATCGTAACCACTTCACCACCCTCAGCCGTCTTAAGCACCATGCGCTTAGCCGCGCAATCCAAATTCGCCTGATACTTAACCAACCAGTCCATTCCAAGGATCAAATCGAACTCTCCGAAAGGTAGTTCCATCAGATCGGCTACAAATACGACCCCTTGGAGTTCTAGGGGTACACCTCTATAAAGTTTGTCTACTACTACAGAGTGTCCTAGGGGGCTTAGCACAGTCATCTTCCTAAGAGTAGTCTCAGAGTCTAGGTCCATAGTCCCTACCACACTACTAGCAATGTACGAGTGCGTCGAACCCACATCAATCAATGCAACATAAGGTAAACCAAATATTAGAAACGTACCGGTTATGACGTCTGGTGCGTCTCCCTCCTCGCGACGCCTCGCTGCATAGACTAAGCCAGGCTGCCTAGCCTCTGTGTTACCCGAACCTCTGCCCTGAATTCCACGACCTCGGTTGGAACCATTGTTTCCTCTGCCATTACCCCGACCCCTCTGCGGTGGTCCAACATTTCTGCCCTGAGCGCGATTCTGACCTTCTGGCTGATCCTTAGCTACCTTTGAGGACAGTCCCTTACCCGATGCTCCAAAGACCCACACTCAAAACAACCTTTGTTACCGGTCCAACAACTCCCCCAATGGGTTTTTCCACAGCGGTTGCACTGAGTTGGCCTTTGATTAGTAGTCGTGGGCCTACCGATCTGATTTGGCCCACTCTGCCTAGCCCGCTTCTGAGCATTAGCGCTACCCGATCCAGCTGACCCAAAACCTCTCTTTTGGTTATTCTTACTATAGTTTTGTCTCACAGTCTCCTTAATCCCTTCGGCCACCTTGGCCTTCTCCACTAGGGACGAGAACTCACGAACCTGCTGCGGGGCGATTAGCAATCTCAGATCATCTCTGAGCCCGTCCTCAAAGCGGACACAGCGCTTATGTTCGGTGGCTACGATTCCTCTGGCATACCTACTCAGCCTTAAAAACTCCGCCTCATACTCGGCCACCGACTTAGTTCCTTGCACTAGACCTAGGAAGGCTTTCCTTTGGGCATCAGTGTAACTAGTGCCCACATACTTCTTCTGAAAGGCCGTCTTAAAGTAGTCCCACGTGAGATCATCAGCCGCGGCTCCATCCCGGACTGTCAGCCACCACTGGTACGCCTCATCCTTTAAAAGCGACACCGCCCCTTTCAGCTTCTCCTCCTCAGTCAGGTCGAGATCATCCATAACCCTTTCCGTAGATTCTAGCCAATATTCTGCAGCACTGGGCGCCACTCCTAAGACACCACGGAATACCTCGGCCCCGTTAGACCGTATTTGCTCGGGAATAGACTTCCGAGCTCCCAAATTCCCACCAGCCCCGGCCACCATCTCCAACACTCGCAAAACAGCTTGCGACACAGCCTCACCACCGGTCTGGTCCTGCTCCTCAGCCCTGAAAGTAGGAGGTGGTGGTGGCGGTGGTACCTCGTTTTCCGAACCTTGACCTGACCTGACGGGTTCAGACACCGTCATTCTACCCCTACCGCGTCCACGACGTCCACGTCCTCTAGAACTCATTCTATCTACTGCGCTTTAATCTGATTAAGAAAATTTTATGTGTTAGCATTTGTTTCACTTTCTTATTCACGAAGACATTTTATGAACATAATTTAATTAGGGATTCTTTCGAGCAAACAAGGTTTCAGTCTTCTATCCTAGTTCACACAAAAAGTTCATGCATCCATTCCTTAATGCTTTCCATACCTATTCACTCTTCGGACATTTCTGCCCATTTCTAACCCAGGGGTATTTTCGTCATTTTCCCTACAGGGGTATTTTCGTAAAGAAATTTTAAAACTTTAGTAAAGTAGGTCATCTGAAATTCCCAAAACTGGAGGATATTTATAAAAATTTGTAAAATCGTAATCGTTTTAAAACCAGGGGTATTTTGGTAATTTTGTCAATCAGGGGCAATTTTGTCATTTTGATAGATCAGGAATATTTTCGACAGTTGTAAAACTTCGAGGGTTCCTTTTTGAAAATTTTCCTTTTCAAATAGTAATGTTTGTAAAAATTTCTAAAACCAGGGTCATTTCGGTAATTTTGCAACTTGAGGACGTTTTCGTAATTTTCCAAAACCAAAATATTTTGTTGATGATTTTCAAAGCTAAGTTGTTGAATATTTGTAAAATAGTTGGAATTTTTTGAGCAAAACCATTGAACTAATATTTTATGAACCGAGGGCATTTTAGTAATTTTACCCCTAAGGGTATTTTTGTAATTTTCCACAAATCAAATTTTTCGAGGAAAAAGTTGTAAAAATGATGTTCTCCGATTTGAAAGAGTTATTGCAAAAGTTTTGAAAACATTAGGGTTCTTGTTGTTTCGTTCCTTTCAAAACATGGCTAATTCCCTTTTCGGGTTTTAATCATAGTGTTTAGCCTATGACCGAGCCCTTATGGTCAGGGTGAACCAAAGCTACGCACCAGGCAAGATTCGAGTGAAGAGGAGGTGGGTCACGCGGACCGCTTAAATACCAAGCTCTCACCGAACCTTTCTAGACATGCGCACAGAGGTTGCCACACCACTGAGCCCTCTGAGTTAGGGTGAACCGAAGCTACGCACCAGGTAGGATACCTGCGAAGAGGAGGTGAGTCACGAGGACTGCTTAAATACCAAGCTCTTCCGGATCCAATCCTAGACATGCGTACAGGGGTTACCACACCCTAGCTCACTTGGCTAAGTCATAGATTGGTTTAGTTCTTTAATGTCTTATGTTCGGTTCATGTGTTTGAGTAATCTAATCCTAGGGTTCAAGTCTTATAAGTCTATCTACGTTCCATACTTCCTACCCTTCTACAAAATATAATTCACCAAGAGGTTCAGAAGTACTTACCTGGGCGGATCGGTGCCGGAGACTCGGGCCATGCTGTTCAAAATCCAAAAATTATTTCATAAGGCCTTTTAAAACATTTTTGGGCCTTGGGCCCCCACAGCCGAGTTTTGAACTGGGCTCTGATACCAACTTTGTAACAACCCAAACCCGGCCCAAACACTATGGTCGAATCTGGATCGTTACGGGGAAAAATCTTTTTGAAACCGTTTCTAAACCCATTAAGCTTTGTTGAAAAAAAACTTTTCGGATTGGATTATCTTGATTAAATCATACTTAGTCTTTATCTTAAAAAAAAATATTTAAGTCAAGTTATGAAACAAATTTCAACTGTGCCCGTTGGCATTTTAAAATATTTTCGTGTTTAATTGGAAAATGTGTAATCTAAGTTCAACAATAATAATATCCGAGTTTAAAATAATATCCAACATAAGAAAAAAAAATAAATAAAGTATCAGGAGGCCTTATTACAACCAAATTAAATAAACCCAAAGTAAATAATTAAATAGAAATTAAAGTCATTTAAATTTAATTCCACTGCATGGCCACCTCGAGTCAACCCGGCTCCCCATCCGCGATCTAAGTGTCACCTGAAAAATATAAAGGAGAAGGTGAGTCACCAAGACTCAGTATGTAACCCTTCCCCCATTTTAAAGCATTTTCATACACATCAAATAACAATTAATACGCAGAATAATGTGTACCCAACCTAGCCAACCATACGCCATTGTCTACCCCGTTGTGGTACCAAACCACTGGTGGTGCCAAACCACTGGTGACATATAGTCACGTTGTGCTACCAAAGCACTGGTGTCCGTAGACACAAATCGGGTGATGGGGCCAACCCATCGTGTGATACCAAATCACTGGCAGACGATCCCATATCTCTAGTGGGGCCAACCCACGGTGGTGTTAACCACAGGGATAAGTCGCTATTGAGGTACCAAACCTCTGGAGGTACCAAACCTCTGGTGACCGTAGTCACAGTGTGTTACCAAAACACTGGTGCCCGTCGGCACATTATCACTGCCCCCTCCACTCATCAACCCACATAGTCAACAGTCACATATAGATTTATCATATGTATTATCATAGCATGCTTCCCAAAAGCATAAAATAGCAATCATATGCACAGGTACTTACCTGGTTACCCCATATACCGTTATGGTATTCAAGCCATTGCTACATACATCAAGTTAGCAATCACATTACTTAGCATAATTTAATAAGTTAAATGGTGTGTATGTACACACCTGTTACCACGATAGCCTTAGATCCTGAAGTTAGTCAATCGGCCACACTCTAAGTCCTTGCCCCTATATTCGGCCAACTATCAAGGTTAGTATATGGGCCATTCGGCCAAACCAAAAGATTTAAAGGGATCATACTTTGTACCCGAATCCTTACCCAAATCACTTTGAGTACTAGCCTCAGCGTTCGATTTTGCGAACCTGGTTTACCAACTTCACTTAGTCAATTAATAGCACTAATAACCATAGCCTTCGGCTTTTAAATACTAATATAAGCCTTACCTACACTTACCAAATTCGGTTGGTAGAAGATGGAGCCTAGATCGCCTGATTCCAAATATCTCAGAGTCCCTACAACATTTCGGTTTAGACAAAAGATAGCCAAATATCAGTCTGTGCCGGACTCCTTTTTTTCCCATGCTTAAATCGACAGAATCATAAAAGAGAACAACAAAAAAAAAAAAACCATTCGGCTATGCCCTTTCTTACCTTCTTTAAATCGATTGAAGACTAACTTCCGAAGAGCCTTATATTTCCTTTAGTATTCGGTTAACAATGCTGCCAAGGAGGAGTGTGAGATTCGGTTCTTCAAGGGGGTGTATTCGGCTATTGAAGGAAAGAAAATAATGGAGATGGGAGGGAAAAGAAGTTTCGGCTTAAGGGATTTGGGAGGCTGGAATAAAAATAAAAGAAGAATGAAGAAGGAGGGCTAGGGATTTCGGCAATGAAGAAAAGAAAGAAAGGTGCTAGGTTGCTCCTTTTATAGACATTCGGCCCCCCCTCCTAGCAGCCTTGCCGTCCACACTACTCCACCAAGGAGTTCAAAATTCGGCCATTACCTAAAATTTCTCTTGGCCACACATTTGTATTAATTCAAAATAATTGAATTAATCTTCAAATAATCAATCAAATAATCCACTTAATCTAATAATATCCCTAATATACAAATAATATCCCTTTTAATAAAATCCTTAATATCCATATAATAATATCCTTTATTAATCAAATAAAACCCTTGATTATCCTTATATATAATCCTTTTAAAAGCTCATATTATCTTCTAATAATATTAATAAAATAAAAGAGTTTGAAGAGAGAAAGTCTCCCCCCCTGTGCCGTCCAAATAAGTAACAAAAAGGGAACTCCGCGACTCGAACCCAGCTCCCCTTGTTCCCCCTTGTGGCGTCACATGTAGCTCTTAAGTGGGCTTACTTTGCCACTTAGTCTAGGCTCATTTTATGTCCAAATTATCCCCATTTATTCTTTTAACACCCTTCTGCTAAGGCTCCTTACCTTTTAAGTTAAAAACTGAATTTTCTACCAAATCGAACCAACACAAAGCCTTAAATTGATCATTATTATTCCATAAATAATGACACAACAGTTCATACATAAGAAAAATAATTTGTTTCCAAATAGCCCCGTTTTTGGGATGTTACATAAAATATTATGTTTTCATGAAATGCATGGAGATATATTATTAGGTAATAATTTTATATATCAACATTTACCATTCTCTATCAATAAAAATTTTGTTATATTAACTACTGAAAATACTTCAGTAGAAATACCCTTAGTAGATAATCATAAATTTATTTGTGAAAAAAACTTTACACCATCTAGGAAAGAACAAATTAAACAACTTGAAACAAATCATTGGTTGTTTAAAATATTAGAAAATAATTTTAGTGAAGAACCATTAAAATTATGGAAAAATAGCCCTAGATATTGTACTATTAAATTAGAAAATCCTTATAAAATTATTAGAGTAAAACCTATGATCTATCTAAACAAGATATAGATGAATTTGATACACAAATAAAAGAATTATTAGAAAAAGGATTAATAGAAGAAACTAATAGTCCACATTCTAGTCCTGCTTTTATGGCAAGAAACCATGCTGAAATAAAAAGAGGAAAAGCTAGAATGGTCATTAATTATAAAAGATTAAATCAAAATACTATTTTTGATGAATATTTTATTCCAAGAAAGGAAGTTTTAATAAATCAAGCTAAACAAGCAAAATATTTTAGTAAAATTGATTGTAAATCAGGATTCTGGCAAATCATGCTAACAGAAGAATCTAAACCTTTAACAACTTTTAGTGCACCTAATGGACATTATCAATGGAAAGTAATGCCACTTGGATTATGTAATGCACCACAAGTCTTCCAAAGATGGATTGACACTATTTTTAAAAAATATAAAAAATTTTGTGTAGTGTATATAGATGATATTTTAATATTTTTAGATTCATTAGAAAATCATAGAAAACATTTAAATATCATATCTAAAGAATTCATAAAACATGGAATCATATTAAGTCCAAAGAAAATCGAATTAGAAAAAACTGAAATAGAATTCTTAGGATTAATATTATTTGCTGATGGTCTTAAACTTCAAGATCATATTATAATAAAAATAAAAGAATTTCCTGAAAATATTACAGATAAAAAACGGCTTCAACAATTTTTAGGAATTATTAGTTATGGTAGAAATTTCTTTCCTAACTTATCTAAAAATTAGATGAGTTATATGAAAAACTAAAAAAGGACAAACCTTTTAAATGGTCTGAAATGGATTCAGATATTATAAGAAATATAAAGTCTGAAATAAAT
The DNA here is from genome assembly GCA_005393395.2 of Gossypium australe. NCBI lineage: Eukaryota > Viridiplantae > Streptophyta > Magnoliopsida > Malvales > Malvaceae > Gossypium > Gossypium australe. The sequence continues at coordinate 76,401,016 of CM016617.1, forward strand.
TATATTCCTAAAGTTTATTTACCTAAACAAGGTGATAAATTAATTTTAGAAACATATGCCTCAGAAAAAAAATTAGGGATGTGTATTAAAAGCAAAAACAATAAAAAATGAGGAATTAATTTGTGGATATTGCTCGGGAAAATTTAAACCAAATGAAATAAATTATGTTATTTACGAAAAATAACTATTAGCAATAAAAAAAGGAATAAAAAAATTCTTAATATATTTAGCACTTGAAAATTTTATTATAAAAACTGATACTCAAGCAGTTAAGCAATTTCTAACTAACAAAAGTTTAGAAACTGTACCTAGAAGAATTAGATAGTATAATGAATTATGCCAATTTAATTTTGAAGTTATTTACATAAAAGGAACTAATAATATGATTGCTGATTTTCTTAGCAGGCCTTATGGATAGAGGTAAAAAACCTATAGAAAAAGTTGGAGAATGGACAACTGTCCATAAAAAACTCAACAAAGGGAAAACAATAAGTCCTAAACAAGGATTTATTACTATACCTGCTCAAGTACCATTTTATCCTAACCGGCGATATTATGTACCATATCCAATGGTAAGCCAACCATTTGGAACACAATCACCAAACCCGGTGAGTTATTTTAATTGGTCTCAAGATCCAGATTTAGCATCTCAAACCAGTTATGCTGAAATTATAAAAGAAACAGAAATGTTTTTGAAACAACAACAACAAATTCCAGAAATAAAAGATTTTTTTAATCCAAGAATACCTCTGGAATATTATAATTTTATAAACAAAATACGGAAAACCCATATTTTTGAGCAAAGAGCAAACTTTAGAAGAGCTCTTACACAATTTTCATATTTTTTAATTGAAAAAAAACTAAAGAAAATGAATCCCATGATTTATTACTTAAATCTATTTTATATAGAGATTGGGACGAAATACTAATAGAATATATGGATATTAAGGAGATAAATAATCTTCTTGATATATTCCAATATTTTATTAATAAAGGAACAAACAGTTCTATTATTAATAAAATGTTTAGAATATGTCTATATAATAAGTGTAGACAAATTCTACCACCAGATATTTTTACGAAAATAAATAGAGCTATTTGCAACCAACAAGCTCAATTTAAAGAAACTTTTTCAAAATACTTTTTACAAGCTTATGTTTTTACTAATGATATAGGAGAACAACCTACTATCAAATTTTGACTAGATCATGAACCATTTGATATAACCAGTATTGAATGGGGATTTGTTAAAGAAATAACAGTCCAAAATCTTTCTTTTCATCTACTAAAAGATTTTCCTACTATAGTAAAATCTAGATTAATAAATTTTACTAGTATAAATGATTTTGTCTATTATTTTCATATAGAAATAAATAGTTTTATTGGTATAGCTGAAAAAAATTTTATCAGCCATATCAAATTTGGAATATCCGTACAATGCTTTGGGGAAGATCCCTCTCAGCAGCAAATGAAGATAAACAACACTTGGAAAAAACCATTGACAAGTGTTACAATGATTTTTCTAATTATCAAATCTAAGCCAGAATTGATTTGATGACCAAGGCCCAGTATCTACTTCAACAAAACACTAACATATTCTGGACCGATGGCAAGAGAATTTTAGCATATGACACTAGAAAAAGCCAGGAAGAAAGAAATGAAGAGTCCGTTCAGTTATTAAGGAAGATAGCTGACATGGAGATTGATGATTTTCCGATAACAACGGAAATCAAAGACACGTGGGAAAGCTGGAATTCACCAGTTCCTTCACCAGAGTCATTACATCTTGATGAAATCGAGGAAATGAATCTCAAAAACATCCATGAAGGATAACAACAAAACACAACACGTGGAAGAATGACATCCAAGAATGGAGCATTCAGTTTTGGAGGCGATGTGAAAGGAAGGAAATCTATTCACCATCACCATCAATAAATGTCCATAAACAAATGAGACAAAAGATGATGAAAGCATGATGGAAGCAACCATCAATGCATGAGAAACGTGGAAAAAACCACAAAATTAGAAGACTACGTGGAAGCAACCATCATGTCAACATTTATTTCAAGAAGGTTACGTGGAAGCAATCATTTAGCTGGCATTAAAGTCATCCTTATCAGGATACTGTGCGGATTTGAATTGTAAATAAATTAGAGTCTAAAATTTGTATTATAAATAGGCATTGTGATAGCCTAAAGAAGGCATCGGATCGGGAAAGGCATCAAAAAACTTTCTTTTGTATACTTATTCTCTTTCTCAAAAAACCATAAAAATCTTTCTTGATCATCTTTGTAAATTATCCTTGTAAATTATCTTACTATCCTTTTGTGAAATAAAATTCTACAATATTAATATTCGTTAAATCTAAATATATTGGTTAAAACAAAATATATTGGTTAAAACAAATGAGACAAAAGATGATGAAAGCATAATGGAAGCAACCATTAATGCATGAGAAACATGGAAACAACCACAAAATTAGAAGACTACGTGGTAGCAACTGTAACAGTCCGGTCTATACCCTAGTCGGAACAGTGGTTTTGGGACCACAAATTTGAGTCTGTATAATATTTTAATATTATATTCTGTGTCTTTGATACGTAATGATACATGTGTTAAAGTATCGTAAATTAATTCGTCTGTCTGTGTGTTTAATTTGAGCAAAGGACTAAATTGCATTGATATACAAATTAGCATGCTACATGAAGAGGTACTTAATTGTCATGTCTTTTTAAGTATGAGGATTTTATGTGGCAATTAAGCCATTAGCGTAAGCGGACAGTTAAGGTCAAAAATGACCTTGATTTATATGTTATATATGTTTTTTATTATAAGGATAATTTAGTAATAAGGTTAATAATATGATTGTTAATAAAATAAAGCATGAAAATGGAACATTCATTCATGTATTCTCCACCAAAAATACAAAGGAAAGAAAGGTTTTGAAGCTTTCTAACATTCGACATTCATTAAGCAAAATTAAGGTAAGTTTTTGTAACACCCCAAACCCGGCCCAAACGCCATGACCAGATCTGGTATGTTACGAGTTAAATGTTAAAAACTTTGCTTTGAAGGGATTTGAAATCTCGGTCCGTTTATGTAGGTATTCGTTAAATAAGTGTTATTTGCAGAAAACCTTTGTGGGTTTTTTTTATTTAAAACTTGTTTGAAAATCCCATTTTATTTCTTCTTATAAATAAGTCTTTGAACATAAATTTATAAATGTAACATCAAGAAATATAAATCGATAACCTAAGCTATGGAAGCCTTATTACATAGATAGTCCCAAATTAAAACTTAAAGAAAAACCGGAAATAGTTTATGAAAATAAAAGACTTGATGGCCCCTCGAGTCTACCTCGGCTCCCATGTCCACGATCTACTGCTCACCTGAAAGGTTTAGGAAAATAAAGGGTGAGTCACCAAAACTCAGTGTACAAATCCCAAAAACACATAAAAGGCTTGAGGCCCACAAACACATTACGGGCCTTGGCCCATACACAATGGCAACAAAACATATGCATCCTACATGGCCCAACCCAACCTAATAGTCCATCCTCTACACACCAGCCCTTACTAGCCATCACACCTCGGGGATTTCTACAATCAACCCACCAACCGCTACACACCATGTCGACAGTCATACAACCTATTCCTAATAATCAGGAATAAATTTAACGTGGCTTAGCCATCGATCACTACTGTGACCAAACTGTACAATTCGTGGTTTGACCACCGATCACCAAGTGACCTACTAACATGCTCTTCCCCTTCATCATGTTAACCCCATCCCATGCATACATCCACGCAAAATCAAACAATATACTGCCTAATAGATCACAGACTATCACATACATCGATACACATAAAGAAGTTTCTATGATTACGTACCTGGCATCCCTTGCCTACCCCTTTTGGGTAATACGACTGTCCATACAGCCTTTTTCTGGCTTTTAGCCCATAACATATATAGTACAGATTAATTAGTGTGTTAGAGATCTTCACACCTGATTACAGTCAAGACGATACTTTCTATGTCGACACTGTCAGTAGCCGATATGACTGCTAACTGCCTAAGGTTTTGCTCCGAAGCCGGTGCACAACCCGGGGCCAATCTCGAACCACTGACACCGCTCGTTTCTTAAACTTAGGGATTGGGTTTACAGATCCAATCCCTTCCTTCGCCTGATCGACATTTGATTCCATCAAAAGACCTTATCAGTTGCTACCATCACAACATATGGTTGTTAATCCATATCATAAGGCTAAGATCATAAATACGATCCAACGGAACTGTGATTCCGCCATAGAAGCTTAACCAACGGAACCGTCTTCCTTCGCAACACTTTAACATCATGATCCAAGATTTCCACTGGTTCCTCTTCAAAAGATAGGTCAGGTCTTATCTCGATTTCTTCCACAGGCACCACGTGAGATGGATCCGAACGATATCATCTCAGCATAGAGACATGGAACACATTGTGAATCTAACTTAACTCTGAAGGTAACTCAAGCTGATAAGCTATCGGTCTTACTCATTTCAACACCCGGTATGGTCCGATGAATCTGGGACTTAACTTACCCTTCTGTCCAAACCTTAGTACTTTCTTCCATGGTGACACCTTCAGGAAAACCTTGTCATCCACTGCAAATTCTATGTCCTTACGCTTCAGGTTAGCATAGGACTTCTGTCTGTCCGATGCTTCCTTTAGTCGAGCCCGAATTAACTCAACCTTCTTTTCTGTCTCGGTAACCAATTCTGGGCCCAAAATCCGACGGTCCCCTAATTCCGTCCAACACGTAGGAGTACGACACCTCCGCCCGTACAATGCTTCGTAGGGCGCCATCTGAATACTAGACTGGTAACTGTTGTTGTACGCAAACTCTGCCAGCGGTAAGAACTCTTCCCAACTACCCCTGAAATCAATGACACAACCCCTTAACATGTCCTCTAAGATCTGAATTACCCGCTCAGACTGACCATCGATCTGAGGATGGAATGCTGTACTGAAATCCAACTTCGTACCCAATGCTTGATGCAACGCCTTCCAAAATCGTGATGTGAACCTAGGGTCCCTGTCCGATATGATCGATACTGGTATTCCATGCAACCTCACTACCTCCGCTATGTATAGCTTAGCCAATTTCTACAGAGAGTAATCGACACGTACTGGTATGTAATGAGCAGACTTTGTCAAGCAATCAACAACCACCCAGACCGAATCTTTCTTAGTAGGCTGAGAGGTAGCCCACTAACAAAGTCCATTGTGATCCTTTCCCAGATCCATTGTGGAATCTTCACCGGCTGCAACAACCCTGATGGTAACTGATGTTCCGCCTTTACCTGCAGACAGGTCAAACACTTACTTACAAATTCGGTCACCTCTCGTTTTCGGCCCGGCCACCAAAACTATTCTCGCAAATCCTGATACATCTTACTCCCTCCAGGGTGCATAGCGTATGGGCTACTATGCGCTTCTAACAAAATCTTACGCCTCAACTCAGGATCTTTCGGCATGCACACTGTCCCTTGAAAACATAATAGCCCTTCCTCATTCACACTAAATTCCGTTGTTCCATCACTTGATCCTACCTGAAATTTCCCCTTTAGCAAACCATCAGTCTGCTGCTTCTCCTTAACCTGATTGACCCAAGAGGGTTTCACTTGAAGTTTGGCTAACAACCTCCCATCATCGTATAAACTGAGGTGAGCAAACATCGCTCTCAAGTCATAGATTACTTTTCGACTCAGGGCATCCGCCACCACGTTACTTTACCCGGATGGTACTCGATCGAGCAGTCATAATCCTTTAACAACTCGATCCACCTCCTTTGCCTTAGATTCAACTCCTTCTGGGTCAAAAGGTATTTTAAGCTCTTATGGTTGGTATAAATGACAGATTTCTCCTCGTACAGGTAATGTCTCTAGATCTTCAAAGCAAAAACCACCGCCACCAATTCCAGATCATGAGTGGGATAACTTGCTTTGTGCGGTCTTAACTGCCGGGATGCGTATGCAACAACCTTTCCATCTTGCATCAACACGCATCCCAGTCCCGTGTGTGAAACATCGCAGTAAATCACGAACTCCTTTCCAGCCTCCGACTGAATCAACACCGGAGGCTCTGTCAAGATCCTTTTTAACCTTTCGAAACTCTCTTGCTGCTTATCAGACCAAACAAACGGAACCCCTTTCCGTAACAACTTAGTTAATGGTGCCGCGATCAATGAAAATCCTTCCACAAACCTTCTGTAATACCCGGCTAAACCAAGAAAACTCTGAATTTCTGCTACCGATTTAGGCGGCTTCGAATCCAACACCGCTTCAATTTTTCGAAGGTCAACCCTAATCCCCTCTACCGACACAACGTGACCTAAAAAAGTAACTTCCTTAAGCCAAAATTCGCACTTACTGAATTTGGCATATAGCTACTTCTCCCTCAGAATCTGCAGAACCACTCGAAGATGTGAATCATGCTCCTCTTCCGATTTTGAATAAACCAGGATGTCATCTATAAATACCACAACAAACCGATCCAAGTAAGGTTGGAACACTCGGTTCATCATATCCATAAACGCTGCTGGCGCGTTGGTCAACCCAAATGGCATCACCATGAATTCGTAGTGACCATAGCGAGTCCTAAAAGCCGTCTTATGAATATCCGCCTCTTTGACCTTAAGCTGATGGTACCCTGATCTCAGATCTATCTTTGAAAAGACCGAAGCCCCCTTCAACTGATCGAACAAGTCGTCGATCCTCGGCAACAGGTATTTATTCTTGATTGTTAACTTATTCAACTGACGATAATCAATGCACATACGCATTGATCCATCCTTCTTCTTAACAAATAACACTGACGCTCCCCAAGGCGACACATTTGGTCGAATAAACCCTCTGTCCAACAACTCTTGTATCTGCGCCTTTAGCTCCACCAACTCCTTTGGCGCCATTCTGTACGGAGTGATATATACTGGCGCTGTTCCCGGAAGAAGATCGATACCAAACTCCACCTCACGATCCGGGGGTAATCCCGGAAGCTCTTCTGGGAAAACATCAAGAAATTCCTTCACTGTCCTAACATCCCCGACAGTTAGTTCCTTGGCTTCTAGAGCCCGAACGAACATTAGAATTGCCTTGCATCCTTTTCTCACCATCCTTTCTGCTCTTAAGGCAGACACCACATTTGACAAGCAGTTCCCCCTTTCACCTATCACCAACACTTCGCCACCCTCGGGGGTTTTTAACACCAAACGCTTGGCTGCACAATCTACACTAGCTTGATACCTCACCAGCCAATCCATACCTAAGATTAAGTCAAACTCCTCGAACGGTAATTCCATCAGATCAGTCAAGAAAACTATTCCTTGAACTTCTAAAGGCACCTCCCGATAAAGCTTATTTACCACCACCGAGTGTCCTAATGGGCTAATTACGGTCATCTCCCTAGAAGAAATCTCAGGATCTACGCTTAAAGTTCCAGACACCCTACTAGCAACATATGAATGCGTCAACCCCAAGTCAATCAATGCAGTGTAAGGCAAGCCAAAAATTAAAAACGTACCGGTTATGACATCCGGTGCGTCAGCCTTCTCTCGACGTCTGACAGCATAGACTAACCCCGACTGTCTCGCCTCAGTGTTTCCTGCCCCTTGGCCTGGTGCTCCACGACCCCGACCGAAACCGTTACCAACTCTGGCTGGACCACGACCTCTCTGTGGTTGCTGACCTCCTCTTCCCAGCTGAGCATTCCTTTGACCTGTGGGCCCTTCACTGCCCCGTTGCTGTGGACAGTTTCTAACTTGGTGGTCCGTAGATCCACACCTAAAGCAGTTTCCACTGCCCACCCAACACTCACCTATATGGAATTTACCACATCGAGCACACTTCTGTGTCTGACTAGCAGCAGCAGGTCTCTCATCCCGTCTCGGCCCGTCTAACCTAGGTCTTTTCTGATTACGCCCAGCTGCCCTTGATGATCCAAAATTTCTCTTACTTCCACTCCTATCTCTATCCCGATTCAATTTTTCTGTCCGCTTTACCTCCTCAGCTATCTTAGCTTTTTCCACAAGCACAGAAAATTCCCTCTCCCGCTGTGGTGCTATCAGTATGCACAGATCGTCCCTCAGACCATCTTCAAATCGAACACAACGTTCATGGTATGTGGCCACCATTCCTCGAGCATAACGGCTAAGGTGTAAGAATTCTGCTTTATACGCAGCCACCGACGTACTTCCCTGAACCAGATTCAAAAACGCTCTACGCTGCGCATCCATAAAACTCGTCCCGATGTATTTACTTTGAAACGTCGTTCTGAAGAAATCCCAGGTGATACGGTCAGCCATCCAACCATCTTTAACCGTAAGCCACCATTGATAAGCTTCGTCCCGCAGGAGAGATACAACCCCTTTCAGTTTTTCCTCTTCTGTGAAATCCAAATCATCCATTATACGCTCAATCACCTCTAACCAATACTCAGCCGTACTCGGGGCTATACCAGAAATTCCACTAAACATTTCTGCCCCATTGGCTCTAAGTCGCTCCAACACAGATTTTCGGGCTCCTGTGCCCATGCCTGGCCCAGCAACCCTCTCTAAAACCCTTAACATCGCCTGAGATACCGCATCATCTCCGGCCGTCTAGTCCTGAAATTCTGCCTCTGCAGCTGGTGGAACTGGCATCTCGTTTCCTGACCCATGGCCAGATCCTACTGGTTCTGACACGGCCATCCTACCCCTACCATGGCCACGCGACGGACGTCCACGACCCCTTGTAATCATTCTACCGATTCACGTTTATCTGATTAGAAATTTTATGAATTATTAATTTCTTCCACTAATTAACCACGAACAATCTTATGAACAGTAGTTTTAAGAGTAGTTCTTTGAATCAGAAATTATATCTACGGGTTTCAGTCTCAAGTTTGTATCTCCTAGTTCTAGGAACCACATACATTCAACCATCATACATCAACATACAAGTAGCATCCATGAACTCACATTCATCGCATCAGGGTATTTTCGTCATTTCACTACCCAGGGGTATTTCCGTAATTTTGTCCTACAGGGTATTTTCGTAATTTTCCCAAAATAGGGTATCGTGGTGATTCTTTCAGAATAGAGGTATTTTTGTTTTTGTTTTTTTTCTGAAACAGGGGTATTTTGGAAGATTTATTTTTGCAAACTGGGTACTTTTGTAAATCTAGAGGTTTTCGGGTAAGTTTGCAAAACATAGGTATTTTGGTAATTTTGTCAATCAGGATTGTTTCAGTAATTTCACAAATTTTCGTAGTTTTACAAATCAGGGTATTCTGGGAAATTTTCACAAATCAATGGTATTTTGGAAATTTCACAAAACTTGAGGGTATTTTAGTAATTTTGTAAAATAGGGTGGCTGGTCCCTTTCGGGTTTTAATTATAAATTTTAGCCCGTCAACAAGTCCTCATGGCTAAGGTGAACAGTCACTATGCACCAGGTAGGATTCCAGCGAAGAGGAGGTGGGTCACTAGGACCGCTTAAGTACCGGGCTCTCCATGAATCCAATCCTAGACATGCGTATGCCTGTTGCCACACCCTAACCCAGCGACTTGTTTACGGACATGTTTAATTAAATTAAGTCTTATGAAATTGAAGAGTTGTTTAAACTAGGCCTAAGGTCCATTAACCCTATCATACTAGTCTACGCCCATCAAGCCCATCAAACCCATCATACATATCACATCAAGAGTTAGAATACTTACCTGCGTGGATCGGGTGCCGGTAGACTCGAAGGCCATATCTCAACCTAAAGCATTTTTCTCAAATTCACATTAATTTTACAAAACACTACTGGACCCATTTCACAGCCCGAGTTTTGCAACCGGGCTCTAATACCAAAATGTAACACCCCAAATCCGGACCAAACGGCACGACCAGATCTGGTATGTTACGGGTTAAATGTTAAAAACTTTGCTTTGAAGGGATTTGCAATCTCGGTCTGTTTATGTAGGTATTCATTAAATAAGTGTTATTTGCAGAAAACCTTTGTGGGTTTTTTTATTTATTTAAAACTTGTTTGAAAATCCCATTTTATTTCTTCTTATAAATAAGTCTTTGAACATAAATTTATAAATGTAACATCAACAAATATAAATCGATAACCTAAGCTATGGAGGCCTTATTACATAGATAGTCCCAAATTAAAACTTAAAGACAGACCGGAAATAGTTTATGAAAATAAAAAACTTGATGGGCCCTCGAGTCCGCCTCGGCTCCCATGTCCACGATCTACTGCTCACCTGAAAGGTTTAGGAAAATAACGGGTGAGTCACCAAGACTCAATGTGTAAATCCCGAAAACACATAAAAGGCTTGAGGCCCACAAACACATTATGGGCCTTGGCCCATACACAATGGCAACAAAACATATGCATGCTACATGGCCCAACCCAACCTAATAGTCCATCCTCTACACACCAGCCCTTACCAGCCATCACACCTCGGGGATTTCTACAATCAACCCACCAACAACTACACACCATATCGACAGTCATACTGCCTATTCCTAACAATCAGGAATAAATTTAACGTGCCTTAGCCACCGATCACTACTATGACCTAACTGTACAATTCATGGTTTGACCACCGATCACCAAGTGACCTATTAACATGCTCTTCCCCTTCATCATATTAACCCCATCCCATGCATACATCCATGCAGAATCAAACAATATACTGCCTAATAGATCACAGACTATCATATACATCGATACACATAGAGAAATTTCTATGATTACGTACCTGGCATCCCTTGCCTACCCTTTTCGGGTAATACGACTGTCCATACAACCTTTTTTCGGCTTTTAGCCCATAAGATATATAGTACAGATTAATTAGTGTGTTAGAGATCTACACACCTGATTACAGTCAAGACGGTACTTTCTATGTCGACACTGTCAGTAGCCGATACGATTGCTAACATCCTAAGGTTTTACTCCAAAGCCGGTCCACAACTCGGGGCCAATCCCGAACCGCTGACACTGCTCGTTTCTTAAACTTAGGGATTAGGTTTACAGATCTAATCCCCTCCTTCGCCTGATCGACATTTGATTCCATCAAAAGACCTTATCAGTTGCTACCATCACAACATATGGTTGTTAATCCATATCATAAGGCTAAGATCATAAAAATGATGAACAACCTAACAAAAATCTAAAGAGAACCCCCTTACCTTGAAATCCCAAAAAGAGATGGGGTTTAGAAACTAGTGGTTTTTGGCCTTTAGATCTAAACGATCTACTTCGATTCCCGATGTGTCGCCCCAAAATAAGAACACGACAACAACCAAAACATTATTCCAAAGAAAAATCTTATCACGCCAACTAGCCTTTCGGCTTTGGCCTCCAAAAACCAGAAGAAAGAGAGAGAAAATAGAAGAAATCGGCACTTACCTTACACCAACAGATTCGGCTACTCCTAACAGGTTTCGGCTTCCGCGAGAATCAAAAGAAAGATGGTACACAGGGGTTTATGGAGGTTCGGCTTAAGGTTGAAATCGGCAAAGAGAAAAATAATAACAATGAATATTCGGCTTATAGGAAAAGAATGGAGAAGAGAATTGAAATTAAGTGTTTCAGCTTTCTTGAGAAAAACGATTGAGAAGAGAGAAATAGAATGGAATTTCAGCTTTTGCATAAAAGTGGAGATGAGAGGAAAAAGAAAAAGAGAATAGGATCCAAATGCCGGAATTGAAGAGATATTCCCCTTACTTAACCTAATTTTTGGCACCTACTCCCAACAAACCGAAAATACCCCTTTTTAAAACTAAAACCAAGCTACTAATCAAGGGAAATTTCGGCACCCCTTGGCCATACTAAAACTGATTCCTCCCCCCAGTGTTGGAATTTCGGCCACCACTATGACCAGCAGATAATTCCTAAATTTTCTCCTTTATCATTATCTTCTCTCTCATCCACAAGTGACATGGATAACACCACCTCTTCCTTCCTTTTATCAGTTACTTTATCAACCATCTTATCCACATTATCCAAACAAATAAATCATATTCCACCCCCAACTCTCCTCTCCTTTGACGTCAAAATTAATTAAAAAAATGGGTATCTTGCGACTCGAACCTTGGTCCTCCTCAGCTGACGCCACCTCCCTGCTCTCTAAGTGGCACCACTTTGCCACTGGGCCACAAGCCCATTTGTGTCTTAATTCACAAAAAATATCGTTTAAGCCCTAACCTAGATGGCTCTTCACTAAAGTGCCCAAGTAGAAAATTTGACTAAGGCCTCGGCCCAACCCTGAGCCCAATCTGAACCCCTTAAGCACCCTGAATTAACACATTAAGCATAACATCACATCACAACACATCAAATGCAAAGCCCCACAAATTCAGGATGTTACAGTTTTAGCTTTGGATTTTGATGATTTTTATATTTTTGAGATTCTTGCTTAGTTTACTATCAAGCCCATGTCTTAATTTGATGAATTAGTGTTGTTCATGAGAAATGCCTTTGATGATATGTTGAGCTTTGTAATGAATTTAGTTGTTAAATGAAAGATTTGAGCTAGATGAACATACTTTGTTCTTGAATTTTTGATGAATTTAGCTAATTAGGGCTAATTGATAAAATAGTAATTTGAGGGACTAAATTGCAAATTTAATGGAAAATATGGGCTTGTATGTGATGTATGAACATTCGGCTAAGCATGAGTATGTAATGATTTTGTGAATTTGATGTTTTGAGAAAAATGGACTAAATTGATAAATTGTGCAAATGTGAGGGTTAATTTGTAAATAGCCCTAAATGTGTATCTTTGGATTGAATTGAATGAGTTAGTGAATAAAAGGGTTAATTCTGAATATGTATAGATCAAGAACTGAGGAAAACGGACTTAGATCACGGGAAAGCGAAAGTAATCGAGTAGCCGTTTTCGTTTCTGTTAAATCGAATCTGAGGTAAGTCATTATGCAAATAAGCGTATTCGTATGGAATTATGTATTTTCTTATGACTATTGTTATCGATGAATACTTATGATATGATCTGTTCATGAATTCCAAGATAAGGATTACTAAGTGACAAAGTCCGAGAAGTCCATTACGAACCTAGGAATAGATAGGATTAGCTATGTCATGACATAGGTACCTGTTCTGTTTTATCATATAAGACCAGGTCTGGGACGTTGGCGTTGATTTGTGATTTCGTGTAAGACCTCATCTGGGACGTAGGCATCGATATGAGCTTTACGTGTAAGACCACGTCTGGGACGTTGGCATTGATTTGATCTTTACGTGTAAGACATCGGCATAGTATTGATTTGTGTAAGACCCTGTCTGGGACAGTGGCATCGATATCAGAGTGCATATAAGACCTCGCCTGGGACGTTGGCATTGAAAGACTAGTTTGAGCTTTCTGAGTATCCTATTAGATTCCTTACGGTTCAACGGGCAAGTCTGTGGTATGAATGGCTGTACAAATAGTGAATCCATTTCAGGTACGTTGATTTATACACTAAGTGTGTATATAAGGTAAGTACCTATGTGATCTTACTACGATGATTATGTATATTTTGATAACAATATGAGATATGATAGTAAGCATGAAAGAACTTTGTATATATAAGACTTTTGAATTGATGAATGTGGCAAATATGGCCAAGTACATGAACCAAAGCATATATGTCATACTTTGCTAAGTAATTAAGATGTGCCAATGTACCTATGTGCATATATGCCTTTTATGTTAAGTTTATTTGTATTATGACTTACTAAGCTTTTGGAACGCTTACTCTCTGTATGTGTTTTCTCTGTTTTATAGGTCGTCAAAGCTACTGAAGGATCGAGACCGTCAAGGATCGTCATCACACTACTAAACTCATTTTGGTACATTTTGGAAATGTGTATAGCTAGATATGGCATGTATAGGCTAGTATTTGATATAAGTTTGTTATATGAACTTTGCCATGTGATTTGGCTAGTTATGAATTGAAAATTTGCTTGAATGAATGTGATATGTGTGAAGTATGTTTTTGGCATGGTTAGTTGATTCATGAAATGGTCAAGTTTTGGTTAAGCAATTGAATGAATTATGCTTGTGATGAGATGAGTTTTAGTCTTGTTATTTGGATGGTTATTTTGGTATGTTCTTGGTTGACAAATAGGCATGAGATGTCTTAATGAATTTGCTTGTAGGTAAGACCCTTGTGGGTGGCATTTTGGCCTTGCAAATGGCCTATTTTGCCACACGGTTGTGGCACACGGGCGTGCCTAGTTACCGTGGGGCTAAGTCAGTAGCTAGTATAAGAGTACACGGCCTTGGCACACGGACGTGCCTAGTAGCCGTGTAAATTTTGACAGGATCGACCACGGCCAAAATACACAGGCGTGTTTGGTGGCCGTGGAGCAAAGGTCAGTTTCAACCACGGGGAGGACACACGGGTGCGTCTAGCAGCCGTGGGAGGCACACAGCCTATCTACACGGGCGTGTAACCCCTGAAACTTAGAAAAGTTTCAAAATTCCAGAAATTTTGTATACGTTCCGATTTAGTCCCGACCCGGTTTATAGCATGTTTTAGGTCTCGATGACCTAATAAGGGGACATTATGGCTAAGGTTATTATTCAATTGTATGACATTTCTGTAAATGTTTCTGATCTATTCGGTAACACCTTTAATCCTAGTCCGGTGACGGATACGGGATAGGAGTGTTACATTTGTTTGGATTCATTGGCCAAAAACGAAAAGAATTTCTGGAACTAAAACAAGGCCGATTGACTGTTTCAGAATATGAATGAGAGTTTGTGAGACTGGGTCAGTGTGCTCGAGAATGTGTATCATCTGAAGCTATAATGTGCAAAAGATTCGAAGATGGTCTTAATGAAGATATTCTCCTGTTAGTCGGGATATTAGAAATAAAAGAGTTAGTTATACTTGTTGATTGAACGTGCAAAGCTGAGGCACTAGGGAAAGATAAAAGAAAAGCTGAGTTTGAAGCCCGAGATATGAGGAAGAGATTTCCGAGTAAATTCTTTCAGTCTACTCCAAAAAGATTCAGAGATGATCAAAATTGTTCTAGAGATAATGTGGGACATTCAAATAGAAATCGAGCTAGATCGCAAATGAGTTCCAAAACTCCAGCAACTTCAGTGGCCAGAGTTGGTAATGTTTGATCCGAGAGACCTGAATGTAAACATTGTGGAAAAAGGCATCCAAGAAGCTGTAGATTAAATGACAGAGCTTGTATTAGATGTGGATCACTTGATCATTTTTTCCGTGATTTCCCTGAGTCGGTTCAACCAGAGACTGTTCAGAATCTGAGATCTGATAATGCACCTGTGAGAGGTAGACCTTCGATTTAGTCCCGACCTGATTTATAGCATGTTTTAGGTCTCGATGACCTAATGGAAACACAAAAATTTATATACATTTTCATGCCCTTTTGACCCAAATTCATGTGGTTTTGAGTAAATTCTTTTCAGAAAATAATTAAATATTATAAAATAATTAAAGTGTGCTAAAAATATGAACATGATGAATTTTAATTAATTTTATAGTTAATTTTGTTTAATTTTGACTATTTTCGACAGATTCACACAAAGGGCGAAATTCGGCTCGGTAGACACTGCTCGAAGAATAAACCCGAGAAGCAATTTGAAGTCTCAAGGCAAATTTATTTCCAGCCCAAGACGGTCCAATTATGAAGATTTAATCATAATATAATTAATTTTAATTTATTCCCAATTTAATTTGGGCTAAATAAATTATTATTAATTAATTATGGAAGAAGGGTGTATCAAGGGTGAAAATTCTGAAGGATCGATTTTAAGCTGAGTCTAGGGTTTTTAAGCCAAAAATTTGTCTATATTTTACCTACCCCTAAGCCCAGCCACGTTACAACCTTATTAAAGACCTATTGATTCAAAATCCAATGTTACCTACATTACTGGAGCAAATGCCAAACTTGAGCAAATGCCAAACTACGTCAAGTTCATGAAGGATATCTTGTCAAAGAAACAAAGACTTGGAGAATTTGAGACGGTAGCTCTGACGAAGGAATACAGTGCATATCTTCAGAACAAACTACCTCCAAAATTGAAGGATCCTGGATGTTTCACCATACCGTGCAATATTGGATCAACATATTGTGGTAAAGCATTATGTGACTTAGGTGCAACTATCAACTTGATGCCTATGTCAATATTTAGCAAGTTGGGGATAGGAGAAGTTAGACCAACTACGGTTACACTTCAACTAGCAGATCGATCCTTAGCGCATCCAGAAGGAAAAATTGAGGAAGTATTGGTACGTGTAGATAAGTTTATCTTTCCTGCTGACTTTGTAATTCTAGACTTTGAAGCAGAAAAAGAAGTGCCAATTATCCTAGGAAGACCATTCTTAGCAACTGGAAGGACCCTTATTGACGTGCAAAAGGGCGAGCTGACTATGCGTGTTCAGGATGATCAGGTAACATTCAATGTTTTTAGGTCAATGCGATTTCCTGACACAATGGATGATTGTTCTACAGTAGCCGATTTAGAGGAATTAATAGTAGAAAAGGAACTTAACTATGTTGATGACCCATTGGAAAGAATTTTGACATGGGATCCCCCAAATGATGAAGAGAAGGACGAATACTCAACTTTGCTAGAAGCTAATCAAAAGGGATTTAATCCGCAATCCCATTTTGAATCTTTGGAATTAGAGAAAAGAGATTACATGCAGCCAAAAGCATCAATCAAGGAGCCACCTAGATTAGAACTCAAGGTATTACCTTCACACTTGAAATATGTTTATTTAGGTAACGCCTCTACTTTGCCTGTGATTGTTTCAGCTGAATTAACTACTGAACAAGAAGAGAAACTTATCATAGTTTTGAAACAATTCAATAAGGCTATCAGGTGGACCATAGCTGATATTCGCGGTATTTACCCATCTGTATGTATGCACAAGATCATATTAGAAGATGGCGAGAGCAACGATTGATGGACAATGGAGACTGAACCCCATCATGAAAGATGTAGTGAAAAAGGAAATTATCAAGTGGTTGGATGCGGGTATAATTTATCCCATCTCAGACAGTTCATGGGTGAGTCCAGTCCAGTGCGTGCCGAAGAAAGGAGGTATCACGGTCGTGGAGAACGAGAACAACGAGTTGATACCAACGAGAACAGTTACGGGATGGAGAATCTGCATCGATTACCGGAAGCTGAACAAGGCGACTAGGAAAGATCACTTCCCTCTGCCGTTTATGGACTAGATGCTGGATAGACTCGTAGGATGAGACTATTACTATTTTCTCGATGGATAGTCAGGGTATAATCAGATTACAGTGGCACAGGAAGATCAACACAAAATGACATTCACCTGCCCGTACGGTACATTTGCAGTTAGACGCATGCCATTTGGTTTATGTAATGCACCAGCTACATTTCAAAGATGTATGATGTCTATTTTTACTAACATGGTTGAGAAGTACTTGGAAGTTTTCATGGATGATTTCTCAGTATTTGGAAATACTTGCGATGATTGCTTAGCCAATCTAGCTAAGGTACTGAGGCGATGTGAAGAAACGAATCTCGTACTCAATTGGGAAAAGTGCCATTTTATTGTACGAGAAGGAATTGTTCTAGGACATCAGATAACGAGACATGGGATCGAGGTGGACAAAGCAAAAGTAGACGTTATTGAGAAACTCCCACCTCCAACATCTGTAAAAGGTGTTAGGAGCTTTTTGGGCCACACCGATTTTTATCGAAGATTTATCAAGGACTTCTCCAAAGTGGCTAAACCCTTATGCAAGCTATTGGAGAAGGACTCGATATTCAAGTTTGATGAGGAATGCTTAAAAGCCTTCAACGATCTAAAGAGTCGATTAGTCACGGCACCCATAATCATCACACCAGACTGGGATTTGCCATTCATATTGATGTGTGACGCAAGTGACTTCGCCATTGGAGCTGTCTTGGGCCAGTGAAGGAACAAAGTTTTCCATCCTATCTACTACGCAAGTAGAAATCTAATCGGAGCTCAACTGAACTATACGATAACAGAAAAATAGTTACTTGCTATTGTGTTGCTTTCGACAAGTTTCGATCTTATCTTGTAGGTACCAAAGTAATCGTCTATACGGACCACTCCGCGATTAAGTACTTATTAGCCAAGAAAGATGCTAAGCCAAGATTGATCCGGTGGGTGCTTCTACTTGATGAGTTCGATCTAGAAATTCAAGATCGAAGGGGAGTAGAAAGCCAAGTAGCAGATCACTTATCCAGATTAGAGCTGCAAGAGGGAAATTCTCCACTTGTACCAATCCAGGAGACATTTCCAGATGAACATATACTTTAGGTAAATCATGTCCATAATGTTCCTTGGTTTGCTGATTTTGCTAACTATTTAGCTTGTGGTTTGATGCCGATTGATAAACTTATCAGCAAAGGAAAAAGTTTCTTCATGATGTGAAGTACTATTTCTGAGAAGAGCCATATTTGTTTAAAAGTGTGCATATCAAATGATTAGGAGATGTGTGACAAAAGATGAAATACCGAAGATTTTATACCACTGTCATTCAACTCCGAGTGGGGGACACTTTGGAGGTACTCGTACAACAGCCAAAGTATTGCAAGCCGGATTCTTTTGGCCAACACTATTCAAGGATGCGTATGCTTACATGAAGAATTGTGATCGATGTCAGAGGGTTGGAAATGTCACCATCCGAAATGAGATGCCTCGAACAAATATCATTGAGGTAGAATTGTTTGATGTTTGGGGTATTGACTTTCTTGGCTCTTTCCTCCGTCTTCTGGTCATAAGTATATATTGGTAGCAGTAGACTATGTGTCCAAATGGGTCGAGGCTGAAGCTTATCCGACGAACGATGCCAAGGTTGTAATGGAATTCTTGCAGAAACATGTGTTCACAAGGTTCAGAACTCTAAGAGCTATTATCAGTGATGAAGGGACCCACTTTGTGAACAAGTGGTTAAAATGGTTGCTAGATAAACATGAAGTGAAACACAAGGTTGCTACAGCTTACCATACGCAGACAAATGGACAAGCTGAGCTAGAAAATAAGGAGATCAAAGGCATACTTGAGAAGGTAGTTTGCCCGAACCGATGAGATTGGTCCAAGAGACTAGATGATGCTTTATGGGATTACAGAACAGTATACAAGATACCCTTAGGAATGTCACCCTATAGGTTGGTCTTTGGGAAAGCCTGTCATCTACCTCTGAAGTTAGAGCACAGAGCTTACTGGGCTCTTTGACAACTCAATCTGGACCTCAAGCTTGTTAAAGAGAAACGAATGCTCCAACTCAACGAGCTAGAGGAATTTCGAATATTCTCATATGAAAATGCCAAATTTCTCAAAGAAAGACTCAAGAAATGGCATGACAAGCATATTCGAGTTCGAGAGTTTGAAGCAGGTCAGCAAGTCTTGTTATTTAATTCCAGATTGAAGTTCTTTCCAGGTAAGTGAAAGTCACGTTGGTTTGGTCCATTTATGATTCATCGCGTCTATCCATATGGAGTTGTTGAACTCCAAAGTAAGAGAGGTAGTTTTCAAGTCAATGCTCAGCGTTTGAAACACTATTACGATGAAAAACCTGAACAAGACCAAATCTTGTTTAGTTTATCTGATTTTTAAATTTTCTTGTTTTCAATAAATTATTTAGGGTATATTTTCGAGTTCATTATGTTTAAATAAATTCTGTCTAGGAGATTGGAACTTAAGCGGGACCGCTCGTGACCCCTCCAATCTTTCCTGGGAATTGATTTTTACATAATTTTCCAAGAAATTAGCCCCTAAATAGCCAAATAAATTTTTGGTTTTTCAAATAAAAAGGTCAATTTTGACCCAAGTCTTAAATTGCAACTCAATTTCAAATTTTCATTAAGTCTAAGGACTTAATATAATTATTTCCAAAATTTGGTTGCTATTTTCGTAAATAATAAAAACTAGGTGCCTCTTCTTGTAAATATTTTTAAAAGGCATCTAAAATAAATATTTTTATTTTCATACTTATAAATTATTGATAAACTTTATTATATAATTATATTAATTATAGTTTATATATTAACTTTTATCAACTTAGCTTAGGATTAGAATTAATTTTATTTTATATTTATCTTGGCAATTAAATAGCAATTGATAATTTACATGTGTTTATTTAATTATTAATTGTTGTTTATCATAAAGAAAATTAGAATTGAACTCTTATTTTTAATTCTTTAATTATTCTAAGAGTTCTACTCTAATTCATATTACTCCCTCTATAAATTGCACCCTTGTTCTCCCCATTTATTCATCACCCAAAACTCCCAACCATCAAACACCAAGTGCCGTAAGTCCCTAAGCCACCATTCGGCTAGCAGCTGCTCCAGCACACACCGCACGCCAGCGCCAGCTCCTACCCAGGTCGGGGTCTCACGCCTACTGCCTCTGCCCCGTGCACTGCTGCACACCAACGCCCCACACCGACCAGCCCGTGGCCTGCCTTGCGCTGCACCTTGCGCACCACCTGTTCAGCCCCATCGCACCTTGCTGCTTTGTGCGCCTAGGCGCACCCTCCTCCTTCATCCAACCTAAGCCAATCCTTCTTAAATTCTCCATTTTTTTTATTCATTAGTATAGTTTTACTTTAGGAGTTTTTAAATTTTACAAGGAAGGAGGTAAGAATAATTTTCTTTCTTAAATTTAATTTTTATTCAAATTACTTAATTTTTCAATTTATTGAAATTTTAGTAATTGTTATTAAAATTTTAAGAAGCTAATTTTTATTTTTCCATCTTATGTTCAGGTTAATCATGACTCGCAAAAGAACTCGTGCCTCCACCCAAATTGACAAAACACAAAGCAAATTTCACTGTGAAGAAGCCAAAGTAAGATACGAAAGTATCTTCAAAAATCAACTGATACATCCAGAGAAAGGCTTCACATTGAAGGAAAGCAACTACAAAGACTTTATGGCGCGTACTGGTCAAGTTGCTGAAGCCCTCAATTGGGAATTGTTTTGTGAAAAGAGACCAAGCGTGGATGAGGAGTTAGTTCGTGAATTCTACGCGAACTTAACCTCAAGCGAATTGACTGAAGTTCCAATCCGCAGAATCAAGGTACCCATAAATTTTAATGCTATTAATGAGTTCTTTGAATTACCTGATTTTGACAACGATGAATATTCCTCTCTGTTGAACAATATTAAGCCTGAAAATCTACAAGAAATCCTCGAAGAACTCACAGTTCCAGGTTCTGTGTCAAAGAAAGGAATCCACACGTGTTGAAGAGAGTATTTGATACCACTTGCGAAGGTATGGTTCTATTTCATTTGTTTCAGCCTTATGCCTAGATCGCATGGGACTACAATTTCATTAGAGCGAATGGTCCTATTATACTCGATTTTAATTGGAAAGACCATTGATGTGGGCAAAATCATTCTGAGAGAAATGTGAAATTGTGCCGTTAGACGGTCTGGCCCTGCTTATTTCCCCTTTACGATCACAATTCTGTGCTTAAAAGCAAAACTCCTTGCGGACGTAAAGAAGACAGAGTATAGTCAAGGCACAATCACCGATTGAGATCTTTACCGAGTGGCCGGAGATTCTGTTCTTCAGCAACGAATTGAAGAAAGCGAGGATCCCGAAGAAGCAGAAGATGAACCCATAGAAATCCCACCAGAGCAATCAACTGAAGTCCCTAATGAGGCAGAATCAATGGAACCAGAAGCTGAACCTGATATCGAACCCTCAATGTTTAGAGCTCCACTGCCTAGCCCAGATCGTCGTGATGAGATATTAAAGCTAATGGACTTAATGCAACACATGCAATGGCAGCAACAAGCCTACTAGCGATACTCAAAAATAAGAGATGACTCGATGAGGAGTGCCCTCAAGAAAATTTATAATGACCCATTTATTTTTGTGCCTGAGTTTCCAGATTTCATATTTGAACCATGGGTGTCATCATCGAAGAGGGAGCAAGGCGATCCATGCAAAGATAATACTAATGGAACAAAAGATGAGTCAAATTCGGAAGGATCGGCGAACAAATAAAAAAGGGGAGGACTTCAACTTTCGTTTATTTCTTTCTTAAGTATTATAGGATTAGGTCAATTAGGAATTATTTTTTTTTTGCACAATAAAACAAGAGATAGGAAGCATGAATAAAATCTGAACAAGTCTCAAAGGCTAAAGTGTGGCAATAGATATATACATGTCTAGGATTGGATTTTAGAAAGAGCCTGGTACTTAAGCAGTCAATTTAACTCACCTCCTCTTTTCTAATTATCCTACATGGTGTATAGTATTTATTCACTTTAAACAATGAGGACATTATTCATTTTAAGTAGGGGGACCGAGAATTTGAATTGATTCCACTCAGAATAAAATTTTCTTTTAGTTATGATTAGGATATATTTTTGTTCCATAATTTGAAAATTTGTTAAGTATGCTGAACCTCAGTATTAATAAAGTTCTATTATTTTAATAAATTATTATGTTAGCTTAATAATGATATAAGTGTATTTTTAATAAAGCATGCAAGTTCGTACCATAAAATTTTTAGTTCCCTACAAAAAAATTAGGCATGCATGAAAGCTTAAGTCTTTAGAATTGACTTCGTAATTTCTTGAGGCGAAATCCTAGGAAACATGGAATATTGAAAATGATTTAGGCAACTATTGTTTGGATCATTTGAGCCTTTCAAGCAGACCCTGATAAAATTATCCTTTGAAACCCAATTTTGAGACTATATGGCCTAATTTTATTAGGACCTATGCAATATTTAGCCACCAATTTTCTCTTCATTACTCTTAAAATTGTCCCAAACGCTAGACTCAGTACTATTTAGAAGATCGTTTGAAAATAAGTTTGGGGGAGTTGAAAAGAAGTATCAATTGCTTGAAAATCTGTAGTACATGAAGCAAGTGCTCGAGTTTGAGCTTGTTTTTTTTTTAAAAAAAAACATGTACTCAAAATAAGTGGTCGAAAGAGCAAAAGTTGGTGTATCAAGGGTGAAAATTCCGAAGGATCGATTTTAAGCTAAGTCTAGGGTTTTTAAGCCAAAAATTTGTCTATCTTTTACCTACCCCTAAGCCCAGCCACGTTACAACCTTATTAAAGACATATTGACTCAAAATTCCAATGTTACCTACATTACTGGAGAGAAATTGCTCTGTTCAACATATGAATACATTAGTTAAGCTTATGATTGCAGTTTACTTTTTGAATAAGGAATTAAAATCAAATTGGTAGCGAGCAACATGTCTTTATTAAGAAACATTTAGTCTAATTTTGCTTGTATAATAATTGCTGGAGGTAATTTGAACGATGTGAATGCTTAAGTAGCATAACTATCAAATTTCTTATCTTTGAGCCTAAGTATATTCAATTCATAATTTTGAGAAGAGAGTTGTTCTGAAGGAGTTTTTCAAAGGTGTTTCCGAGAAAATTCTTTTCAAATTTGTGCATTACTTGGGATGAGCAATGAATTAAGTTTGGGGGTGTGGAAACACAAAAATTTATATACTTTTTCATGCCCTTTTTGACCCAAATTCATGTGGTTTCGAGTAAATTCTTGTCAGAAAATAATTAAATATTATAAAATAATTAAAGTGTGCTAAAAATATGAACATGATGAATTTTAATTAATTTTATAGTTAATTTTGTTTAATTTTGACTATTTTCGACAGATTCGCACAAAGGGCGAAAATCGGCTCGGCCGACACTGCTCGAAGAATAAACCCGATAAGCAATTTGAAGTATCAAGGTGAATTTATTTCCAGCCCAAGACGGTCCAATTATGAAGATTTAATCATAATATAATTAATTTTAATTTATTCCCAATTTAATTTGGGCTAAATAAATTATTATTAATTAATTATGGAAGAAGGATCCAGTTAAACCGCACTGGTTGAACCGAACCAGCCACCAATTGGGCAGCCCAAACCGTCCACAATGATGGCCCAAATCAGCTTATTAGCTGATTAATTAAGCTTGCAAAGAATCCCTTGAAGACCTTTCCAAATTGCATTCAAACCCCTCCAAATATTACGGCTTCAAAGATTTTCCCATGCTATATTTAGCAAAGTTGAACTCTTCAACTTTGCCACATGGGATGGCCGACCAAGGGAGGCCTCTTTTGCTGCTGCTATTTGCTATTTTTAGCAGCCTTGATCAGCTATAAATACACCCCCTAGCTGCTCATTCAATACACACCTAAAGCATCCAACATTCTCCTCTCTCACTTTCTCTCAATTCGCATTTTTCCCATTGCCCTTTGTGTGTTCTTGTGCCTATTTCCCCTCTTGGAAAAGAGGTGTTTTCCCAGCCATTCAGAGCAGCAATTTGAGTGTTTAGAAGTCACCTTGATAGCCGAGGCCAACGAAGAACGGAGCAATCAGACAAGCCACGGAGAAACACCGAATTTGCTTCTTGTTCCTTATCTCTTTAAATTTCGTTGTTGTTTTGACGAACATGTTTATGAATATTTATGTTGTTGGAATGATTAATTTAATCAATTTAGCTAGAATTTAATTTGAAACACCCCAAACCTGGCCCACGAGCCTCGACCAGATCTGGTATGTTCCTCAAGTAAAACCGGTTCAAATTCGTTTGTTCTTTGGAAAAACTTTGAGTGATTTTGGAGAAAAGTTGATTTGGGTTCAAGTTGAAAACTTTGTAAATTTTAGAATCCGGGATTTATTAAAAACTTTGTTTGTACATTTAAAAGACTTGCCGATTTTGTTTTAAAGATTTCACTTTTTAAATTAAGGATCAATTGAAGTTAAGTATCAAAACATTTAAAGATTTATTTTTTTTATAAAAATTGTTTTAACCTCGATTTAAACATTAATCATTTCGTAAAAAAAGAATTAAAACGCATGCATAAAACAGTTCATACTTAGTGGCCTTATTACATCAAAATATACCCAAAATAAATTTAAAGTACTTAAATAAAATAAAGTGTCCAAATAAAATAAATTTCCTTGCTGAACATGGCCACCACTAAGCTCCTGCTGACCCGGTCCATTACTGATCGTCACCTGAAAAATGTTCCCACAACGGGGAGAGTCAAACAGACTCAATGTGTACATCCAACACTAAGTCCAAACAGATTCAGGCATATCAAATCATACATATACATGTCATAATTTACAATTAATGATGCATTCCCGAACCCAATCCTAGATGCCATCCGCTACACATCACCCGTACCAACCTGCACACCGTGGGGACTACTAAGTCAACCCTCCATCCGCTACACACCATCGAAGGCAGTCGCTGCAGTCGACGTGCTCATCGCCCTTATAAAATTCGTGGCATAGCCACCAGATAATATTTTGTGTCATGTGACACCACATTCAGATAATGTGACCAAAGTCACCACATTCAGATATCGTGGTATAAAACCACCACATTCACTTCCCCTTTCATAATCACCCATATGCCCATGTTATACAAGTCATACATTAACATGCCATGTTCTATATATTCACATTCTTATAGGTGCACATAGGTGCCATAACAAATCAAGTCATACTCATAGTAGGAGTAGGAAAACGTACCTGAGTACTTTGTACCAATGCAAGGTACTTTAGCCTTAATTTTTCACATTCTAATAATCACATTTTAAAACATAACCATAAAGCTATTAAGTATTAGTGTGGGGTACACACCTGATTAACTTAGCGAATTCACTGAAATCCCGAAAAGCCTGATCTAATGATTTAGATCCTTAACTCCTACATTCGGCCAACACTAGAAATTTAATAAAACCCATTCGGCCACAAAACCAAATCCCAATAGGATTATTGTAATCAAATTCTTACCTTGGTGCCGATTTCACTACTAATCAAATCCCGAAAACTTTGTGTTATTCCTTCCTTCAATCGGCCAATGCTAGATCATTCGACTTGGTTAGTTTTCGGCTTTTAAGTAAATAAGAATTAGATCTTAAATCACTAATAGACCTTGGCCGAATGTACATAAATGCTTACCTTGTGATTTGGAATCCTGAAAACTTGTCACTTGTCTTGAGGAGATGTCGAAATACCTATAGGTACATGTTAGATAAATTTCTAACATTTAATCCCAAGTAAACAACCCTTGGCCGAATGCTATACATGCCTTACCTTAGATCTTAAAAGTCCCGGAATATCCTTCTCCCTTGTAGTCGACAATAGCAGACAAATCCCGAAATTTCTCCTTAAGATTTCGGTCAAAGAATAACAATAGGAGTTAGTCTTTAGATTTCGACAAGCCTAAAAGAAAAGAATAAAAATCGAATTTGATCTTACCCTTATATAGAAGAAATCGACAGCACCTTGCCTAACACCTCAGAGGGATTCGGCTTTGAAGAATACTAGGGAGATTCGGCTTTTGATTGATTTGAAGAAAGAAGAAGAACAGAAGTTTGAGGAGATTCGTCCTATGGAGATGAATAGCAAAAAAGAAGAAAATAAAAAAAACACGAGCTGATTTCTTTGAGAATTTTGGCACAAAAGAAAAGATGAGAAGAGAATAAATTTTTCGGCACAAATCCCCCTTAGTATGGCCGAATGCCTTACTTACTCCCCCTCCTAAATTCGGCTAGCATTCAAACACTAGCTATTCCTTGATTTTCTCCTTATCACTTCACTTAAAATAATAAAAATAATCCACATTTATCTCTTCTTCATCAAAAAAAATAATTTAAAAATAAATCCTTATTTATCTTATGCTTTAGCCGAAATTTCCAAGGAATTTAAGCACATCTTAAACTCATTCCTAAGTCTTCTAATGCCGTCCATTACTACTCTTCGCTGCTGCAAAATAAAACTTTTATTTTGCTTCCCTTGTAGCTCGAACCCTGGCCCATTAGCACCTGCTTGTGGCGTCACTTGTGTGGGCTTTAAGTGGCGCCTTGCAGCCACTTTACCAAGTTGCTATGTTTGTCATAAATCCCCTACATATTTTCTTAAACTGCTGTTAAGTGGCGCCTTTGCTCCTTGCAGCAAAAAATAAAAATTCCCCTTATTGCTCCCCTTGTGGCTCAAACACAAGCCCTTTCCCCCTAGCATATGGCGTCACACTCTAAGGCCCTAAGTGGCGCCTTACAACCACTTTACCAAGCCTATTTGTGTGATATATTTCACCTACAATTTCTCTTAAGGCCACCTTGCTTCAGTTCCCTCTTTTAAACTTAAAACTCAATATTTTCTAAGGCATTTCCCCTACATTTCAAGGTTCTAAAAAAATTCACATAACACATTCATAACACATAAGACATGCTATTTCATAAAATTAAGCATAAATGCACAAGCCATAATCCAGGATATTACAGTTCTACCCCCTTAAAATAATTTCGTCCTCGAAATTACCTGGCTGAAATAAGTGAGGGTATTGCTGTCGCATTGCTTCTTCCGGCTCCCACGAAGCTTCTTTCGATCCATGATTTCTCCATAATACTTTGACTAGAGGAACTGACTTCCTCCGAAGTGCTTTCACATCCCGATCTAAGATCTGAATCGGCTCCTCCTCGTAGGACAAATCTGGCCTTAGTTCCACCTCTTCAACCGGAACCACATGAGATGGATCCGATTGATAACGACGTAGCATGGAAACATGGAATACGTCGTGCATCTACTTTAATTCCAAAGGCAACTCTAACTGGTATGCCACTGGTCCAACTCGCTTCAAAACCTTATAAGGTCCTATAAATCTTGGACTTAGCTTCCCTTTCCGACCAAATCTCATTACCTTCTTCCAAGGCGACACTTTAAGAAACACTTGATCTCCCACATCAAATTCTATTTCCTTCCGCTTGAGATCCGCGTACGACTTCTGCCTATCAGATGCTTCTTTCAACCGTGCCCAAATTATCTCAACCTTTTCCTCGGATTCTGCCACAATTTTGAGACCCAGAACTCGACGTTCTCCTAATTCTGTCCAACACGTAGGTGTGCGACACTTCCGTCCATACAACACTTCATATGGTGCCATCCGAATACTGGCTTGATAGCTGTTGTTGTAGGCAAATTCCGCTAAAGGAAAATAGTCTTCCAAACTTCCTCTGAAGTCTATCACACAGCCTCTCAACATATCCTCCAACACTTGGATTACTCGTTCAGATTGCCCGTCTGACTGTGGATGAAATGCCGTAGTGAAATCCAATCTGGTACCCAAAGCCTGATGTAGAGCTTTCCAAAACCGAGAAGTAAACCTTGGGTCCCTATCCGAAATGATTGACACCGGAACTCCATGCAACCTTACAATCTCTGCCACATATAATTTCGCCAACTTCTGCAAAGGATAATCCACTCGCACTGGGATGAAATGCGCGGACTTTGTCAACCGAGTCCTTCCTAGTAGGCGTAAGGGGAAACCCACTAACGAAGTCCATGGTAATTCGCTCCCACTTCCATTGCGGAATCATTATCGGTTGAAGTAATCCTGACGGAACTTGGTGTTTAGCCTTAACTTGCTGACACGTCCAGCACTTGCCAACAAATTCTGTAACTTCCTTCTTAAGACCAGGCCACTAAAACTGTTCACGTAAATCTCTATACAGCTTACTACCTCCAGGATGCATAGCATAAGGGCTACTATGCGATTCCTGAAGAATCCTCTGCCTTAATTCCTCATTCTTCGGCATGCAAACCTTACCCTTGAAGCAGAATATTCCCTCGTCATTAATACTATAATCTTCCAACTCTCCATTCTGTACTTGCCGTAGCTTAGCACTCAAATCATCATCGACCAATTGTCCCTCTTTCACTTCATTCAACCATGTCGATTTAACTTGCAGCTCTGCCAGCAGACTTCCATCATCATACAAACTCAGATGTGCAAACATCGCCCTCAGATCTGATACAACCTTCCGACTTAGGGCATCCGCCACTACATTCGCCTTGCCCGGATGATACTCTATCGAACAGTCATAGTCCTTCAGTAATTCAACCCACCTTCGTTGTCTTAGGTTCAACTCCTTCTGAGTCAACAGATACTTAAGACTCTTGTGGTCCGTGTAGATTACTGACTTTTCTCCATAGAGGTAGTGCCTCCACACCTTAAGAGCAAAAACCACTGCCGCCAATTCCAAGTCATGCGTTGGGTAGTTAACTTCATGTGGCCTTAATTGCCGAGACGCATAAGCGACTACTTTCCCATCTTGCATCAATACGCATCCCAAACCTGTATGAGAGGCGTCACAGTACACCACAAAATCCTTCCCAGCCTCAGGCTGAATCAAAACCGGAGCTTCAGTCAAGACCTTCTTAAGCTTCTCAAAGCTCTCCTGTTGCTTATCCTTCCAAACGAAAGGTACTTCCTTCCTCAATAACTTCGTCAAAGGTGCGGCTATTGATGAGAACCCTTCTACGAACCTTCTGTAGTAGCCTACCAATCCCAAGAAACTACGAACCTCAGCCACTGACTTAGGTGGTTTCCAATCCAACACTGCCTCAATCTTCCTAGGATCCACCCTTATTCCTTCTGCAGACACTACATGTCCTAAGAACGCAACTTCTTTAAGCCAAAATTCACACTTGCTGAATTTGGCATAGAGCTTCTTTTCCTTCAACACTTGCAACACAATCTGGAGATGCTCATCATGTTCCTCCTCAGACTTGGAATACACCAGGATGTCGTCGATGAACACAACGACGAACCGATCCAAGTAGGGTTGAAAAACTCAGTTCATCATATCCATGAACGCAGCTGAGGCGTTCGCCAATCCAAACGGCATTACTACAAATTCAAAATGCCCATACCTTGTCCGAAAAGCTGTCTTATGGATATCTACTTCCTTCACCTTAAGCTGATAATATCCAGACCTTAAATCTATCTTCGAGAACACCGCTGCCCCCTTGAGCTGATCGAACAAGTCGTCTATCCTTGGCAAAGGATACTTGTTCTTGATAGTCAGCTTGTTCAACCGACGATAATCTATGCACATACGCATAGTTCTGTCCTTCTTTTTCACAAACAAGACCGGTGCTCCCCATGGAGACACACTAGGGCGGATAAACCCACGATCAAGCAACTCTTGGATTTGAGCCTTGAGCTCAACCAACTCCTTAGTTGCCATTCTGTACGAGGCGATTGACACAAGAGCTGTACCAGGTAGCAAGTCAATTCCAAACTCCACCTCCCTATCCGGGGGTATTCCAGGTAATTCCTCCGGAAAGACATCCACAAATTCCCTTACGGTTCGAACTCCACCAACACCTTCTCCCTTCGTATCCAATGCACTAACGAAAGCCAAGAATGCCTTGCATCCTTTCCGAACCATCTTATCAGCCTTTAGTGCTGAAACTACGTTAGACAAGTAGTTTCTTCTTTCTCCTATCATAACTACCACCTCATCCTTCGACGTCCTTAACTCCATCCGCTTAGCGGCACAATCCAATATAGCTCGATGCTCCAGTAGCCAGTCCATACCGAGTATAAGATCGAATTCTCCGAGAGGTAGTTCCATTAAGTCGGCAGAAAATACTACTCCTTGAATTTCTAGAGGCACTTTCCAAAACATCTTATTCACCACTACAGTTTGACCTAGTGGGCTTACTACAGTCATCTCCCTATCAGAAAGTTCAGAGGCTATGCCTAGAGTTTCCACTACTCTACATGCAACATAAGAATGGGTCGAGCCCACATCAATCAAAGCAAAATAAGGCTTGCCAAAAATAAGGAACGTACCGGTTATGACGTCCGGCGCGTCTCCATCCTCTCTACGTCGAACCACATACACTAGACCCGGCTGCCTTGCCTCTGCATTACCGGTACCTCTGCCAGGTGTTCCACATCCTCTTCCAGCACCATTACCCCAGCCATTCGGACCACGGCCTCACTGAGGCTGCTGTCCACCTCTACCAGCCTGATTAACATTCTGAGCTACTGGTCGATTTCCCTCTGGCCTCATAGGACAGTCCTTAATCATATGGTCCTTTGACCCACACTTAAAGCATCCTCCTGTCTTCTTCCAACATTCTCCTAAGTGCTTCTTCCCACACTGATCACAAGTATGATATTGCCCTCCAGTACCAACTTGCTGACCTCGTGGCCCATCAACTCTAGGCCTCTTTTGCACATTCCCAGATGACCCTGATGGCCCAAATCCTCTTTTCTGCTTATTCCGGTCCGTGTTTTGCCTTACAGAGTCCTTAATCCCTTCAGCTACCTTAGCTTTCTCTACTAATGCTGAAAACTCCCGCTCCTGATGTGGAGCGATTAACAACCTCAGGTCATCCCTTAAACCATCCTCAAACCGGACACACTGCTCATGCTCCGTAGCCACTACTCCTCGAGCATACCGGCTCAACCTCAGAAATTCAGCTTCGTACTCCGCTACGGACTTGTTCCGTTGAACCAGCCCCAGAAATGCCTTCCTCTGCGCATCAGTATATCTGGTTCCAACATACTTCTTCTGATATGCCGCCTTAACATATTCCCAAGTAAGATTCTCAGCTGTGGCACCATCCCGAACTGTGAGCCACCATTGATACGCTTCATCGCGTAGCAGCGCCACCATTCCTTTCAATTTCTCCTCAGGGGTCAGATCCAACTCATCCATAATTCGCTCCGTCGCTTCCAACCAATATTCACCTGTACTGGGTGCCACCCCAGATACTCCACGAAACACTTCAGCCCCATTGGCTCGGAGTCGCTCGGGTACAGATTTTGGAGCTCCCATATTCCCACCTACGCCAGCCACCATCTCAAGAACTCGCAGCATAGCCTGCGATACAGCATCATCCCCTGTCTGATCTTGCCGCTCAACACCAACAACTGGTGGTGGTGGCGGTGGTAACTCATTGTCAGACCCTTGACCCGATCTAACGGGTTCCGACACAGTCATTCTGCCTCGACCACGTCATCTAGAACTCATATCTAACGTCGCGCTTTAATCTGATTAAGAAATTTTATGCATTAGTATTTGTTCCACTGATTATCCGCGAAGAAGTTTTATGTAAAGCGTTTAGTAGCAGTTCTTTCGATCAATCAAAGTTTCAAGTTTCCTATCCTAATTCACAGAAAACACATCCATTCCATAGTACCTCCCATACACATTCACTCTTCGAACATTTTTTTGTTTATTCCTATCCCAGGGGTATTTTCGTCATTTGTCCTACAGGGGTATTTTGGTAATAAATCGGAGTCAATTTGGAAATCTGAATAAATCAGGGCACTTTGAAATTTCAAAACTCCAAGGTATCTTTGAAAATTTTCTCAAATCAAAGGTATGGCAGAAATTTTGGAAATCAAGGTTATTTTGGTAATTTTGTCAATCAAGAATTTTTCAGAAAAATTTGTAAAATAGTTTTTTACAAATTAAAAGAGTAATTTTAAGAGTTTTAAAACTAGGGTTTTTATAAAAATATGGCTAGTCCCTTTCGGGTTTAGTTATTGGGTTTAGCCTATGAATAAGTCCTCTTGGTTAGGGTGAATCGTCACTACGCACCAGGTAGGATTCGAGTGGAGAGGAGGTGAGTCACGCGGACTGCTTAAATACCAAGCTCCCACCGAAACCAATCCTAGACATGCGCACAATGGTTGCCACACCTTAACTCGGCGACTTAGTCACAGGTTTGTTTAATTAAAAATTAAAGTTTTATGTAACTTGTTGGGGTAAACTAGTCCTAGTGTTCAAGTACTTAATATACTATTCTACGTTCCAATTCTACCCTTCTACAAGTCATATTATATATCACACAAGAGATAGGGGTACTTACCTGGTGGACTTCGGGTCGGAGACTTAGGTGCCATGCCAGAAAACCTGCTTATTTCACAGAAATTTTCACAAAATTATTTTGGGCATAATTTTGAAAACGTTTTGGGCCTTAAACCCAAGGCCGAGAGTTTAAAAACTGGGCTCTGATACCAAGCTGAAACAGCCCAAACCCGGCCCACGAGCCTCGACCAGATCTGGTATGTTCCTCAAGTAAAACCGGTTCAAATTCGTTTGTTCTTTGGAAAAACTTTGAGTGATTTTGGAGAAAAGATGATTTGGGTTCAAGTTGAAAACTTTGTAAATTTTAGAATCCGGGATTTATTAAAAACTTTGTTTGTACATTTAAAAGACTTGCCGATTTTGTTTTAAAGATTTCACTTTTTAAATTAAGGATCAATTGAAGTTAAGTGTCAAAACATTTAAAGATTTATTTTTTTTATAAAAATTGTTTTAACCTCGATTTAAACATTAATCATTTCGTAAAAAAAGAATTAAAACGCATGCATAAAATAGTTCATACTTAGTGGCCTTATTACATCAAAATATACCCAAAATAAATTTAAAGTACTTAAATAAAATAAAGTGTCCAAATAAAATAAATTTCCTTGCTGAACATGGCAACCACTAAGCTCCTGCCGACCCGGTCCATTACTAATCGTCACCTGAAAAATGTTCCCACAACGGGGTGAGTCAAACAGACTCAATGTGTACATCCAACACTAAGTCCAAACAGATTCAGGCATATCAAATCATACACATACATGTCATAATTTACAATTAATGATGCATTCCCGAACCCAATCCTAGATGCCATCCGCTACACATCACCCGTACCAACCTGCACACCGTGGGGACTACTAAGTCAACCCTCCATCCGCTACACACCATCGAAGGCAGTCGCTGCAGTCGACGTGCTCATCGCCCTTATAAAATTCGTGGCATAGCCACCAGATAATATTTTGTGTCATGTGACACCACATTCAGATAATGTGACCAAAGTCACCACATTCAGATATCGTGGTATAAAACCACCACATTCACTTCCCCTTTCATAATCACCCATATGCCCATGTTATACAAGTCATACATTAACATTCCATGTTCTATATATTCACATTCTTATAGGTGCACATAGGTGCCATAACAAATCAAGTCATACTCATAGTAGGAGTAGGAAAACGTACCTGAGTACTTTGTACCAATGCAAGGTACTTTAGCCTTAATTTTTCACATTCTAATAATCACATTTTAAAACATAACCATAAAGCTATTAAGTATTAGTGTGGGGTACACACCTGATTAACTTAGCGAATTCACTGAAATCCCGAAAAGCCTGATCTAAGGATTTAGATCCTTAACTCCTACATTCGGGCAACACTAGAAATTTAATAAAAACCATTCGGCCACAAAACAAAATCCCAATAGGATTATTGTAATCAAATTCTTACCTTGGTGCCGATTTCACTACTAATCAAATCCCGAAAACTTTGTGTTACTCCTTCCTTCAATCGGCCAATGCTAGATCATTCGACTTGGTTAGTTTTCGGCTTTTAAGTAAATAAGAATTAGATCTTAAATCACTAATAGACCTTGGCCGAATGTACATAAATGCTTACCTTGTGATTTGGAATCCTGAAAACTTGTCACTTGTCTTGAGGAGATGTCGAAATACCTATAGGTACATGTTAGATAAATTTCTAACATTTAATCCCAAGTAAACAACCCTTGGCCGAATGCTATACATGCCTTACCTTAGATCTTAAAAGTCCCAGAATATCCTTCTCCCTTGTAGTCGACAATAGCAGACAAATCCCGAAATTTCTCCTTAAGATTTCGGTCAAAGAATAACAATAGGAGTTAGTCTTTAGATTTCGACAAGCCTAAAAGAAAAGAATAGAAATCGAATTTGATCTTACCCTTATATAGAAGAAATCGACAGCACATTGCCTAACACCTCAGAGGGATTCGGCTTTGAAGAATACTAGGGAGATTCGGCTTTTGATTGATTTGGAGAAAGAAGAAGAACAGAAGTTTGAGGAGATTCGTCCTATGGAGATGAATAGCAAAAAGGAAGAAAATAAAAAAAAACACGAGTTGATTTCTTTGAGAATTTCGGCACAAAAGAAAAGATGAGAAGAGAATAAATTTTTCGGCACAAATTCCCCTTAGTATGGCCGAATGCCTTACTTACTCCCCCTCCTAAATTCGGCTAGCATTCAAACACTAGCTATTCCTTGATTTTCTCCTTATCACTTCATTTAAAATAATAAAAATAATCCACATTTATCTCTTCTTCATCAAAAAAAATAATTTAAAAATAAATCCTTATTTATCTTATGCTTTAGCCGAAATTTCCAAGGAATTTAAGCACATCTTAAACTCATTCCTAAGTCTTCTAATGCTGTCCATTACTACTCTTCTCTGCTACAAAATAAAACTTTTATTTTGCTTCCCTTGTAGCTCGAACCCTGGCCCATTAGCACCTGCTTGTGGCGTCACTTGTGTGGGCTTTAAGTGGCGCCTTGCAGCCACTTTACCAAGCTTCTATGTTTGTCATAAATCCCCTACATATTTTCTTAAACTGCTGTTAAGTGGCGCCTTTGCTCCTTGCAGCAAAAAATAAAAATTCCCCTTATTGCTCCCGTTGTGGCTCGAACACAAGCCCTTTCCCCCTAGCATATGGCGTCACACTGTAAGGCCCTAAGTGGCACCTTACAACCACTTTACCAAGCCTATTTGTGTGATATATTTCACCTACAATTTCTCTTAAGGCCATCTTGCTTCCGTTCCCTCTTTTAAACTGAAAACTCAATATTTTCTGAGGCATTTACCTTACATTTCAAGGTTCTAAAAAAATTCACGTAACACATTCATAACACATAAGACATGCTATTTCATAAAATTAAGCATAAATGCACAAGCCATAATCCAGGATATTACATAATTCGTGTTGGGTTGATTGCATTTTGATTTCTTAAATTGTTAAATTGTGTTTATGTTGTTAAAGGCTTCAGTAAAATGTTTGGTTAAGTAAAATCATGTTAAGTTATCTGGCATTATAATTGTTATGATAGCTAATGAATTAATTATTTAAACGCATTGAAATTATAATTAATGGACACAATACTTAATCTGTGAATGTTTAATTCTTCTAAGGTAGCCGAAGATTAAATTAGCATTGTATTTGACGATACATATGCCTTGCATAACTTGCAGGATTTTTGTGATTAAATTGTTTCAAGGTAAAAATACTTTGTTACTTCACATGATCTTTTATATGCTTATTAGGTTGAATTGATCGTTTGAATTGACATAGGAATATGCAAAGAGATTGTTTATCTTAGTAAGTATGTATGTGCAATAACATGTTTACTTTTATAAATCTATTTTATCGGTCAAATTGACATAGGAATATGTACAAGAGATGAATGGATTTTTAATTGTAAGCATGTTCATAAGTTAGCAAATTACCGAGTTGCCATGATTTAGTAAGTATAAACACAAGCTTAATAATTCTAAGGTAAGAAATGTGATTAATCCAACACAATTATGTCATCTTGATTAGAATCAGTTTTTGAAATCGTGCATTAGAACTTTGTTTTATTTTATTTTTCTTTGTTTTTCTTTTAGTTTTTAAATATCTCTCAAATCCAAATATTTTTCCGTCACCAAAGTGTTTGAAATCATTTTCATAAATAATTCTTTTACAGTCCCTGTGGGTACGATAACTCGACATTTACTTGTCACTTTATTACTTGTTATGATTGTGTACACTTGCACATTTCCACCGTTCCACCTAATAAGGGGACATTATGCTTAAGGTTATTATTCAATTGTATGAAATTTCTGTAAACATTTTCGATTTGTTCGGTAACGCCTTTAACCCTAGTCCGGCGATGGATACGGGTTAGGGGTGTTACATTTGGTTGGTATCAGAACTATGGTTTAGCCAATTCTCGGACTAACGTGGCGTGTCACAGTCTAGCTATACATGCCATATATCTGAAATGTGATAGTGTGATGAATCCTGACGTGTAAAATGTGATTTTCGTATAGTAATGGATCCTGAAAGAGTCGTAGCTGATGACGTAGAAAGTAATGCGCCTGCTCCCGCGCAAGGGACAACACCCTTTGATTCGAGACTGGCTACAAGCGGTCATGAGGGAGAGGCTAAGCAAGCTTTCTTCCAGATGATGAGTGAGTGGTTCACTCAATTTGTAAAGAATAACCCAACTATTTCGTAACCCCCACCCCCGGTTAATCCCCCTCAGACATCCGATATACCTTCGGCTGTAAATCTGAATCTGTGGAATAAGCCCCCGGTTGACAAGATCCGTAAGTATGGGGCCGAAGAGTTTCGGGGTACTAATGATGATGATGCTGAAAAGGCCGAGTTCTGGTTAGAAAATACTATTCAAGTATTCGATGAAATGTCTCTGACTCCGAAAGAATGCATTAAGTGTGTTGTATCATTACTCTGAGATGAAGCTTATTAGTGGTGGAAAACCTTAACTTCTATTGTTCCGAAAGAGCGAGTTACATGGGACTTCTTTCAGATCGAGTTCCAGAAGAAATACATCAGTGAGAGATTCATCGACCAGAAATGAAAACAATTTCTAGAACTAAAACAAGGTCAGATGACTGTTTTGGAATATGAACGAGAGTTTGTGAGACTGAGTCAGTTTGCTCGAGAATGTGTATCATCTGAAGATATAATGTGCAAAAGATTCGAAGATGGTCTTAATGAAGATATTCGCTTATTAGTTGGGATATTAGAAATAAAAGAGTTCGTTATACTCGTTGATCGAGCGTGCAAAGCTGAGGCACTCGAGAAAGATAAAAGAAAAGCTGAGTTTGAAGCCCAAGATATGAGGAAGAGATTTTTGAGCAAATCATTTCAGTCTGCTTCAAAAAGATTCAAAGATGATCAAAGTCGTTCTAGAGATAATGTGGGATATTCGAATAGAAATCGAGCTAGATCGCAAATGAGTTCCAAAACACCAGCAACTTCAGTGGCCAGCGTTGGTAATGTTTGATCCGAAAGACCTAAAGGTAAAAATTATGGGAAAAGGCATCCGGGAAGCTACAGATTAAATGATAGAGCTTGTTTCAGATGTGGATCACTTGATCATTTTATCTGTGATTGCCCTGAGTCGGTTCAGCCAGAGACTGTTCAGAATCTGAGACTTGATAATGCACCTGTGAGAGGTAGACCTTCGAAGAATGTAAGAAATGTTAGTGGTAGTCAGAGAACTACGAGAGACAATGTTGCCAGATCTGAAGCTAGAGCGCTTTCCAGAGCGTATGCTATCCGAGCACGAGAGAAAGCTTCATCACCAGATGTTATCACGGGTACTTTTACACTTTATATGATACTTCTGTGATTGCATTGATAGGCCTTGGTTCTACATATTCGTATATATGCATGAATTTAGTATTCAATAAAACTTTGCTTGTAGAGTCTATTGAGTTTACTATAAAAGTACCGAACCCCTTAGGTAAAAGTGTCCTTGTTGACAAAGTATGCAAGAACTGTCCGTTAATGTTTCAAGATATTTGTTTCCATGCTGATCTGATGCTTTTGCCATTTGATGAGTTCGATATTATACTGGGTATGGATTGGTTGTCTTTGCATGATGATGTTGTGAATTGTAAAAGAAATAATATTGATTTGAGATGTCTGAATGATGAGATTGTACGAGTTGAGTCTAATGATTTAAATGGATTGTCTGCTGTGATATCTGTATTGAAAGCTCAAAGATATGTGAAAAAGGGTTATTAGGCATATTTTGCTTATGTGGTTGATTCAAAAGTGACTGCAAAGAAAATTGAATCAGTGCCTGTTTTTTGTGAGTTTTCTGATGTATTCCTTGCAGAGTTACCGGGTTTACCTCCAATTCGTGAAGTCAAATTTAGTATTGATTTATTGCCTGGTACTACACCTATATCGATAGCTCCGTATAGAATGGCACCAACAAAGTTGAAAGAGTTAAAGTCACAGTTACAAGAGTTGACTGATAGAGGGTTCGCTAGACCGAGTTTCTCACCTTGGGGTGCTCCTGTTCTGTTTGTGAAAAAGAAAGATGGCATGATGAGAATGTGCATTGATTATCGTCAGTTAAATAAGGTGACCATAAAGAATAAATATCCGTTGCCAAAATTGATGATTTATTTGATCAGTTGAAAGGGGCTACTGTATTTTCCAAGATTGATCTGAGATCGAGATACTACCAGTTGAGAGTGAAAGATTTAGATATACCAAAGACTGCTTTCAGAACGAGGTACGGGCATTATGAGTTTTTAGTAATGCCATTTGGACTAACCAATGCTCCTGCTGTTTTTATGGATCTGATGAACAGAATTTTCAGACCGTACCTAGATCGATTTGTGGTGGTGTTCATAGATGACATTTTAATTTATTCACGTGATGAGGCCAAACATACTGAGCATTTGAGAATTGTGTTGCAAACTTTAAGAGAAAAGAAATCGTATGCGAAATTCAGCAAATGTGAATTTTGGTTACACAAGGTTAGTTTTCTGGGACATATCTTGTCAGCTTCTGGAATCCGAGTGGATCTGAGTAAGATTTTTGCTATTCTGACTTGGAAACCTCCGAGAAATGTATCTGAAGTCCATAGTTTTCTGGGTTTAGTTGGTTATTAGCGTCGATTTGTAAAAGGATTTTCAGTGATAGCTACTCCGTTGACTAGATTACTTCAGAAAGATGTTAGATTTGAATGGTTGGATAAATGCCAGAAAAGTTCTGATCAGTTGAAAACTTTGTTAACAGAAGCTACAGTGTTAGTACAGCCAGAATCGGGTAAAGAATTTGTTATATACTGTGATCTTTCGTTAAATGGTCTGGGATGTGTTTTGATGTAGGAAGGCAAAGTTGTAGCTTATGCCTCGAGACAATTGAAGCCCCATGAAAATAACTATTCGACTCACGACCTTGAGCTAGTTGCTATTGTGTTTGCACTTAAGATTTGGTGCCATTATCTGTACGGTGAGAAATGTCATGTGTTTTCGGATCATAAAAGTCTGAAATATCTGATGACTTAGAAAGATTTGAACCTGCGTCAAAGAAGATGGTTAGAGCTGTTAAAAGATTATGAGCCCGTGATAGATTATCATCCGGGTAAAGTGAACGTTGTTGCTAAGGCGTTGAGTAGAAAATCATTGTTTGCACTATGTGCTTTGAATGCTCAGTTAGATATGTCTGATGATAGTTCTGTGTTAGCTGAACTAAAAGCGAAACAATTGTTTATACAGCAGATATGTGATGCTCAGAAATCTGATAATGAGTTATTAGCGAAACGAGCTCAGTGTGATTTGAATTCTAAATCTAAATTTCGAGTTATTGATGATTGCTTGAGATTTCGAGGTTGTATCTGTGTTTCGAGAAATCCGGAGTTGATTCAGCTAATTTTGTGTGAAACTCATAACAGTCGTCTATCTGTTCATCCGGGGAGTACGAAAATGTATCATGATTTGAAACGACACTATTGGTTGTTTGGTATGAAACAAGACATTTTTGACTTTGTTTCGAAATGCTTAATCTGTCAATAAGTGAAAGCCGAACTTCAAGTTCCATATAGGTTGCTACAATCGATTCTGATTCCCGAGTGGAAATGGGATAGAGTGACAATGAATTTTGTTTCTGGTTTGCCTCAGACCGAGAAAGAAAGATACAATTTGGGTCATATCGATTGATGAAATCTGTCCATTTTATTCCGGTAAGATCTGATTATTCACTTGATAGATTAGTCGAGCTTTATATTTTTGAGATTGTTAGATTGCACAGGGTGCCACTATCCATTGTGTCAGATAAGGATTTGAGGTTTACATCGAGGTTCTGGAAGAAATTGCAAGAAGCTTCAGGCACGAAACTGCATTTCAGTACAGTTTTTCATCCGCAAACAGATGGTCAATCCGAGTGGATCATTCAGATTCTCGAAGATATGTTAAGATATTGTATACTTGAGTTTAACAGCACATGTGAACAGTATCTGCAATGGATTGAATTTCCATACAATAACAATTTTCAGTCAAGCATCAAAATGGAACCTTATGAAGCTTTGTATGGACGTAAATGTCGTACACCTCTATATTGGACTGAGCTCAGTGAAAATAAGCCACATGGGGTTGATTTGATAAAAGATTCAGAACAGAAAGTGAAACTGATCTGAGATTGTTTGAAAGCAGCATCTGACCGTCAGAAATCTTAGGCAGACATGAAAAGAAAAGATATAGAATTTGAGATCGGTGACAAAGTATTTCTGAAAGTGTCTCTGTGGAAGAAAGTGCTTCGATTCGGATGTAAATGGAAGTCAAGTCTGAGGTTCATCAGATCGTATAAAATTATTGAACGTGTTGGGCCTGTTGCATATAGATTAAGGTTGCCCTTTGAGCTAGAAAAGATACACAATGTATTCCATGTCTCGATGCTTCATAGATATCGATCTGATCCATCACATGTAATTGCGCCATCTGAAATTGAAATCCGACCAGATATGACATATGAAGAGGAATCGACCCGTATCTTAGCTCGTGAAGTGAAAGAGTTGAGAAATAAGAAAATTCCGTTAGTGAAAGTACTATGGAATCGACACGGAATAGAAGAAGCTATGTGGGAGCCTGAAGATTCAATGAGACAGCAATATCCGTATCTGTTTAACGGTAAGATTTTCGGGGACGAAAATCCCTAAGGGGGAGAATTGTAACAACCCAGTTTATACCCTAGTCGGAATAGTGGTTTCGGGACCACAAATCCGAGTCTGTATAATATTTTAATATTATATTCTGTGTCTCTGATATGTAATGATGCATGTGTTAAAGTATCGTAAATTAATTCGTCTATCTGTATGTTTAATTTGAGCAAAGGACTGAATTGCATTGATATACAAATTAGCATGCTACATGAAAAGGTACTTAATTGTCATGTCTTATTAAGTATGAGGATTTTGTGTGGCAATTAAGCCAATAGCTTGTAAGTCGACGGTTAAGGTCAAAAATGACCTTGATTTATATGTTATATATGTTTTTTATTATAAGGATAATTTAGTAATATGGTTAATAATATGATTATTAATAAAATAAAGTATGAAAATGGAACATTCATTCATGCATTCTCCACCGAAAATACAAAGGAAAGAAAGGTTTTGAAGCTTTCTAACATTCGGCATTCATTAAGCAAAAATTAAGGTAAGTTTTAGCTTTGGATTTTGATGATTTTTATGTTTTTGAGATTGTTGCTTAGTTTACTATCAAGCCCATGTCTTAATTTGATGAATTAATTTTGTTCATGAGAAATGCCATTGATGATATGTTGAGCTTTGTAATGAATTTAGTTGTTAAATGAAAGATTTGAGCTAGATGAACATACTTTGTTCTTGAATTTTTGATAAATTTAGCTAATTAGGGCTAAATTGATAAAATAGTAATTTGAGGGACTAAATTGCAAATTTTATAGAAAATATGGGCTTGTATGTGATGTATGAACATTCGACTAAGCATGAGTATGTAATGATTTTGTGAATTTGATGTTTTGAGAAAAATGGACTAAATTGATAAATTTGTGCAAATGTTAGGGTTAATTTGTAAATAGCCCTAAATGTGTGTCTTTGGATTGAATTGAATGAGTTAGTGAATAAAAGGGTTAATTCTGAATATGTATAGATCAAGAACCGAGGAAAACAAACTTAAATCGCAGGAAAGCAAAAGTAATCGAGTAGCCGTTTCCATTTCTGTTAAATAGAACCCGAGGTAAGTCATTATGCAAATAAGCGTATTCGTATGGAATTATGTATGTTCTTATGACTATTGTTTCGATGAATACTTATGATATGATCTACTCATGAATTTCAAGATAAGGATTACTGAGTGACAAAGTCTGAGAAGTCCCGTACAAACCTACGAATAGATAGGATTAGCTATGTCATGACATAGGTATCTATTCTGTTTTATCATGTAAGACCATGTCTGGGACGTTGGCGTTGATTTGAGATTTCGTGTAAGACCTCGTCTGGGACGTAGGCATCGATATGAGCTTTACGTGTAAGACCACGTCTGGGACGTTGGCATCGATTTGATCTTTACGTGTAAGACATCGGCATCGTATTGATTTGTGTAAGACCCTGTCTGGGAGAATGGCATCGATATCAGAGTGCATATAAGACCTCGTCTGGGACGTTGGCATTGAAAGACTAGTATGAGCTTTCTGAGTATCCTATTAGATTCTTTACGGTTCAACGGGCAAGTCTATGATATGACTGGCTATGCAAATAGTGAATCCATTTCAGGTACGTTGATTTATACACTAAGTGTGTATATAAGGTAAGTACCTATGTGATCTTACTATGATGATTATGTATATTTGGATAACAATATGAGATGTGATAGTAAGCATGAAAGAGCTTTGTATATATAAGACTTTTGAATTGATGAATGTGGCAAATATGGCCAAGTACATGAACCAAAGCATATATGTGATAGTTTGCAAAGTAATTAAGATGTGCCAATGTACCTATGTGCATATATGCCTTTTATGTTAAGTTTATTCGTATTATGACTTACTAAGCTTTTGGAAAGCTTACTCTGTGTGTGTGTTTTCTCTGTATTATAGGTCGTCAAAGCTTCTGAAGGCTCGGGACCATCAAGGATCGTCATCACACTACTAAACTCATTTTGGTACATTTTGGAAATTTATATAGCTAGATATGGCATGTATAGGCTAGTATTTGCTATAAGTTTGTTATATGAACTTTGCCATGTGATTTGGCTAGTTATGAATTGAAAATTTGCTTGAATGAATGTGATATGTGTGAAGTATGTTTTTGGCATGGTTAGTTGATTCATGAAATGGTCCAGTTTTGGTTAAGCAATTGAATGAATTATGCTTGTGATGAGATGAGTTTTAGTCTTGGTTGCCAAATAGGCATGAGATGTCTTAATGAATTTGCTTGTAGGTAAGACCCTTGTGGGTGGCATTTTGGCCTTGCAAATGGCCTATTTTGCCACAGGATTGTAGCACACGGGCATGCCTAGTGACCTAGGGCTAAGTCAGTAGCTAGTATAAGAGTACACAGCCTTAGCACACGGACGTGCCTAGTAGCCGTGTGAACTTTGACAGGATCGACCACGGCTAAAGTACACGGGCGTGCTTGGTAGCCGTGGAGAAAAGGTCAGTTTCAACCACGGGGAGGACACACGGGTGTGTCTAGCAGCCGTGGGAGGCACACGGCCTGCCTACACGGGCGTGTAACCCCTGAAACTTAAAAAAGTTTCAAAATTCCACGAAATTTTGTATGTGTTCCGATTTAGTGCCCACCCGGTTTATAGCATGTTTTAGGTCTTGATGACCTAATAAGGGGACATTATGGTTAAGGTCATTATTCAATTGTATGACATTTCTGTAAACGTTTTCGATCTATTCGGTAACGCCTTTAACCCTGGTCTGACGACGAATACGGGTTAGGGGTGTTACATCAACCATCAAGTCAACATTTATTTCAAGAAGGCTACGTGGAAGCAATCATTTAGCCGACATTAAAGTCATCCTTATCAGGATACTATACGGATTTGAATTGTAAATGAACTAGAGTCTAAAATTTGTATTATAAATAGGCATTGTGATAGCCTAAACAAGGCATCGGATCGGGAAAGGCATAAAAAAACTTTCTTTTGTATACTTACTCTCTTTCT
This sequence comes from Gossypium australe, assembly GCA_005393395.2. NCBI lineage: Eukaryota > Viridiplantae > Streptophyta > Magnoliopsida > Malvales > Malvaceae > Gossypium > Gossypium australe. The sequence goes on from CM016617.1 coordinate 76,445,404, forward strand.
TAAAAACCATAAAAAATCTTTCTTGATCATCTTTGTAAATTATCCTTGTAAATTATCCTATTATCCTTTTGTGAAATAAAATTCTACGATATTAATATAGCCTTCCGTTGTGTATAACCCTCCCCCCTGTAATATGCGTAGTATGATTACAAGTTTTATCTTTATATAAGCAATCCATTTCTTCTATGTTATTTATCTATGGTACCTAAAACCGTGTGTTATCTTAAACGTCTTCACTCAAACGCCTAACAACGTCCCACTCGGACTTCAACGGCAACAAGAAGACAGAATCACAGATATATGCATTTTAAGATAAACAACAGTGAAATAAACAGAATTGAAAATAAAAGATAGAAACTTACAATGAGTACTACGATATTATAACTCCAGAAATCGTTACTCTGGGGCTCCTCTGATACCAATAACAAGGGGGGAGGGTTATACACAACGGATGGCTATATTAATATCGTAGAATTTTATTTCACAAAAGGATAGTAAGATAGTTTACATGGATAATTTACAAAGATGATCAAGAAAGATTTTTATGGTTTTTTGAGAAAGAGAATAAGTATACAAAAGAAAGGTTTTTTGATGCCTTTCCCGATCCGATGCCTTGTTTAGGTTATCACAATGCTTATTTATAATACAAATTTTAGAATCTAATTTATTTACAATTCAAATCTGCACAGTATCCTGATAAGGATGACTTTAATGTCGACTAAATGATTTCTTCCATGTAGCCTTCTTGAAATAAATGTTGATTTGATGGTTGCTTCCACGTAGTCTTCTAATTTTGTGGTTGTTTCCACATTTATCATGCATTAATGGTTGCTTCCATCATGCTTCCATCATCTTTTGTCTCTTTTGTTTATGGACATTTATGGATGGTGATGGTGAATAGATTTCCTTCCTTTCACATCGCCTCCAAAATTGAATGCTCATTTCTTGGATGACATTCTTCCACGTGTTGTGTTTTGTTGTTATCCTTCTTGGATGTTTCTGAGATTCATTTCCTCAATTTCATCAAGATGTAATGACTCTGGTGAAGGAACTGGTGAATTCCAGCTTTCCCATGTCTTTGATTTCCGTTGTTATCGACAAATCATCGATCTCCATGTCAGCCGTCTTTCTTAATAACTGAACGGACACTTCATTTCTTTCTTCCTGGCTTTTTCCAGTGTCATATGCTAAAATTCTCTTGCCATCGGTCCAGAATATGTAACTGCTTTGTTGAAGTAGATACTGGGCCTTGGTCATCAAATCAACTCCGGCTTGGATTTGATAATTAGAAAAATCATTGTAACACTTGTCAATGGTTTTTTCCAAGTGTTGTTTATCTTCATTTACTGTTGAGAGGGATCTTCCCCAAAGCATTGTACGAATATTCCAAATTTGGTATGGCTGATAAAATTTTTATTTTTCAGCTATACCAATAAAACTATTTATTTCTATATGAAAATAATAGACAAAATCATTTATATTAGTAAAATTTATTAATCTAGATTTTACTATAGCAGGAAAATCTTTTAGTAGATGAAAAGAAAGATTTTGGACTATTATTTCTTTATCAAATCCCCTTTCGATACTGGTTATATCAAATGGTTCATGATCTAGTCTAAATGTAACACCCTAAACCCGACCCATACGTTATGACCGGATTTGGCATGTCACATGAAGGGAGAGAGTTTAAAGGAACTTGTGATTGTTTTAAAAGTTGACAATACTTGGCTATAATTAGGAAAACAGGCTTGGTGATTGGATGTTTGTTATACATATTACTGAATCCGATAGGTTGTTTGGTGTTACAAAAAATCGAACTAGTGGACTTCAAAATTATGACTTTTTGGAAATTAATATATTTGTAATTCGAAGGGAAAACTCAAGTTTCATTACTTATGTAAATGTATAATTGACATTTTACAATCCGTTTGTTATTCATTCTTGGAAAAAAATGTTGTTTACGTATTCAGAAAAATCCCCGTTTTAAATAAATCGTGAAAGATAATGAATACGTTAAAACATAAAGCAAATTAAAATCCCAGAGGCCTTATTACGAGTTTAAACCCATAATAATAAAAGCAAAGAAATAAAGTAGAAGGAGTGCTTACTAAGGTTTGAAATCATTGTCCCTAAAGTATGGCCTCCACCGAGTCATCCATGGCCCCAAGTCCTCACTACTAAGCATTACCTACAAGGATACAAAAAGGGGGGTGAGTTACAAGAACTCAGCGTATAATCCCCTTACCGTCATCCACTAGGCCCGAACCCATGTAGCATCGTCTTGGGCCTAAGCCTAATGACATAATAGTGTAACAGTGAAATGAATGCAGCCCAACTCGTCCATCCAATCACACCCCTGACCAGCCAATCACACATGTGGGGATCAAGTTAACCCACCCCGCTACTCACACCAAATTCGCAGTCAAGCTGCTTATCATAGAATATTTTTGTGGCTGAGCCACCGAAAGCATAGTTAAACATATCAATACATGAATTGTGGCTATGCCACCAGGCTACACTGCTATTCATTCAAATCCCCGCCCCATGCAATATGATAAGGTGCAACATGTATATATATTACATAATTCAAATGTAAAGTAAGCATCACCCCAACGAGGGTATTTTAATAAACTAGCCAAATAAAGCTTTTCGATGAGTCCGCCCATTAAGGCATTCTAGCAAATCGGCCCGTTAGGGCATTTTAGTATATCGGCCCTTAGGGGCATTTCATAAAACGGCCCATTAGGGTATCTTCGTAATTTAGCTTGTTAACATATTTTCAACAGATTCGAGAGCAAATATTGCCTAAGCACATTAATCGATTTTATGCCAAATCCGGTTATTAGACTTGTACGCAATGGCGACTTGTTTTACCGATTTTGTGGTCAATCATGAAACTGCGGGATTATGGTGTGAGATTACACACCTGATTACGTGAGCACTAAACCCTCTTGATCACCGTCACCTATGTCACCATAACATCCGATTAACTAACAAAAAAGAGTTTTTAATCCGTATCTAAATCAAACGATCTAATATGCTTACCCTCGATATCGCGAACAACCTCGATTTGCCTACTCGCACCAGATGATGGTTCCCTTCCACAACCTGGTGGGAAATCCTGAACTGCTGACACTGCCCTACATTTGAACTTGGGTACAGGGGTTACGAAACCACTCTCCTTGGATTCTCCTAGCGTTACCCCCTTCGACTGCTTAACACTTGCATCCATAAGAAAAGCCCGATAAGTAAGGTACCACAGTGAGATCGGCACACAAAGGGTTTCGGCTCTTACCACTATTTCCAAACGATCACAGAGCAGAAGCGATCAAGTTGCTTAATCCCTAAAACAAGCGGTTAGACTAACTGTCGATTCGATTTAGTAGAGTAACCGAACAGAAAGAAATCACAATGAGTCAAATAGAACCCCCTACCTTGATCAAAGATGAATCCAACCTCCACAGATTCAGCTTGTGCCTATAGTTGAGTCGACAAAGGTGTGAGATTCGGCCACCCCACTAGAGCACTACAAAGAGAGATTGTTAGGTGGGGAAGTAGGAAGAGATGATGTTTAAGCTTATGTACCCAAATGATGAATGGTCAACATTCGACTAAAGGAAAGGGAAAGAAAAAGAAGGAAAAGAAGAACTCCCACTTAGCCGATTCGGCCAAGGAAGAAAGTGCCCAACACGCAAAAATAGAGAAGAGATGAAGTTTTAAAAGGGTGAAGAAAGGGTGAGAAAAGAAAAGAAGAGATGGACAAGAGAAGTGCCAGAGAATTTCGGGTAACATTAAGGAGGAAATGAACAAAAGAAATACTTGTGTGTTTCGACAAGTAAGGAAAAAGATTGAAAAAGAAAGCACAAAATGTTAAAAAGAGGAAAAGCTTTTTATGCACAAATCTTGCAAATATGACCTTAAGAATTTCGGCTTCTATTTCCCCCTACCAAAACCGTATACCCCTTACACCCAAAAGACCTTAATTGATTGAATTTTCTTCCCTATACAATTCCCAAAATTCGGCCAACACCCCGTCTCACCTCAATCCCTTAGTTTCTCCTTGATTCCCTCATTTGAATGAATCTTCAACTCTTCCTGCAGAGTCCCAGCCGAACCTTACCACCTTCACCTTATTAGCCCAAAAATTAATTCCATATTTGCAATAGGTGGGATTCGAACCCTTCCCCCTTAGCTCCTACAAGTGACGCCTCACCACCTTGCTACTAGCTCCTCTTGTGCTAGCAAAATACCCACTTATTCCCTTATGTCATGACTCCACTTGCCTTCTCCCCTTTAAGTGCCCAATCAGAAAAAGTTACTAGGGCCCAACTCAACCCCAGGCTTTCTTAGGGCCCCCAAACACATACAACCAACACACATAGCTAGCCTAACGCATGGAATAATGCAAAACACACAATCTCGAATTTCAGGATGTTACAGTTCTACCCCCTTATAGAAATTTCGACCTCAAAATTTTCCTGATTAAAAGAGTTGAGGGTATTGTCGCCGAATCATGCCTTCTGGCTCCCATGTGGCTTCCTCTGATCCGTGATGACGCCATAATACTTTGACCATTAGAACCGATTTTCTTCGCATCACCTTAACATCCCGATCTAGAATCTATACTGGCTCTTCTTCAAAAGACAAATCGGGTCTTATCTAGATTTCTTCCACCGGCACTACATGAGACGGATTTGAACGGTAACGCCTTAACATCAAGACATGGAATACATTATGAATCTGATTTAACTCCGGAAGTAATTCAAGTTGATAAGCCACTGGCCCTACCCGTTTCAATACTCGATAAGGTCCGATAAACCTAGGGCTCAACTTGCCCTTCCGTCCAAACCTTAAGACCTTTCTCCACGGTGAGACTTTCAAGAAGACCTGATCCCCCACTGAAAACTCAATCTCCTTACGCTTCAGATCTGCATATGATTTATGTCTATCTGAAGCTTCCTTTAACCGATCCCGGATTACTTTAACCTTTTCCTCAGCCTCCGAAATCAACTCCGGACCCAATAACTATCGATCTCTCAACTCCGTCCAGCAGGTAGGAGTACGAGACCTATGTCTATACAACGCCTCGTAGGGTGCTATCTGGTTGTTGGCTTGATAGCTATTGTTGTATGCAAATTCTGCCAATGGTAGAAAATCTTCCCAACTACCCTTGAAGTCAATCACACAGCCCCTTAACATGTCTTCTAGAATCTGGATTACCCTTTCCGACTGACCATCAGTCTGCAGATGGAACGCTGTGCTAAAATCTAGCCTTGTACCCAAAGCTTCATGTAGAGCCTTCTAGAATCGAGATGTAAACCTTGTCCGATATGGTAGACACCGGTACCCCATGCAACCTTACAATCTCTGCTACATGCAGCTTGGCCAACTTCTGCAACGAAAAATCTGTACGAACAGGTAGGAAATGTGCAGACTTCATTAACTAATCCACAATCATCTGTACTGAATCTTTCTTAGTAGGCGTTAAGGGTAACCCACTAACAAAATCCATCGTTATCCTTTCCCATTTCCATAGTGGGATTTTCACCGGTTGTAGCAACCCTGAAGGCAGTTGATGCTCCGCCTTCACTTGCTGACATGTCAAGCACTTGCTTACGAAGTCGGTAACCTCCCATTTCAACCCTGGCCACCAATACTACTCACGAAGGACTCGATACATCTTGTTTCCACCGGGATGCATAGCGTATGGGCTACTATGTGCTTCACGCAGAATCATTTGTCTCAATTCAGAATCCATCGGCATACAAACTCTTCCATGGAAACATAGTACTCCACCCCCGTTTAATCTGAAGTCTCCTATCTCACCACCTTCCACTTGCTAAAGCCGAGAACCCAACCTTTCATCTAACAACTGCTTCTCTTTAATCTCACTTACCCATGCAGGCTTCACTTGAAGTTCAGCTAACAGGCTACCATCTTCATAAAGACTGAGATGAGCAAACATCGCTCTCAAGTCCGATATCACCTTTCGACTCAATGCATCTGCCACTACGTTAGCTTTACCTGGGTGATACTCGATCGAGCAGTCATAATCCTTCAACAACTCTATCCACCTCCGTTGCCTTAGATTCAACTCCTTCTGGGTAAGGAGATACTTCAGACTCTTATGGTCTATGTAGATAATCGACTTCTCCCCATACAAATAGTGCCTCTATATCTTCAGGGCAAACACCACAGCAGCTAGCTCCAAGTCATGCGTGGGATAGTTCACCTCATGCGACCTTAATTGACGAAATGCATAAGCCACCACTTTCCCTTCTTGCATCAGCACACATCCTAAGCCCGTGTGTGACGCATCATAATAAACAGCAAACTCTTTACCTGCCTCAGGCTGAATCAACATTGGCGCTTCTGTCAGAATCTTCTTTAATTTCTCAAAGCTCTCCTGCTGCTTATCTGACCACACAAACGGTACTTCCTTACGCAACAGCTTAGTTAGGGGTGTAGCAATCAACGAAAACCCCTCAACGAAAGCCTGTAGTACCCAGCCAAACCAAGAAAACTTCGAATTTCTGATACTGACTTCGGTGGTTTCCAATCCAATACAGCCTCGATCTTTCGAGGATCAACTCTAATTCCCCTGGCAGACACAACATGCCCCAAAAAGGTCACCTCCTTTAGCCAAAATTCACACTTACTGAATTTGGCATACAGCTGCTTCTCCCTTAATATCTGTAACACAACCCGTAGATATGAATCATGCTCCTCTTCAGTCCTTGAGTATACCAAGATATCATCTATAAACACCACCACGAACCGGTCTAAAAAAGGTTGGAAAACCCGGTTCATCATGTCTATAAATGCAGCTGGTGCATTTATTAACCCAAACGGCATCACCAAGAACTCATAATGCCCATATCGAGTTCGGAACGCAGTCTTATGAATATCCGCCTCATTGACCTTTAGCTGGTGATACCGTGATCTCAAGTCTATCTTCGAGAAGACCGAAGCCCCTCGCAACTGATCGAACAGATCATCAATCCTCGGTAGCGGATACTTGTCCTTAATCGTCAACTTGTTCAATTGCCTATAATCAATGCACATACGCATCGACCCATCCTTTTTCTTAACGAACAACACCGGCGCTCCCCACGATAACACACTTGGTCGAATAAACCCCCTATCCAGCAACTCCTGGATCTGAGCTTTAAGTTCCACTAATTCCTTCGGCGCCATTCTGTAAGGAGCAATGGACACCTGAGCCGTTCCTAGCAATAGCTCAATGCCAAATTCCACCTCCCAATCTGGAGGTAACGTCTGGAAACTTTTCACTCTTCTAACATTCTCTACCGACAACTCTTTGGCATCCAAAGCACTGATGAAGGCTACGAACGCTTCACACCTCTTTCGTACTAACCTTTCAGCCTTTAAAGTAGATACCACATTAGATAGATAATTCCTTCTTTCACCTATCATCGTCACTTCCTTATCCTCTGGAGTTCTTAATACCATTCGCTTTGCAGCACAGTCCAAGTTCGCACGGTGCTTAACCAGCCAGTCCATGCCCAATATAAGGTCGAACTCACCGAACGACAGTTCCATCAAATCTGCCAGAAATACTACTCCCTGAACTTCTAAGGGCACATCCCTAAACAACTTATTCACTACTACAGACTGTCCTAAGGGGCTAATCACAGTTGTTTCTCTAGCAGTAATATCAGATTTAATGTCCAAAGTTCCAGACACAGTACATACAATATACGAATGGGTAGATCCAATATCTATCAAAGTGGTAAAGGGTGCATCAAATATGAAAAACGTACCGGTTATGACGTCCGGTGCGTCGCTGTCCTCTCGAGTCTAACCTCATAGACCAATCCTGGCTGTCTCACCTCTGTGCTACCCCTGTTACCGGCACCTCTACCCGGTGCTCCCTGACCTCGTCTTGTACCATTTCCACCTCGACCTGATCCACGGCCTCTCAGCGACTGCTGAACGCCCCTAGCTGGCTGCGCAAATCTGTGACGAACTACCTGTGTCTAAACAGGCTCTCGAGGGCAATCTCTAAACCGATGATCCTTGGATCCACATCTAAAACACCCGTCAGTCCTCTTCCAGCACTCACCCAAATGAAGTTTCCCACAGTCCACACAAGGTTGTAACTGATTGGACCCACTCGAACTGGCCCCTTATTTCTGGGCCTTTCCTGAAATCCTCTTGCAGTACCCGAGTACCCAGAATCTCTTTTGCTCTTGCCCCTGTCCTTATCTTGATTCTGTCGTTCCGAGTGTTTTACTTCTTCAGCAATATTAGCTTTTTCTACCAATGTAGCAAAATTCCTCTCCTTCTGTGGGGCTATCAGTACCCGCAACTCATCACGCAACCCATCCTCAAAACGCACACATCATTCATAATCAGTCGGCACTATTCCCCGGGCATACCAGCTCAAACGCAGAAACTTCGCATCGTACACTGCCACAGATCTACCTATTTGAACCAGATTTAAGAATTCCTTTCTTCGGGCATCCACATAACTAGCCCCGACATACTTCTCCTAGAATGTTTTCTTAAAGAAATCCCAGGTAATATGATCAGCCTGAGTGCCTTCCCTAACAGTGAGCCACCACTGATACGCCTCGTCTCTCAACAATGACACAACCCCTTTCAGTTTTTGCTCAGCTGTACAATCCAGATCGTCAATAATCTGCTCCACTGCCTCAAGCCAATACTCTGCTACACTTGGGGCTACACCCGAAATACCCCTAAAAACTTCAGCTCCATTAGATCTAAGTCGCTCAGATATTGACCTACAAGCTGCCGATCCAGTGCTTGCCCTAGCAACCCTTTCCAGTACCCGTAACATCGCTTGGGACAGAGCGTCGTCCCCTCCCATTCGAACATGTGACCTAGTTTCAGTCACAGGTGATGCAAGTGCGTCCATTTCAGGCATATGCCCAGATGCTTCAGACCCAACTCTGGCACCTCGGCATCTACCACGGCCACGTCTACCGCGTCCACGTCCTCTAGCGCTCATGTTTGCTAAGTCGATTTAATCTGATTAAAAGTCTTCTGAATCAGTATGCAATTCAATGTTTATTAACCAATGTTTTATGAAGTGCGAGTAGAAAAGTTGTTTTCGAGGGTCGTATTGGCATCCTAAAGTCTCAATCTCTATAGCTTCAGGTTTTAAAGCTAAAAGTTCTAGTATACTATTGTAAAATTCCCTTTCTACAGTCATACAATCAATATTCATAAAATGAAAATAGAAATACTTACTGACTTGGTGCTGGATACCCGTGGTGCCATAGTTCCACTAAGATATGCATTTATAAATCGAATTTCAAACAGTTTTGGAAAACATTTTTTGAACCCAAACCTCAGTCGAGTTTTGCAACTGGGCTCTGGTACCATAAAATGTAACACCCCAAACCCGGCCCATACGTTACGACCGAATCTGGCATGTCACATGAAGGGAGAGTGTTTAAAGGAACTTGTGATTGTTTTAAAAGTTGACAATACTTGGTTATAATTAGAAAAACAGGCTTGGTCGTTGGATGTTTGTTATAAATATTACTAAATTCGATAGGTTGTTTGGTGTTACGAAAAAATCAAACTAGTGGACTTCAAAATTATGACTTTTTGGAAATTAATATATTTGTAATTCAAAGGGAAAACTGGAGTTTCATTACTTACATAAATGTATAATTGACATTTTACAATCCATTTTTTATTCCTTCATCAAAAAAATGGTGTTTACGTATTCAGAAAAATCCCCTTTTTAAACAAATCGCGAAAGATAATGAATACGTTAAAACATAAAGCAAATTAAAATCCCAGAGGCCTTATTACAAGTTTAAACCCACAATAATAAAAGTAAAGAAATAAAGCAGAAGGAATGTTTATTAAGGTTTGGAATCATTGTCCCTAAAGTATGGCCTCCACCGAGTCATCCATGGCCCCAAGTCCTTACTGCTGAGCATTACCTGCAAGGATATAGAGAGAGGGGGTGAGTTACAAGAACTCAGTGTATAATCCCCTTACCGTCATCCACTAGGCCCGAACCCATGTAGCACCATCTTGGGCCTCAGCCCAATGATATAATAGTGTAACAGTGAAATGAATGCAGCCCAACCCATCAATCCAATCACACCCCCGACCAGCCAATCACACCTGTGGGGATCAAGTCAACCCACCCCGTCGCTCACACCAAATTCGCAGTCAAGCTGCTTATCATAGAATATTTTTTGTGGCTGAGCCACCGAAAACATAGTTAAGCATATCAATACATGAATTGTGGCTATGCCACCAGGCTACACTGCTCTTCATTCAAATCCCCGCCCCATGCAATATGATAAGGTGCAACATGCATATATATTACATAATTCACATGTAAAGTAAGCATCACCCCAACGAGGGTATTTTAATAAACTAGCCAAGTAAAGCATTTAGGTGAGTCAGCCCAATAAGGTGTTCTAGCAAATCGGCCCGTTAGGGCATTTTAGTATATCAGCCCTTAGGGGCATTTCGTAAAACGACCCATTAGGGCATTTTCGTAATTTAGCTTGTTAACATATTTTCAACAGATTCGAGAGCAACTATTGCCTAAGCACATTAATCGATTTTATGCCAAATCCGGTTATTAGACTTGTACGCAATGGCGACTTGTTTTACCGATTTTGTGGTCAATCACGAAACTGCGGGATTATGGTGTGAGATTACACACCTGATTACGTAGAGCACTAAACCCTCTTGATCGTCGTCACCTATGTCACCATAACATCCGATTAACTAACAAAAGAGAGTTTCTTAATCCGTATCTAAATCAAACGATCTAAAATACTTACCCTCGATATCGCGAACAACCTCGATTTGCCTACTCGCACCAGATGATGGTTCCCTTCCACAACCTGGTGGGAAATCTCGAACTGCCAACACTACCCTACGTTTGAACTTGGGTACAGGGGTTACGGAACTACTCTCCTTGGATTCTCCTAGCGTTACCCCCTTCGACTGCTTAAGACTTGCATCCATGAGAAAAGCCCAACAAGTAAGGAACCATAGTGAGATCGGAACACAAAGGGTTTCGGCTCTTACCACTGTTTCCAAACGATCACAGAGCAGAAGTGATCAAGTTGCTTAATCCCTAAGAAAAGTGGTTAGACAAACTGTCGATTCGATTTAGTAGAGTAATCGAACAGAAAGAAATCGCAATGAGTCAAATAGAACCCCCTAACTTGATTGTAGCATCCTAAATTTATGGGCCTATGCATTTAGTGTAGGGATAACTTTAATAGTTTAATTTAAGTGATAGGGGTCCAAATTAGGCACAGGATTAGGCTAAGGCCTTGATTAAATTATTAGCTTGGGCATTAAGGAATTAAAAAGCTGGTAATTATGTTTAAAATGCCAAACATGGGCTTGTGGCCCAACAATAAGCGGCACTATAAGGGAATTAGAAGTGACGCCACACACAAGAGATTTAGGGCCCAAAATTTAAGTTTAATAAGGCCCAGATTTTTTAATTTAAGTGAGTTAAATTTGGCATTAGGGTTAGTAAGAGGTGGACGGCTACAAGGCTATAAAATAGGAAAAATTATGTGGATTTTTAAGTGATAATATCATAGATAAAAAGGAGAAAAGTTAGGAGCTTATCTTCAAAGGAAGTGTTGGCCGAAAATCCACCACCTAGAGGAGTGTAAAATTCGGCTACTGCATGGCATAGAGGGTGCCGAAATTCTCCTCTCTTCTAGCGTAAATTTTAAGGGCATTTTCGATATTTAGCAGTAGGTGTCAAAAATCTATAAATAGGGGGGCTAGCTCCTTGTTTCTGACATTGAAAACCCTAAAATCCTCTCCCTTAGTGCCGAAATTCCCTAGCCTCTCCCTCTCCAAATTTCTTTCTTCAATTACTTCAAAAGCCGAAACTTCTCCCCATTTTCTTTTCCCTTGTGCCGATTTCTTTAAAAAGCCGACGCATCCATCGCTTTTTCTTTTATTCATCCTATTTGAGGAATTGTTCTATACTTTCGACATTTAAATCTTCCATTGGCATTGCCAAATCCTCTCCCTAGTGCTAGCCGAATCTCCTAAGCTAAGGTAAGAGTCAATTTTTGATTAGTTCTCATAATCTATTCCCGGTTTTTGAAAGCAAAAGCTGAAAGCTAATAGTTTAATGGTTTTATGATGGGCGGCAATTCGGGATTTGAAGGAAGCTTAGCCGACTAGATCTAAAAAGCCGAAAATCATAAGTCTCCAATTTTGGGATTTTTAAGGTAAGAAGATTATCCCTAGATTTTTATTAGATTCGTTCAATATATATATGATTTTAACTCTATAAGGAGGATTAACGATTAAATATTGTTATAGTAGCTCTGATAAGGATTTGATGGAATTAAATATGGAACAGGCAAAGGAAAGAATCCCTAAGTTTAAGAAACGAGCAGTATCTGCTGTTCGAGATTGGCGAATTGGTTGTGGACCGGCTTCTGAACAACACCTTAGGCAGATAGCAGTAGTGTCGACTAAGGATAGCGTCGACATAGAAAGCATCGTTTTATTGGTAACCAGGTGTGTAGATCTCTAACACAATACTAATAAACCCGTATGTATTTCTATTAATGTATGTTATGGGCTAAAAGCCGAAATGAGGCTGTATAGACAGTCGAATGGAACCCTAAAAGGGTTAGGCAAGGATGCCAGGTACGTAAACATAGAACTCCCTATGTGTATCGAAAAAAATATATATAAGTCTGCATGATGTTTTCTTTATGTATGTATGCATGGGGTGGGAATGATGATATTGAAGGGGAAGTGTATGATAGGTCACTTGGTGATCGGTGGTAGAAATCCCACATAATTTAAATGTAAGGTCACATAGTGATCAGTGGCTATGCCACGTTTAATGATTCCTACTTAATAGGAATAGGTAGTACGGCTGTCGTTTTGGTGTGTAGCAGATGGAGGGTTGATTGTAGAAATCCCCAAGGTGTGATGGTTGGTACGGGTTGGTGTGTAGAGGATGGAAACCTAGGATGGGTTGGGTTATTCATTCTTTATTGTTTATTATGTAATTATGATTGATGCCTTCCTGTATGGGCCAAGGCCCATAATGTGTTTGTGGGCTCAGGTCGATGTGTGTTTTGAGATTTATATACTGAGTCTTTGTGACTCACGCTTTCCTTTTCTCTGCTCTTCCAAATGAACAGTAGATCGTGGACATGGGAGCCGAAACGGACTCGAGGGCCCATCAAGTTTTATTTCTACAAATTTATTTTCAGAATTATTTTAAGTTTTATTTTATTGTTATTTTGGAATTGTCAATGTAATAAGGCCCCATAGTTTTATCCAATTAAGTAGTTTTAATGTTTTGCAACCTATGAGATTATGTCAAAGGTATAATTATACTCAATAATAATAATACAAAGGATTTTATAAATTATTTTTTTAAAAGAAAAATGCCACCTATCTATCCTAAAAAATGTCCAATTGACTTATGATTTCCATAACACACAAACAAAAGTTTTGAAAGTACAAGCCGTGACATGCCAGATCCAGTCGAAACGCATGGGCCGGGTTTGGGGTGTTACAATTTTGGTATCAGAGCCCAGTTCAAAACTCGGGCTGTGAAATGGGTCTAGAAGTGTTTTAAGAAAAAAAATTGAATTTAAGAAAAAGATTTTGGTTTGAAGACATGGCCTCCGAGTTTACCGGCACCCAATCCACCTAGGTAAGTATTCTGAACTCCTGATTGTGATATAAATGTGGGCTTAGTGGGCTTTATGGGACGTAGACTATCTAGATTAGAACTTCTTGGACTCTAGGCTTAGACAAACAATTCTTCAATTCCATAAGACTTAATTTCACTAAACAAAACCTGTAAACGAGTCGCAAGACTAAGGTGTGGCAACAGGCATATGCATGTCTAAGAGTAGATCCGGAAGAGCTTGGTATTTAAGCAGTCCAAGTGACTCACCTCCTCTTCGCTGGAATCTTACCTGGTGCATAGTGACTGTTCACTTTAGCCATGACTGGGTGTGGCAATAGGCATACGCATGCCTAGGAGTGGATTCAGGGAGAGCTTGGTATTTAAGCAGTCCTAGTGACTCACCTCCTCTTCGCTAGAATCTTACCTGGTACGCAGTGACTGTTCACTCTAGCTATAAGGACTTGTTCATGGGCTAAACCCATAATTAAAACCCGAAAGGGACCAACCACCCTATTTTGCAAACAAAAATCCCTAAGTTTTGTGCACTTCAAAAAAAAAATAAAAAATATACACTTGATTTGAAAATTTTCACAGCTATGAAGAAAATTACCAAATTACCCTTGTTTTGCAAAATGACCAAAATAACCCTGGTTTGTAGAGTTACCAAATTACCCTTGTTTGGTAAAATTACCGAAATACCCCCAAATTCCAAAATTACCGAAATACCCTCGAACTTTAAAATTATCGAAATGCCCCCGAATTCCAAAATTACCAAAATACCCCCGAATTCCAAAATTACTGAAATACCCCCGAATTTCAAAATTACCGAAATACCCCCGAATTTCAAAATTACCAAAATACCCTCGGATTTCAAAATTACCGAAATGCCCCGGATTCCAAAATTACCAAAATATCCCCAGTTTTCAAAATTACCAAAATACCCCCGAGAATGCAAAATTACCAAAATACCCTTATTTGACAAAATCACTAAGGAACCTTATTTTGAAAAATTACGAAAATACCCCTGTAGGATAAAATTATGAAAATACCCCTGGGTAGTGGAAACAACAACAACAACAACAACAACAACAACAACAACAACAACACTTTTCTGTAATGAACGTGAGTTCATGATTGAATGTGTATGTTTCCTAGAGGATATGAACTTGAGACTGTATGGTGAATGCGAATTCAAAAGAATTACTCTTAAAGCTATTATTCATAAGACTGTTCGTGGTTAAAATAGTGGAAGAAAACTAATAGTTCATAAAATTTCTAATCAGATAAACGCGAATCAGTAGAATGAGTACAAGGGGTCGAGGACGTCCGCCACGTGGTCGTGGTAGGGGTAGGATGATGGTGTCGGAACCAGTAGGATCTGGTCATGGTTCTGGAAATGAGATGCCAGCCGCGGAAGAGGAATTTCAGGATCAGACTGCCGGAGATGACGCGATATCTCAGGCAATGCTAAGGGTTTTAGAGAGGGTTGCTGGGGCTGGTGTGGGCACAGGAACCCAGAAATTTGTGCCAGAACGACTTAGAGCCAATGGGGCAGAAGTGTTTAGGGGAATTTCTAATGTAGCCCCAAGTTCAGCTGAGCATTGGTTGGAGGCAGTAGAACGCATAATAGATGATTTTGATTTCGAGGAGGAAAAGTTGAAGGGAGTTGTATCCCTCTTGAGGGATCAAGCCTATCAATGGTGGCTTACGGTAAAGGATGGTGCTGTGGCTGACTGTATCACTTGGGATTTCTTTAAAACGGTGTTTCAGAATAAATACATTGGATCAAGTTATATGGATGTGCAGCGCAGAGCATTTCTGAATCTGGTGCAAGGGAGTAGGTCAGTTGCTGCGTATGAAGCTGAGTTCTTACGTCTTAGCCGATATGCTCGTGGGATGGTAGCCACGAAGCATGAATGTTGTGTTAGGTTTGAAGATGGCCTGAGGGATGACTTGCGTGTTTTGATAGCCTCGCAGCGGGAGAGGGAATTTGCTGTCCTAGTGGAAAAGGCTAAGATAGTCGAGGAGGTAAAGCGGACTGAGAAATTAAATCGAGATAGAGATAGAGGTGGAAATAATAGGAATCTTGGATCGTCAAGCGGGCGTACTCAGAAAAGGTCCAGGCCTGATGGACCAAAATGAGAAGAGAAACCTACTGCTACTAACCAGACACCCAAGTGTGCTCGATGTGGCAAATTTCATGTCGGTGAGTGTTGGGCAGGCAGTGGAAAGTGTTTTAGGTGTGGATCTACGGACCACCAAGTTAGGAACTGTCCGCAGCAAAAAGACGGTGAAGGGACCATGGGTCGAGGGATTGCTCAGCCTGGTAGAGGAGGTCAGCAACCACAAAGAAGTTGTGGTGCAGGCCGAGGTGGTAATGGTGTTGGTCGGGGTTGTAGAGCACCAGGCCAAGGGACAGGAAACACTGAGGCGAGACAGCCCGGGTTGGTCTATGCTGTCAGACATCGAGAGGAGGCTGATGCACCGGATGTCATAACCGGTACGTTCTTAATTTTTGGATTGCCTCATACTGCATTAATTGACATTGGGTCGACGCATTCGTACGTAGCTAGTAGCGTATCGGGAACATTAAGGCTAGAATCTGAAATTACCCCTAAGGCAATGACTGTAGTTAGCCCGTTAGGACAATCGGTAGTAGTGGATAAACTTTATCTAGAAGTACCTCTAGAAGTTCAGGGGACAGTTTTCCGAACGGATTTGATGGAATTACCGTCCGGAGAGTTTGATTTAATTTTAGGCATGGATTGGCTTGTGAAGTATCAAGCTAATCTAGATTGTGCAGCCAAGTGTATGGTATTAAAAACCCCCGAGGGTGATGAAGTGTTAGTGATAAGAGAAAGGGGGAACTGCTTGTCGAATGTGGTGACTGCCCTAAGAGCAGAAAGGATGGTGAGGAAGGGGTGCGAGGCAGTTTTATTGTTTGTTCGGGCTCTAGAAGCCAGGAATCTGATTGTTGGGGACGTCAGGACAGTAAAGGAATTTCCTGATGTTTTCCCTGAAGAGCTTCCGGGATTACCCCTAGATCGTGAAGTGGAGTTTGGTATCGATCTTCTTCTGGGAACAGCACCGGTATCTATCGCTCCATATAGGATGGCGCCGAAGGAGTTGGTAGAGCTGAAAGCGCAGATACAGGAGTTGTTGGATAGAGGATTTATTCAACCGAGTGTGTCACCGTGGGGAGTTCCGGTGTTATTTGTTAAGAAGAAGGATGGATCAATGCATATGTGTATTGATTATCGCCAGTTGAATAAGCTAACAATCAAGAACAAGTACCCGTTGCCAAGGATCGATGACTTGTTCGATCAGTTGAAGGGAGCCTCAATCTTTTCTAAGATAGATCTGAGGTCAGGGTACCATCAGCTTAGGGTCAAGGAGGCGGATATACATAAGACAGCTTTTAGGACTCGTTACAGTCACTATGAGTTTATGGTGATGCCGTTTGGATTAACCAACATGCCAGTAGCGTTCATGGACATGATGAACCGAGTATTCCAACCTTACTTAGATCGGTGTGTCATGGTGTTTATTGATGATATCTTAGTTTATTCGAAGTCAGAGGAGGAGCATGATGCTCATCTGCGAATAGTTTTGTAGATCCTAAGGGAGAAGCAGTTGTATGCCAAATTCAGTAAGTGTGAATTTTGGTTGAGGGAAGTAACGTTTCTAGGGCATGTTGTGTCGGCAGAAGGGATTAGGGTTGACCCTCGAAAGATTGAAGCAGTGTTGGATTGGAAGCCACCTAGGTCTGTGGTTGAGATTAGGAGTTTTCTTGGTCTAGCAGGGTATTACCGAAGGTTTGTTGAAGGATTTTCTTCGATCGCGGCACCGTTGACCAAGTTACTACGGAAAGGAGTTCCGTTTGTTTGGTCTGATAAGTAGCAGGAGAGTTTTGAAAAGTTAAAAAGGTTTCTGACGGAGGCTCCGGTGTTGATTCAGCCGGAGGCAGAAAAGGAGTTTGTAATTTACTGTGATGCGTCACACGCGGGATTAGGGTGTGTGTTGATGCAAGATGGAAAGGTGGTTGCAAATGCATCTCGGCAGTTAAGACCGCACGAATTGAATTACCCCACCCATGATTTGGAATTGGCGGCAGTGATGTTTGCCTTAAAAATTTGGAGGCATTATCTGTACGGGGAGAAATCTGTCATCTACACAGATCATAAGAGCTTGAAATATCTTCTGACTCAGAAGGAGTTGAACCTAAGGTAGAGAAGGTGGATCGAGTTACTAAAGGATTACGATTGTTCGATCGAATATCATCCGAGTAAGGCTAATGTAGTAGCAGATGCTCTAAGTCGTAAAGTAGTCTCTGACCTAAGGGCAATGTTTGCTCACCTTAGTTTGTATGAGGATGGAAGCTTATTAGCCGAACTTCAAGTGAAACCTACTTGGATTAGTCAAGTGAAGGAGAGGCAACAGACCGATGAGTTGCTAAAGGGGAAATTGCAGCTAATCCCAAAGGATGGGCCAGCAGAATTCAGTATGAATGAGGAAGGATTGTTATGCTTCCGAGGGAAGGTTTGCATGCCAAAAGATCCAGAGCTAAGGAGGAGGATTCTGAATGAGGCGCATGGTAGTGCATACGCTATGCACCCTGGAGGAAGTAAGATGTTTCGGGAATTGAGAGATCAGTTCTGGTGGTCGGGTTTGAAGCAAGAGGTAACTGAATTGGTGGGTAAGTGTTTGACCTGTCAGTAGGTCAAGGCGGAACATCAGTTACCATCAGGATTACTACAGCCAGTGAAGATCCCACAATGGAAGTGGGAAAGAATCACCATGGATTTTGTTAGTGGGCTTCCCCTCACACCCACTAAGAAAGATGCGATTTGGGTAGTTGTTGATCGCTTGATGAAGTCTGCACACTTCATACCATTGCGTGTTGACTACTCCTTACAGAAGTTAGCTAAGTTATACATAGCAGAGGTGGTAAGGTTGCATGGAGTACCGGTCTCGATCATATCAGATCGGGACCCTAGGTTCACCTCACGATTTTGGAAGGCGTTGCATCAAACTTCGTATGACTTCAGTACAGCGCTTCATCCTCAGACCGATAGACAATCTGAGCGAGTGATCCAGATCTTAGAGGACATGTTGAGAAGATGTGTCATAGATTTCAAAGGTAGTTGGGAAGAGTTTTTACCGTTAGCAGAATTTGCTTACAACTACAGCTACCAGTCAAGTATTCAGATGGCGCCCTACGAAGCTTTGTACGGGCGAAAGTGTCGTACTCCTACATGCTGGACAGAACTAGGAGAACATCAGATTTTGGGTCTGGAGTTGGTGACCGAGACCGAAGAGAAGGTTGAATTGATTCGGGTTCGACTGAAGGAGGCATCGGACAGACAGAAGTCTTATGCTGATTTAAAGCGTAAGGACATAGAGTTCGCAGTGGGTGATAAAGTATTTTTAAAGGTGTCACCGTGGAAGAAGGTACTAAGGTTTGGTCGAAAGGGTAAATTAAGTCCTAGATTTATTGGACCATATCGGGTGTTGAAGCGAGTAGGACCAGTAGCCTATCAACTAGAGTTACCTCCGGAACTAAGTCAAATTCACGATGTATTTCACGTCTCTATGTTAAGAAGATATCGTTCGGATCCGTCCCATATTGTGCCTATGGAGAAAATCAAGGTAAGACCTGATCTATCCTTCGAAGAGGAACCAGTAGAAATTTTGGATCTTGATGTCAAGGTGTTGAGAAGAAAAACAGTTCCATTGGTTAAAGTGCTGTGGTGGAATCATGGTTCTGAGGAGGCTACGTGGGAACCTGAGTAAGCAATAAGGCAGCAATACCCTCATCTTTTCTGATCAGGTAATTTCGAGGACGAAATTTCTTTAGGTTGGGTAGAACTGTAACATCCTAAATTTATGGGCTTATGCATTTAGTGTAGGGATAACCTTAATAGGTTAATTTAAGTGATAGGGGTCCAAATTGGGCTCAGGATTAGGCTAAGGCCTTGATTAAATTATTAGCTTGGGCATTAAGGAATTAAAAAGGTGGTAATTATGTTTAAAATGCCAAACATGGGCTTGTGGCCCAACAATAAGTGGCATTATAAGGGAATTGGAAGTGACGCCACACACAAGGGATTTAGGGGCCCAAATTTAAGTTTAATGAGGCCCAGATCTTTTAATTTAAGTGAGTTAAATTTGGCATTAGGGTTAGTAAGAGGTGGACGGCTACAAGGCTATAAAATAGGAAAATTTATGTGGATATTTAAGTGATAATACCATAGATAAAAAGGAGAAAAGTTAGGAGCTTATTTTCAAATGAAGTGTTGGCCGAAAATCCACCACCTAGAGAAGTGTAAAATTCGGCTACTGCATGGTATAGAGGGTGCCGAAATTCTCCTCTCTTCTAGCTTAAATTTTAAAGGCGTTTTCGGTATTTAGCAGTAGGTGTCAAAAATCTATAAATAGGGGGGCTAGCTCTTTGTTTCTGATATTGAAAACCCTAAAATCCTCACCCTTAGTGCCGAAATTCCCTAGCCTCTCCCTCTTCAAATTTCTTTCTTCAATTACTTCAGAAGCCGAAACTTCTCCCCACTTTCTTTTCCCTTGTGCCGATTTCTCTAAAAAGCCAAAGCATCCATCACTTTTTCTTTTATTCATCCTATTTGAGGAATTGTTCTATACTTTCGGCATTTAAATCTTCCATTGGCATTGCCGAATCCTCTCCCTAGTGCTAGCCGAATCTCCTAAGCTAAGGTAAGAGTCGATTTTTGATTAGTTCTCATAATTTATACCCGGTTTTTGAAAGGCAAAAGCCGAAAGCTAATAGTTTAATGGTTTTATGTTTGGCGGCAATTCGGGATTTGAAGGAAGCTTAGTCGACTAGATCTAAAAAGCTGAAAATCATAAGTCTCTAATTTCGGGATTTTTAAGGTAAGAAGATTATCCCTCGATTTTTATTAGATTCGTTCAATATATATATGATTTTAACTCTATAAGGAGGATTAATGATTGAATATTGTTATCGTAGCTCTGATAAGGATTTGATGGAATTAAATATGGATCAGGCAAAGGAAAGAATCCCTAAGTTTAAGAAACGAGCAGTATCTGCTGTTCGAGATTGGCGAATTGGTTGTGGACCGGCTTCTGAACAACACCTTAGACAGATAGCAGTAGTGTCGACTAAGGATAGCGTCGACATAAAAAGCATCGTTTTATTGGTAACCAGGTGTGTAGGTCTCTAACACACTACTAATAAACCCGTATGTATTTCTATTTATGTATGTTATGGGCTAAAAGCCGAAATGAGGCTGTATAGACAGTCGAATGGAACCCTAAAAGGGTTAGGCAAGGATGCCAGGTACGTAAACATAGAACTCCCTATGTGTATCGAAAAAAATATATAAGCCTGCATGATGTTTTCTTTATGTATGTATGCATGGGGTGGGAATGATGATATTGAAGGGGAAGTGTATGATAGGTCACTTGGTGATCGGTGGTAGAAATCCCACATAATTTAAATGTAAGGTCACATAGTGATCGGTGGCTATGCCACGTTTAATTATTCCTACTTAATAGGAATAGGCAGTACGGCTGTCATTTTGGTGTGTAGCGGATGGAGGGTTGATTGTAGAAATCCCCAAGGTGTGATGGTTGGTACGGGTTGGTGTGTAGAGCATGGAAACCTAGGATGGGTTGGGTTATTCGTTCTTTATTGTTTATTATGTGATTATGATTGATGCCTTCCTGTATGGGCCAGGGCCCATAATGTGTTTGTGGGCTCAGGTCGATGTGTGTTTTGAGATTTATACACTGAGTCTTTGTGACTCACACTTTCCTTTTCTCTACTCTTCCAGATGAACAGTAGATCGTGGACATGGGAGCCGAAACGGACTCGAGGTACAAATTTATTTTCGAAATTTCTTTAAGTTTTATTTTATTGTTATTTTGGAATTGTCAATGTAATAAGGCCCCATAGTTTTATCCAATTAAGTAGTTTTAATGTTTTGCAACCTATGAGATTATGTCAAAGGTATAATTATACTCAATAATAATAATACAAAGGATTTTATAATTTATTTTTTCAAAAGAAAAATGCCACCTATCTATCCAAAAAAATGTCCAATTGACTTATGATTTCCATAACACACGAACAAAAGTTTTGAAAGTAGAAGTCGTGACATGCCAGATCTGGTCGAAACGCATGGGCCGGGTTTGGGGTGTTACATTGATCAAAGATGAATCCAACCTCCACAGATTCGACTTGTGCCTATAGTTGAGTCGAAAAAGGTGTGAGATTCGGCCACCCCACTAGAGCACTACAAAGAGAGAACGTTAGGTGGGGAAGTAGGAAGAGATGATGTTTCAGCTAATGTACCCAAAAGATGAATGGTCAACATTCGACCAAAGGTAAGGGAAAGAAAAAGAAGAAACAGAAGAACTCCCACCTACCCAATTCGGCCAAGGAAGAAAGTGCCCAACATGCAAAAATGGAGAAGAGATGAAGTGTTAAAAGGGTTGAAGAAACGGTGAGAAAAGAAAAGAAGATATGGACAAGAGAAGTGCCAGAGAAATTTGGCTAACACTAAGGAGGAAATGAACAAAAGAAATACTTGCGTGTTTCGGCAAGTAAGGGAAAAGATTGAAAAAGAAAGCACAAAATGTTAAAAAGAGGAAAAGCTTTTCATGCACAAATCTTGCAAATATGACATTAAGAATTTTGGCTTCTATTTCCCCTACCAAAACCGTATACCCCTTACACCTAAAAGACCTTAATTGACCGAATTTCCTTCCCCATGCACTTCCAAAAATTCGGCCAACACCCCCTCTCATCTCAATCCCTTATTTTTCTCCTTGATTCCCTCCTTAATCACCTCTCCCTCACTCATTCAAATGAATTTGAATGAATCTTCAGCTCTTCTTGCAGAGCCCCAGCCGAACCTTACCACCTTCACCTGATTAGCACAAAAATTAATTCCATATTTGCAATAGGTGGGATTTGAACCCTTCCCCCTTAGCTCCTACAAGTGACGCCTCACCACCTTGTTACTAGCTCCTCTTGTGCTAGCAAAATACCCACTTATTCCCTTATGTCATGACGCCACTTGCCTTTTCCACTTTAAGTGCCCAATCACAAAAATGTTACTAGGGCCCAACTCGACCCCAGGCCTTCTTAGGGCCCCCAAACACACACAACCAACACATATAGCTAGCCTAACGCATGGAATAATGCAAAACACACAATTCTGAATTTCAGGATGTTGCACTAAATTTGATAGTAGGAAATTTTTCTCCTATATCATTTGTAAAAACATAAGCTTGTAAAAGGTATTTTGAAAAAGTTTTCTTTAAATTGAGCTTGCTGGTTGCAAATAGCTCTATTTATTTTCGTAAAAATATCTGGTGGTAGAATTTGTCTACATTTATTATATAGACATATTCTAAACATTTTATTAATAATAGAACTATTTGTTCCTTTATTAATAAAATATTGGAATATATCAAGAAGATTATTTATCTGCTTAATATCCTTATATTCTATTAGTATTTCGTCTCAATCTCTATATAAAATAGATTTAAGCAATAAATCATGGGATTCATTTTCTTTAGTTGTTTTTCAACTAAAAAATATGAAAATTGTGTAAGAGCTCTTCTAAAGTTTGCTCTTTGCTCAGAAATATGAGTTTTCCATATTTTGTTTATAAAATTATAATATTCCAGAGGTATTCCAGGATTATAAAAATCTTTTATTTCAGGAAATTGTTGTTGTTTCAACAAATTTTATGTTTCTTTTATAATTTCAGCATAACTAGTTTGAGATGCTGAATTTGGATCTTGAGACCAATTAAAATAACTCACCGGGTTTGGTGATTGTGTTCCAAATGGTTGGCTTACCATTGGATATGGTACATAATATCCCTGGTTAGGATAAGATGGTACTTAAGCAGGTATAGTAATAAATCCTTGTTTAGGACTTATTGTTTTCCCTTTGTTGGGTTTTTTATGGATAGTTGTCCATTCTCCAACTTTTTCTAGAGGTTTTTTACCTTTATCCATAAGGCCTGCTAAGAAAGTCAACAATCATTAGTACAAATAAATTTATGGTTTTTTATGGAAAGTTTTTTCTATAGATAACATAACTGATTTTTTATTAATAGAAAATGGTAAATATTGAGTTATAAAATTATTCCCTAATAAAATATCACCATACATATCAGGAAAACATAATATTTTTGGAATTATAAATCTAACATTATTAATGTAGATTGGTATATTTTTTTACTTTATAATAAATAGTAGTTTTATTACCATTTATTCCATTAATTTTTATTGTCTTTTTTATAGGTTCCCAATTTTCTACAGGAATAACATTCTTTTTACAGCTACTGGTTGTAGCACCTGTATCTAATAAAGCATGTAAAGAATATGATTTATATTCTTTATTATGTAATGTAATTTCAATATATGTATTATTATTTTGTGATTGAAAATTAATAATATCTTCTATTGAGGATCGTATATCTTCCATTCTAGTATTTCTAGAATTTCTACTAGGTGTAGTAGGGAAAATAGGAATATGAACTGTTTTCATTCCTATTGGTGTAGAAGTACTTATATTTTCCTCGCCTTCCTCTAGTTGAGAATTAGAGGGTAAAACTAAATTATCATCTGTATTAGTTATCATATTATTTTTAAAATATAACTTATCTCCAGATGACATATATTCTATAGTACTGGTTTAGAAGTACTTGCATTATTAGTTTTTTCTATCATCCGGTTTTTTGGAATTGATAGGTCTTTTAAATGTAATAATTTTGGTTGAATTTCCGTAGTAAACTTATTGGGCACAAAAAGCTCAATTGTTTTATTATTTATTTCTTTTATTTCTACTTCTGCCATATTAGTATATTCATTAATAGAAGTCCAGCTTATTGCTAAATCTTCTGCTAAATCACTAATATCAGAATTTTTTGTCTGAATTCTAAGACATAGACACTCTTCTATTAGAGGGTCTGTTATTGATATAAAGTAATTTGGTTTAACTTTAAATTTTATAACTCCTGTATGTAAATTAGATTGAATTCCTCCAATTAGTTCTTTTATTGGATTCTCAAATCTTTTATCTAATAATACTGCTATAATAGGAATATCATGACCTTTTCTAAATAAGGCTCTGATTGTTATCATAATTATTCCTAAATGTATATATCTAACCTGAGGATATTATTTCTTAATCCTCTTTATTCTATCATTAGTAAATAATGGGATTTCTGTTAATCCACCTTTAGTGTCCTTAGCGACTGTGTTACCGCTAATTTATTCTATATGTCTTTGTGACCATATTTTAAACTTAGATATTTTTTAAATCTCTTCTTTAGAAATATGGTTTTTAGTAATTTTTTTCTATCGTTTCATTAGAAAAATCTGTTTCTTCTCCGATTAAATTTCCAAATTTAATATCCTGTTGTTCAGATTTAGGAATCTGTTCTAATCGATTATTAGAACTGATTCCTAACATAAAAATATATTCTTCAGAATCTGTGTCTGAATCTGTTTCTGATATTAATTCATATAATATTTCAGCAGGATTTATTTCTTCACTGAAACATATTTCTAAATCTTGTTCTTCAAGATTTTTAATCATTTTCCTAGCATTTTTTCCTTTGTTAGGACAATTTGCTGCTATATGACCTTCTTTATCACATATAAAACATTTACATATTTGTTTTTTAGGTTTATTAGAAGTTTTTCTCCTAACAAATTTTTTCTTTTTATGAGTATAATTTTTATTTCCCGGTTTCCATCTAGCTAATTTATATTTTTTGTGTTTTTTATAAGTAATTGGATGTATAGGTTTACATCCAAACTCCCATTCATTTTCTAATATCTTTGTACAATTTTTATGACTTAATTTATGCTTAACTTGTTTAGAAGCTTTACTTTGTAGACAATGTAATATTATTCCTTCTTTAGCAAAATTAATTTTATTGCCTATAGAATCTATATTTGCTAAATCTATTCCAGAATCTCTACTATGTTTTTGTATATAAGAAGCTTATTTATTAAAACAAATCTCATCCCAAGGTGGTGGTAAATTATGAAAATATTGGTTTTTCCAAAATTTTATACTATCATTTTTGTAACATCCTGAATTTTTGGGCCTATGCGTTTAATGGGTGAACATGTGTAATGTGTTAAGTTAACTGTTAGGGGTCCAAATTAGGCTCAAGCTTGGGCTGAGGTCTTGGCTAAATATTTTGTTTAGACACTTTAGGGATTAAAAATATTGTATCTGTGTTTAAAAATATCAAGTTGGGCTTGCGGCCCAAAACAAGGGCCGCGGTAAGAGGGAGTTATAGTTGGCGTCACTGGCAAAGGAGTAGGCCCAAGTTTTGGCCACTTGGAGCCCATGTTTTTGGGCCAAATTCGGCATTTAAAGAGGAGCTAGGGGGGACGACACAAGGCTATAATTTAGGAAAATTTTAATGTTTTTAATTTGTGGATAATAAGCTGATAAAGGAGGGAGGAGTTGGAGCTAATGAAGTCTCTTTTAGATGAGTTTGTAACATCCTGAATAATTGGGTCTGTGCATTTTATGGGTTTGAATGCTTAAAATATTAATTTGAGAATTTAAGGTACAATTGGGGCTCAAATTGGGCTGAGGCCTTGTTTTAAATATTTTGTTTAGACACTCTAAGGGCTTAAATTAAGGTTTTAGTAGTTTAAGTAACATGTTGGGCTTGTGGCCCAGCAACTAGGAGCACAGTAGAAGGGAGCTATAAGTGGCGTCACTTCGGTATGATAAAGGCCCAAATTTTGGCAGCTTAAAGCCCAAGTTTTAGGGCTAAATTTCGGCACTTAAAGGGAGCTATAGGGGGGACGGCACAAGGCTATTTTTTAGGGATTTTAATGTTTATTTTATGTGGATAATTAGGTAGATAATGAAGAGAGGAATTAGGGCTACTTTTGAGGAGATAATAGATCAAAGATTGAAGCCATCTTTAAGTGCTTAATGTTAGTCGAAATTATTAAGAATTTGATAGGAAAAGGGCATTCGATTTTGGTTTAAGATATGTGTGCCGAAATTCCTAGCTAGTTATCTCATCTTTCTCTTTACTTTGCCGAAATTTCTACACTATTGTCCCTCTCTTTTCTTTTCTTCTCTTCAGTTGGCCGAACCTCTGACAGATTCTTTTCTCATCCCATTCAAACACTTTAGCCGAAGCCTCTAAGCTTCCTTTACTTTTTGCTTACTTTCTTTTAAGCCGAAACACCTCGCTTAGATTTTCTAAAAGCTGAAAACGTGAGATCTAGTCTTCTATATGTGTGCCGAAATCATTCTGGGGTACCCACCTGTGCCGAAATTTTGAGGAAATCAATAGGTATGTGTCGATTTTTGAGTTTCTAATATTTCTCTGGCTTTTCAAAGTCTCTAGCCGAATGGCTATTTAAGTGACTAATCAAAGTTTTTTCTTATTTTTAGGTATTTTGGGATCTGAAGAGGAGTCCAACGCCCAGATCTTTAGGTCAAGGTTCAGTAACCTTTGAGTCGTATTATTTTTGGGATTTCAAGGTAAGAAATCTATTAGTTTTAAACGTGTGATTTGGGACTTATTTAACCTTGGCCGATTGTTGAAGAGGCTAAATCTTTGTGTGTTTTTTTGGCTTTTGAGTAAGGCTGTAGATTGAGGATAGTAGATCTGGATAATAAGGACATCGACTAATAATATTGGATTTCGCGATATCAGGTGTGTAATGCTCCACACCATCTAGATCTGTTTGATTAATATATGATTATAAGTTTTATATGTTTTGATAAATGCCGAAATCCCGGCTGTAACATCCTGAAATTCGGCCTAGAAGAATTGGGCCCAATGGGCCTTGAGCGTAGTAGCGTTTAAATTTTTGGAGAACAAGAGATCGGCTTAAATACAAGTTGGACTTATTAGATAAGTGATTTTGGAAGCTTAGAGGGCTTCTATAAAGTCCCGGGATCGAACTTTGGCTTTGGGGAAATTTTAGTTTTAGGTGAAAAAAACCCTGGAAGTTGGCAGGTAGGCCTTAAGAATAAAATGTGGAGGAAAATGACACAAGTGGAGTGTGTGGTGTAGTGGCAAAGTGACGCCACATAAGAGACAAGGGGGTGACGCCACAAGGAAGGAAGGAGGTCCAAGGTTCAAGTTTTGGCTTTTGCATTTTGGTTTTCTTTTTACTTGGACCTTAGAATTTGGCTATAGGTTTAAATTTAGTTGCGCATGGTTTAAGACACAAGAGGAGCTTGTGGCCAAGTGGTTAGCGGCATGGATTATGTTGCAAGGGAGTCTGGGTTCGAATCTCATGAGAAGCAAAGGAGTGCTCGGAGCGCGGTTTAGCAGCTTCAGATTCCTATCAGGTGTGTAACTCTCTCTACCCTAGTCGTAGAGCGGCAAATGCCGAAGTGCCGGTCACGACAATAGTTGCCACACGAGCATGCGAGCGCATGTGTGGGGCTTCAACGCGATAGTTGAGGCCATCAGTAGTATTCTTGTGGGTTGAGGCTGCTTAGGGCCGCGATGGGCCGAAGTGGGCCAATGGGCCCGTGGGCCCAATTGAATAAATTGTATGATAGTGTGGTATAAAGTGAACTAGACTACGTGGAACTTTTATACGTGGCTAGATTTGTGTTAGGTGGGCCACACGAGCGTGTGGGCCCGAATGGGCCAAAATTGGGTTTTAGGCCCAATAGTCTGGTACAACCGGAAATGGTAGCTGAGTCGCTCCGGGCGACATTCGGCCTTCAGAAAGGCCATTGCAGGTGCGAAATTACTGATATACCCTTGAAAGGGTAAAGTACCAAAATACCCCTGAAAGGTAAATTACGAAAATGCCCTTGGTGGGTAAATTACGAAATGCCCTTGGTAGGTAAAATTACGGTTATACCCTTAGAGGTTGATTAGCGTGATTATGTTGTTTTATGTCTATCTGATTACGATGGTAACTCATGTTATACTTATATTTGATATATGTTAGCATACAGGACATACTGCATACACGAATTATTATGTCATATTGCATGGGTATGATGAGAGGAGGGGGAAGATATGATTATTTGTGACTTTGGGTCACCAGTGGTTTGGCACCACCAGTGGTTTGGTACCACAGTTAATATTCGTGACTTTGGGTCACCAGAGGTTTGGCACCTCATAGTGACTCGTCCCAGTGGCTTCGCACCACAGTGGGTTGGCCCACATTTGTTAAAACGGGATTGTCGCCAGTGATTTGGTATCACAACGTGGGTTGGCTCCACATATGGATTAATCGTGACTTTGGGTCACCAGTGGTTTGGCACCACAATTATATTGATATCAGTGACTTTGGGTCACCAATGGTTTGGCACCACCAGTGGTTTGGTACCACACGGGGTAGACAAAGGAGTCGTGGATGGCTAGGTTTGGGTGCATGATATGTTTACTTGGTTATGACTTGTGTACGGATGTTACTATATTCGGGAGGGGGATTATGCACTGAGTCTTGGTGGCTCACCTTCTCCCTTATCTTTTCAGGTGATTCGTAGATCGCGGATGAGGAGCCGGGTGGACTCAAGGTGGCCATGCGATACTTGTTTTCGGTTTTACATGGATTTTTGACTTGGGTACTTTAACTTTATATTTCGATTTTATTTGGGTTTGTAATAAGGCCATCTATATTTTGCAGTGGGTTTAATTATTTATTTGAATTTGTGTTAAACATTAAAGCATGACTAACAAGTAAAGAAATTATAAAATGAATGTTTTCACAACCTTAATAAATTTCGAGATTTTTCCTAAACTTTACCATCGGGTAAATAAGTGAACTTGTAACAACGATAAGTCAACTCGATTCTCTTTAAAACAAACTTTGAGATGATTTTAATAAACTACTTAACGCAACTTTGGTTTTCATAAGATTAAGTGTTTTCTTCGCAAATTGACTCAACAGACTTGTCTTCCAAAAACGTTTTACCCTGTGACATACCAGATTTGGTCGTAGCGTTTTGACCGGGTTTGGGGTGTTACAATTTTTGGTATCAGAGCCAAGTTCAAAAGCTCGGCTATGGGCCTGAGGCCCAAAATGTTTTAAAGTGAGGTTTTAAAAAGTATTGATGGAAAAATACATGGTTTGAAAAGCATGGCACCGAGTCTCCGGCACCAATCCGCACTGTAAGTTTCCTGATACTTTGATTTGTTATATGCTGTATATCTGGTATCTATTCTGTGTGTTTGGTTTGGATGTGATGTTCGGATATAGAGGTGGTTGCGTATGAAATATTCGTCTGTTTTAATGGCTAGGTGTTTTTGAGTATGTGTAGGAGTTCTAAATTCTAGTTAAAAGTATATTAGTGTTATTAGAATCAGAGTGCGCAGCGTGGGCGTAGTGTTGTAAGTTAGGATGTACGACTGTTAGTTAGTTGGAAATTTCGAGGACGAAATTTCTTTAAGGAGGGTAGATTTGTAACATCCTGAAATTGGGCCTAGAAGAATTGGGCCCAATGGGCCTTGAGCGTAGTAGCGTTTAAATTTTTGGAGAACAAGAGATCAGCTTAAATACAAGTTGGACTTATTAGATAAGTAATTTTGGAAGCTTAGAGGGCTTCTATGAAGTCCCGGGATCGAACTTCGGCTTTGGGGAAATTTTGGTTTTAGGTGAAAAAAACCCTGGAAGTTGGCAGGTAGGCCTTAAGAATAAAATGTAGAGGAAAATGACACAAGTGGAGTGTGTGGTGTAGTGGCAAAGTGACGCCACATAAGAGACAAGGGGGTGATGCCACAAGGAAGGAAGGAGGTCCAAGGTTCAAGTCTTGGCTTTTGTATTTTGGTTTTCTTTTTACTTGGACCTTAGAATTTGGCTATAGGTTTAAATTTAGTTGCGCATGGTTTAAGACACAAGAGGAGCTTGTGGCCAAGTGGTTAGCGGCATGGATTATGTTGCAAGGGAGTCTGGGTTCGAATCTCATGAGAAGCAAAGGAGTGCTCGGAGCGCGGTTTAGCAGCTTCAGATTCCTATCAGGTGTGTAACTCTCTCTACCCTAGTCGTAGAGCGGCAAATGCGGAAGTACCGGTCACGACAATAGTTGCCACACGAGCGTGCGAGTGCACGTGTGGGGCTTCAATTCAACGCGATAGTTGAGGCCATCAGTAGTATTATTGTGGGTTGAGGCTGCTTAGGGCCGCGATGGGCCAAAGTGGGCCAATGGGCCCGTGGGCCCAATTGAATAAATTGTATGATAGTGTGGTATAAAGTGAACTAGACTAGGTGGAACTTATATACGTGGCTAGATTTGTGTTAGGTGGACCACACGAGCGTGTGGGCCCGAATGGGCCAAAATTGGGTTTTAGGCCCAATTGTCTGGTACAACCGGAAATGGTAGCTGAGTCGCTCCGGGCGACATTTGGCCTTCGGAAAGGCCATTGCAGGTGCGAAGTTACTGATATACCCTTGAAAGGGTAAAGTACCAAAATACCCCTGAAAGGTAAATTACGAAAATGCCCTTGGTGGGTAAATTACGAAATGCCCTTGATAGGTAAAATTACGGTTATACCCTTAGAGGTTGATTAGCTTGATTATGTTGTTTTATGTCTATCTGATTATGATGGTAATTCATGTTATACTTATATTTGATATATGTTAGCATACAAGACATACTGCATACACGAATTATTATGTCATATTGCATGGGTATGATGAGAGGAGGGGGAAGATATGATTATTTGTGACTTTGGGTCACTAGTGGTTTGGCACCACCAGTGGTTTGGTACCACAATTAATATTCGTGACTTTGGGTCACCAGAGGTTTGGCACCTCATAGCGACTCGTCCCAGTGGCTTCGCACCACACTGGGTTGGCCCCACATTTGATAAAACGGGATTATCGCCAGTGATTTGGTATCACAACGTAGGTTGGCCCCACATATGGATTAATCTTGACTTTGGGTCACCAGTGGTTTGGCACCACAATTATATTGATATTAGTGACTTTGGGTCACCAGTTGTTTGGCACCACCAGTGGTTTGGTACCACACGGGGTAGACAAAGGAGTCGTGGATGGCTAGGTTTGGGTGCATGATATGTTTACTTGGTTATGACTTGTGTAAGGATGTTGCTATATTCGGGAGGGGAACTATTCACTAAGTCTTGGTGACTCACCTTCTCCCTTATCTTTTCAGGTGATTCGTAGATCGCGGATGAGGAGCCGGGTGGACTCAAGGTGGCCATGCGATACTTGTTTTCGATTTTACATGGATTTTTGACTTGGGTACTTTAACTTTATATTTCGGTTTTATTTGGGTTTGTAATAAGGCCATCTATATTTTGCAGTGGGTTTAATTATTTATTTGAATTTGTGTTAAACATTAAAGCATGACTAACAAGTAAAGAAATTATAAAATGAATGTTTTCACAACCTTAATAAATTTCG
This sequence comes from Gossypium australe, assembly GCA_005393395.2. Lineage (NCBI taxonomy): Eukaryota > Viridiplantae > Streptophyta > Magnoliopsida > Malvales > Malvaceae > Gossypium > Gossypium australe. Next base: position 76,477,472 of record CM016617.1, read on the forward strand.
AGATTTTTCCTAAACTTTACCATCGGGTAAATAAGTGAACTTGTAACAACGATAAGTCAACTCGATTCTCTTTAAAACAAACTTTGAGATGATTTTAATAAACTACTTAACGCAACTTTGGTTTTCATAAGATTAAGTGTTTTCTTCGCAAATTGACTCAACAGACTTGTCTTCCAAAAACGTTTTACCCTGTGACATACCAGATTCGGTCGTAGCGTTTTGACCGGGTTTGGGGTGTTACACCGACATAATGACGGAAACCCAAAGAGGGTAAAAGCAAATCATCAGGTTAGTGAATGTTCTGATTAAATGATATAAGAATATTGATTTTATGTGATTGCATGGGTTGGGTTTGATGAAAGGAGGAAGTTATATGTTGTAGCGGTTTTTACCGTGATCTGTGTAGCGGTATTTACCGTGATCTGTTGTAGCGGCTTTTGCTGTGATCTGTTGTAGTGGCTACGACCATGATCTGATGATGAGCAGCACGACTGCCATCAAGGCGTGTAGCGGTGTGGGTTGATTGTAGAAATCCCCAATGGTGTGAATGGCTGGTATGGGGGCGTGTAGCGGATGGACACCTAGGATATGGGTTGGGCTTTGCATATTATTTTTGTTATGTATATTAATTTTGATTATTTTGTTTTATGGGGCTAAAGCCCAAATCTAATGGTGCATGAGGGTTGCACACTGAGTCTCGCGACTCACCCTTTTAATTTAACTATCTAGGTGACACCTAGTGCATCGGACCGGGCTGGAGAGGAGAGCAAGGTGGCCATGCAAAAGAGCAATTGGGTTCAGTTAAAAGACTTTAGTTCATTATTTTCTATATTTATTTAATGGGTTTTAAATATGGTTGTAATAAGGCCACGGGCCACTAGACTAATATTCTTGTTTTGGGTTTTATGTTGGGCTTTTAGTACAAGGCTTTTAAGTTTTATGTTTTCAATTAAGACAAGACTTGTATGAAATTTCAGTTTTCATTTAAAATCCACCAAGATAATTTATGACTTAATATTTTATTCTTTAATAAATTTTTAAGCTTTCGGAATAAAGGTGTAAACCTAGTAATTGTTTTCCAAAATGTGACATGTTTTGTAGAATCTCTTAAGTGACATACCAAAATCGGTTGTAGCGTTTGGGCCGGGTTTGGGGTGTTACAGAGTTAGTAGATTAAGATAAAGGAGAAAAGATAGGATTTATCTGCAAGGTTAGGTAAGTACCGAAATTTCTATAACTAGGGGGGTAGCTCATCAATTCTGGCATTCAAACCCTACTCTTTTCTTCATTCTTTGTGCCGAAAATTAGTGGCTAAGTTCTTGTCATCTTTTTCTTTCTCTACCGAAATCACCACTCCATTCTCCCTCTCTATTTTCTTTTCTTTTTCCCATCTAGCCGAAACTCTCTAAAGCTTTATTCATTGCCAAATTCTTTGATAATTTCTTCCTCTTCCCTTTCAAATATTTTAGCCGAAATCTCTAAGCCTTCTCTTGATTTCTTTTTACTTTCTTTCAAAGCCAAAGCCGAAACACTCTATTCAGATCTTCTAAAAGCCGAAAACGCATCAGTTCATCTTTTTCGGGTTTTCCATAAAAGTCGAAATCCTTAGATCTCATCTCCTGTGTTTGCCGAATTCTCTCTAGGGTATCTGCTTGTGTCGAATCTCGAAGGAAACTAAAGGTAAGTATTGATTCATAAGATTTAAATCTTTTTCGGCTTTTTAGGGACTCTAGTCGAATGGCTATAAGGAACTAATCTTAAATTTTTCTCTTATTTGCAGCATTCTGGGATTTGAAGGGGAGTCACTCGCTTAGATCTCTAAGATAGAGTTAAGTAACACTCGAATCATGTTGCTTGCGGGATTTCAAGGTAAGGAGATCTATTGATTTTTAACGTGTAAATTTGGGTATTTATTATCCCTTGGCCGAATGTAGGAGAGCCCAAATCTTCGTATTTTTCTGGCTTTTGAGCAAGGTTTTAGACTAAGGGTTGTAGATCCAGATAGTAAGGATTTAACTAAGGGAGTAAAACTACGTGATATCAGGTGTGTAACCTTTCACACTATTAGATTGGTTGTTAATATATATATGTATAAATCTGCTATACTCTGTTAAATGCCGAAATCCCGACATAACGTTTGAAAACCCGAGAAAGGTAAAGGCTAAATATCAGGTTAGTGTTTTCTGCCATTCCTCAGTGCATGTTTCTGTTAAAAACGATACGATTCATATGTTGGTTTCTATGTATGCTTGGAGTTGGGTGATAAATGAAACGGGAAGTGATCTGTTCTGGTGGCTTATGCCATTTCAGCTTGGTGACTCTGTCACATACTCTGTTTCTGGTGGCTCTAGCCATTTCAGCCTGGTGACTCTGTCACAACTTTGACGATGAGCAGCTAACTGCAGCATGACTGCCATCGATGATGTGTAGCGGTGTGGGTTGATTGTAGAAATCCCAAATGGTGTGATTGACAGGTAAGGGTGGTGTGTAGCGGCTGGAAACCTAGGATTGGGTTGGGTTTTATGTATGCTATCTTCTATATTATGTTTATATTCTGATCTGTGGGCTAAGGTCCAATCTGATGGTGCACGAGGGTTGCACGCTGAGTCTCGCGACTCACCCTATTATTTTAACAATTTCAGGTGACACTTAGCGTATCGGACCGGGCTGGAGAGGAGAGCATGGTGGCCATGCAATAGAGGACTAAGGACTTCCGCAAAAGACTTTAATTCATTTATTTATTGTAATATCCCGGGTTAGGGGCTATTTTTGTTATGGCATTGTTTGCATGTTATGTGCCTGCTAGGTGGTTGTTCTTGTTGTTTTGGAGCATAGTTGTAAGCTAGGTGTGAGCCGAAGAGGTAGGAAAAATTTTAGTTTTGGGCTTAGGTGAGAGGAGCTGAGGAAGCTGGGGTTTAAAGGTTTTATTTGGTGGATTTTAGCACAAGAAATGAGCTGGTGGAGTGGCAGGATAGGCGCCACTAAGGGCTTGTGTGTGGGACGCCACTTGCAATGGGAGAGGTCCTGTGTTCAAGCTGCAGAGTGCTCCTATTTTGCTTCCATTTTGACGGCATGGAGGGGAGGAGTTGTAGGCAGTTCAAACTCTGCCTAAGATCAAGTCAAATGCTCAAATGGTGGGTGGAGAGTGATTGTAGGAGGTGGACTTGTTCAAAGTAATTTGAAGTGGTGGTGTGGAGTGTTTGGGGGAGATGTGGCCGAATTTTAGGAGAGTTTTTGGGGAGTGGCTGGTTTTGGTAAGTGGGGAGGGGTGGTAGCCGAAATTCACTTAGGCTTTTGTGCATTTTCGGTCTTTGGAGTGTCAAGCAAAAGTTCTTTCTTTGGTCTTTTGTTAGCCGAATTTTCTAAAGAGTGTTCTCTCATTTTTCTTTACTTCTTGAAACCGAAAGTTCAAACAATTAGTTTGCCGAAATTTTGCTTTGTTTTCTTGATTGTGGTGCTTGTGGCCGAATGCTCCCTTCCACTTCTTCTTTCTTTGTCATTTGAGTAAGCCGAATATAGAACTCTCTCCTCTCCACATTTCTTTTTTTGTTTGAAAATCATTGATAGCTGAAACTCTTTTCCAAAACACTTCTTCACTTCTTTTCTCTTCAAAACCGAAGGTACCCTCCCCTATCCATCTTTTATTTTCTTTCTTTTCCAAAAACCTCTATTGCCGTAACCTCCATTTCTTCTCATCTATATTCTTTCTTTTTCTCTTCACACAAAGCCGAAAATAGGAGTGTAAAACACCTTGGCCGAAACTCTCCTCTCTCCTAGAGGTTCTCTCGTGTGGCCGAATACTTAGTGTGGTGGTTGATCTCGTTTGTTTCTTTCTATCGTCGAGGAAGGTAAGTTCATAGCCGAAGGGTAATTCTTTTCTTCCTTATTTCTTGTTGATATTGGTTTGATTAAGAACCGATTGTGGTGATTGGCGAAAGGAGTTAATCTTTTGTTTTGTATGAACCGATTCCGTTGTATGACATTTGGATTTTGGAAGCAAGCAAGAGGAGTCTTCCTTCTCTGTTAATCGTTGGTAAGTGGTGGTAAGGGATGGTTCTGCTAGTTCACTCTTCTAGTTTCGTTAAGCCATAGCCTTTAAAGGTTTAATTGGTTGTGTTTAGGGGGAGGCCGATTGTCTGAAGAACCATTATTGGTTCGGGGTTTGGTAGGAAACCAAACCAATTGCAAGGTAAGGGATCAATGTTAACCCCTTTTGTTTAATTGGTTGTGGCCGAATGGTATGAGTACTAATCCCTTGTTTGGCCGATTCTAGGAGCAAGGTGATCGAGGGATTTAGACCGGTTCTTGGGATTAAGACCTTCGTTATTTCAGGTGTGTAAACTAACACACTATCTACTTAGTGATATGTTTGATAACCTGATTGCTTATTAAGATCAAAACAATACGGTTGATGGATATGGTACCCAATGGGGTATGTGTACGGATCCGGGTAAGTCCGTTTCATTACGAATTCTATTGATGGTATATGATATCATGTTTGCTGATGTATGTGATATGAGATGCGATATTAAACATAACGGCATGATTGCATGATTTACATGATTTGCATCAGTATGACATGTATGGGTGATATGAGAGGAGGGGGAAATATGATATCTGTGTCTTTGGGACACCAGAGGTTTGGCACCTCCAGTGGTTTGGTACCACAGTTGATATTTTGTGACTTTGGGTCACCAGAGGTTTGGCACCTCAGCGTCTCGTCCCAGTGGCTTAGCACCACAGTGGGTTGGCCCCACAGTTGATTATACGGGATTGACGCCAGTGATTTGGTATCACACGATGGGTTGGCTCCATCATACGATTCGTGACTGCGGTCACCAGTGATTTGGTATCACATTTGTGTCTTTGGGACACCAGAGGTTTGGCACCTCATCGCGACTCGTCCCTGTGGTTAACACCACTATAGGTTGGCCCCACTTGAGAGATACGGGATTGTCGCCAGTGATTTGGTATCACACGTGGGTTGGCCCTACAGATGGTTTATTCGTGACTTTGGGTCACTAGTGGTTTGGCACCACATTGATGGATATCGTGACTTTGGGTCACCAGTGGTTTGGCACCACCAGTGGTTTGGTACCACACGGGGTAGAAAAGGTGTTATGGATGGTTAGGGTCGGGTGCATTAACTGTATTGCTTTGTTATGATGTGTGTTAGCATGTTGTATTATCGGGAGGGGGATTTATGCACTGAGTCTTGCGACTCACCTTCTCCTTTGACATTTCAGGTGACACTTAGACGCGGACATGGATCCGGGATAGACTCGAGGTGCTCATGCCATGAATAAATACGGATTTGCTCTGACTTTTAAAATTTGGTACTTTAGTTTATCTATTTCTATTTGGTTTTTATTTTGGATTGTAAACGGCCTTTAAAATTATGTTTCGCTTTATTTATGCTTAAAGTAGATTTTTAATATGCCTTAACAAATTAATTGGGTTAAAATTTGCTAGAACTTGGAAAGATAAAGATTTCAAAACTACAAAGCGATATGTTTTAAACTATACCATCGGGTATCACACTGTAACTTGAAATAAATGAAACTCAAACGTTTTCCAAACGGGAACTCATCTTCTGCTAAGTCAAAATGTTTTAAGTAACAATGGGAAACTACTTGAATTTCCAAAATGAGATAAACTTGTTTTACTTACATTTCTGACTAAGATTTCAAATTTTCCGGGTTTTCAAATACACCATCGGTTTTTAATCAGACATGCTCAAGTTTTCTTCAAGTACACTATATAGCGAAGTGTCTTTATCAAACTTTCAAACAGAAACCTATCTTCTCAAAATTACGTTTTTCCTCGTAACATACCAAATTCGGTCGTGGTGTGTTGACCGGGTTTGGGGTGTTACATTTATTTTCAAGATATTTATTTTACGTGGGTTTTAAATATGGTTGTAACAAGGCCACGGGCCATTAGACTATTATACTTTGTTTTGGTTTTAATTCATAAATCAACAAATTAAATTTCTGTCTTACTTAAACTTATCAAGTTATTACGTTTTCTCGAACAGAAGACTAAATACAAGAACAATATTTCCCGAAATCGCAACATCTTTTACGAAATCTTTTTAGTGACATGCCAGATCCGGTAGTAGTGTTTGGCCGGGTTTGGGGTGTTATAAATTGGTATCAGAACCCGTTGAAAACTCGGCTTTGGGGGTTTTGGGCTCATAACATTTTCTAAAGATGGGTTTTGGAAACATGTATATTTATAAATAATACAGGATGGTTTTCTCGGCATGGCACCCGCATCTCCGGCCCAAGTCCGCCAGGTAAGTATTCTAAACCATTATGTGATATATATATATGTGGGCTTGATAGGCTTTATGGGAAGTGGATTATTTAGATTAGAACTTGATGGACTCTAGGCTTAGCTTAAGCAACTCCTTAAATCTCATAAGACTTAACTTCACTAAACAAACCCGTGAACAAGTTGCAAGACTAGGGTGTGGCAACAGGCATGCGCATGTCTAGGATTGGATCCGGAAGAGCCTGGTACTTAAGCAGTCAGAGTGACTCACCTCCTCTTCACTGGAATCCTACCTGGTGCATAGTGACTGTTCACCCTAGCCACGAGGATTTGTTGACGGGCTTAACTCTATAATTAAAACCCGAAAGGGACCAGCCACCTTATTTTTAAAAAAAAATTACCCATGATTTGCAAACATACCCCGATTTACAAAGTCAACAAAATTTTTCCTTAGAAAAAACAAACTCACAAACACCTGAACACTACTATTTTCTTTGAAATCAAATTCTCCAAGTTACCCCGATTTTAAAAAAAAATCTTCTTAGTTTCGTAAATTTTTTTTGAAAATACCCTTGATATGTAAAATTTCCCAAAATATCCCTAATTTGTAGAAATTACTAAATTGCCCCTGATTTGTAAAATGACCAAAGTACCCCTGATCTTAAAATTATCGAAATACCCCCGAATTTCAAAATTTTCGAAATACCCCTGGATTGCAAAATTACCGAAATACCCCCAAATTTCAAAATTACTGAAATACCCCTGGATTGCAAAAATTACCAAAATACCCTTATTTCATGAAATCAACAAGGTACTCTATTTTGAAAATTACGAAAATACCCCTATAGGATAAAATTACGAAAATACCCCTAGGTAGTGGAATGAAAAAAATACCCCTATGTGCTGAATGTGGGTGCATGGATGTTGTCTATATGTTGATTGTTGAATGTATGTGGTTTCTAGAATTAGGAGATAAACTTGAGACTGAAACTGTAGATAGGTTCAACTTTGAAAGAACTACTTTTGAAACTACTGTCCATAAGATTGTTCATGGTTAATCAGTGAAAGAAATTAATAATTCATAAAACTTCTAATTCAGATAATACGAGAATCAATGATGAGCGCTAGAAACGGAAAAAGAGGCCGCGGCCGAGGCCGTGGAAGTGTTAGGACTGATGTGCTGACTCAGCTAGTTAGGGAGGTACTGAAGGAGGTTAAAGAAATCGGTGAAACACTTCGGGTTGGGTGCGTGGACTATAAGAAAAAAAGAGATCGTAGTTTTCTAGGGTTGCAGTCTCGTTCTATGAAGCATGTTAAGGTACGTCCAAACTTTCGGGTTTGCGAATATTGCAGAAGGCGTCATCAGGGTGAATGTTAGAGGAAGTCAGGAATGTGTTTAAGATGCGGGTCTGAGGAGCATAAGGCTCGGGATTGTTCAATCACCATTAAGTCGGGTATGTTTTGTGTGGATGCTATATTTTTGGGTATAGAAACTGTATGCGTGCAATGTTTATATATTATTAAATTAGACTGCGCAGCAAAAGCATGGTGGTGAGACTTGGGTAGTACGATTAATAGTTAGTTGGAAATTTCGAGGACAAAATTTCTTTAAGGGGGTAGAACTGTAACATCCTGAATTTTTGGGCCTATGCGTTTAATGGGTGAACATGTGTAATGTGTTAATTTAACTGTTAGGGGTCCAAATTGGGCTCAGGCTTGGGCTGAGGTCTTGGCTAAATATTTTGTTTACACACTTTAGGGATTAAAAATATTGTATCTGTGTTTAAAAATATCAAGTTGGGCTTGCGGCCCAAAATAAGGGGCGCAGTAAGAGGGAGCTATAGTTGGTGTCACTAGCAAAGGAGGAGGCCCAAGTTTTGGCCACTTGGAGCCCATGTTTTTGGGCCAAATTCGACATTTAAAGAGGAGCTAGGGGGGACGGCACAAGGCTATAATTTAGGAAAATTTTAATGTTTTTAATTTGTGGATAATAAGCTGATAAAGGAGGGAGGAGTTGGAGCTAATTAAGTCTCTTTTAGATGAGTTAGTAGATTAAGGTAAAGGAGAAAAGATAGGATTTATCTGCAAGGTTAGGTAAGTGTCGAAATTTCTATAAATAGGGGGTAGCTCATCAATTCTGGCATTCAAACCCTACTCTTTTCTTCATTCTTTGTGCCGAAAATTAGTGGCTAAGTTCTTGTCATCTTTTTCTTTCTCTGCCGAAATCACCACTCCATTCTCCCTCTCTATTTTCTTTTCTTTTTCCCATCTAGCCGAAACTCTCTGAAGCTTCATTCATTGCCGAATTCTCTGATAATTTCTTCCTCTTCCCTTTCAAATATTTTTAGTCGAAATCTTTAAGCCTTCTCTTAATTTCTTTTTACTTTCTTTCTAAGCCAAAGCCGAAACACTCTATTCAGATCTTCTAAAAGCCGAAAACGCATCAGCTCATCTTTTTTGGGATTTCCATAAAAGCTGAAATCCTTAGATCTCATCTCCTGTGTTTGCCGAATTCTCTCTAGGGTATCTGCTTGTGCCGAATCTCGAAGGAAACTAAAGGCAAGTATTGATTCGTAAGATTTAAATCTTTTCCGACTTTTTAGGGACTCTAGCCGAATGGCTATAAGGAACTAATCTTAAGTTTTTCTCTTATTTGCGGCATTCCGGGATTTGAAGGGGAGTCACTCGCTTAGATCTCTAAGATAGAGTTCAGTAACACTCGAATCGTGTTACTTTCCGGAATTCAAGGTAAGGAGATGTATTGATTTTTAACGTGTAAATTTGGGTATTTATTAACCCTTGGCCGAATGTAGGGGAGCCCAAATCTTCGTATTTTTTCCGGTTTTTGAGCAAGGTTTTAGACTAAGGGTTGTAGATCCAGATAGTAAGGATTTAACTAAGGGAGAAAAACTACGTGATATCAGGTGTGTAACCTTTCACACTATTAGATTGGTTGCTAATATATATATGTATAAATCTGATATACTCTGTTAAATACCGAAATCCCGGCATAACGTTTGAAAACCTGAGAAGGGTAAAGGCTAAATATCAGGTTAGTGTTTTCTGCCATTCCTCAATGCATGTTTCTATTAAAAACGATACGATTCATATGTTGATTTCTATGTATGCTTGGTGTTGGGTGATAAATGAAAGGGGAAGTGATCTGTTCTGGTGGCTTATGCCATTTTAGCCTGGTGACTCTGTCACATACTCTGTTTCTGGTGGCTCTAGCCATTTCAGCCTGGTGACTCTGTCACAACTTTGACGATGAGCAGCTAACTGCAGCATGACTTCCATCGATGGTGTGTAGCGGTGTGGGTTGATTGTAGAAATTCGCAATGGTGTGATTGGCAGGTAAGGGTGGTGTGTAGCAGATGGAAACCTAGGATTGCGTTGGGTTTTATGTTTTTATTCTGATCTGTGGGCTAAGGCCCAATCTGATGGTGCACGAGGGTTGCACACTGAGTCTCGCGACTCACCCTATTATTTTAACAATTTCAGGTGACACTTAGCGTATCGGACCGGGCTGGAGAGGAGTGCATGGTGGCCATGCGATAGAGGACTAAGGACTTCCACAAAAGACTTTAATTCATTTATTTATTTTCAAGATACTTATTTTAAGTGGGTTTTAAATATGGTTGTAACAAGGCCACGGGCCATTAGACTATTATAATTTGTTTTGGTTTTAATTCATAAATCAACAAATTAAATTTCTGTCTTACTTAAACTTATCAAGTTATTACGTTTTCCCGAACAGAAGACTAAATACAAGAACAATATTTCCCGAAATCGCGACATTTTTTATGAAATCTTTTTAGTGACATGCCAGATCCGGTAGTAGTGTTTGGCCGGGTTTGGGGTGTTACAATTTTTTAACTTTTGATATTCATGAAGAAATGTTTTAGAAAATTATTGTAAATATCTTATATCACATAATTTTAATTTTGACAAGATATAACTAGATTGGCTATCTTGATCTATTTTATTAGTATAAGCACAAAATTCTGTTTTTAGAATTAATGTTAACCCCTTTAGTAAATCTTTAGGGGTTCCTATTTGATTAATAAGTTGACCCTTTTGTTCATTTCCTTTTTCAAATTCTTCCCATCGTCTAAGAAATTGTAGAACATCCCCTTGAAATGTTCCTACAAAATAATTTAAAAACTTTTCTTTTGACCAAACAGTATTTTTGTTGTTTACAACAATAGTCATAGATTGTGCCCAATAATCTATGGTTTTTTTCATAATTTGATGAAGGAATATTGGTTAAATCTAAATATATTCCTCAGTGAGCAACATTTCTTTTATTTAAATCTTTCTTATCAGATGGGCAATAAAGTATTCCTGAAAGTATCCCCGTGGAAGAAAATATTGAGATTTGGTCAAAAGGCCAAATTGAGTCCGCGATTCATAGGGCCATATAAAGTTATTGAAAGGGTTGGACCAGTAGCTTACCGATTAGCTTTACCAGCGGAGTTAGAGAGAATACACGACGTGTTTCATGTATCGATGTTGCAACGATATCGTTCTGATCCTTCGCATGTGATTCCTCCGACCGAAATTGAGATACGACCGAATATGACCTATGAAGAGGAACCAAATAAGATTTTGGCTCGAGAGGTTCAACAGTTGAGGAATAAAAGTATAGCCTTAGTGAAAGTGTTGTGACAAAAACATGGTGTAGAAGAGGCTAGGTGGGAACCGAAAGAAGCCATGAGAGAACAGTACCCAAACCTTTTTATCGGTAAGATTTTCGGGGACAAAAATCCCTTAAGGGGGGAGAGATGTAACAGCCCAATTTTAGGGCTAATCGGAACAGTGGTTTCAGAACCACCAATTCGAGGTCAGAGAAATTATTTTTAACATTATTTTATGGGTTATGGCATGATCATATGAATGCATGAAAATTTTGGTAAATTTATTTTAGTGAATTCATGCTTAATTGTGAAAAAGGTCTAAATTGCACAAAGTGCTAAAGTTTTATTTTACTAGCTAGAGGTGTCAAATAGTTATGGAACCTTAAATTGAAGGTCCCTAATGTGCAATTAGACCTTTCTAAGGTTGATAGCCAGCCATAGGGACAAGAAGACTAAATTTGGTCAATGTTTGGTGGATTAGGTAACTTAATTGAATAAATAAATAAAACAAAAAGAAAAGCTATCATCTTTTTCATTCTCCTTCTTCCTCCACCGAAAATATCAGCCAAACTTGAATTTTTCAAAAATTTACACTCCTTGCAAGTAAATGATTTTGGTGGTCTTTCTTAATAATTTTTGTACTTTTAGAACCCCTAAAGCTTAAGCTAGCTAATGAGGGGACTATATTGTAAAATGGTTGATAGTCTAGGGTTTTGCCAAGTGAATATTCATGTTTATTTCTAAAATTTTTAGGAAGAAAATGAGTTTTGGTTGTTAAATGCACAACTTTTGTGAAAGATGTTTCCATGAAAACACCTAAAAGGACCTTTTTGTAAAGATTGAAAAATAAGTGGTAAATGTGTGTAATATTTGAAACAACTAGGAAAATGAAACAACTAGGCTTGGGAGTGTGAAAAATGAACACATTTCATTTTACAAGCCTAGGGGCAAAATAGTAATTTTGTGAAAGTCTAGGGGCACAACGATAATTTTGCCAAAATAGGAATTTTGGAGTGATTTGATTAATGTGGTTATTTAATAAGCTAAATGTGTCATTATAGAGCAAGAAGAGCGTGGAATCAACCTTGACCGAGAAAAAGGCAAGGTTTCGGACAGAATTGCAAATTGACATATTTTGTACCGAGGTAAGTTTATGTGTAAATGACACATCCTTTTTACTTATGTTTTTACATATTAATTCAATGTGTGAAATGTGAATGAAAATTATTGATATCTATTAAAATGATAGAAAGTGAGGGAATTCTCGGATGAATCTTTGGAATAGGAAAATGATACGGATAAAATCCATGAGTAAGTGATTATTGGTCGGCTACGTGCGATCCCACCGTATTTATCATTGTTGGTGGGCTGTGTGCGTTACCACCATAATTATCATTGTTTGTGGGCTGTGTGCGATACCACCGTGTTATATGATTATTGGTAGGCTGTGTGCGATACCACCGTGCTTTTTATTAATGGTGGGCTGTGTGCGAAATCACCGTGTATCTAGCATTATTCCGAAGTGTTCATCGAGAAACTTTGACTAAGTGAAATTTCATGTGGCTTTGTGGTGATAAGTGCGGGGTATAAGTGCATGTAAATGTGAGCAATGTCTTATAATATTTGTTTGGGATGTGGTAAGATTTGAAATGAGTAAGTATAATTATGAGGATCTGAAACGTTCTTGATTAGTAAGTAATGTTCTTGATTGATAAGTATGTGGTATGATGTTCATTGTAAATCTTACTTCCTCCTCTATTCTCTTGTTTTATAGTGTCGGAAGAGCCAGCTTGGGATACGGATACCGTCAGAGAACCACCTACACTATCCACACATTTTGGTATAGTTAGATTTAGCATTTGAGTATGACATGTATAGGGACCTAGTCTTTGATTAAATGTCATATTATTTTGGCCAAATGTGTTGGCTCATTTGAAGATGAATTCTTTTGTATAAGGCCATAGTTGATGGCTATTTCTTATTAATCTACAAAATGATAGTGTTATTCATGAATGTGCAAGTTCCATGGTTGAGTAATCGGTATATTTATGCATGAATGAGTTGGTTGCTAGATGTGGTTTATATTGGTGCAAGTAGGAGTTACAGAGAGGGCTTGGTAAATAACCTTGTCCCCGTCCACACGGGTAGACACACGGGCGTGTGACTAGGCCGTATGTGACACATGGTTCGCACCATGGTCTTGCGGTTTGGCTGTCTGTCCCCATGCATCTTAAGTTGGCAAAACAAAATGCCCAGTAGTAACCACACGAGCTGAGACACAGCCGTATGTCTCAACCGTGTGAGAGACACGGCTTTAGGACATGGGCATGTGCCCAGGCCGTGTGAAGTCTGCACCTGAATTTAGGAATTTAATTCGCCACACGGCCTAAGGACACGGGCGTGTGCCCTGGCCGTGTGACCTTATTGGAATGATGACATCAGAAACAAAATGTCAAGGTTTTTGAACACGAGATAAGACACGAGCGTGTCATGGCCGTGTGAGGGACACGAGCCATGGACAGGGCATGTGTCAGGCCGTGTGAAAACCCCTGTAGGTTCGAATTGAGAAATAAATCTACACTGGTGTGGCACACGGGCATGCGATATGCCACACGAGCGTGACCCTTCTTTCACACGGGCGTGTGGACTGTTTTTAAAAAATTTTTGAAGTTTTTCTAGAGGTTTTCTAAAGAGTTTGGTTTGATCCCGAACCGTTCCTGAAGTGTGTTTTGGGCCTCGTAGGCTTGTAAAAGGGGCGATATGAAAAGTTTTAAATTTGAGTGGAAAGTCATGTAACGATTTTGTATTATTGCTTGCGTATTAGTCTAGTAAGGCCTCATATCATGTTCCGATGTCGAATATGGGTAAAGGGTGTTACACCAGTCCTTTGACATTTATCACAGTTCTTCACATAAGCATAAGCATCTTTAAATAGTGTAGGCCAAATGAAACCTGCTTGCAAAATCTTTGCTGTAGTACGTGAACCACCAAAGTGTTCCCCAATTGGAGATGAATGGAAATGATACAAGATCTCAGCAATCTCACTTTCAGCTACACACTTTTGGATTATATTATCTGCACATTGTTGAAACAAAAATGGATCCTCCCAAAGATAATACCGACTATCATGAAGGAATTTTTTTCTTTGTTGGTATCATTTTTCGAGGAGTTATTCCACATGCAAGATAATTGGCAAAAGCAGCAAACCAAGGTATTTCATGAATTTGATTTACCTCAAATAAGTGTTCATTTGGGAAATTCTTGTTCATAGGCACACATGATCGAGTTACCACATTTTGCTCCAACCTCGACAAATCATCAGCTATTTGATTTTCGACACATTTTCTGTCTTGGATCTCAAGGTCAAATTCTTGGAGTAAAAGTATCCAACGAATTAGCCTTGGTTTTGCATCTTTCTTCGCGAGTAAGTATTTAATGGCCGCATGGTCAGTAAATACTGTAACTTTGGTACTTATAAGATATGAGCGGAATTTGTCAAAAGCAAAAACTATAGTGAAGAGTTCCTTTTCGGTTACTGTATAATCGAGTTGGGCTCCCATCAAAGTTCTACTTGCATAGTAAATAGGGTGAAACACTTTGTTTCTTCTTTGACCCATCACAGCTCCAACGGCATAGTCAATTGCATCGCACATCAACTCAAAAGGTGTGTTCGAATCAAGTGTAACGATTATTGGGTCTGAGATTAACTGCTTCTTTAGATCTTTAGAAGCTTCCAAACATGATTTGTTGAAATCGGACACTGTATCTTTCTCTAACAACAAACACAAAGGTTTAGAAATTTTCATGAAATCTTTGATAAACCTTCGGTAAAAATCGGCATAGCCTAAGAAAGTTCTGAGTCCTTTCACATTCATTGGGGCCGGTAATCATTCAATTATGTCCACCTTTACTTTATCAACTTCAATTCCTTTCTTTGAGATCTTATTGATCGCTAGAATCAAGGTCTTAAAATTTATAAAGAGAATGATCGAACCTGCAAACTAACTCTGACAACGATTAAAGGCAAGTGTACCTATCGAACAGTAGTATAGATTAGGCAAGACCGGATTGTCGAACCCAAAGGAACTAAAAGTACTAATACTAACCTTCTTTTATCTAGCCTAAAATAAGTGAAGTTGTATAGATCTAACTACTACTAAGCTAAAGACACAAAGACAAAAAGAATGAATTGGGAAATAACTTGAGGGAAGACTCAGTTGATTTAAGATGATACCCTCAGGAAGAATCCACCTATACTTCACTTGTTATTTAACCTTGAACCATACGATTTATTCACTTGACTTGATCTGTAGGATTCCCTAATTTATATTAAACCCTCTCTCGAGGCGAATAACGTCTAACCCTAAGTTAATTAACGAAAATCTCTTTCTCACTTAATAACCCCCTAGAATAGCAATAAATCGATCTATGGATTCCCATATTAGGTTTCACCCTAATCCGGCAAAATCTCGTCACCCTATCTCTAGGCGCGCGAACGACTCCGCTTTAATTATGCTAGATCTATTCTTAAGTAGGGACTTTTGCTCCTCCACCTAAGAACATCTGACTTGAATCAATATCCCGGGAACATTAACACAAGAATTAAGCGCACATAATTAAGAACAAATCAAGTATTTATCTTATAGTTCAGAAAAAAATAACAAGACTCATCTGGGTTTCATCCCCTTCAGGTATCTGAGGGGTTTAGTTTATAACAAATAAAGGAAACATCTCAGAAGAAAAGATAAAACAAAACATAAGAAATCCCTAAAACTCCCTGAAGGAATTGAAGGAGAGATCCGTCGTCTTGAGTAGAATTCTGGCTTCTTGAGATGGATCAACTGGCTATCTTCGAGTGATTCCCACAACTCTAACTTTTTTGGCTTAGCTCCTTGGCCTAGCTAACCGCCCTCCTTTCAGGTAACACTTAGGGGGTTTATATAGGCTCTTGGAATGTGTTTCTTTGCCCCAAAGTATCCAAATTCGAATGAAATTGCTCTTTGCCACGACAGGGACATGGCCATGTCACACACCCGTGTGACTAGTCTTCAAGCCGTGTTCGGACTTCTTTAATGAGGCACGATCGTGTGAATCGGGGGTAAGGCCGTGTTCTAGATGATCAATGTGGCACGGCCGTGTGGGCTTAAGTCCAGGCTGTGTGGATTTCGTGATATGGCCCATTTACTCCGTTTTGGGCCCGTTTTATGTTCTTTTCATCCTTGGGTGCTTTCCTGGGTATAAGACATGAAAAGAAAGGATTAAGAGCACCTTTTTACATAAATAGAGGCTTAAATCATCCAAAAGCATACTAAATGTGGGATTAAAATATGTTACTTATGTGATTTATCACTTATGACCTAAGACAATCCCTTCCTTGACCATAAAATGGCATTTTTCCCAATTAAGGACAAGATTCGTCTCTTCGCATCGCTTCAGCACCTTAGCCAAATTACTCAAACAAATATCATAAGTGTTACCAAAAACAAAAAAATCATCCATGAAAACCTCAACAAAGTTTTCAACCATATCAGTAAATATTGCCGTCAGGCATCGTTGAAAAGTTGCAAGTGCATTGCATAAACCAAAAGGCATTCGCCTAAAAGCAAACGTACCATATAAACAAGTAAATGTTGGTCCTCTAGGGCTACAATTGTAACACCCGTAACTCGAAACCGTCGCTGGAATAGAGTTAAGAGGCGTTACCAAACATTTGAAACCTTTCACATCCAATTCACAACACCAAGTCAAAGATCATTGAAACATATCACAACATAATTATGTAGTCCCTTAATGAGTTCCACGAGACCTTGAATACATGCAAGAAAGGGGTCGGGACTAAATCGAACACTTACAAAAGTTTTCTAAATCTGAAGCATTCTTCAATACTGTTGAGTTCACACGCCCGTCCAGTCAGGCCGTGTGCCTCGCACGGCTACCAGACACACCCATGTGTCTAGGTCGTGTCATAATAGAGCATACATACTGATTTGTCCCCATGACCACTAGACACGCCCGTGTACCATGGCCGTGTGTTATTAGTCTAGCTACTGACTTAGTCACACGTCCACCAGGCACGCCCGTGTGCCACGATCGTGTAACCTGTCCAGACATACTTCGAAGTGGTCCTTGAACCACACGGTGAAGATACACGCCCGTGTCCCTTAACCAAATATGCAAAATAGGCCATTTGCAAGGCCAATTTGCTACCCACACCCACACAAGGGTCAACACTACAAGCACAATTAAGCATGTTTTCTCATAAATTTAACAACCAAATACATGTCAAATAGACAACATATCATCTCAACCAATCTCATTTCTAACATGTTAACTTATAAACTAAATTACACAACTTGAACACATTCAACACCAAACATGATTTATCCTCAATTTCACTAGATCATATTAGCATCATTCTATCACTAAGTTTACCATTCATTAGACAATCTCATTATCAACAAGCCATACCATAATATGCATCATGTACCAAATCCATTCATGCTTATAGCCAACATATATCTAGCCATATCACATGGATATTTACACATCTCAAATATGTTTCAAAACAACTAGCCTATACATGCCATATTTTAACTATGTACATCTTTCCAGAGGTACCAAAATAGATTGTTGATAGTGTGATTGAGATGCTAATGATCCCTGGATCCGAGCTAGCTTTACTGACACTGTAAAATAGAGAAACAATCACACAATAAGCTTTCAAAAGCATAGTAAGTTCGTAACATAATACATTATACCAAAACATGCCATCACATAGATTAATTTATAATCACATATATCATACCATCCAAAACTAATAAGTTCAATTAACCCTTCCATAAACACATTCATAGTTTTATCAACCACATAGGTTCCAAGCGTAGCTTAGCCAAAACTTAGTTGTCAATTACATATGCTATTCAATACTCACCATTTCATTCCGATCAACTATCATCCTTTCTTCGATTCAATTGCACACTTAGTGCCCAAATAGTTAGCCGAAGCTGAATTAACATCGCACACATAGTGCATCCATATCGAACCAATCTTAAATTTGTATTGCACACACAGTGCCAACCACAAAGCCGAAGCTTATATTATTTCGTACACACAGTGCTAATCATCTCAATCACATTTCCAAATACGCACACTTAGTGCCACATATCTCGAGCCCTCACATAGCATTCAAATTTCAATATTGTAATACCATTCATTTCATAACATTTAAACATACCTATACATGCATATTATGTCCGAACTTACCTCGGACATCGAACTACCGAAACGGTCGATCAATCGAGCACTTTATCTTTGCATTGATCTCTATATGAACCTCTCCTCTCTTGGTCTTGATTTTGAGCAACTATGGTCGAATACCCCAAAGCCTTATTCCTTTCTTTTTCCTTCAAGTTTCGGCAAGAAAGATGATAACATGGCTTCATCTTTCTTTTGGTTTTAATTATTATTAACTAAATTATCAATTTACCAATTTGCCCTTTTATTAGTCATATAAGACAAATATACATTAAGGTTAATATGCCATTTAACCATCCACTAACTTTAATAATGGCTAATTGCCTCATAAGGCCTCCTCATTATAAAAACAATAACAATTAAGCACTCAGCAATTAGCACACAACATTTTACACTTTATGCGATTAAATCCTTTTTTTTTTAATTCGGCACACAGTCGATAAAATTACCACACAGAATTTTCACACAAGCTATATCACATAAAATCCGCACCAAAGATAACATTAAAATATTATTCCGACCTCGGATTTGTGGTCTCGAAACCACTATTCTGACTAGGGTCTAAATCGGGATGTTACAACTCTCCCCCTCAAGGATTTTCGTCCCCGAAAATCTTACCAATGAATAAGTGTGGATATTGTTCTCTCATAACATTCTCAGGCTCCCACGTTGCCTCTTCAACTCCATGTTTGTGCCACAATTGTAACACCCCAAACCAGGTTAAAATGCTACAACCGAATCTGGCGTGCCACGAGAAGAAAACGTTTGAAAACTGTTTTGCTGACTTGTTTTAAAAGGAAGTCGTTGTGTTTTTTTTTTTTTTTGTAATGTGTGATACATGTCAAAACTTGGTTTGAAAACTTAGTGATCATACCGTTACTCCGTATTAATTACTTAGTCATTGTATGTAAAAAGAACAAGTATTTATTTTAGCTTTTGCAAACATCCAAATCATAGTTTAATCACCATAATCAAACAGTAACTATAAAATCAACTAAATAAGAGAACCCAAAATAAAACTTAGGCGGCCTTATTACAGAACTGGAAACCAAAATGTAATAAAATAACTAAGACTGAATGGAAAGCTTTGTAATAAACCCAAATGCTGTGCATGGCCACCTTGAGTCCACTCCGGCTCCATATCCACGATCTAAGTCTGATCTGCAAAATGTAAAGGAAGGGGTGAGTCACCAAGACTCAGTGTATAAATCCCCATCCCGAAAGAAATTATGCTCTTACACAAATTCATACATTAATATGCAAGTCATGCAACCCATCCAACCTAGTATCCATCCGAGTCTCCCAAATCTACCCCTTGTGGTACCAAACCACTGGTGGTGCCAAACCACTGGTAACCGAAGTTACAAATATATCATATGTGGTACAAAACCACTGGTGGTGCCAAACCACTGAGACTTAGTCACAATTCTTGTAGTATGTGGGGCCAACCCACTGTGTGATACCAAATCACTGGTGACAGTCTGATAGATCATACTCCCCCTCCTCTCATTACCCATGGCATATATTTATGCAATCGATATCAGTATCATCATGCTTAACATATGAAACTACATTTACAGAATAACATGCTTTCATAGATCACAATCAACGCGAGCAATAATAACAACTTACCCGGCATCCTCGCTTATACCCACAAGGGCATTTTAGTAACCTTTGCCGCCATTCCGGCTTTTAATAACACATAACATAAACATATCAAGTAAGAAAGTGTGTAAGAGTTACACACCTAGTTTTCGTACTAACGCTTTTACTGCTTCTATGCTACTGTCACTCGAGACTACAACTATCAGCCTATGATCTACTTCTGATGTCGGCCCACACCCCAATGGCCAATCTCGCACTCCCGATATTGATTGTTTCTTGTACTTTGGTGTTGGATTTACAGACCCAACCTCTCTTATTGCTTGGCTGTCATTCGAGTCCATAGTAACCCGTTAATCACTAAACCATTTAAACGATGAGATCTAGTTAGTAATACTAGCGTTAAAAAGGAACCCTTACCTAACTATCAAATCCCGAAAGTCTTTGCGAACACGTCACCTTCCAACCTACATTCAGCCAACATCTATTTATTAAATTAATCCCTTAAACGCAATCAGATGAGTACCTAACACATTCGGCCAACCACAATTAAACAAGAAAGGCCATTTGGCCAAACCTACCATCAACCTACCTTCGGCTTTTCCACCAAATCATCACTTCTGACTATAGCAAGACAGGATTCGGCTTCTAAGGACAGAGAGTGAAATCGACAGAGCCTTAGTACAAATGATTCGGATTTGAAACTTGATAGAAATAAAGAAATCTCAGAAGAAAGAAATCCTGAAACTCACCAGATTACTAAGGAGTATTCGGCTTATGGTGCACCTTCGGGAAACAGAGATCTCACCTGATGATTCGGCTATGGAAGAGGAAGATGGAGACCAGGTTATTCAGCTTTAGAAATATAATGGAGAGGGATAATAGGCTATCGGCTTGAAGAAAGAAAAATATGGGAAGAGGGAAGAAAGGGATTCGGCCAGAGAGAAAAGATGAGAAAGTGAGAAAAACAAATGGAAAAAGATGATCACTTGGCCAACCAATTTCGACATATCACACCCACTCACAGAGTTGGAGTTTTGGCCAACTCTCCCCCTCCTAATAGCCTTTATCCCTTATCTCATCCATTTACCATCACATCCCTTATCCATTTAATCCTTATCTTTCCTTCCTAATTATCATCTTTTATCACTTAATTAAAAAGAATAAAGCTCCTAAATTAAAGCAAATGTGCCGTCCATCCCCTTCCCTCCTATGTGCCAAATTTTTGGACCCAACACTTGGGCCCCATGCGGCCACACATGGCCCAATTCCTCCCCCTTGTGACGCCACCTTAATACCCATCTAAAGCACCTCCAATTTTTGGGCCACAAGCCCAGCTTGCTACTAAACATAATAATTTAAATTAAAAATACTACTAACTCTCTTTTTAAACAATTTAACTCTGATTTAAGCCCAATCCACACCTCAAAGCCTTCACCTACTAACTTAGCCATGCAACAACCCCAAATGCATAGACCCGCAAAATCAGGATATTATAGTTCTACCCCCCTTAAAATAAATTTCGACCTCGAAATTTACCTGGTTAGAAAAGTTGAGGGTATTGCTGTCGCATAATATCCTTCGGCTCCCATGTCGCTTCCTCCGATCCATGGTTCCGCCATAATACCTTTACCAAAGGAACAGATTTCCTACGCAAGATCTTAACATCCCGATCTAAGATCTGCACTGATTCCTCCTCAAAAGACAAGTCTGGGCTCAGCTCAATCTCTTCCACTGGCACCACATGCGACAGATCTGATCGATAGCGTCTAAGCATGGAAACATGAAACACATTGTGGATTTGACTCAACTCTGGTGACAACTCAAGCTGGTAAGCTACTGGTCCCACTCTCTTTAACACCTGATAAGGCCTAATAAATCTAGGGCTTAACTTGCCTTTCCTACCGAACCTCAGAACCTTCTTCCACGGCGACACCTTTAAGAACACCTTGTCACCTTTAGCAAACTCTATATCCTTCCGTTTAAGATCGGCATAAGACTTCTGCCGGTCCGAAGCTTCTTTCAAACGAGCCCTAATCACCTTCACCTTATCCTCTGTCTCAGTAACCAGCTCTGGACCCAATAACTGCCGCTCCCCCAACTCCGTCCAACACGTAGGGGTACGACACTTTCGACCATACAACGCCTCGTATGGTGCCATCTGAATGCTTGCCTGATGGCTATTGTTGTATGCGAATTCCGCCAATGGTAAAAATTCTTCCCAACTGCCCTTGAAATCCAAGACACATCCCCTTAGCATGTCCTCCAAAACTTGAATCACCCTCTCCGACTATCCATCTGACTGGGGATGGAATGCTGTACTAAAATCCAACCTTGTACCCAATGCCTAATGCAACGCCTTTCAGAACCTTGACGTAAATCTAGGGTCTCTATCCAAAATAATCAACACTGGCACTCCGTGCAACCTTATAATCTCTGCTATATATAATTTTGCTAACTTTTGAAGAGAATAATCCATACGCACCGGTATGAAATGAGCCGACTTCGTCAAACGGTCCGCAATTACCCAAACTGAATCCTTTTTGGTCGGCGTAAGAGGTAGCCCACTCACAAAATCCATTGCAATCCTTTCCCACTTCCATTGTGGAATCTTAATCGGTTGCAACAATCCCGAGGGTAACTGATGTTCAGCCTTGACTTTCTGACATGTCAGACACTTTCCCACAAATTCCGTTACTTTACGCTTAAGACCCAGCCACCAAAACTGCTCCCGCAAATCCCGATACATCTTACTACCTGCTGGATGCATAGCATAGGGACTGTTATGTGCCTCCTGCAAAATTCTCTACCTTAACTCCATATCCTTAGGCATACACACCTTCCCTTGAAAACACAACACTCCACTACTGCTCAAGCTATACCCCTCCAATCCACCATTTTGTACTTGCAAACATCGAGCACTTAAAACTTCATCTACTAGCTGTTTTTCCTTAACCTCGTCAATCCATGTTGGCGTCACTTGCAATTCCGCTAATAGGGTTCCATCCTCATACAGACTAAGGTGGGCAAACATGGCTCTTAAATCTGCCACCACCTTACGACTCAAGGCATCTGCTACCACATTAGCCTTTCCCGGGTGGTACTCAATCGAGCAGTCGTAATCCTTTAACAGCTCAATCCACCTTCTCTGCCTCAAATTCAACTCCTTCTGCGTGAGAAGGTACTTCAGACTCTTGTGATCCGTATATACTACAAACTTCTCTCCATATAAATAATGTCTCCAAATTTTTAGGGCAAAAACCACTGCCGCCAACTCCAGATCATGCGTCGGGTAGTTCACTTCGTAGGGTCTCAATTATCGGGAAGCATACGCTACTACCTTCCCCTCCTGCATCAGCACACATCCCAATCCTGTATGGGACGCATCACAATAAACCGTAAATTCTTTTTCGGGTTTCGGTTGAATCAATACCGGAGCTTCCGTCAAAATCCTCTTTAGCTTCTCAAAACTTTCCTGTTGCTTGTCTGACCATACAAACGGAACCCCTTTCCTCAGCAACTTGGTCAATGGTGCTGCAATCAGAGAAAACCCTTCCACAAACCTTCGGTAATATCCTGCTAGCCCCAGAAAACTCCGAATCTCCGCCACAGACGTCGGTGTCTTCCAGTCTAAAACTACCTCAACCTTCCGTGGGTCCACTCTAATCTCCTCAGCTGACACCACATGCCCCAAGAAAGTAACCTCCTTCATCCAGAACTCGCACTTACTAAACTTGGCGTATAAACACTTTTCCTTAAGAATCTGCAACACCACTCGCAAATGTGTGCCATGCTCCTCATCTGATTTCGAGTACACCAGAATATCGTCGATAAATACTACGACGAACCGATCCAAGTACGGCTGAAACACCCGGTTCATCATATCCATAAATGCTGTCAGTGCGTTCGTCAATCCAAACGGCATAACCAAGAATTCATAGTGCCCATATCGAGTACGAAACGCCGTCTTATGGATATCTGCCTCCTTTACCTTAAGTTGGTGATACCCCGACCTTAAATCTATCTTGGAAAAGACCGATGCTCCCTTAAGCTGGTCGAACAAGTCATCTATCCTGGGCAAAGGATACTTGTTCTTAATCGTCAATTTATTCAACTGACGGTAGTCTATACACATTCGCATTGACCCGTCCTTTTTCTTAACAAAGAGTACCGACGCTCTCCACGGAGACACACTCTGCCGGATAAAACCCCGATCCAGCATTCTTGAATCTGTGCTTTCAACTCCACTGATTCCTTTGGCGCCATCCTATATGGAGCAATGGATACTGGCGCTGTTCCTGGTAGGAGATCTATACCAAACTCCACTTCACGATCCGGAGGCAAACCTGGAAGCTCTTCCGGAAAAACATCAACAAACTCTTTTACTGTCCGAACACTTCCTATAGCTGGTTCCTTACCTTCCAAAGCACAAACATAAACTACAAACACTTCACATCCTTTCTTTACCATCTTTTCTGCCTTCAGCGCAGACACCACATTAGATAGGTAATTCCTTCTCCCTCCTATCATCACCACCTCTTCACCCTCAACCGATTTTAGCACCATGCGCTTAGCTGCACAGTCCAGTTCTGCTTGGTACCTTACCAACCAATCCATTCCTAGGATTAAATCGAACTCCCCGAAGGGTAGTTCCATCAAATCCGCTTGAAACACGACCCCTTGAAGTTCTAGGGGTACATCCCTATACAGTTTGTCTACCACCACAGAGTGTCCTAGAGGGCTAACTACCGTCATCTTCCTAGCAGCAGTCTCACTAACTAAGTTCAAAGTTCCCACTATACTACTAGCAACATATGAGTGTGTTGAACCAATATCAATTAAAGCAATGTAAGGCAACCCAAAAATTATAAACGTACCGGTTATAACGTCCGGTGCGTCACCCTCCTCTTGACGTTTGGCTGCATAGACTAACCCAGGCTGTCTAGCATCAGCACCTCCAGCACCTCGGCCAGGTGCTCCTCGGCCTCGCCCATTACCATTACCACCCCTCGCTGCACCTCGACCCATCTGTGGTTGCTGACCATCCCTCCTGAATTGACCGCGTCCTTGACCCTCCGCTTTAGTCCTAACTAACTTCCGCGGACAATCCCTTACTCGGTCCTCCATTGACTCGCACTCAAAGCACCCTCTATTACCAGCCAAACACTCTCCCGAATGGGACTTCCCGCATCTAGCACACTGAGGTGGCCATTGAGCAGCAGCAGCTTTGCGGCTCTATCCGGTCCACCAAATCTAGCCCTCTTTTGTGAACTTCCAGCAGACCCTGATGGCCCAAAACTCCTTTTATCCTTACTTCTGTCCTGATTCTGCCTCTCAGTTCGCTTCACCTCCTCAGCTACCTTAGCCTTTTCCACGAGAACGACAAATTCCCTTTCACACTGAGGTGCAATTAACACCCGCAGCTCATCTCTTAACTTGTCCTCGAACCTAACACAGCGCTCATGTTCTGTAGCCACCATACCCCGAGCATACCTACTCAACCTCAAGAATTCAGCTTCGTACTCGAGTACCGACTTATTCCTCTGAACCAAGTTCAAGAACGCCCTACGTTGTGCATCAGTATACCCAGCTCCCACATACTTCCTCTGATAGGCTGCCTTAAAATAATCCCAGGTGATATCATCGGCCACTGCACCATCCCTAACCGTGAGCCACCACTGATACGACTCATCCCGGAGGAGAGACACTATCCCCTTTAACTTTTCCTCAGCCGAGAAGTCCAAATCATCCATTATACGTTCGGTCGCCTCTAACCAGCACTCAGTCGTGTTGGGAGCCACTCTAGAAACTTTCCTAAACACTTCTGCTCCGTTAGCCCGGAGTCGCTCAGCCACGAATTTTCGGGCTCCTACACCCGCGCCTGCCCCGGCAACTCGTTCCAAAACTCACAGTACAGCCTGAGATACTGTATCGTTACCACCAGTCTGATCCTAAAACTCAGCTTCTGCTGTCGGCAGATCCGGCAGCACGTTTCCGGAGCCATGGCCAGATCCTGCTGGCTTCGACAAGGTCATCCTGCCCCTACCACGGCCATGCGGCGGACGTCCACGACCTCTTGTACTCATTCTTCTCGTTCGCGTTTATCTGGTTAAGAATTTTATGAATTATTAACTCTGTTCACTATTTATCCACGGACAATTTTATGAGAAGTAGTTTTAAAAGTGATTCTTTCGCATACGAATCTATCTTAAAGTTCCAGTTCCAGGATTATCTCCTAGTTCTAGGTACATTCATCACACAACCAACACCCACAGACCACATTCAACGTGTAGGGGTATTTTCGTCATTTCACTACCCGGGGGTATTTTCATAATTTTAACCTACAGGGGTATTTTTGTAATTTTCCAAAATATGGTCTCGGGTGATTTTGTGAAATAAGGGTATTTTGGTAATTTTCCAACTCGGGGGTATTTCGATAATTTTGCAAATTCGGGGGTATTTCAGTAATTTTATAAATTCGGGGGTATTTCGGTAATTTTGCAAATTTTGGGGTATTTCGGTAATTTTGTAAATCTAGGGGTATTTTGGTCATTTTTCAAATCTAAGGTAGTTTTCACAAATCCAGGGGTAATTTGGTCATATCAAAACTAGGGTTTTTACAAAACAGTGTGGCTGGTCCCTTTCGGGTTTTAGTTGTAAGTTTTGGCCTGTCAACACATTCTTGTAACTAAGGTGAATAGTCACTATGCCCCAGGTAGGATTCTAGTGAAAAGGAGGTGAGTCACTAGGACTGCTTAAATACCAAGCTTTCCCTGAATCCATTCCTAGACATGCATATGCCTATTGCCACACCCTGTCATAGCTAAAGTGAACAGTCACTATGCACCAGGTAAGATTCTAGTGAAGAGGAGGTGAGTCACTCGGACTGCTTAAATACCAAGCTCTTCCGGATCTACTCCTAGACATGCATATGCTTGTTGCCACACTTTAATCTTGTGACTCGTTTACAGGTTTTGTTTAGTGAAGTTAAGTCTTATGGATTTGAAGAGTGGTTTGTCTAAGCCTAGAGTCCATGAGTACCATCATGCTTAACTACGCCTAAAGCCTACAAAGCCCAACAAATATATCACAGCAAAAGTTAGGGTACTTACCTGGGTAGATCGGCGCCGGAGACTCAGGTGCCATGCTTCCCGGGAAAAAATAATCATTTCTCAAACTTTTAAAACATATTTTGGGCCCTAAGGCCACAACCGAGCTTTTGAACCGGGCTCTGATACCAAAATGTAACACCCCAAACCCGGTTAAAACGCTACAACCGAATCTGGCGTGCCACGGGAAGAAAACGTTTGAAAACTGTTTTGCTGACTTGTTTTAAAAGGAAGTCGTGTTTTTTTTTTGTAATGTGTGATACATGTCGAAACTTGGTTTGAAAACTTAGTGATCATACCGTTACTCCGTATTAATTACTTAGTCATTGTATGTAAAAAGAACAAGTATTTATTTTACCTTTTACAAACATCCAAATCATAGTTTAATCACCATAATCAAACAGTAACTATAAAATCAACTAAATAAGAGAACTCAAAATAAAACTTAGGCGGCCTTATTACAGAACTGGAAACCAAAATGTAATAAAATAACTAAGACTGAATGGAAAACTTTGTAATAAACCCAAATGCTGTGCATGGCCACCTTGAGTCCACTCCGGCTCCATATCCACGATCTAAGTCTGATCTGCAAAATGTAAAGGAAGGGGTGAGTCACCGAGACTCAGTGTATAAATCCCCATCCCGAAAGAAATTATGCTCTTACACAAATTCATACATTAATATGCAAGTCATGCAACCCATCCAACCTAGTATCCATCCGAGTCTCCCAAATCTACCCCTTGTGGTACCAAACCACTGGTAACCGAAGTTACAAATATATCATATGTGGTACCAAACCACTGGTGGTGCCAAACCACTAAGACTTAGTTACAATTCTTGTAGTATGTGGGGCCAACCCACTGTGTGATACCAAATCACTGGTGACAGTCTGATAGATCATATTCCCCCTCCTCTCATTACATGGCATATATTTATGCAATCGATATCAGTATGATCATGCTTAACATATGAAACTACATTTACAGAATAACATGCTTTCATAGATCACAATCAACGCGAGCAATAATAACAACTTACCCGGCATCCTCGCTTATACCCACAAGGGCATTTTAGTAACCTTTGCCGTCATTCCGGCTTTTAATAACACATAACATAAACATATCAAGTAAGAAAGTGTATAAGAGTTACACATCTGGTTTTCATACTAACGCTTTTACTGCTTCTATGCTACTGTCACTCGAGACTACAACTATCGGCCTACGATCTACTTCTGATGTCGGCCCACACCCCAATGGCCAATCTCGCACACCCCATATTGATCGTTTCTTGTACTTTGGCGTTGGATTTACAGACCCAACCTCTCATATTGCTTGGCTGTCATTCGAGTCCATAGTAATCCCTTAATCACTAAACCATTTAAACGATGAGATCTAGTTAATAATACTAGCGTTAAAAAGGAACCCTTACCTAACTATCAAATCCCGAAAGTCTTTGCGAACACGTCACCTTCCAACCTACATTCGACCAACATCCATTTATAAAATTAATCCCTTAAACGCAATCAGATGAGTACCTAACACATTCGGCCAACCACAATTAAACAAGAAAGGCCATTCGGTCAAACCTACCATCAACCTAGCTTCGGCTTTTCCACCAAATCAGCACTTCTGACTATAGCAAGACAGGATTCGGCTTCTAGGGACAGAGAGTGAAATCGGCAGAGCCTTAGTACAAATGATTCAGATTTGAAACTTGATAGAAATAGAGAAATCACAGAAGAAAGAAATCCCGAAACTCACCAGATTACTAAGTAGTATTCGGCTTATGGTGCACCTTCGGGAAACAGAGATCTCACCTGATGATTCGGCTATGGAAGAGGAAGATGGAGACCAGGGTATTCGGCTTTTAGAAATATAATGGAGAGGGATAATAGGCTAGGAACTTTCGGCTTGAAGAAAGAAAAATATGGGAAGAGGGAAGAAAGGGATTCGGCCAGAGACAAAAGATGAGAAAGTGAGAAAAACAAGTGGAAAAAGATGATCACTTGGCCAACCAATTTCGGCATATCACACCCACTCACTTGCAGTTTTGGCCAACTCTCCCCCTCCTGATAGCCTTTATCCCTTATCTCATCCATTTATCATCACATCCCTTATCCATTTAATCCTTATCTTTCCTTCCTAATTATCATCTTTTATCACTTAATTAAAAAGAATAAAGCTCCTAAATTAAAGCAAATGTGCCGTCCATCCCCTTCCCTCCTATGTGCCGAATTTTTGGACCCAACACTTGGGCCCCATGCGGCCACACATGGCCCAATTCCTCCCCCCTTGTGATGCCACCTTAATACCCATCTAAAGCGCCACCAATTTTTGGGCCACAAGCCCAGCTTGCTACTAAACATAATAATTTAAATTAAAAATACTACTAACTCTCTTTTTAAACAATTTAACTCTGATTTAAGCCCAAACCTGAGCCCAATCCACACCTTAAAGCCTTCACCTACTAACTTAGCCATGCAACAACCCCAAATGCATAGACCCACAAAATCAGGATATTACAACAATACTTTCAGTAAGGAAATTTTTTTTGTTTCTCAACTATCTAATCTCTCGTGCCGAAATTCGAATTGGTTCTTCACTATATGACAAATCTAACTGAATATCAACCTCGTAGGAGCAATTACATGAGACAGATCAAATCGGTACCATTGAAGCATCGACACATAAAACACGTTATGGATCTTTTCTAACTCAGTTGGCAACAACAATCTATATGCAACTGGCCCAACACACTCGATAATCTCTTATGGTCCGATGAACCTCGGATTCAACTTGCCTTTTCTGCCAAATCGAAGTATTTTCTTCCACGGAGACACTTTAAAAAACACTTTATCAGCAACTTCGAATTCAATATCCTTTCTTTTCAAGTCTGCATAAGACTTTTGATGATCTGAGGCCGCTTTCAAACTTTCATGAATCACTTTCTGCTCAGTCTCTTTTATAAGATCAACCCCGTGAATCTTATTCTCACTCAGCTCAATCCAATACAATGGAGTTCAACATTTTCGACCGTAAAGAGCCTCATATGGTGCCCTTTTGATGCTAGATTGAAAACTGTTATTATACGTGAATTCAATCAACGACAAATGTTTTTCCCCCGTACTTTCAAACTCAAGTACACAATACCTCAACATATCTTCGAGAATTTGAATGATTCGTTCGGACTGACCATCTGTTTACGGATGAAAAGCAGTACTGAAATGCAGTTTTGTGCCCAAAGCTTCCTGCAATTTCTTCCAAAATCGCGAGGTAAATCTCGGATCTCTATCAGACACTATAGATAGTGGCACTCTGTGCAATCTCACAATCTCATCAATATACAATTCGGCCAATCTATCGAGTGATACCCTGTTCTCACTGGAATGAAATGAGCTGATTTCGTCAATCTATCAACTATCACCTAGATTGCATCTTTCTTTCCCGGAGATAAAGGCAATCCCGACACAAAGTCTATTGTAATTCTCTCCCGTTTCCCCTAAGGAATCATGATCGACTGTAATAACCCGAATGGAACTTGATGTTCAACTTTAACTTGCTGACAAATTAAACATTTTGACACAAGGTTAGAGATGTCCCGTTTCATACCATGGCACCAATAAAACTGTTTTAAATCATTGTACATTTTCGTACTCCCCGAGTGAACAGTCAAACGACTATTGTGAGCTTCATTCAAGATCATCTGAATCAACTCTGAATTCTTCGGGACACAAATCCAATCTCTAAATCTCAAACACTCATCACTATCCACTCAAAATTCTGAATTAACATTCAATTCACACTGAGTTTGTTTAGTGATAAACCATAGTATGAACATATTTTAATCCCACATTTAGCATACTTTCGGATGATTTAAGCCTTGAATTGTGGAATTTGGTGCTCTTAATCCTTTGTTTTCATGTTTTATATTCAGGAGAGCACCGGAGGATGAAGAGAACGAGAAACGAGCCTAAAACGGAGTAAATGGGCCATATCACGAAATTGACACGGCCTGGGCCAAAGACCACACGATCGTGCCTCCTTAACATACTCAAACACGGCCTGGCCATGATTCACACGGGCGTGTGCCATGGGCGTGTCCCTGTCGTGACAAAGAAGAGTTTCATTTGGATTAAGGTACTTAGAGGCAAAGAAACCTATTTCAAAAGCCTATATAAACACCCTAGAGGCCAACCTTCAAGGGGAGTCCAATTAGGGCGTCCAGCTAGGCCAAGGAGCCGAGCTAGAGATACCAGAATTGTGGGATTTACTCGAAGAAAGCTAGTTGATTCATCTCAAGAAGCCAGAGTTATACTCAAGACGCAGGATATTCCCTTCAAATTCCTTCAGGGGGTTTTAGGGTTTTCTTATGTTTTGTTTTATATTTTCTTCTGAGATGTATTCTTTTATCATTATGAACTAAACCCCTCAAATACCTGAGGGGGATGAAACCTAAGACGGATCTTGTTATTGTTTTCTGAACTATATGATAAATACTTGATTTATTCTTAACTATGTGTTCTTAATTATTGTTTTGATATTCCAGGATATTGATTCAAGTATTGATGTGCTTAGGCAGTGGAGCAAAAGTTCCTGTTTAAGAGTTGATCTAGCATAGTTAAGCGGAGTTGATCGCAACCGTAGAAATAGGATGATGAAAATCTGCCGGATTAGGGTCAAACCTAATATAGGAGTCCATAGATCGAGTTAATGCAATTCTAGGGGTTTTAATTAGAAAGATATTTCAATTAATCAACCTAGGGTTAGACGTTAGTAGCCTCGAAAGAGGTATTAATATAAATTAGGGAATCCTACGGATCAAGTCAAGTGAATAAATCGTCTGGTTCAGAGTTAAATAACAAGTGAAGTCTAGGTGGATTCTTCCTCGGGTATTGTCTTAATCAATTGGTTTTTCCCACAAGTATTTTCCCAATTCATTCTCTTTGTCTTTGCATCTTTAGCTTAATAGTTAGTTAATTTTAGATTAAATAATAAATCCCTTAATTCTTAGGCTAAATAATAAAAAGAAAGTTAGTATTAGTACTTTTGGTTCCTTTGGGTTCGACAATCCGGTCTTGCCACTAAGCTATACTACTGTTTGATAGGTGCACATGCCTCAAGTCGTTGTCACAGTTAGTTTCTAGGCTCGATCATTCTTTTCAGAAATTTTTAAGACTCTGACACACGATCAAGTTTTTGGCGCCGTTGTCGGGGAACTAAAATAATAAGAACGCTCAATTTTTATTACTTTAGCCATTTTTATTTTTGCAATTTATTTTTATTTTTATTTTACTTTTAACTTTACTGATTTTTCGTCTTTTATTTGCTCTTGATAGGTACCTCTAGTTTATGACTAGGAGGAACCCGATGTGACCCCTGATTTATGATAGTGATATTGAAGGTACTGTTCGCACAAATCATAGAGAAATAAGGCGCAGCTTAAATTACATAGAAGAAGAGGTTCATCGGACCTAATTTAACAGGAACTGAGTCAAGTATTGTTAGACCTGCTATTGCTGCAAATAACTTTGAACTGAAACCTAACACTATTCAGATGATACAATAGTTTTTTCAGTTTGATGGTTTGCAGGATAAGGATCCTAAGACACACTTAGTGAATTTTCTCAAATTCTGTGATACCTTCAAAATAAATGGTGTTTCTAATGATGCCATCCGTCTTCAATTATTTCCCTTTTCTTTAAGGAATAAAGCCAAACAGTGGTTGCATTCTCTTCCACGAGGGTCAATTACTACATGGGAAGAAATGTCCGAAAAATTTTTATTAAAATATTTTCCGCCTGCTAAAACAGCCAAGTTAAGGAATGATATCTCTTCTTTTGTGCAGATGGATTTAGAAACACTTTATGATGCATGGGAGAGATATAAAGCTCTATTGAGAAGGTGCCTACACCATGGATTACCCTTGTGGCTATAGGTCTAAACTTTTTACAACGGGGTAAACCCCTCAACTAGGCAATTGATCGATTCAGCCGCCGGTGGAACATTGAATAATAAAACACTTGAGGCTGCTTACGAATTCATTGAAGAGATGTCACTAAATAACTATCAGTGGCAAGTCACAAGGACAAAGCCAACAAAAGCAGCTAGTGTTTTCAACCTCGACGCAGTAACCATGCTATCAAATCAGGTATAGATGTTAAATAAAAAGGTTGATGGTTATGTGGTTCTTTGCAAGTACATCCAGTTATGCAGTGCGACACGAATGGAGGAGGGATGAACAACACAGACTATCCACCTTACAACCCGAGTGCTGAAAATGAGCAACTATATGGGTAATAATTTCAAATCTCAAAATAACCCTTATAGTTGTTCTTATAATCAAGGTTGGAGGAACCACCCCAATTTTTCTTTTCATGTCTTATACCCAGGAACACAACCGACGACGAAAAGAACATAAAATGGGCCCAAAATGGAGTAAATGGGCCATATCACGAAATCCACACGGCCTGGACTTAAGCCCACATAGCCGTGCCACATTGATCATCTAGAACACGGCCTTACGCTTGAGTCACATGGCTGTGCCTCATTAAAGAAGTCCGAACACGACTTGAAGACTAGTCACATGGATGTGTGACATGGCCGTGTCCCTATCGTGGCAAAGAGCAATTTCATCCGGATTTGGATACTTTGAGGCAAAGAAACACATTCCAAGAGCCTATTAAACCCCTTAAGTGTTACCTAAAAGAGGGCGATGAGCTAGGCCAAGGAGCCAAGCTGAAAAGGTCAGAGTTGTGGGAATCACTCGAAGATAGCCAGTTGATCCATCTCTAAAAGCCGGAATTCTACTCAAAACGGCGGATCTCTCCTTCAATTTCTTCAGGGGTTTTTTAGGGATTTCTTATGTTTTGTTTTATCTTTTCTTCTGAGATATTTTCTTTATTTATTATGAACTAAACCCTTCAGATACCCGAAGGGGATGAAACCCAGATGAAGCTTGTTATTGTTTTCTGAATTATATGATAATTTCTTAGTTTGTTCTTAATTATGTGAACTTAATCCAAATTTAATGTGCTTAGGTGGAGGAGGAATAGACCCTGCCTAAGAGATTTAACATAATTAAGCAGAGTTGATCGCACACCTAGAGATAGGGTGACGAGATTTTGCTGGATTAGGGTGAAACCTAATATAGGAGTCCGTAGATCGATTTACTGCTATTCTAGGGGGTTATTAAGTGAGAAAGAGATTTCTGTTAATTAACCTAGGGTTAGACGTTATTCGCCTCGAGAGAGGGTTTAATATACATTAGGGAGTCTTACGGATCAAACTAAGTGAATAAATCGTACGGTTCAGTGATAATTACAAGTGAAGTCTAGGTGGATTCTTCCTGAGGGTATCGTCTTGATCAATTGAGTTTTTCTTCAAGTTTATTTCCCAATTCATTCTTTTTGTCTTTGCGTCTTAGCTTAGTAATTAGTTAATTACAGATTAAAACAACTTCACTTATTTTAGGCTAAATAATAGAAAGAAAGTTAGTATTAGTACTTTTAGTTCCTGTGGGTTCGATAATTCGGTCTTGCCTAAGCTATACTACTGTTCGATAGGTACACTTTCCTTTAATCGTTATCAGAGTTAGTTTCCAGGTTCGATCATTCTCTTTATAAATTTTAAAACTCTGATTCCAACGATCAAGTTTTTGGCACCATTGCCGGGGAGCTAAAAATTAAGAAAGCTCTATTTTTATTACTTTAGCCATTTTTTTATTTTTCGTAATTTTATTTTATTTTTAGGTTAAATTTTGGTTTTTGCTAAATTCTCTTTCTTTTCCAGTAGGTACCTCTAGTTTATGACTAGAAGGAACCCGAGAGAACCTCTAGTATACGACAGTGAAATTGAAGCTACCGTTCTTAGGACTCGCAGAGAAATCAGGCGAGCCCTAAATTACATAGAGGAAGACCAAGAAGGTAGATCCAATCCTACTGAACGGATGGACGAGAATAATCCACAACCACATGATGTGGGAGAAAATAACACTCCACGTACTATGTTTGATTATGCTAAACCACATTTAACAGGAGCAGAATCGAGTATTGCTAGGCCTGCTATAGCTGTTAACAATTTTGAATTAAAGCCTAACATAATACAAATGATTCAACAATTTGTTCAATATGATGGTTTGCAGGATGAAGACCCAAACACTCATATAGCTAATTTTTTAGAGTTATGTGATACCTTCGAAATAAATGGCATTTCTAATGATGCCATACGTCTTCGGTTATTTCTCTTTTCATTAAGGAATAAAGCCAAATAGTGGTTAAACTCGTTACCACGAGGGTCAATCACTACATGGGAACAAATGACCGAAAAATTTCTTTTAAAATATTTACCATCGGCCAAAACGACCAAATTACGCAATGATATCTCTTCTTTTGTGCAGATGGATTTAGAGACATTATACGACGCATGGGAGAGATACAAGGATCTCTTGATAAGGTGTCCGCACCACAGTTTACCCTTTTGCTACAAGTCCAAACCTTCTATAACG
This sequence comes from Gossypium australe, assembly GCA_005393395.2. Taxonomy (NCBI): domain Eukaryota; kingdom Viridiplantae; phylum Streptophyta; class Magnoliopsida; order Malvales; family Malvaceae; genus Gossypium; species Gossypium australe. The sequence goes on from CM016617.1 coordinate 76,512,852, forward strand.
GTGTAAACCCCTCAACGGTGCAATTAATTGATTCAGCCGCCGGTGGAACCCTGAACAACAGAACTCCTGAAGCAGCCTACGAGTTCATTGAAGAGATGTCACTAAAAAACTATCAGCGGCAAGTTACAAGGACTAAACTGACAAAATCAGCTAGAGTTTACAACCTCGATGCAGTGACCACACTATCAACACAAATAGAGATGATAAATAAAAAGCTTGATAGTCAGTGTTCTTCGCAGGTACACCCAGTCATGCAGTGCAACGCAAGTGGAACTGTGGCGAATCCTGAGTACCCACCCTACCAACCGAACGCAGAAAGCGAACAGATGAACTATATAGGTAATAACTTCAGATCCAATAACAATCCTTATAGTAATACTTACAATCCAGGTTGGAGGAACCACCCAAAATTTTCATGGGGAGGTCAAGGAAACCAAGGAAATCAAAGACAACAACCTCCTCAAAATTTCACTGCAAACCTTGAAGAGATGCTGACAAAATTCATGGCAAGCACAGAAAATCATCTCCAAGATACCGATAAAACACTTAAAAGCCAACAAACATCGGCTGAGGAGACGAAGAACCAAATCGGGGAACTTACTAAGTCAGTAGGGGAAGTCACTAAAGCAGTCAGACAACTTGCAAAGTTAATGTCCGAACGACCGCAAGGACGTCTACCGAGTAACACTGAAATTAACCCAAAGGAGCAAATCTAGGTCATCACAACTCATAATAGCACAGGGGTAGACGAACCTAATCCAATACAAAAGAACAAGGTAGATGAAGGAAAAGTTGAGGCAACTGAAACACCCCAAACCCGGCCCACAAGCCCCGACCGGATCTGACATGTTCCTTAAGAAAACTTATCTTCATTTCGTTTTATCTTCTTATAAAAATAAGTCAATTTCAAAATAAGCTTGTAATTTTTAACGAGTTGGAAACCAAGTCGCCATTCGAGTTTGTGTTTGTTAAAACCGTTCCTTTCATACTTCAAAAATTAAAAGGTTTGCCAGATTTTAGAGTTCCTTAAGTTGGAAAGAAAACCATAAATTTCGATTAAGTGACAAAACATTGATGTGGTTTGAGAAAATGATTTAGTTACTTGTTTGATGATTATCGTATGGAAATAAAATTTAAAATGCTAAATTAAACAGTTAAGTAATGGCCTTATTACAATTTAAATACCAAAATAAATCCCGAAAAATATACTAAAGAAAACGAAAGGAGTTCAATTATATGAAAACCCGAAATTTTGCTGAGCATGGCCACCACATAGTCCCTGCCGACCCGATCCATTGCACTATGTATCACCTGCAAAATGTTAGCCCACGAAGGGTGAGTCTACAGACTCAATGTGCAACATCCAACACAGGTTCCCAATCGGTTATAGCCTTTATTACAACATTTTGGGCAAAGCCCATCCGAAATCATTATCGGGCCATAAGCCCATATCACAGCATATTAAATCACATATATGTAAAAACAATGACGCAACCCGAGCCCGCCTAGATATCCAACCTCTACACATCACCCGTACCAGCCAGTCACACCAATAGGGATTACGAAATCGACCCTCCATTCGCTACACACCCTCGAAGGCAGTCGCTCCAGTCAACTGCTCATCACCCTTAATACGTGGCATAGCCACCGGATATTGTGACATCGTCACCGAAAATATAATATTGTGACATGAGTCACCAGATTAATGTGGTAAAACCACCAGAACACTTCCCCTTTACATTATTACCCTCATGCCCATGCAACATGCAAATTATACAGATATCATGCTATATACTTTATCCCAAGCCTATATCGAACCTATACATGCTTTCATACCATTGCTCGTAACCACCATAAACAAAGGTTAGACGTAACGTACTTGAATAAACTGTACCATTGAATGGTACCCTTAGCTATGATTGTTCATAACCTTATTAACATATACTTAATATTATTCATCTATCGGGTAAAAGTGTGGGGTTACACACCTGAAAACACGGAGAACGACACTCTCGATCTCACTGACACCCTCACTTGCAGGGATCACCACGTTTTGCTTATCCCTTTCCAATGCTGGCCCACAACCCGGTGGCCAGTCACGTACGGTAGAAACCGAACATTTCTTGAATCTAGGGGTAGGGACTACCCCTTTCTCTCCTCCACTGGTACTCGCATCCATTGAATATCACTTAATCAGAAAACCTGGTTAATCGGTACGTAAAATCTAAACGAATCACATCTATATCTTATCTGAATACTCTTACCGAAATAGATCCAAATCCCGAAGACTCCTCCTTTGCCTTTGTAGAACCCTTCCTATAACACCATAGTTAGAATCGGCTAACACTAGAAAATATGGCCTTTGGCCGAATGGCATTATTCCCCTTACCTCAACCGATCAAATCCGGAGAGCTTCTCCTTCTAACGTCGGCTACAGCGAATCCCGGAACCCACCTTCATGGTTTCGGCCAAATAGATAAAGGGGATTAGAGTCCTTGATTTCGACAATCCAAGAAGAAAAGAGAAAAGAAAATCAATCTAAGGAAGGATCCTTACTACACAACTCACCCGATTTGGCTTAACAACCACCCTTGAAAATCGACGCACCAAAAGAGAATACGAACGATAGCTAAAGGATTCGGCTTAATATCACCCTTGAGGACCTAGGCGACAGAGAAAGAGATGGAAAAGAAGTGTAGGTAAAAGAAAATGTTAGGTAGAAGGTTCAGCCAGAGCACTATTCAATTTTGAAGGAACAAAAGAGAAAAAGAAATGGTGATGAGGCTTAATAAGGATTCGACTTTGGTCTCAGTAAATGGAAAAGGTTCTTTCGGCTTTTGAGAATGGGGAAATAGGTGCAAAGAAGAAGAGAAAGGGTTGGAGTTTGTGTGGTTTTGGCTATGGTGAGAGTGGATGGTATGTTTCGTCTTTTAGAGGGTGAATGAAGAAGAAAAGGGATAGCTTGCTAAGATGAGAAAAGGTGCACAAATGGTTCTTCACTTTCGACTTTTGGTCAAGAGAGAAAAGAATGTAAGTTTCGGCAAGAATCACCAATGAAAAGAACACTTTCGAAAGAGGGAAAATAGCCACACATTCTCCTTATTTCGACACCGAAAGCCCCTAGCCAAACCACTTCCCTCTTGGCTGAAAATGACACACCAAGACTCCCTCATTCGACCAACTCTTTTCCCCCTATCAAATCCCTTCTTTTTCTCCTATGTCTCCTCTCATCCTCCCATTCAAAAGAGTTTGAATGAGTCAAACTCTTATCTCCCTTCTTAGACGAAAATTCAGGTGCCTAGACCAAGTCAAATTCTCATCCATTTAGAGTCTACTTGTCGTCCAACTCTTCACTCCCCTTGACGCAAAAAGAAACCTCCAAAATGCTTCCCTTGTTGCTCGAACCCTGTCCATCCATCTCCCTGAGGCGTCACTCCCTTATGCTCTAAGTGGCGCCTCCCTTGCCACTTTACCAACTGAATTCTTGTCTCATAACCCACACACTAACCTCCTTAAGGCCTAGCTCTCCTAGCTCTCCCTTAAAGGCTTGAAGTTAAATATTTTTCTAAGGCTTCTACCTATACCCCAAGGTTCCCGAAGCCCCCAAACACACACAAACAGCAGACTAAGCATACTATTACATAAATATGAGTTAAAATGTATAACACCTAAATCCCGAATATTACAGTTCTACCCCCCTTAAAAAATAATTTCGGCCTCGAAATTACCTGGCTAAAATAGGTGAGGGTATTGCTGCCGCATTGCTTCCTCCGGCTCCCACGAAGCTTCTTCCGATCCATGGTTCTGCCACAACACCTTGACTAGAGGGACTGATTTCCTCCATAATACCTTCACATCCCGTTCCAAAATCTGAATCAGCTCTTCCTCGTATGACAGGTCTGATCTCAACTCCACTTCCTCAACTGGCACCATGTGAGATGGATCCGATCGATAACGACGTAGCATCGAAACGTGAAACACATCGTGCATCTGTTTTAATTCCACAGGCAACTCCAGCTGATATGCCACTGGTCCAACCCGCTTCAAAATCCGATAAGGCCCTATAAACCTGGGGCTCAGCTTACCCTTGCGACCAAATCTCATTACCTTTTTCTATGGTGAAACTTTCAGAAACACCTGATCCCCTACTGCAAACTCTAACTCTTTCCGCTTGAGATCTGCATACGACTTTTGTCTGTCAAACGCCTCCTTCAACCGTGCCCGAATCACCTTTACCTTTTCTTCTGATTCTGCCACAACCTCTGGACCCAAAACACGACGTTCCCCCAACTCTGTCCAACACGTAGGAGTGCGACACTTCCGTCCATACAGTGCTTCATACGGTGCCATCCGAATACTTGCTTGATAGCTGTTGTTGTACGCAAACTCCGCTAAAGGCAAGGACTCCTCCCAGCTTCCTCTGAAGTCAATCACGCAACCCCTCAACATATCCTCCAACACTTGAATTACGCATTCAGACTGGCTGCCCATCTGCAGATGAAATGCCGTACTGAAGTCCAACCTGGTGCCCAATGCCATATGCAGTGCTCTTCAAAATCGAGACGTAAACCTTGGATCCCTATCTGAGATAATCGACACCGGCACCCCATGCAGCCTCACAATTTCTGCCATATACAACTTTGCCAACCTCTGCAGAGAATAGTCCACCCGTACCGGTATGAAATGTGTAGACTTACCGGTATGAAATGTGCAGACTTAGTCAACCGATCCACTATCACCCATAAAGAATCCTTCTTAGTAGGCGTAAGGGGAAACCCACTAACAAAGTCCATAGTGATTCTCTCCCACTTCCACTGCGGAATCTTAATTGGTTGAAGCAACCCCGAAGGTACTTGGTGTTCAGCTTTGACCTCCTGACACGTTAAGCATTTCCCCACAAATTCTGTAACTTCCCGTTTAAGACCAGGCCACCAAAACTGATCCCGTAAATCCCTATATAACTTACTTCCTCCAGGATGCATAGCATAAGGACTACTATGCGATTCCCGAAGAATTCTCTGCCTTAGCTCCTCATCCTTCGGCATACATACCTTACCTTGGAAACACAACACTCTGTCGCTGTTTATACCATAGTCTTCCAATCCCCTATTCTGCACTTGCCGTAGCTTAGCACTTAGATCATCATCCACCAGCTGTTTTTCTTTCACCTGACTTAACCATGTCGGCTTCACCTACAGTTCCGATAACAAACTCCCGTCATCATAAAGGCTAAGATGTGCAAACATCGCCCTCAGATCCGACACTACCTTCCGACTTAGGGCATCTGCCACCACATTCGCCTTACCCGGGTGATACTCTATTGAACAATCGTAGTCTTTCAACAACTCCACCCACCTTCGCTGTCTCAAATTCAGTTCCTTCTGAGTTAGCAGATATTTCAGACTTTTGTGCTCCGTGAAAATCACCGATTTCTCTCCATACAAATAGTGCCTCCACACCTTTAGAGTGAACACTACCGCAGCCAACTCCAGATCATGCGTCGGATAGTTGACCTCATGAGACCTTAATTGCCAAGACGCATAAGCGACCACCTTCTCGTCTTGTATCATAACACATCCCAATCCTGTGTGAGAAGCATCACAATACACCACAAAGTCTTTCCCTGCCTCAGGCTGAATTAAAACCGGAGCTTCTATCAATACTCTCTTAAGCTTCTCAAAACTCTCCTGTTGCTTATCCATCCACACGAAAGGTACCTCCTTTCTCAACAATTTCGTCAAAGGTGCTGCTATTGACGAGAACCCTTCAACAAACCTCCTGTAGTAGCCTACTAACCCCAAGAAACTACGTACCTCTGACACAGACTTAGGTGGTTTCCAATCTAGCACCGCCTCAATTTTCTGAGGATCCACCCTTATCCCTTCTGCAGACACCACATGTCCTAAAAACACAACTTCCTTCAACCAGAATTCGCATTTGCTAAACTTGGCATATAACTTCTTCTCCCTTAACACCTGCAGCACTACCCGGAGATGCGTATCATGCTCTTCCTCAGACTTGGAATATACCAAGATGTCGTCTATGAACGCAACGACGAACTGATCCAAGTAGGGTTGGAAAACCCGGTTCATCATATCCATGAACGCAGCTGGGGCATTCGTTAATCCGAACAGCATTACCAGGAACTCATAATGTCCGTATCTAGTCCAGAAAGCTGTCTTATGGATATCTGCTTCCTTCACCTTAAGATGATGATATCCCGATCTTAGATCTATCTTAGAAAATACCGCGGCCCCCTTAAGCTGATCAAACAAGTCGTCTATCCTTGGCAACGGGTACTTGTTTTTGATTGTCAGCTTATTTAACTGCCGGTAATCTATGCACATGCACATAGTCCCGTCCTTCTTCTTCACGAATAGGACCGGTGCTCCCCATAGAGACACACTGGGTCAGATAAACCCACGATCGACTAATTCTTGGATCTGGGCCTTGAGCTCAACCAACTCCTTTGGTGCCATTCTATACGGAGCGATAGATACTGGCGCTGTACCTGGCAACAAGTCAATCCCAAATTCCACCTCGCGATCCGGAGGCAACCCTGGAAGTTCTTCCGGAAAGACATCCATAAACTCTTTTACCGTCCTGACCCCTTCCACAGCTGCTTCCTTAGCCTCCAAGGCACTAACAAGCCTCAGAAAAGCCATACATCCCTTCCTTACCATCTTCTCTGCCTTAAGGGCAGACACTACATTCAACAAGTAATTTCTCCTCTCACCCATCACCACAATCTCATTGTCATCAGAAGTCCTCAACGACATGCGCTTAGCAGCACAGTCCACATTCGCACGGTACCTCACTAACTAGTCTATACCTAAGATTAAGTCAAATTCCCCGAATGGCAGCTCCATTAAGTCAGCCGAAAACTGCGCCCCCTGAACTTATAAAGGCACTTTCCCTAAAGAGTTTGTCAACTACTACTGATTGCCCTAAAGGACTAAGTACAGGCATCTTCCTAGGGACAGTCTCAAAGTTCACATTCAGAGTTCCAGACACTTCACTAGCGATGTAAGAATGAGTCGACCCAATATCTATCAGAGCAATAAAGGGTAATCAGAAATAAGGAAGGAACCCGTTATGACGTCAGGCGCGTCACCATCCTCCCTCCGACGAACTGCATACACCAGACCCGGCTGCCTCGCCTCTGCATTACCGACACCTCTGCCTGGTGCCCCGTGACCTCTACCAGAACCATTACCTCTGCCAATCGGACCACGACCCCTCGGCGGCTGCTGACCACCTCTTCCAGTTTGATTAAAACCCTGACCTGTTGGTCGGCTTCTATCTGTTTCCACCGGACAGTCCCTAATCATGTAATCTTTGGACCCACACTTAAAACATACCCTGTCTTTTTCCAACACTCCCCCGGGTGCATCTTCCCACACAAAGCACAAGTACGATACTGACTTCCCACAGCAACCTGCTGACCTCGCGACCCACCAACTCTAGGTCTTTTCTAAAAATTCCCGGATGACCCTAATGACCCATAACTCCTCTTACTCTTACCCTGACCTCTGTCCCGATTCTGTCTTTCGGTACGCTTCACCTCCTCAGCTATTTTCGCTTTTTCAACCAATACCGCGAAGTCCCGCTCTCGCTGTGGAGCTATTAACACCCTCAACTCATCTCGAAGCCCATCTTCGAACTGTACGCAGCGCTCATAGTCGGTTGCCACGATTCCCCGGGCATATCGACTCAAACGAAGGAATTCTGCTTCATACTCGGCTATAGATTTGCCCCCTTGTACCAGGTTCAGGAATGCCTTCCTTTGAGCATCTACATAACTTGCTCCTACGTACTTCCCTTGGAACATTATCTTGAAATAGTCCCAATCAATCCGGTCCACCTGGGTACCTTCTCTAACAGTGAGCCACCACTGGTACGCCTCATCCTGAAGTAGTGACACCGCCCCTTTCAGTTTCTCCTCAGCCGTGCAGTCCAGGTCGTCCATGATTCTTTCGACTGCTTCTAACCAATATTCAGCAACATTTAGGCCCACCCCAGAGACCCCCTGAACACCTCAGCTCTGTTTGCTCGCAGTCGTTCAGGCACTGACTTCCGAGCCCCTCCACCTAGACCTGCCCCAACAACTCTTTCCAACACTCGCAACATCGCCTGGGATATTGCGTCATCTCCTCCGATTTGGCCTTGGAATTCTGCTTCTCCAACCGGTGGTAACGGTGCCTCATTCCCAGACCCGTGTCCAGACCCTGCTGGATAAGATACAGTGATTCTGCCTCTGCCACATCCGCGCGTATTGCGACCACGTCCCCTAGTACTCATTTCTACCGTCGTGTTTTATCTGTTTTTACAAGTTTTATGCATTAGCGTCTTTTCACTTCTTATTTAAAGAGAAGTTTTATGCAAAGAGAGATTTAATAGTTGTTTTCCGCAAAAGTACTCATATACCTAGGGGTTCATGTCTCTATAGTATGGTCCCCTAGTCCTACCATCTATAGTATCATACATCAATACATGCAAGTCAATTTATCATTCAAAGAACTTACCTGGCGGACCTGGACCGAGAACTCGGGTGCCATGCTTCCGTATGAACATTTCATGAAAAATTTCCAAAAAACCCATTTTTAGTTCAACTTTTGAAAACATTGTGGGCTTCAAAACCCAAGGCCGAGTGTTTAAAACTGGGCTCTGATACCAAATTAAAACACCCCAAACCCGGCCCACAAGCCCCGACCGGATCTGACATGTTCCTTAAGAAAACTTATCTTCATTTCGTTTTATCTTCTTATAAAAATAAGTCAATTTCAAAATAGGCTTGTAATTTTTAACGAGTTGGAAAACAAGTCGCCATTCGAGTTTGTGTTTGTTAAAACCGTTCCTTTCATACTTCAAAAATTAAAAGGTTTGCCGAATTTTAGAGTTCCTTAAGTTGGAAAGAAAACCATAAATTTCGATTAAGTGACAAAACATTGATGTGGTTTGAGAAAATGATTTAGTTACTTGTTTGATGATTATCGTATGGAAATAAAATTTAAAATGCTAAATTAAACAGTTAAGTAATGGCCTTATTACAATTTAAATACCAAAATAAATCCCGAAAAACATACTAAAGAAAACGAAAAGAGTTCAATTATATGAAAACCCGAAATTTTGCTGAGCATGGCCACCACATAGCCCCTGCCGACCCGATCCATTGCAATATGTATCACCTGCAAAATGTTAGCCCACGAAGGGTGAGTCTACAGACTCAATGTGCAACATCCAACGCAGGTTCCCAATCGGTTATAGCCTTTATTACAACATTTTGGGCAAAGCCCATCCGAAATCATTATCGGGCCATAAGCCCATATCACAGCATAATAAATCACATACATGTAAAAACAATGATGCAACCCGAGCCCGCCTAAATATCCAACCTCTACACACCACCGGTACCAGCTAGTCACACCAATGGGGATTACTAAATCGACCCTCCATCCGCTACACACCCTCGAAGGCAGTCGCTGCAGTCAACTGCTCATCGCCCTTAATACGTGGCATAGCCACCAGATATTGTGACATCGTCACCGAAAGTATAATATTGTGACATGAGTCACCAGATTAATGTGGTAAAACCACTAGAACACTTCCCCTTTACATTATCACCCTCATGCCCATGCAACATACAAATTATACAGATATCATGCTATATACTTGATCCCAAGCCCATATCGAACCTATACATGCTTTCATACCATTGCTCGTAACCACCATGAGCAAAGGTTAGATGTAACGTACCTGAATGAACTGTACCATTGAATGGTAACCTTAGCCATGATTGTTCATAACCTTATTAACATATACTTAATATTATTAATCTATCGGGTAAAAGTGTGGGGTTACACACCTGAAAACACGGAGAACGACACTCTCGATCTCACTGACACCCTCACTTGCAGGGATCACCACGATTTGCTTATCCCTTTCCGATGCTGGCCCACAACCCGATGGCCAATCACGTACGGCAGAAACCGAACGTTTCTTGAATCTAGGGGTAGGGACTACCCCTTTCTCTCCTCCACTGGTACTCGCATCCATTGAATATCACTTAATCAGAAAACTCGGTTAATCAGTACGTAAAATCTAAACGAATCACATCTATAACTTATTTGAATACTCTTACCGAAATAGATCCAAGTCCCGAAGACTCCTCCTTTGCCTTTGTCGAACCCTTCCTATAACACCATAGTTAGAATCGGCTAACACTTGAAAATATGGCCTTTGGTCGAATGGCATCATTCCTCTTACCTCAACCGATCAATTCCCGAGAGCTTCTCCTTCTAACATCGGCTACAGTAAATCCCGGAACCCACCTTCATGGTTTCGACCAAATAGATAAAGGGGATTAGAGTCCTTGATTTCGACAATCCAAGAAGAAAAGAGAAAAGAAAATCAATCTAAGGAAGGATCCTTACCACACAACTCACCCGATTCGGCTTAACAACCACCCTTGAAAATCGACGCACCAAAAGAGAATACGAACGATAGATAAAGGATTCGGCTTAATATCACCCTTGAGGATCTAGGCGACAGAGAAAGAGATGGAAAAAAAATGTAGGTAAAAAAAACATTAGGTAGAAGGTTCGGCCAAAGCACTATTCGGTTTTGAAGGAACAAAAGAGAAAAAGAAATAGTGATGAGGCTTAATAAGGATTCGACTTTGGTCTCAGTAAATGGAAAAGGTTCTTTCGGCTTTTGAGAATGGGGCAATTGGTGCAAAGAAGAAGAGAAAGGGTTGGAGTTTGTGTGGTTTCGGCTATGGTGAGAGTGGAGGGTATGTTTCGGCTTTTAGAGGGTGAATGAAGAAGAAAAGGGATAGCTTGCTAAGATGAGAAAAGGCGCACGAATGGTTCTTCACTTTCGGCTTTTGGTCAAGAGAGAAAAGAATGTAAGTTTCGGCAAGAAGCACCAATGAAAAGAACACTTTCGAAAGAGGGAAAATGGCCATACATTCTCCTTATTTCGGCACCTAAAGCCCCTAGCCAAACCACTTCCCTCTTGGCCGAAAATGCCACACCAAGACTCCCTCATTCGGCCAACTCTTTTTCCCCTATCAAATCCCTTCTTTTTCACCTATGTCTCCTCTTCTCCTCCCATTCAAAAGAGTTTGAATGAGTCAAACTCTTATCTCCCTTCTTAGCCGAAAATTCAAGTGCCTAGACCAAGTCAAATTCTCATCCATTTAGAGTCTGCTTGCCATCCAACTCTTCACTCCCCTTGACGCAAAAAGAAACCTCCAAAATGCTTCCCTTGTTGCTCGAACCCTGTCCATCCAGCTCCCTGGGGCGTCACTTCCTTATGCTCTAAGTGGCGCCTGCCTTGCCACTTTACCAACTGAATTCTTGTGTCATAACCTACACACTAACCTCCTTAAGGCCTAGCTCTCCTAGCTCTCCCTTAAAGGCTTGAAGTCAAATATTTTTCTAAGGCTTCTACCTACACCCCAAGGTTCCCGAAGCCCCCAAACACACACAAACAGCACACTAAGCATACTATTACATAAATATGAGTTAAAATGCATAACCCCTAAATCTAGGATGTTACAGCAACACAGGAAAAGCGAAAACTAGAAATTAAAGAATACCAACCTCGTATGCATTACCCCGAAGCAATGAAAAGAGATGATATAGAAGAACAGTTTGGTAAGTTTCTTAAACTTTTAAAAAAATTACATATTAACTTACCTCTTCTTGAAGCTCTTTTTCAGATGCCAGATTCGAGGAAATTTTTAAAATAGCTCTTAACGAACAAAGGCAAATTAGATAAAGAGCCACATGTAGAATTGAACGCAGTATGTTAAGCAATGTTACAAAATAGACTACAACGGAAGGAAAAAAGATCTAGGGAGTTTTACTATTCCTTGTCTAATTGGTAGACTAAATGTTGATAATGCGTTAGCTGATTTAGGGGCAACTATATATGTCATGCCTTATACATTATTTAAACGACTAGGTCTAAGGAAGCCCAAACAAACTAGGATGAGTATTCAATTAGCTGATAAAACTGTTAGAATTCCTAGGGGCATTATCAAAGATGTTCTTGTCAAAATCGATAAGTTTGTTTTCCCAGTAGATTTTGTTGTCTTAGACATGGATGAGGATAATTCAATCCCCTTAATTTTAGGAAGACCCTTCCTAGCAACCGCTAAGACTAAAATTGATGTTGCAACAGGAGAACTTATACCTTGTGTAGGTGACGAATCAATCAGTCTTCAAGCTCTTGACTCGGCCAGGAAAACAATCAATGAAGATAAAAAAGTCAATTCAGTTGATAATCAAATTGTGTAACCTTCATCGCAGGAAACACCACAAGGATACAAACTGGAGCCAAGTCATAGACCCCAAGCCAACAAGGAAGAAACACATAAGGAACAAAGCCTTAGGGTCGACAAACTAAAAGAGCAGGAAATACAAATCAGGAAAATCAGAACCGCATGAGGTAAAACTAAATGAGCCCCCAGAAGAGCTCGTAGGAACATCAAACCACTTTAAAATAGGAGACCAGGTACTGTTATATAAGGCAGATCCTCGTTTCATCACATCAGACCTGACCACGAACGAAGAAATCCCACTTGAGGTAAGCAATATTTTCCCATACGGAATAGTCGAGGTAAGCAATCATATATTCGGCACTTCTAAGGTACACGCTTCTCGACTCAAATCTCATCAAGAAATTGGAACTATCAACATGAGGGAAGATATCTAAATTTTTAAACCTCCTTCAATTTTCAAAACAAAGAAAGTCCAGCTTAAGACTATAAACGAGAGCTCCTCGGGAGGCAACCCGAGTACTGACAGAATTTGTTCTCATTTTGTTTTTTTTTTCTTCTTTTCTTCATCACCTAACTTTAAACTAACCAAGGGTGCAGATTTCCAGGCCACACGGCCCTGCACACGGTCGTGGCCGTGGCCAGGTGTACATCAAGAATCTTCGTACCAACATGGCAGAGGCAGTACAAGTCAGATTCACCTAATCCTCGACGTCAAGGATCCAACCACTCCCCCACGGGCACCGACAAAGTGGCACGGCCGTGCCCTACGACCGTATGAATCTACTGACTTGCAAGCCACGGGCAGAACACGCCCGTGCCTTCAACCCGTGCTAACATACTAACTTGCACCCTACGAGCGTGGCCAGCTAAAAACGGGCATAGGAAAAGCAACACACTCCACAACACGGTCGTGCGAAGCGACCGTGTGAATCGACACGCCCTTAAGCCACGGGCGTGGGCAAGCACCAGAATTGAGCCTCTATTTAAACACCAACCCCCTCCCCATTCTTCTACTTCCCACCTCTTTTCTTATTTCCTATCCCCAGATTTCCCCTCCATAACAAGTCTCTCCAACCCTTGAGCTACACCAAAACCATGACGAAGAAGCGAAAGAAGCCAAGCATAACCTCACCAAGAGTAACCCCTATACATAAGCTCATGCCGGCTGCTTCATCCAAACAACAAGCTAAGGGTCTTTGAGACCATTTAGTTTTTATTTTTCTTTTTTCTTTTGCTTCAATTTCCTTCTCTTTGACAGTCTTATACTTAATTTAGTTTAATATATTTTAATTTCTTAGTGTCAGGTTGTAAAGGCTGCTTGGGAATCACGCCACTTCCACCACCGCCAGCACCTCCGTCACCCTAGAAGTCACACCCACCTCACGAACCATCTACCGATAAGGATTCTCAAGCCCTTTTATCTTCCAGTCCTAGTTTATTTTCCTTCTTAGTCTCCTTTCCTTTTTCTTTCTTGTTTTTAGTTATATATTTCGTTTATTTTAAAAGTGTCTTAATAACTCCTGGCTAACTATTTACGAGCTCCCCAATTTCTTCATCTAGCTCAGGACCGTCATCCAGACCGACTCCTCCAACTCCGGGATCTCATCCATAATTCAGGAAGTTTCACCTCTCCCTCTCTCTTAAATTTTATTTCCGTCTTTATACATTGAGGACAATGCACATCTTAAGTATGTGGGGTGAATATTTATTTGAAGAAAGGGCCTAACTTTCTGCATTATTCTCAAATCCGGCCTAACTTTCTTCATTATTCTCAAATCCTTGAATTTAATCTTGTTTTAAAGTAATTTCCTCATATTACTAATTAGGATGAAATTTCTGATGGTTTGTAATTTTTATTGATATGTTTTAAATTAATACATAGTTAATTGTGAATTGATGATTAAATTAGAAGAATATTAGAGAATCGAGCATGATAAGTCTATTTTTTCAAAATTAAAATTTTTGCTAGGTTGTTGAACTAAATCTGAATATTATTTGGAAGTTTGATATTTACAAAACACCTATAATTTTTGTGAGATTTTGAGCCTATTAGAGCATATATTCTTTTTCATGCTCACTTTATTGATTATGAGTGTGTCAACTATGAATTGTTATTCTAGAACATTGCCTCAATTATACATGTTGAGACCACATCTATGATTTGATATACATAGATGATAAAGGCACATAGGATTTAACCCACTCACTCCACGAAAAAGTCTACCTCCATAATTAACCCTTAGTGAACACCGTTGATCCTAACAACCCTTTTTATTGACTTACCAGCTAATATTAACCCAAAACCCCCTTTGTATTTGTTATCACCATTCCTTTTGACTACCCTCATATCGAGATTTGATTTGATGTGTTGCCTAGCTGTTATCTTTATTTTAAGTAGTAGATACATTTCTTGTTATGTAAACTTAGTTTATTCTTAAAGAAAAAAGAAAAAAAAAGCCCGAAGTATAATCAGAATTAGTTCTACTAAGTGAGCTTACATGTTGAAATTCCACATCTTGAGGAAAAAGCTCGTATTAGTTTTCAATTGATGTAATTATTAGGATTAGTTCAATTTTTGTAGTTAGGCAATTTGTCAGGTCAGTCTCGATTCTAACATTCTAATTCAGCCTTTATCCACACCTTTAACCCTAGCCCCGTTACAACCCTGTTAAAGACCTTTTGATTTGTGTATCATTTCATATTACAGTGGTGGAGATTTGATTTTCAGGCAAGCCTATGGGATTAACTTTTCCGGTTCGACTTCTGAGAGCTTAATCTTGAACCTTAAACACCTCGAGTGATTTGAGTGAATCTTTAGTGAGGACGTCAATCCTTGTCGATTTCGAATTAAAGGTAATTATTTAGATAAAGGGAGACACCTATGTTTTTGTGCTACAAATATATGACTTTGACTATTTGAATCTTCAGTACAGGACATTATTGATAGGAATTATGAATCATGGAAAGTTTGTTTTAATTGTAAGTTGAGAATTTTGCTTGAGGACAAGTAAAAGCATAAGTGTGGGGGTATTTGATAAACCGTAAAAGCAACAAATTTTAATCCCATATTTAGTATGCTTTTGGATGATTTAAGCCTCGATTGATATAAAAAGGTGCTCTTAATCCTTTCTTTTCATGTCTTATACCCAGGAAAGCACCTGAGGACGAAAAGAACATAAAACGGGCCCAAAACAGAGTAAATGGGCCATATCACGAAATCCACACGGCCTGGACTTAAGCCCACACGGCCGTGCCACATTGATCATCTAGAACACACCCGAGTCACACGGCCGTGCCTCATTAAAGAAGTCCGAACACGGCTTGAAGACTAGTCATACGGGTGTGTGACATGGCCGTGTCCCTATCGTGGCAAAGAGCAATTTCATTCGGATTTGGATACTTTGGGGCGAAGAAATACATTCCAAGAGCCTATATAAACCCCCTAAGTGTTACCTGAAAGAGGGCGGTTAGTTAGGCCAAGGAGCCAAGCTGAAAAGGTCATAGTTGTGGGAATCACTCGAAGATAGCCAGTTGATCCATCTCTAGAAGCCAGAATTCTACTCAAAACGGCAGATCTCTCCTTCAATTCCTTTAGGGGGTTTTTAGGGATTTCTTATATTTTGTTTTATCTTTTCTTCTGAGATGTTTTCTTTGTTTATTATGAACTAAACCCTTCAGATACCCGAAGGGGATGAAACCCAGATGAAGCTTGTTATTGTTTTCTGAATTATATGATAATTACTTAGTTTGTTCTTAATTATGTAAACTTAATCCAAATTTAATGTGCTTAGGTGGAGGAGGAATAGACCCTGCCTAAGAGTTGATTTAACATAATTAAACGGAGTTGATCGCACGCCTAGAGGTGGGGTGACGAGATTTTGCCGGATTAGGGTGAAACCTAATATGGGAGTCCATAGATTGATTTACTGCTATTCTAGGGGGTTATTAAGTGAGAAAGAGATTTCCGTTAATTAACCTAGGGTTACACGTTATTCGCCTCGAGAGAGGGTTTAATATACGTTAGGGAGTCTTACGGATCAAACTAAGTGAATAAATCGTATGGTTCAGTGATAATTACAAGTGAAGTCTAGGTGGATTCTTCCTGAGGGTATCGTCTTGATCAATTGAGTTTTTCTTCAAGTTTATTTCCCAATTCATTATTTTTGTCTTTGTGTCTTAGCTTAGTAATTAGTTAATTACAGATTAAAACAACTTCACTTATTTTAGGCTAAATAATAGAAAGAAAGTTAGTATTAGTACTTTTAGTTCCTGTGGGTTCGATAATCCGGTCTTGCCTAAGCTATACTACTGTTCGATAGGTACACTTGCCTTTAATCGTTGTCAGAGTTAGTTTCTAGGTTCGATCATTCTCTTTATAAATTTTAAAACTCTGATTCCAGCGATCACCTACCCACAGGAAAAGAAACCGAACCTTGAGGAGATGCTGTCAAAATTTATAGCGGTGCCAGAAACACATTTTTAAAACACCGAAACAACACTTAAAAATAAACAAGCATCGATTCAAGGGGTCGAGAACCAATTAGGGCAACTCGCTAAGCTGATCTCAGAATGACAACAAGGCAGCTTGCCAAGCAACACTGAGACTAACCCAAAGGAGTAACTTCAAGCCATAACCGCTCACGATAGTGAAGGGTTAGATGAGCCAAAGGTAAGCCAAGAAAATGTGGTAGAAGAAGGTAAGAACGAGGTAAGTCATGATAAGCCAAAATCGGTAATTAAAGAGTACCAACCTTGTATACCGTACCCCGATGCGATAAAGAAGGACAACACAGACGAACAATTCAGTAAATTTCTTAAACTTTTAAAGAAATTACATATTAACTGGTCGTTTCTTGAGGCTCTTTCGCAGATGCCAGATTCAAGGAAATTTTTAAAAGATCTTTTAACAAACAAACGAAAGTTAGATGAAGAATCGCATGTGGGGCTAAACGCAGTGTGCTCAGCAATGTTGCAAAACAAACTACCACGAAAATTAAAAGATCCAGGGAGTTTTACAATCCCATGCTTAATTGGTAGTTTATCTATTGATAATGCTTTAGCTGATTTAGGGGCGAGCATCAATGTTATGCCTTACAAATTGTTTAAACAACTAGGTCTAGGGAAACCCAAACAAACTAGGATGAGCATTCAATTAGCTGATAAAACTGTTAGAGTTCCTAGGGGTTTAATTGAATATGTTCTTGTGAAAATTGATAAATTTGTATTCCCAGTAGACTTTGTCATTTTAGACATGGATGAGGACAATATTATCCCCTTAATATTAGGAAGACCCTTTTTAGCAACTGCTAGAAATAAAATTGATGTCAGCGCAGGTGAACTCATACTTTGTGTAGGTAACGAATCAATCAGTCTCCAGGCTTTTGACTCGGCCAGGACATCGAGTAATCAAGGTGAGAAAATTAATTTTATTAATGACCACTCGATTAAACCTTCTTTTCAGGAAGCACCACGAAACTACACAATTGAGCCAAACCCTAGACCTCATACCAACAAGGAAATAAATCATGAGGAACGAAGGCTTCAGATTGATGAACTAGACGAGTGGAAGATACACTTCAAGGAGAAATTAGGAATACATAAAGCAGAGCCAACACCAGTCCGTGGGACAAATGAATTTAAGATCGGAGATCAGGTATTGTTTGATAAGGCAGTCCCTCGAATACCTCTTCCTGACCCTAATACAAATGAAGAAATCACTTTTAGGGTACTCAATATTTTCCCATATGGAACAATCAAGGTAAGTAATCTTATATTCTGCACTTTTAAAGTAAACGCTACTCGACTCGAATTACATACTGACAATAGGACTGATAGCATGAGAAAGGATTTTCAACTCCTCAAACCACCATTATTTTGCAAATGAGAGGTAAGTCTAGCTTAAGACTATAAATGAGAGCTTCTCGGGAGGCAACCCGAGCGCTAACCCCACTAATCTTCACATTTTTTTATTGTTTATTTTATTTTTCCCTTTTTAGCACCTAACTATAAACTAACCAAGTGCAGAATTCCATACCACACGGCCGTGTGGAAACTACGGATGTACGTACTAACGTGGCAGAGATAGTACGACACAGGACGAAAAATATCTTCAAGCCACGGCCCTCAACTAAACACCACGGCCGTGCGATGCAGCCGTGGCCGACACTATTTTACCAAACACGGGCGTGGCGACCTGCTTATGGGCGTGGGAGAAACGAACAAAGCAGAACACGACAGTGTGACATGGCCATATGACTCGACACGCCCACGGTACATGGGAATGGGGATGTACCAGACCTGACTTTTCTATTTAAACCACCTCCTCCCTTCTTACCTACTCCCCACTCTTCTTCTTCCTTTACACCCCCTCCATTTTCATTTTCATTTTTTCTCTTAACTCTTGTTCTAACAATCATCCATGTCGAAGAAACGAAAGGATCCTAGCGTAGTCTCCCTTTGTGAGACCGATCTATATAAGTTCATGTCGTCCGCTTCATTAACTCAACAGGAAAAGGACCTTTGAGTCCATTTAACTTCTCTTTTCATTTTCACTTCTCCTTTATTTTCCTTTTCTTTATTTTTCTTTTACTTAGTTTAATCTATTCTATTTCGTTTTCTTTGAGTTAGGTTCTAAAAGATGCTAGGGAATCACACCACGACCACGACCACCACCCCACCGCAGCCTTAGAAATCATACCCACCTCGCAAACCATCTATCAATAAGGACTCTTCGGTCCATTAATCTTTTCTTTTAATTTTATTTTACTTTTTATTTTCTTTCTCTTTATCTTTCTTGTCTTTAAATATATATTTAGTATATTTTGAATTATTATAATTATTTCCTAGCTAATTCTTCACGAGCTTCCTAATTTTTTCATCTAGCGCAGCGATTATCGACGACCACCACACAACGACACTCCCAACTCAAGGAAGCCATCCAAATTCAGGAAGTTTTACCTCTCCCTATCTCTTAAATTTCATATCTATCTTTGTACGTTAAGGATAATGTACATCTTAAGTGTGGGGGGTGAATATTTATTTCAAGAAAATGCCTAACTTTTTGCTTTATTTTCAAATCCCTGAATTACGCCTTGAATTATACCTTGTTCTTAAGTAATTTTCCCATATTACAACTAGAACAAAATTTCTTCTGATTTATGATTTTTATTGATATGTTTCAAATTAAGTCATTGATAATTGTGCAGTGATGATTTAAATTTTAAGAGACTAGAGAATCAAGCATGATAAGTCTATTTTCAAAAATTAAAATTTTGTTAGGTTGTCTACTTGAATCTAATTATTACCTTGAAGTTTGAAATTTACAAGGTTGATATCAAAAACCCATAATTTTTGTGAGATTTTGAGCCTTTTAAGAGCATATATTCTTTTCGTGCTCACCTTGTGATTATGACTGTGTCAACATTGAGCTGTTATACTAGAACTTGCTATGATTATAGATGTCAAAACGATATTATTAATTTGATATACTGAGATGATAAAGGCACTTAGGATTTAACCCACTCACTCCACTAAAAAGCTTACCCTCACAATTAACCCTTAGTGAACCCCTTTGATCAAACCTTTTTATTGACTCACCCACTAATATTACCCCAAAACCCATTTTGTATTTGTTATCACCATTCGTTGACTCTCTTTTTGTCGAGATTCGAGTTTGAACAGTTTCCTAACTATGTTCTATATTTTAGTTGTTAAAATTCTTTCTTATTATTGTAATGATTTGTTCTTAAAAAAAAAGTATATTCATTATTAGTTCTAGGATCAAGTGAGCTTATACGTTTAAAATTCCACATATTGAGAAGAAGCTCGTATTATTAGTGAAGTTATAATTGATGTAATTATTCAAGTATTAGTTTATTTTTTCTAGTTAGGTAAATTGTCAATTCAATCTCGATTATAACCTCCTAATTCAGCCTTTATCCACACCTTTAACCCAAGCCCCATTACAACCCTTTTTAAAGGCTTTTTGATTTGTGTATCATCTCATTTTACAGTGGTGGAGATTTGATTTTCATGCAAGCCTATGGGATTAACTTTTCATGTTCGACTTTTGAGTGCTTAATTTTGGAACTTAAACACTTTGAGTGATTTGAGTGAATCTTTAGTGAGGATGTCAACTCTTGTTAATTTTGAATTAAAGGTGATTATTTAGGTAAGGGGAAACATCTATATTTTCATGCTACAGAACTATGAATTTGATTGTTTGAATCTTTAGGATCCTTTTACTTGAATTATCAATGTATGAATTATCTTTGAATTATGATGGAACACTATTGATGAATATTATGAATCAAGGAAGTTCATTTTAATTGTGAGTTGAGAATTTTGCTTGAGGACAAGTAAATGCTTAAGTGTGGGGGTATTTGATAAACCGTAATATGAACATATTTTAATCCCACATTTCGCATACTTTTGGATGATTTAAGCCTTGAATTGTTGAATTTGGTGCTCTTAATCCTTTGTTTTCATGTTTTATATTCAGGAGAGCACCGAAGGATGAAAAGAATGAGAAACGGGCCTAAAACGAAGTAAATGGGCCATATCACGAATCGACACAGCCTGAGCCCAAGACCACACGGTTGTGCCTCCTTAACAGACTCGAACACGGCCTGGCCACGATTCACACGGGCGTGTGCCATGGGCGTGTCCCTGTTGTGACAAAGAAGAGTTTCATTTGGATTAGGGTACTTAGAGGCAAAGAAAGCCATTCCAAAAGCCTATATAAACACCCTAGAGGCCAACCTTCAAGGGGAGTCCAGTTGGGGAGTCTAGTTGGGAGTCCAGCTAGGCTAAGGAGCCGAGCTAGAGAGGCCAGAATTGTGGGATTTACTCGAAGAAAGCCAGTTTTCATCCCAAGAAGCTGGAGTTATACTCAAGACGGAGGATCTTCCTTTCAAATTCCTTCAGGGGGTTGTAGGGTTTTCTTATGTTTTGTTTTATATTTTCTTCTAAGATGTATTCTTTTATCATTATGAACTAAACCCCTCAAATACCTGAGGGGGATGAAACCTAATATGGATCTTGTTATTGTTTTCTGAACTATATGATAAATACTTGATTTGTTCTTAACTATGTGTTCTTAATTCTTGTTTTGATATTCTAGGATATTGATTCAAGTATTGATGTGCTTAGGCAGTGGAGCAAAAGTCCCCGTTTAAGAGTAGATCTAGCATAGTTAAGCGAAATTGCTCGCAACCCTAGAAATAGGATGACGAAAATCTGTCGGATTAGGGTCAAACCTAATATGGGAGTCCATAGATCGAGTTAATGCAATTCTAGGGGTTTTAATTAGAAAGAGATTTCAATAAATCAACCTAGGGTTAGACGTTAGTAGCCTCGAAATAGGTATTAATATAAATTAGGGAATCCTACGGATCATGTCAAGTGAATAAATCATCTGGTTCAGAGTCAAATAACAAGTGAAGTCTAGGTGGATTCTTCCTTGGGTATTGTTTTAATCAATTGGTTTTTTCCACAAGTATTTTCCCAATTCATTCTCTTTGTCTTTGCATCTTTAGCTTAATAGTTATTTAATTTTAGATTAAATAATAAATCCCTTAATTCTTAGGCTAAATAATAAAAAGAAAGTTAGTATTAGTACTTTTGGTTCCTTTGGATTCGACAATTCGATCTTGCCACTAAGCTATACTACTGTTCGATAGGTGCACTTGCCTCAAGTCATTGTCACAGTTAGTTTCTAGGCTCGATCATTCTTTTTATAAACTTTTAAGACTCAATGCAAACACAATCGCGGCTAATTCAAGGTCATGCGTCGGATAGTTCTTTTTCATGCGGCTTTAACTGCCTCGAAGCATAAGCAATAACTTTGCCTTCTTGCATCAGCACACAGTCCAAACCATTTAACGATGCATCACTATAAACTATGAATTCTTTGCCCTTTTCAGGTTGAACTAACACAGGTGCCTCTGTCGACAACGCTTTCAATTGCTCAAAACTCTTATGACACATTTCTGACCACTCGAATTTAACATTTTTCTGTAGCAGCTTCTTCAACGAAGTCGCAATCATCGAAAAGCCTTTCACAAACCGTCTACAATATCCCGCTAGTCACAGAAAACTACAGACTTCAGACACATTTCTAGGAGGCTTCCATTCCAAAATAGCTGAAATCTTACTCGGATCAACTCGTATTCCCGCAGTTGATACAATATGCCCCAGAAAACCAACCTCACGCAACCAAAATTCACATTTGCTAAACTTAGCATACAACTGTTTCTCACGTAGAGTTTGTAGCACAATTCTCAAATGTTCGGCATGTTGCGTCTCATCACAGGAATAAATCAAAATATCATTAATGAACACCACAAAAAAGCGATCTAAATACGGTCTAAATATTCGATTCATCAGATCCATAAACACTACAGGAGCATTCGTTAGTCCAAAAGGCATCACTAAGAATTCATAATGTCCATACCTTGTTCTGAAAGCAGTTTTCGGCACATCAGATTCTTTGACTCTCAACTGATAGTAACCCGATCTCAAATCTATCTTAGAAAACACTGTAGCTCCTCTTAGCTGATCAAACAAATCATCGATAGGAGGCAAAGGATATTTGTTTTTTATCGTCACTTTGTTCAATTGTCGATAATCAATACACATTTTCATAGTACCGTCTTTCTTTTTCACAAATAACACAGGAGCACCCCAAGGCGAGAAACTCAGTCTTGCAAACCCTCTATCAATTAACTCTTGCAACTGTGACTTTAACTCTTTCAATTCCGTTGGTGCCATTTATACGGTGCTATCGAGATAGGAGCTGTTCCAGGTACCAAATCAATACCAAATTCAACTTCTCGAATCAGAGGTAATCCCGGTAACTCTTTAGGAAACACATCTGGAAACTCACAAACCACAGGCATAGGTTCAACTTTCTTTTCTGACACTTTTGTATCAATCACATATGCCAGATAGGCTTCACAACCCTTTCTCACATAGTTCATAGCTTTCATTGCAAATATAATAGCTGGTAATCCTTTCAAATCACTAGATTCAATTCGATCTATCTCACCGCTCTGACTTTTCAATTCAATACTCTTTCTTTTACAATTCACAATAGCATTATGCAAAGTGAGCAAATCCATATCCAAGATTGTATCAAATTCATCGAATGGTAGTAACATCAAATTAACCGAAAAACATATATCCCGAAGCATCAATGGGCAATTCTTGCATACCTTATCCACCAAGACACACTTGCCTAAGGGGTTCGATACTCTAACCATAATTTTAGTAGACTCAACAGGTAGAGTCTTATTCAATAGTAGGTTCACACACACATAAGAATGAGTTGAACTCGGATCTATTAATGCAATCATATCAGTATCAAATAGAGTAAAAGTACCAGTAATGACGTCTAGAGATGATGCTTCCTCTCGTGCACGTATAGCATAAGGTCGGGCAGGTGCTCTCGCCTCTGATCTCACAGCTGTATCAGTAGTCCCTCTTTGACTTCCACTCACATTCTCGACATTTCTGGATGGTCTACCCCTAGCCGTCACATTACTCGATCTCATATTCTGAACATTTTCTTCCTCAGACATCTTTGGACAGTCTTGAATGAAATGATCTCGTGATCCACATTTATAGCGAACTCTATTGTTGTACTTGCCCCAGCATTCTCCCACATGTCGTCTTCCACACTATCTACACTCAAGTTTGTTACTTTTGGCACTATCAACACTTGATTCTATTGGAGCTTGAGTTCTTGGACCAACAATTAGTCTTGCACGATCTCTATTCGGATGTCCAAATGAAGTATGTGATCGATTCCTTGTATCTCTAAATCTCTTCGTCGAAGGTTGAGAAATCTTACTCATCAATCTTTTTCTTTCATCACGAGCTTCAGAATCAGCTTTCTTCTTTTCTTTACTGAGCTCCTCGTCTTTGCATGCTCTTTCGACTAACACAACAAATTCGTTTATGTCAAGTATTCCAACCAACAGCTTAATATCTTCATTCAACCCATCTATAAAGGATTTACACATATTAGCTTCGGTCGAAACACATTCCCGTGCATACTGGCCCAATCTCACAAATTCCCGCTCGTACTCAGTAACTGACCAACGGCCTTGTTTTAGCTCTAAAAAACTCTTTACGTTTCTGATTAATGAATCGTTGACTAATATACTTCTTTCTGAACTCGGCTTGAAAGAAATCCCAGGTGATTCTCTCCCTCGGAACCACAGATGTCAATGTTTTCCAACAGTTATATGCAGTATCCCTCAACAACGAAACAACACATTTTTTACATTCATCAAGAGTCAAAGACATCTCATCAAATACTCGAAGTGTAACACCCCAAACCCGACCCAAAACTCCACGGCCGAATTTGGAATGTTACTGGGAAAATGTTCGAAAAGAGTTCTGTCTTGAGGGTGAAAATAAGTGTTAAGTTTAAAAATGAATACTCAATTAGTAAAGGTTTTGTATTTAGAAAGTAGTAGTTTGCCGGGGAAATAAAAACTTACAGATTTGTGTAAAGGTTAAGTTGTTGTTTGAAAGAAACTATGAAAAACTAATTGTTTGTCAGTAATCCGAATTTTGAAAACTTCAATTTGATTTTTACGTTGCAATAGTTTATAGATCATTCTCAATTAATAATCTGTTATAAGTCTTAACTTAAATCATAATAAAAATCCCGAACCATTTAAAGCGGCCTTATTACAATAAAAATAACCCAAATAGTAATTAAAAGTTTAAAATGTATATAAAAGCAAAACAACTTCAGCATGGCCGCCTCGAATCCACTCCAGCTTGGTCCAGTGAGCTATGGGTTACCTGCGTCGTTAAAAAAAATAAGGTGAGTCACCAGACTCAGTGTGCAATTAATCCACACAACTCCACAGATGGGCTTGGCCCAAATCCACACAAATCCACATACCATGCATAATGATGCAAACTGTTAACCCAACCCAACCTAGTATCCAACCGCTACACACCTCCCGTATATCTTCCCACCACACACCAGGGGATTACTAAATCGACCCTCCATCTGCTACACACCTCTTTGGCAGTACACTGCTCAAAGTCCACCTAGTGGTCTAGTCACTGATCCATGTGATTAAATCACAATATCCACGATGTGACTCAAGGTTATCATCAATCCACGTACATAAATGTACAATGAGGCTCGAGGCCATCATTAATCCTCGATGAGACTCAAGGTCATCATCAATCCATGATGAGGCACGAAGCCAACATCAATCCACGATGAGGCACGAGGCCAACACCAATCCACGTACATAAATGTACACACTTCCCCTTATTCAATATATCCCGATTCCCCCATTCACATGCAGCAGAATATAATGATATGGCAATATAATACATGAACATACCAGATAGGCACATATAACATGCTTACATGAGTCCACAATTAATAACCACAACCGTAACATAGGTAGTATACTAACCTGGTTACCGGATTACCCAATTTAGGTAATATCACCACTACAGCCACTGTTTCGACTACCACTAACAATACATATATTTTTAACTACAGCAAATAAATAAATAGTGTGTTAATTACACACCTGATAACTCGTAACACCACGCCCTCTATGTCGACACTGTCACTAAACGACACTACCGCTATTCGCCTACGATCCTGCTCCGATGCTGGCCCACACCCCGGTGGCCAATCCCGCACCGCAAAAACCAACCGCTTCTTGAATTTAGGGGTAAGGACTACGTGTCCAACCCCTTTCTCTCCTCGACTGGTACTCGCATCCATCGAACAACACCTTAATCAGAAGACCCGGTTAAACGTTAGATCAGATCTAACCGAGACTAAATAACATCTTAATCGAATAACCTTACCAGAGTCGACCCAAATCCCGAAGGCTCTCACTTGCACTTGAAGGCTGTCGAAATCCCTACATGGATCAATGTTAGATTTGGCCTAACATTTATTTTCCAACCGAAATGGACTTTGGCCGAACCCAAAAGTACACGCTTCTTACCTTGATTGACCAACTCCCAAAAGATCCCCTTGCTCCCTTAACGTTGGCCTACACAGAGAACCCAAAACCAACCTTCATAGATTCGGCCACACACATAATACAGAGTTAGGCTTCTAGATTTTGGCAAACCAAAGAGAAGGAAGAAAGATCAAATAAAAGAGACCCTTACCACGATTACTAGCAATCGATTGAGAGACTTGACACAAGATAAACGATGGCACTTTCCTCAGAGATTATCAAACGAAGATGATCACCACACTCAAGGAGATTCGGCTTTGGAGAATAACAACCACTAAAGGAAAAGAGTGAATAGAGATGGCTTAGAAGGTTCGGTTATCAAAACACAAGAAAAGAGGAGTTATTCCGCTTTTGAAGATAAAGGAATCGATGGAAAGAAAATGAGAAGAAAGGGTTGAGGCTTATGGGGTTTCGGCTATGGTGAAGGGTGAATTCGGCTTTTAGAGAGTGAGAGTCTAAGATTATTAAAACGAAAAAGAAAAGCGAATAAGAAGGAAATATGGTTCGGCCAAGAGAAGGAAATAGGGAGAAAGAAGATGAATAAAATGCACCAAAATGGCCACCCCAACTTTCGGCTCTTGACTGAAGAAAAAGAAGACAATGAAAGGCTTTAGACTTACACTTTCGGCTAAGAAAACTAAAGAAGAGAAAAATGCCCCAAAATGCCTACACTCAAGTTACTAAACTCACAATTTCGGCACACCCTCCCACAAAACCGAAAATACCACCTCCTAGCACCCCATATTCGGCCAACTCTCACCCCTCTCCTCATCCCCTCTTTTTCCTCCTAAATTTCCTCCACTCCACCCATTCAAATGAGTTTGAATGATTCAAACTCCTACCTCCCTTCATAGCCACACATTTGAATTGTTGACTCATTCAAACTCCCACTTTCAAGTTCCATAGCCGAATCCACTACCTCCTACATGCTTGACGCAAAAAGCAACCCAAAATGCTGTCCATGCTACTCGAACCTCCTCTCCCTACAACTCCCTTTGATGCAAACTCCCATGCACCCTAGGTAGTGCCCCTTTGCCACTCCACCTCCTCACTTCTTGTGTTATTGAACACCAACTTTATTCCCTTAAGGCCTAACTCCCCCAGCTCTCCCCTAATTAGCTTAAACCAAAAATTCCACTAAGGCTCCTACCTAAGCCCAAGGTTTCCCGAAGCCCCCAAACACACTCAAATAGCATACAGAGCATAGCCACACTTAGATATAATTTAAAATGCAAGACCCCCAAATCCTGGATGTTACACGAAGGGTATTCTCGAGCCAAAACTCAGCTCTCTCGACATCATCATCAGCTGTGGCCCTGAACTCTTCGACCCCGTACTTTCGAATCTTATCCACAGGAGGTTTATTCAATCTAATCGGATCTACAACTTGTGGCACAATAGGTACTTGTGGGGGTGGAGGTTGTGGAGCAGCCGGATTCGTTCGAACGAACTTCGAAAACCACTCACTCATCATACAGAAGAAGGCTTGCTTAGCCTCTCCTCCCTCACTACTTTCATTTGGCCTAAATGTGGCAGGCGCTGTCCCTTGAGCGGGAGCAGGTGCGTTACTCTCTACATCGTTAGCAACTGGTCGATCGAGATTCATTTGCTATACGAAATCACATTTATAACTGTCAGGATTAATCACACTACTGCAATTTCATATATGGCATGTATAGCTAGACTCACACATGTTACGTTAGTCCGTGAATCGACTAAACTGTAGCTCTGATACCAATAAAATGTAACACCCCTAACTCAAAACCATCGCCAGAATAGGATTAAGAGGCGTTACCAAACATTTGGAACCTTTCACATCCAATTCACAACACAAAGTCAAAGATCATTAAAACATATCACAACATAATCATTTAGTCCCTTAATGAGGTCCCCGAGACCTTAAACACATGCAAGAAAGGGATCGGGACTAAACCAAATACTTACGAAAGTTTTCTAAATCTCAAGCATTCTTCAATACTGTTGAGTTCACACGCCCATGCAGTCAGGCCATGTGCTTTGCACGGCTACCAGACATACGCATGTGTCTAGGCCGTGTCATAACAGAGCATACAAACTGATTTGTCCCCACGGCCACTAGACACGCCCGTATGCCATGGCCGTGTGTTATTAGGCTAGCTACTGACTTGGTCACACGTCCACCAGGCACGCCCGTGTGCCACGACCGTGTAACCTGTCCAGACACACTTCGAAGTGGTCCTTGAACCACACGGTAAAGATACACGCCTGTGTCTCTTAACCAAATATGCAAAATAGGCCATTTATAAGGCCAATTTGCCACCCACACAAGGGTCAACACTACAAGCACAATTAAGCATGTTTTCTCATAAATTTGACAACCAAATACATGTCAAATAGACAACATATCATCTCAACCAATCTCATTTCTATACATGTTAACTTATAAACTAAATTACACAACTTGAACACATTCAATACCAAACATGATTCATCCTCAATTTCACTAGATCATATTTGCATCATTCTATCCCTAAGTTTACTATTCATTAGACAATCTCATTAACAACAAGCCATACCATAATATGCATCATGTACCAAATTCATTCATGCTTATAGCCAACATATATCTAGCCATATCACATGGCTATTTACACATCTCAAATATGTTTCAAAACAACTAGCCTATACACGCCATATTTCAACTATGTACATCTTTCCAAAGGTACCAAAATAGATTGCCGATAGTGTGATTGAGATGCTGATGATCCCCGGATCTGAGCTAGCTTTATTGACACTGTAAAACAGAGAAACAATCACACAGTAAGCTTTCAAAAGCTTAGTAAGTTCGTAACATAATACATTATACCAAAACATGCTACCACATAGATTAATTTACAATCACATATATCATACCATCCAAAACTAATAAGTTCAATTAACCCTTCTATAAGCACATTCATAGTTTCTTCAACCACATAGGTTCCGAGCATCCTTAGCCAACACTTAGTTATCGATTACATATGCTATTCAATACTCACTATTTCATTTCGATCAACTATCATCCTTTCTTCGATTCAATCGCACACTTAGTGCCCAAATAGTTAGGCGAAGCTTAATTAACATCGCATACATAGTGCATCCATATCGAACCAATCTTAAATCAATATTGCACACATAGTGCCAACCATAAAGCCGAAGCTTATATTATTTCGCACACACAGTGCTAATCATCTAGGTCACATTTCTGAATGCGCACACTTAGTGCCACATATCTTGAGCCCTCACATAGCATTCACAATTAAATATTATCGTACCATTCATTTCATAACATTTAAACATAGCTATATACGTATATTATGTCTAAACTTACCTCGGATGTCGAACTACTAAAACGGTCGATCAATCGAGCACTTTATCTTTGCCTCAATCTCGATCCGAACCACTCCTCTCTTGGTCTTAATTTTGAGCAACTATGGCCGAATACCCCAAAGCCTTATTCCTTTCTTTTTCCTTCAAGTTTCAGCAAGAAAGATGATAACATGACTTCATCTTTCTTTTTGTTTTTGTAACACCCTGGTTTTAGGGGTTAGATTTTTGGTGCTTAGTTCGGGTGTTGGCACACTTCAGTGTGTGGTTGGGTGAGTTTTAGGGGTCCTGAGAACCCTAGAAGGTGGGGCAATGCCTTAGAAAATTTTTGGTTTTTAGTATTGAAAGGGGGGGCTTGGCAAAGAGGGGACTTAAGAGAATTATTTGGGAGTTTATGTCACAAGAAAGGAGCTGGTGGAGTGGCAGGATGGGCGCCACTAAGGCCTTGTGTGTATGACGCCATTTGCAGGGGGAAGGGGCTCAGGTTCGAATCGCAAGGGCAGCATTTGGGGCTTTGTTTTTGCGTCATCTTGGTGGGGGTGGATGGACGGTTTGAAAGGCTTAAAAGGTGGAGAAGACTTGGTCATTTTTTTTTAAATTTTGGCTAGAAGGTTTGACCCATTCAAACTATTTTGAATGGATGGTGGGGAGGTATTTTAGGAGAATTTTAGGGATTATTTTTGGGGGGTTGGAGCTTGGCTTTTTAGTATAAATAGGGGGGAGGTGCTCATTATTCATTCATCATTTTGGCTTTCTCTCCCTTGCCGAATTTTAGCCTTTCCTTTTAGCCTCTATTTTCATTTCCTCCTCATACCTCAACCTCACCAAAACGCCTCTCTTTCTCACTTATTCATCTGAGCCGAAACTTCAAGTCCCTTTCTCTTTCCATTTTTCTTATCCATTTCACTCGTTGGTAGACCATAAACTCTCCTCATTTCTCTAATTGCCGCAACACCTTTTGGAAGCACCTTAGCATCTACTTCTTGGTCTTATAGCTTTGCAAAGCCGAACCTACACCTTACCTCTGAGCCAAAATCCCTTTTCTATTTAGCGCACCTTTGCCGAATATTGGAAGTATCTCTTCGGGCCTCGGTTTGCAATCGGTTAGTGAAGGCACTTTGGGGATCTGTTGTATTCAGTCAAGTTTCCGCAATCGAACTCGGTAAGAAGGTGGTAAGGATAATGTTCGGCCAAGGGCCTCAAAGTGTTATGTTTCTAAGTTTTGGGCCAATTCTAATATGGAATTATTATGGGTTGGTTAAGGTGGTGTTTCGGCAGAGAGTTAGTCAAGCAGCATTTCGGGATTGGATCGGTTGTATTTCTAAGGTGCGTAATCATCGCACTATTTCTGTGGTTTTGGTTGCTAACTTGTTACATGTGTATTATGTGTGGAAGCCGTTTATAATGGCATAAGTGATGAGAACTGGTGATGGTAAGTTTATTTGTGATGTATTTATGTATGTATAAATATTTATATACTTATGTGATATGATGGCTTAACATGTTGCATATATATATAGTTGCATGGGGTTTGGGCTTGATTCGATGAAGAAGGAAGTGTACACAAGGTGCACGTGGTCTAATGATAGCTTCGGCTACATTAGCACTTGGGGATTTGCTGTGTGCTACCTCAAGGGAGGTGTTGGCTCGGTGCCCATCTCGGCGGTTGATTGCTATGTGCATCACCGTAGACAGATTACGATATTGGATCACTTGGGTTGATCGGTGGCTCAGCCACGGCCTTGAGCAGCGAGCTTGCCAAGGTAAGATGTTATGGATCACAATGTGATCGGTGGATTAGCCACGGCCTTAGGCGGGGAGTCTGCTAAGGTTGGTGTACGGTTGGACAATGGGTTGGGCTGAGATGCATTCTTGCATGATTTGTTTCGATGGCTGTGTGGGTATGGGCCAAGCCCATACGGATGGAAATATGTGTTGTGGTTATGCACTGAGTCAGTGGACTCACTCTTTCATTAACCATTTCAGGTGACGCGTAGTTGGATCGGGTTCGGAGAGGACACGAGGTGGCCCATGCAGAAAGAAGAATTCAAATTTTTTTTTTAGTTTATTTATACTAAGTATTTGATCTATTAAATATTGGTGTAATAAGGCCTTTTTGTTGTTCATTTATTTTAGGAATTACTTTATTATTAATTTTAATATGGTTTGTTTAAATCAAATACTTTGTGAAGGATGATTTCATTTTAAACAGCATGCTTATATGCTAAAGTTTAATTTTGGGTTTTTATAATATTTTATAACGACAAAAGATTTACTTATACTTTTCCCAATAAACACTATACTCAAAAGTTAGAATATTTCCATGTTTATTCCAAGGCAAAAGTTTTTCAACCGTCTTTTCGCACTAACATAACCAGATTCGGTCGTAGTGAATGGGCCGGGTTTGGGGGTGCTACAAATTGGTATCAGAGCCAAGTTCAAAACTCGGCTTTGAGGGTTTTTGGGCCCGAAACAAGTTTCAAAATGGACTATTTGGAAAAAATGGGCTTTTATAAAAAAGTTTTCAGGTTACTCCGGCATGGCACCTGTGTCTCCGGCCCGAAGTCCACCAGGTAAGTACTTCTAGCTCTTGAAGTGTTTTTGTTTGTGTGATTTATTATGGGCTTTGATTTGGGCTTAGTTTGGGCTCGTAGAATAGAATAATAGGATCTGTTGGACCCTAGGACTAGACTACTCAAACACGTGCATAAGATTTAAAGTGCCTAATAAACAAACCTGTGAAGTAAGTCGCCGAGTTAAGGTGTGGTAACCACTGTACGCATGTCTAGGAGTGGCATTCAGTAAGAGCTTGGTATTTAAGCAGTCCTAGCGACTCACCTCCTCTTTACTTGAATCCTACCTGGTGCGTAGCTACGGTTCACCTTAACCAAGAGGACTTGCTCATAGGCTAAACCAGTTATTAAAACCCGAAAGGGAAATAGCCTTGCTGTTTTTTTTAAACCTTCTGTTTTAAAATTTTAACTTTACCCCTTTTGTTTGTAAAACTCTAAATTAGATTTTGAAAGATGTTTTCTCAATTTATAAAATTACCAAAATGCCCCTAGTGGCAAAATTACAAAAAAGCCCTTGTGTTATAAAATTACCGTACTACCCTCAACTTTTGTTAAAATGGTTTTACTTTACAAAATACCAAAATCTCGAGTTTTACATATTAAGATACTCTGGTTTGGGGAAATTTACGATAATACCCCTGGTTGATAAAATTACCAAAACGCCCTTGGTTTCTAAATTTTCAAATTTCTTTCGACTCTTATGGAAATATTCCTATTTTATCAAGTATCAGAAAATCTTATTTTGTGAAATATTGTGATATCTCGATTTTGAGAATTTACGAAAATGCCCATGATTTCAAAAAATTACAAAATAACCCTGATTTCTGAAATTTTTGCGATACCTCCGGTTTGAACAAAATTTTCAAGATGACCCTGAGATTTTGTGAATTTTGAAATATCTTTAAGTTGGAAAACTAATTTCAAAAATTGACCCAGAGTTATTACCTATATACCCCTATAGGAAAATGACGGAATTACCCTTGGGTAGGGAATGAAACTTTGATTGCTCGAAAGAACTACTCTCGGAAACTCCTTTCCATAAAATTGCTCGTAGATAAAACAGTGAAACAAGAATTTCTAATGCATAAAACTTTCTAAACAGACTAAGTCGAGGCGCTAGATATGAGCTCTAGGGGGCGTGGTCGCAATACTCGTGGACGTGGCAGAGGCAGGACGTTAGTATCGGAACCGGTTGGGTCACGCCATGGGTCAGAAAGCGATGCTCCGCCACCAGCTGTTGAGGTTGAACAGCAGGATCAGACTGGGGGAGACGACGCAGTGTCACAAGCTGTGCTGCGAATGCTCGAACGAGTGGCAGGAGCCAATATGGGCAATAGGAATCGGAAGTCAGTGCCCGAAAGGCTTAGGGCGAATGGAGCCGAGGTTTTTAGAGGAGTGTCTGGGGTAGCTCCGAACGTGGCAGAATACTGGCTTGAGGCTGTTGAAAGGATTATGGACGACTTAGACTTGACTGCTGAGGAGAAGCTTAAGGGAGTTGTTTCGTTGCTACGGGATGAGGCCTACCAGTGGTGGCTCACGGTTAAGGAAAGTACCCCTGCGGATCGAGTGGACTGGGGTTATTTTAAGATCAAGTTTGAAGGGAAGTATGTCGGAGCAAGCTATGTTGATGCTCAGAGGAAGGCGTTCCTTAACTTGGTGCAAGGAAACAAGTCGATAGCGGATTACGAAGCTGAGTTTCTGCGTTTGAGCCGGTATGCTCGGGGCATCGTGGCAACGGATTATGAGAGATGCGTTAGATTTGAAGATGGTCTGCGGGATGAGTTGCGAGTTTTGATTGCTCCGCATCAGGAAAGAGACTTCGCCGTTTTAGTGGAGAAAGCTCGAATAGCTGAGGAGGTCAAGAAGGCTGAGAGGCTCAATAGGGAAAGGAACCGTGATAAGAGAAGTGTTGGATCGCCAGAAGTGGTTGAGAGGGTCCAGAAAAGACCAAGGGTTGAGACTCCTGTTCATATTGCTAAGCCGGTCGCCGGAAATCCAGATCATCCGTGTGCGCAGTGCGGAAGGTATCATATTGGCGGGTGCTGGAATCGAGTTCGGGAGTGCTTCAGATGTAAGTCCAAGACTCATCTAAATAAGGATTGTCCCCAGAACCCGAATAGGACTCAGACAGTGAGTCAAGGTTATGTGCAACCAGGCAGAGAAGGTCAGCAAGCGACGAGAGGTCGTGGTTCGAACTGTGGAGGAAATGGTTCCGGCCGAGGTCGTGGAGTAGTAGACCGCGGTAATGGTGCCACTGAGGCAAGGCAGCCAGGACTGGTTTATGCAGTTCGTCGGAGAGAGGATAATGATGTGCCTGATGGGTCAACTGGTAAGTTCCTTAAGTCCGGAATGCTCTTTGTGGTTTTGTTCATTTTGGTGATTGTTTGATCTGTTGCTCGTAAAGTAGTTGGAACCTTGAGTATGTTAGAATCCATGCCTAATAGTATGTTAGCTCTTTAAAGATCAGAGTGCGCAGCTATAGTGTAGTGGGAGAAATTGGATGGTTAGTCTAGACAAGCAATTTCGAGGACGAAATTATTTTAAGGAGGGTAGAATTGTAACACCCTGGTTTTAGGGGTTAGATTTTTGGTGCTTAGTTCGGGTGTTGGCACACTTCAGTGTGTGGTTGGGTGAGTTTTAGGGGTCCTGAGAACCCTAGAAGGTGGGGCAATGCCTTAGAAAATTTTTGGTTTTTAGTGTTGAAAGGGGGGAGCTTGGCAAAGAGGGGACTTAAGAGAATTATTTGGGAGTTTATGTCACAAGAAAGGAGCTGGTGGAGTGGCAGGATGGGCGCCACTAAGGCCTTGTGTGTATGACGCCATTTGTAGGGGGAAGGGGCTCAGGTTCGAATCGCAAGGGCAGCATTTGGGGCTTTGTTTTTGCGTCATCTTGGTGGGGGTGGATGGACGGTTTGAAAGGCTTAAAAGGTGGAGAAGACTTGGTCATTTTTTTTTAAATTTTGGCTAGAAGGTTTGACCCATTCAAACTATTTTGAATGGATGGTGGGGAGGTATTTTAGGAGAATTTTAGGGATTATTTTTGGGGGGTTGGAGCTTGGCTTTTTAGTATAAATAGGGGGGGAGGTGCTCATTATTCATTCATCATTTTGGCTTTCTCTCCCTTGCCGAATTTTAGCCTTTCCTTTTAGCCTCCATTTTCATTTCCTCCTCATACCTCAACCTCACCAAAACGCCTCTCTCTCTCACTTATTCATCTGAGCCGAAACTTCAAGTCCCTTTCTCTTTCCATTTTTCTTATCCATTTCACTCGTTGGTAGACCATAAACTCTCCTCATTTCTCTGATTGCCGCAACACCTTTTGGAAGCACCTTTGCATCTACTTCTTGGTCTTATAGCTTTGCAAAGCCGAACCTACACCTTACCTCTAAGCCAAAATCCCTTTTCTATTTAGCGTACCTTTGCCGAATATTGGAAGTATCTCTTCGGGCCTCAGTTTGCAATCGGTTAGTGAAGGCACTTTGGGGATCTGTTGTATTCAGTCAAGTTTCCGCAATCGAACTCGGTAAGAAGGTGGTAAGGATAATGTTCGGCCAAGGGCCTCAAAGTGTTATGTTTCTAAGTTTTGGGCCAATTCTAATATGGAATTATTATGGGTTGGTTAAGGTGGTGTTTCGGCAGAGAGTTAGTCAAGCAGCATTTCAGGATTGGATCGGTTGTATTTCTAAGGTGCGTAATCATCGCACTATTTCTGTGGTTTTGGTTGCTAACTTGTTACATGTGTATTATGTGTGGAAGCCATTTATAATGGCATAAGTGATGAGAACTGGTGATGGTAAGTTTATTTGTGATGTATTTATGTATGTATAAATATTTATATACTTATGTGATATGATGGCTTAACATGTTGCATATATATATAGTTGCATGGGGTTTGGGCTTGATTCGATGAAGAAGGAAGTGTACACAAGGTGTACGTGGTCTAATGATAGCTTCGGCTACATTAGCGCTTGGGGATTTGCTGTGTGCTACCTCAAGGGAGGTGTTGGCTCGGTGCCCATCTCGGCGGTTGATTGCTATGTGCATCACCGTAGACAGATTACGATATTGGATCACTTGGGTTGATCGGTGGCTCAGCCACGGCCTTGAGCAGCGAGCTTGCCAAGGTAAGATGTTATGGATCACAATGTGATCGGTGGATTAGCCACGGCCTTAGGCGGGGAGTCTGCTAAGGTTGGTGTACGGTTGGACAATGGGTTGGGCTGAGATGCATTCTTGCATGATTTGTTTCGATGGCTGTGTGGGTATGGGCCAAGCCCATACGGATGGAAATATGTGTTGTGGTTATGCACTGAGTCAGTGGACTCACTCTTTCATTAACCATTTTAGGTGACGCGTAGTTGGATCGGGTTCGGAGAGGACACGAGGTGGACCATGCAGAAAGAAGAATTCAAATATTTTTTTTTAGTTTATTTATACTAAGTATTTGATCTATTAAATATTGGTGTAATAAGGCCTTTTTGTTGTTCATTTATTTTAGGAATTACTTTATTATTAATTTTAATATGGTTTGTTTAAATCAAATACTTTGTGAAGGATGATTTCATTTTAAACAGCATGCTTATATGCTAAAGTTTAATTTTGGGTTTTTATAATATTTTATAACGACAAAAGATTTACTTATACTTTTCCCAATAAACACTATACTCAAAAGTTAGAATATTTCCATGTTTATTCCAAGGCAAAAGTTTTTCAACCGTCTTTTCGCACTAACATAACCAGATTCGGTCGTAGTGAATGGGCCGGGTTTGGGGATGTTACAGTTTTAATTATTATTAACTAAATTATCAATTTACCAATTTGCCCTTTTATTAGTCATATAAGACAAATATACATTAAGGTTAATATGCCATTTAACCATCCACTGACTTTAATAATGGCTAATTACCTCATAAGGCCTCCTCATTATAAAAACAACAACAATTAAGCACTTAGCAATTAGCACACATCATTTCATACTTTATGCGATTAAATCCTTTTTCTTAATTCGGCACACAGTCGATAAAATTACCACACACAAGTTGATACTCGCTCCTAAGTCACACAAAGCTTTACCACAGTAAGATTCACCAATGTTACAGGGTATAATAAAGCTTCCTCGGTCTTTCAATTTTGGTGGTAGTTTGTTCTGTAGGAACGCACTGCACTGCTTTGTCAAGGAAACAGTCTCATACTCACTCAGTCGTTTCTTCTTGGAAAAGTATATCCTTCATAAACTTCACATAATTCGGCATTTGTTCTAAAGTCTCCACTAACTTAATATTGATGTGTAATTGCTTTAGAACATCCAAAAACTTCTTGAATTGCACCTCAATTTTCTGCTTGTGTTGCTGCAATCTTTGTGGATATGGAGGTGATGGAACTTTTGGTTGAACCGGATAACTTTTCTGAGTAGGTAAATCTGCATCCAAAGAAGATGTTAAAATATCTGAATCCACTAAGTTAGGGTTTACCTTGTCAGACTTTACAAATTCTGATTCCTTTGGTGTAGGAATTTCAACAGCTGGTTGATTCTGCTTAATGGGTTTATCCTCGGCATCAATCAATCGGGGTTCCAGAATTTTACAACTTCGCAATGCCACTGCCTTGATATGTTCTTTACCCAAATTTCTTAGATTCTTAGTATTGCTAGGCTAGGTTCCTTGCGATCTATTACGTAGCTCCGTAGCTAATTGACCCATTTGGTTTTCCAAATTTTTCAGTGTTGCTGCTTGGCTTTGGATCAAAGCATCATTCTTTGCCATGTACGCTTTCAATAAGTTCTCCAAACTGTTTGATGCCTCAGCTTGAGGTGGTCTTGGAGCTTTCTGATTAAACCCTTGAGATTGGTTGGGTTTATGCTGCAATAAGCTGTGGTTCGGTCCATTTCCTTGGTTGATCTAAGAAAAGTTAGGATGATTACGCCATGAAGGATTGTAGAAGTTGGACTGGGGTCCTTGTCCACTCTTATTTTGATATTGGTTTCCCACATAGTACACTGACTCGGGATTTGATGGATAATTCTCAAAAGAATGACCTCCCCCACAGTACATACAAGAAACTTCTTCAAACGGACTTGATGGCTGAGCTGCAAAATTATTAGCACTATTACCGGTAAACTGTATTAACATAGAGGAAATAGACGATACCTGAGCTGCTAACGAAGTGGGGGTTTCAACTTCATGAACTCCGGCTACACGTCTTCCTGAAGCCGTTTGATTTGTTGGCTATTGATAGTTATTACTCGTGATCCTCTTGATGATCTCATAAGCCTCATTATAAGACTTAGACAAAATTGCACCATTCGCAGAAGCATCTACCATCAATCTTATATGTGCATTAAGACCATTATAGAATGTCTCCAACTGGATACAATGAGGAATTCCATGATGAGGACACTTACGAAGTAAATCCTTGAATCGCTCCCAAGCCTCATACAAAGATTCGTCATCCAATTGTTGGAAAGTTGTGATCTCGTTCCTCAACTTAGCATTTTTGCTAGGTGGGAAATACTTAACAAAAAATCTCTCTTCTAATTCTTTCCATGTAGATATGGAACTTGGTGTAAATGAATTGAGCCATGCTCGTGCTCGATCTTGCAATGAGTACAAAAACAATTTCAACCCTAATGCATCTTCAGTCACACCGACTATCTTTAATGAATCACTCACCTCCATAAACAATCGAAGGTAGAGATGTGGATCTTCCATGGGCATACCACTAAACTGGTCCACCATTAGTAGCATGGTTTCAATTCAAATTGGGTTGCCTCAATATCTGGCCTTCTAATTCCTAGATTTAACTCATTGGAAAGTGGCACAGCATATTGTCTGATGCATCTATCCCTATCATCGGCAATGAGGATGGGATTTCGTACATGATCGACTTCATTACCTTGGTCTTGATTCTAATTTTCGGGGTCCATCTCAACTTGTCTTTAAGCTGTTTGTTCATGTCTTCTTTGTTTAAAAGTTCGCTCAATTTCAAGGTCTAGAGGGAGTAAATTGATAATTCGATCTATACTCATAAACACCTGAAAAGAAAATCACAAAAATTAAAAAGAATAAGTTAGTAATGTTAGATATAAATCAAATTGAAAACAAATAATTTCACGAAAAAAATGACTATGGCAACAGTTGACAATCCCCGACAACGGCGCCAAAAACTTCTAACGTGTAGGTTTGTGGAAGTGTACATAGTCCTTATCAAGTAATAAATAAGTATCGAGTTATCGTCTCCACAGGGATTGTATTTGTGCTAAGTGGAAACACAAAGATTTATATACTTTTTCATACCTAATTTTACTTAAAATCATGCATTTTCGATAAAATTTTTGTCATAAAATAATTAATTTTTATAAAATAATTAAATTGTATTAAAATTTTGAACATGTTAATATTTATTCAATTTTACAATTATTTTTAGTGAATTTTGATTATTTTTGACAGATCCGTACAAATGGCGAAAATTGACCCGGCAGACACCGTTAGAATAATAAAACCGAGAAGCAATTCGAAGTAACAAGGCAAAATAATTTTTTGCCTAAGACGGTCCAAATATGTGTATTAATTCATAATATAATTAATTTTAATTTATTCCCAATTTAATTAGGGCTAAATAAATTAATTTTAATGAGTTATGGAAAAAGGGCCCAGTTGAACCGCACCTGTTGAACCAAATTGAGAGAACCGAACCAGCCACCAATTGGGCAGCCCAGAACCATTCAAATTCTGACCCAAATCAGCATTTTAGCTGATTAAATGAGCTTGCAAAAAGGCCCTTGGAAGACTTCCAAATTGCATTCAAACCCCACCTTAAATTAAGGCTTTACGGATTTGCCCCTGGCTAATTTTAGAAAAGTTGAAAGTCTCAACTTTGCCATGTAGGATGGCCGGCCATGAAGGGGATATTTGGCTGCTGTAATTTGCTATTTTTAGCATCCATCCTCAGATATATAAACCCCCCTTTGATGCCCATTCAAATCATCCCTCATTCACATCTCTTCTCTCCTCTCTCACTTTTTCTCTCATTTTCCCATTCAAAGTTCCTTGCTCTTATGCCAATTTCTCCTCTTGGGAAAGAGGTCTTCTTCAGCCATTCCAGAGCAACAATTTAGTGTTCATAGTAGCCTTGATCGACGAGGACAACAAAGAAGGAATAGAGCAACCTAGTCAAGCCACCGAGAACCAGCGGATTTGATTCTTGTTCCCTATCTCTTTAATTTTTGTTGTTGGAACAGAGCAACTTAGTCAACCACCGGAGAAAATATCTATGAATATTTATGTTGTTGGAATGATTAATTTAATCAGCTTAGCTTGAATTTAATTAATGTTGGGTTGATTGCATTTCATCCTCTTGATTTGTTAAATTTATGTTTATGTTGTTATAGGCCTCGGTAAAATGCTTGATTAAGTAAAATCATGCCTAAGTTATTCTGGCATTATAATTTTTTAGATAACTAAAGAATTAATTATTTAAACGCATTGAAATTGTAATTAATGGACACAATACTTAATCAGTGCATGTTTAATTCTTCTAAGGTAGCTGAAGATTAGATTAGCATTGTATTTGGTGATACATATGCCTTGCATAACTTGCAAGATTATTGTGATTAAATTGTTTCAAGGTAAGGATACTTTGTTACCTCACATAGTCTTTTATATGCTTATTAGGTTGAATTAATCGTTTGAATCGACATAGGAATATGCGAGAGATTGTTTAATTTAATAAGTATGTATGTGCAATAACATGTTTACCTTTATAAATATGTTTTATCAGTCGAATTGACATAGGAATATTTATAAGAGATGAATGCATTTTTGATTTGTAAATATGTTCATAAGTTAGCAAATTATTGAGTTGCCGTGATTTATTCATAACAAGTATAAGCATAAGTTTAATAATTCTAAGGTAAGGAAATATAATTAATCCAACACAGTTATATCATATTGATTAAAATCAGCTTTTGAAATCGTGCATTAGAACTTTATTTTATTTATTTTATTTTACTTTGTTTTCTAGTTTTTAGTCATTTCTCAAATCCAAATATTTTTCCTTCACCAAAGTGTTTAAAATTACTTTCATAAATAATTCTTTTACAGTCCTTGTGGGTACGATAACTCGACATTTACTTGTCACTTTATTACTTGTTGCGATTGTGTACACTTCCACATTTCCATTGTTCCAAGTTTTTGGCGCCGTTACCGGGGACTGTTTTTCAAAAGCCATTATTTGTGAATTTGTTAGTCTTACATTTTGGTTTAATTTTCTATTTAATTTTTAACTTACTTAATTTTTTCTGTGAATATTTCAGGTATTTATGAGTATTGACCAAATTATCGACTTGTTCCCTGTAGGCCTTAAGATTTAACGAACCTTTCAACAACGTAGAAGACAAGCAAATCAAAGGAGGATCGAAGAGATGAATTTTGAGAATATGAATCAAGAAAATGGAGCAAACCTTGCTCAAAATCCTATCCTTATTGCTGATTATAGGGATAGAGCCTTAATACAATATGCCGAGCCAGTGTTCAATGATCTTAATCCAGGTATTAGAAGACCTGAAATTGAGGCACAAGAATTTTAGCTGAAGCTAGTCATGTTCCAGATGCT
The DNA here is from genome assembly GCA_005393395.2 of Gossypium australe. NCBI lineage: Eukaryota > Viridiplantae > Streptophyta > Magnoliopsida > Malvales > Malvaceae > Gossypium > Gossypium australe. Next base: position 76,554,685 of record CM016617.1, read on the forward strand.
TCAGACAGTGGGACAATTCAGTGGAATGCTTACCGAAGACCCTCATATGCACTTGAGACTATTCATTGAGGTGAATGACTCTTTCAAATTAGCCGGAGTACCCGAAATGCATTACAATTGAAGTTGTTCCTATATTCTCTAAGGGACAGAGCTCGAGCCTGGTTGAACTCATTGCCACCGAACTCAATTTTCACATGGCAAGAGTTAGCAGAGAGATTTCTTATGAAGTATTTCCCGCCTAGCAAGAATGCTAAGTTAAGGAACGAGATCACTGCCTTCTAAAAACTGGATGACGAATCCTTGTATGAGGCATGGGAAAGATTTAAAGAGTTATTACGAAAGTGCCCTCATCATGGAATTCCACATTGCATCCAACTTGAGATGTTTTACAATGGTCTCAACGCTCACACGAGGATGGTAGTGGATGCTTCTACTAATGGTGCTCTCCTTTCTAAGTCTTATAATGAAGTTTATGAAATTATTGAGAGGATCGCCAGCAACAACTATCAATGACCAACCAGTCGAACATCGTCAGGAAGATGAGTCGTTGGAATACATGAAGAAGACGCTCTTACTTCACTCGCATCTCATGTATCATTAATATCCTCAATGCTTAAAAATCTTACTACTAATGGGTCTAATAGTTTTGTAGCACAGCCGCCTAATCAATTTGAGAATATAGCTTGTGTCTATTGTGGGGAAGGACATTTGTTTGAAGAATGTCCATCGAACCTAAAATCTGAATACTACATGGGTAATCAGACCTAAAATCGAGGAAGGCAAGGGCTGCAATCCAATTTTTATAACCCATTGTGGACAAACCACCTGAATTTTTCCTGGAGTAACCAAGGGGCTAGAACCAGTAACACTTACACCCAACCCAGACCAACCCAGCTGCCTAGTTTCCCTCAACAAGTTCAGAAACCAGTTAAAGCTGAAGCATCCAATAGCTTGGAGAGTTGGCTGATGGTATACATGGAAAAGAATGATGCCTTAATCCAAAGCCAATCAGCTACATTGAAGAATCTGGAAAACCAAATGGGCCAGCCTGCAACTTAGCTTAGGAACTGACCACAGGGTACCTTACCTATTGATACGAAAAATCTGAGAAATCCGGGAAAGGAACACTGCAAAGCGCTCACATTGAGGAGTGGAAAGACGGTAGAGCCCAATACCATTGAAGCTGAAAAGGAGCAAGCTGAGGCTCAAGACGCAGAGGAAGTTCAATCGAGTGTTGAAATTCCAGTTTCACAAGAACCAGAATCTGTAAAACTCGACAAGGTAACCTTAGAACCAACTAAATCTGATCAACTAACAACTCCGTTAGATGCAGGATTACCACAGAAGACGAATCAACCATTACTAGTTCCAGTAAAGAAACCATCACCACCCTACCCTCAAAGACTTCAGAAGTAGAGTCAGGAGATTCAATTCAAGAAGTTCCTTGATGTACTTAAGCAACTTCACATCAACATCCTGTTGGTTGAAGCACTTGAGCAAATGTCAAATTATGTCAAGTTCATGAAAGATATCTTTTCTAATAAACGAAGACTTGGAGAATTTGAGACGGTAGCCCTGACGAGGGAATGCAGTGCATATCTTCAGGACAAACTACCCCCAAAATTGAAAGATACTAGATGTTTTACCATACCGTGCAATATTGGAGGAACCTATTGTGGTAAGGTATTATGTGACTTAGGTGCGAGTATTAACTTGATGCCTATGTCAATATTTAGAAAGTTGGGGATAGGTGAAGTTAGACCTACTACGGTCACACTTCAACTAGCAGATCTATCCTTAGCGCATCCAGAAGGAAAAATTGAAGATGTATTAGTACGTGCAGATAAATTTATCTTTCCTGCTGACTTTGTAATTCTAGACTTGAAGCAGACAAAGAAGTGCCAATTATCCTAGGAAGACCATTCTTAGCAACTGGAAGGACCCTTATTGATGTGCAGAAGGGTGAGCTGACTATGTGTGTTCAGGAAAACCAGGTAACATTTAATGTTTTTAAGTCAATGCGATTTCCTAACACAATTGATGATTGTTTTACAGTATCTGATTTAGAGGAATTAATAGTGGAGAAAGAACTCAACTATGTTGAGGATCCGTTGGAACAAATTCTAACATCAGACCCTCCAAATGATAAAGAAGACAATGAATACTTAGCTCTGCTAGAAGCTAATCAAAAGGGATTTAATCCGCAATCCCATTTTGAATCTTTCGAATTAGAGAAAAGGGATTACACCAAGCCAAAAGCATCAATCGAGGAGCCACCTAAGTTAAAACTCAAGGTATTACCTACACACTTAAAATATGTTTATTTAGGTAACGCTTCTACTCTGCCTGTGATTGTTTCAACAGAATTAACTACTGAACAAGAGGAGAAACTTATCATAGTCTTGAAACAATTCAAGAAGGCTATCGGATGAACCATAGCCGATATTCGCGGTATTAGCCCATCCGTATGGATGCACAAGATCATATTAGAAGATGGCGAGAGAGGAACAATTGATGGACAATATAGACTGAACCCCATCATGAAGGATGTAGTAAAGAAGGAAATTATCAAGTGGTTGGATGTCGGTATAATTTACCCCATCTCAGACAAATCATGGGTAAGTCCAGTCCAGTGCGTGCCGAAGAAAGGAGGTATCACGGTCGTTGAGAATGAGAATAATGAGTTGATACCAACCAGAATAGTTACGGGATGAAAAGTTTGCATCGATTACCGAAAGCTGAACAAGGCGACCAGGAAAGATCAATTCCCTTTGCGGGTCTTGGACCAGATGCTTGATAAACTCGCGGGGCGAGACTATTACTGTTTTCTCGATGGATACTCAGGGTATAATCAGATTACAGTAGCACCAGAAGATCAGCACAAGACGACATTCATCTGTCTGTACGGTACGTTTTCATTTAGACTCATGCCATTTGGTTTATGTAATGCACCTGCTACATTTCAAAGATGTATGATATCAATTTTTACTAACATGGTTGAAAAGTGTCTGGAAGTTTTTATGGATGACTTTTCAGTATTTAGAGACACTTATGATGATTGTTTAGCCAATCTAGCTAAGGTACTAAGACAATATGAAGAAACAAACCTAGTACTCAATTGGGAAAAGTGCCATTTCATGGTACAAGAAGGGATTTTTCTAGGGCATCGAATATCTAGACATGGAATCGAGGTCGACAAAGCAAAGGTAGATCTTATTGAGAAACTCCTACCTCCAACATCTGTAAAGGGTGTTAGAAGTTTCTTGGGCCACACCAGTTTTTATCGTAGATTTATCAAAGACTTCTCCAAAATTGCAAAACCTTTGTACAAATATTTGAGAAGGACGCGACATTCAAGTTTGATGATGAACATTTAAGAGCATTCAAAGAGTTGAAGAATCGATTAGTTACAGCACCCATCATCGTCACACCAGATTGGGATCTTCCATTCGAATTGATGTGTGACGTAAGTGACTTCGCAATTGGAGCTGTCATGGGCTAGCGAAGGAACAAAGTTTTTCACCCTATCTAACAGGAGCACAACTGAATTATATTGTAATAGAAAAAGAGTCACTTGCTATTGTATCTGCTTCCGACAAGTTTCGATCTTATCTTATAGGTACCAAAGTGACTGTTTATATGGACCACTCGGCAATGAAATATTTACTGGCCAAGAAAAACGCTAAGTTGAGATTGATCCGGTGGGTACTTCTACTTCAAGAGTTCGATCTAGAAATTCAAGATCGAAAGGGAGTCGAAAACCAAGTATCAGATCACTTGTCCAGATTAGAGCCGCAAGAGGGAAATTCTCCACTTGTATCGATTCAGGAGACATTTCCAGATGAACACATACTGAAGGTAAATCATGTCCATAATACTCCATGGTTTGCTGATATTGCTAACTATTTAGCTTGTGGTTTGATGTCAATTGATAAAACGTATCAACAAAGGAAAAAGTTTTTTCGCGATGCGAAGTACTATTTTTGGGAAGAGCCATATTTTTTAAAAAAGTGTGCAGATCAGATGATCAAGACATGTGTGGCAGAAGATGAAATACTGAAGATTTTATACCACTGTCACTCAGCTCCGAGTGGGGGACACTTCAGAGGTACTCGCACTGTAGCCAAAGTATTACAAGCTGGATTCTTTTGGCCTACACTATTCAAGGATGCATATGCTTACGTAAAGAGTTGTGATCGATGTCAGAGGGTTAGAAATGTCACCCACAGAAATGAGATGCCTCGAACAAATATCATTGAGGTAAAATTATTCGATGTTTGGGGTATTGACTTTCTTGGTCATTACCCTTCGTCTTTTGGTCACAGATACATATTGATAGCAGTAGATTATGTGTCCAAATGGGTCGAGGCTAAAGCTTATCTAAGGAACGATGCTAAGGTTGTGATAAAGTTCTTGTAGGAACACGTGTTCACAAGGTTTGGAACCCCAAGAGCTATTATCAGCGATGAAGGGGCCCATTTCATGAACAAGTTGTGAAAATGGTTGTTAGATAAACATGGAGTGAAAAATAAGTTTGCTACAGCTTACTATCCCCAGACAAATGGGCAAGCTGAGCTGGCGAATAAAGAGATCAAAGGCATACTTGAGAAGGTAGTTTGCCTGAACCGACGAGATTGGTCCAAAAGACTAGATGATGCTTTATAGGCTTACAGAACAGCATACAAGACACCTTTAGGAATGTCACCCTAGAGGTTGGTATTTGGGAAAGCCTGTCATCTACCTCTGGAGTTAGAGCATAAAGCTTACTGGGCTCTTTGACGACTCAACTTGGATCTTAAGCTTGCTAAAGAGAAACGGATGCTCCAACTCAACGAGCTAGAGGAATTCCAAATGTTCTCATACGAAAATGCCAAATTACTCAAAGAAAGACTCAAGAATGGCATGACAAGCACAATCAAGTTAGAGAATTTGAAGCAGGTCAGGAAGTCTTGTTATTTAATTCCAGAATAAAGTTCTTCCCAGGTAAGTTAAAATCATGTTGGTCCGGTCCATTTACGACTCATCGCGTCTATCCATATGGAGTTGTGGAACTCCAAGGTAAGGGAGTTAATTTTCAAGTCAATGCTCAGCGTTTGAAACATTACTACTATAACACCCCAAACCTGGCCTAGACGTTATGACCGGATCTGGCATGTCACATAAAAGGCTGTTTAAAACACTGCGCGTTTGTAAAAATAAACTTCGTATTCTTTTTGCAACTCCGAGCTTTTTTGTTTGTGAAATTCAGATTTGCTTTTATGGGTTTCTTGTAAAAATGTTATTATTATTATTTGCAAAAACTTTGTTTATAGCAGAAGTCAAATTCAGTAAATTGCAAAAACGTGATATTTTGAAAACAGTTATTGACGTTTTAAGTAAAACCCATAGTATAATTGTTTATAGTTTAAATATAAGTGAAAAGAAAGTTTAAAAGAAAAATAAAGTCCAAAGGCCTTATGACATAATATTAAACCCAAATTTAAAATAATCTCAATATGAAGCAGAACGGAAATTTACTAAAGTTCGTGAGAAATACTCCGATGTATGGCCACCATAGAGTCCTCCGCAGCTCCAAATCCTCTAACGCTGGGGATTACCTGCATGGTTAAATCAGAGGGGTGAGTTACGAGAACTCAGTGTGTAATCCCCTAATCGATCATTAACTGGGCACGAGCCCATATAGAAGTAGTCTGTGTCGAGGCCCTATTCGGAGACAATCTGGGTCTTAGCCCTATAAACATGATAATGCAAATAGACAATGCAGCCCAACCCAATCCAACCAAACACACCCCCGTACCAACCCTACACACCTGTGGGGACCAAGCCAACCCACCCAGCCCTACACACTAATATGGCAGACAAGCTGCTAATCACAGAATTTGTTGCGGGGCCACCAGAATAACATAATATTCGTGGCATAGCCACTACACAGAATGCGGCAGAGCCACCAGAATACACTTTCTCTGATCATCAAACCCAACCCATGCAACATGTCGTGTATGTCATGCTCAATCATTACACGTGTATGCAAAATGGCCATGCTTAGTAACAGTCATTTCAACACATATTAACAGCAAATCAGACACACGCCCACAGTCAAGTCGGTTAAAACACAGTCATACAATCACAGTCAAATTGGTCAAATCATAGCACAAGTCAATCATTTACCCACAAGGGCAAATCAGTCATTTTACCCTATAAGGGTATTCTGGTAATCCTACACTATAGGGGTAATTCGGTAATTCTACTCAACTAATCCATGTATGCAGTGCATCTCAAACATAATCAATCATAAAATTAACACATACAACATTAGTACTACCACAAGGGTACAACGGTCATTTAATCGGTTAGAGGAAAACGTCATTTCGCCCCGTAAGGGCATCTCGGTAATTTTACCCGTCAAGGGTATTTCGGTAACTTTACCCATAGAGGGTATTTTAGTAATTTCACAAACTAGTGGTATTTTGGTAATTTCGCAAACCAAGGATATTTTGATAATTTTGCAACCCAGGGGTATTTTGGTAATTTCGTAAATTGAGGGTATTTTGGTAATTTCGCAAATCAAGTGCATTTTGGTAATTTCATAAACTAGGGGTATTTCGGTATTTTTGGAAACCAGGGATATTTCAGTAATTTTGCAAATCATGGGTATTTTGGTAATTTTGCGAATCGGGGGTATTTCGGTATTTTTACAAATTGAGGGTATTTCGGTAATTTTGTAATTCGAGGGTATTTCAGTAATTTGAAAACCAAGGGTATTTTGGTAATTTCTTAAATCAAGGAATTCTAAATAGAGATAACGATACGAATGGGCCTAGGGCCCATTCTCGGCCCAAATGGACCCACACATTTGTGTGGCCCATTTAGCCCAAATATAGCCACAGATATGAGATTCACATAGACCAGTTCAATATCTACTACACAACAATACAACTTATTCATATGCGCCCACGGGCCCACTTGGCCCCTTTCGGCCCATCGTGGCCTAAACAGCATCAACCCACAACAATACTCATGGTGGCCTCAACTATAGCGTTGAAGCTCGCACACGTGCGTTCGCACGCTCGTGTGGCTGCCATTGCTGTGTGACCAGCATTTCGGCATTTGCCGCTCTACAGCTAGAGTAGGGCGAAATACACACCTGATAAGAGTTTCAAGCTAATCCGCGCTCTGAATGCTCCTATGCCCAACGCCAACCAGGTATGCTTACTCTCCTCATAGATTGCTCTATTTAAAACCAACTTCTCACCTTCCCTCTTGATAGCTTTCCGATGTGGGATCCCTCCTTCAGTAGAGTTTAAATCCAACACAAACTCTAGCCGTCCAATCCGCAAAATAAACACTCCCTTGCTTGTCATGAGATTCGAATCCAGGTTCCCCTGTAGCTTAATCCACGCCGCTAGCCACTAGGCTACAAGCTCCTCTTTTGTCCAAAATCATGGGCAAGTAAATATAAGTCTATGGGCCAAATTCTAAGTTCACTTAAAAATAAATCAAAATGAAATGCAAGCACCAAGACTTGAACCTTGGACCCTTTGCTTCCTTGTGGCGTCATTCCCTTGTCTTCTATGTGGCGCCATTTGCCACTAGACCACAATTCCTTTTGTGTCATTTTTCTCCACATTTTATTCTTAAAGCCTACTTACTAACTCCCAGGGTTTTATTTACCTAAAACCAAAATTTTCCTAAAGCCCAAGTTTGATCCCGGGAATTCATGGAAGCCCTCTAACCTTCTAAAATCACTCACCTGATAGGTCCAACTTGCATTAAGCCCCATAACCTTCCAAAATCACTCACCTAATAGGCCCAACTTGCATTAGTGCCGTTCTGTTGTTCTCAAAAATTTTAAATGCTCCCATGGCCAAGGCCCAATGGGCCTAATTCTACTAGGCCCAAATTCGAGTCGTTACAACTACAAAGAAAAACCTGAACATGATCAAATCTTGTTCATTTTATCAGATATTTAAATTTTCTTGTTTTTAATAAATTATTTAGGGTATATTTTTGGGTTTAAAATAAATTCTGTCTAGGAGATTGGAACTTAAGCAGGACCGCTTGACCCCTCCAATCTTTCCTAGGAATTGATTTTTACATAATTTTCCGAGAAATTATTCCCTAAATGACAAAATAAATTTTCAAATAAAAGGGTCAAATTGTGATCCAAGTTTTAAATTACAACTTAATTTCAAATTTTCATTAAGTCTAGGGACTTAATTGAATTATTTTTAAAATTTGGTTGCTCATTTCGTAAATAATATACACTAGGTGCCTCTTTTGTAAATATTTCCAAAAGGCATCTAAAATAAATATTTTTACTTAATATATATTTATATAAATATGATAAAATTTAATATATAATTATATCTCTTATAATTTATATATTAATTTTTATCAACTTAGCATAGAATTAGGATTAGTTTAATTTTAATCATATTTTATTCTTGTTTTAATAATTTAATAGCAATTGATAATTTCATATACATATATTTAATTATTAATTATTGTTAACTTTGAGTAGGACTAGACTTAGAATATTTAAATTATTAAATTTCTCTAAGAATTCTACTCTAATTCCTACTTCTCCCACTATAAATTCCACCCTTACTTCCCCCCATTCATTCATCACTCAAAACCCCAAAGCACCAAATCCCTTAAGTGCTGCAAGCCTGAATCTCACACTGCTTCGCTAGCAGCCTCAGCACGTCGCATGCCCCAGCCCCAACAGTCGCCTAGGACGTGTCCTGCTCCTATGCGCCACACCTGCGCACGTCCCAGCACATCAAGCCTGTTTGCCAAAGGTTCCGCACCCTGCTGCTTGCGTGCAAGCCTTGCTGCACTTTGCTGCCTAACCCATCCACCCGCGTGCCTGGCTACCTTCCAAGCACTTGTGCGGCACACACCTTCACCCATCCTTAGCCAAATCCTCCAACCTACCTTAAATCGACCTCTTTTGCTTTTAATTATTTTTTTAAGAGTTCTTAAAAAAAGGGTGGTAAGACCGAATTTTCTCTTGAGTTTTAATTTTATTCAATTATTTAAATTTTCAAATCATTGAATTATTAATAATTTTTATTAATTAAATTTTTGAGAAAATAATTTTCCCCATTTTATGTTCAGGTTAATCATGCCTTGCAAGAGAACTCGTGCCTCCGCCCAAATCGATGAAATGCAAAATAAGTTCCACTATGAAGAAGCCAAAGTAAGATACGAAAGTATCTTCAAAAAATCAATAGATGCATCCAATGAAAGGCTTCACATTGAAGGAAAGCAACTACAGAGACTTTATGGCACGTATTCGTCAAGTTGCTGAAGCCCTCAATTGGGAATTGTTTTGTGAAAAGAGACCAAGCGTGGATGAGGAACTAGTTCGTGAATTCTATGTTAACTTAACTCAAGCAAATTGACCGAGGTTCCAGTTCGCGGAATCAAGGTACCAATAAATTCAAATGCTATTAATGAGTTCTTTGAATTACCTGATTTCAAAAATGATGAATATTCTTCTTTGTTGAGGAACATTAAGCCTGAAAATTTGCAAGAAATTCTTGAGGAACTCACAGTTCCAGGTTCTTAGTGGATTGTGTCAAAGCAAGGAATCCACGCGTGTCTAAAAGAATATTTGATACCACTTGCGAAGGTATGGTTCTATTTCATCCGTTTCAGCCTTATGCCTAGTTCGCATGGGACTACAATCTCATTAGAACGAATGGTCCTATTATACTCGATTCTAACTGGAAAGAGCATTGATGTGGGCAAAATCATCCTAAGAGAAATGCAAAATTGTGCCATTAGATGTTCTGGCCCAGCCTGCTTCCTCTTTACGATAACAATTCTGTGCTTAAAAGCAAAAATTCTTGCGAACGTAAAGAAGACAGGGTATAGTTAGGGCACAATCACCGATTGGGACCTCTACCATGTAGCTGGAGATTCTGTTCTACAACAATGAGTTGAAGAAAGTGAGAATCCTGAAGAAGCAGAAGATGACCCCACAGAGATCCCGCTAGAGCAATCAACTGAAGTCCCTAATGAGGCAGAACCAATGGAACCAAAAGTTGAACCTGATATCAAAACCTCAATGTTTGGAGCTCTACCGCCTATCCCAGATCTTCGTGATGAGCTGTCAAAGCTGATGGACTGAATGCAACACATGCAATGGCAGCAACAAGCCTACTGGAGATACTCAAAAATAAGCGATGACTTGATGAGGAGTGCCCTTAGGAAAATTTATAATAACCCATTTATTTTTGTGCCTGAGTTTCCAGATTTCATATTTGAATCATGGAGTTCAATATCGAAGAGGGAGCAAAGCGATTCATGCAAAGGAAATAATAATGATGAGTCGAATTCGGAAAGATCGGCAAACAAATAAAAAAGGGAGGACCTCAACTTTATTTTATTTTTATTCTTAAATTATTTTAGGATTAGGTTAATTAGGAATTTTTGTTTTTGCACAATAAAAAAAGAGATAGGAATCATTAATAAAATCTGAACAAGTCACAAAGGCTAAAGTGTGGCAATAGGTATATACATGTCTAGGATTGGATTTAGAGAGATTTTGGTACTTAAGTAGTCAATTTGACTCACCTCCTCTTTTCTAAAATCCTACCTGGTGTATAGTATCTATTCACTTTAAACAATGAGGACATTGTTCACTTTAAGAAGGGGGGACCGAAAATTTGAATTAATTCCACTTAGAATAAAATTTTCTTTTAGTTATGATTAGGATATATTTTGTTCAATAAGTTGAAATTTTGTTAAGTATGTTAAACTTCAGTATTAATATAAACTTCAGTATTAATAAAGTCCTATTATTTCAATAAGTTATTATGTTAGCTTAATAATTATAAGAATGTATTTTTAATAAAGCAGGCAAATTCGTACCATGAAATTTTTAGCTCCCTACGAAAAAATTAGGCATGCATGAAAGTTTAAGTCTTTAGATTTGACTTAGTAATTTCTTGAGGTGAAATCCTAGGAAGCATGGAATATTGAAAATGATTTAGGCAATTATTGTTTGGACCGTTTGAGCCTTTCAAGCCGACCATGATAAAATTATCCTTTGAAACCCAACTTTGAGACTATATGGCCTAGTTTTATTTGGTCCTTTGCAATATTTAGCCATAACTTTTCTCTTCATTATCTTTAAAATTGTCCCAAACACTAGACTCAGTACTGTTCAAAATATCGTTTGAAAATAAGTTTGGGGGAATTGAAAAGAAGTGTCAATTGCTCAAAAATTGTAGTACATGAAGCAAGTGCTCGAATTTGAATTTTAAAAAACACATGTACTCGTAAGAAAATAAATGTTCAAAAAAGCATGTGAAAGTAAAATAAGTTGGTGTATCGAAGGTAAAAATTCTGAAGGTTCCATTTTACGCTGAGTCTAGAGCTTTTAAGCCAAAATTTATCTATCTTTTACCTACCCATAGCCTAGCCACGTTACAACCTTAATAAAGACCTATTGATTCAAGTTTCTATGCTACCTACATTAGTGGAGAGAACTTGCTAAGATCAACATATGAAGACATAAGTTAAACTTAATGATTGCAGCTTAGTCTTGAATAAGGGAATAAAAAATTCAAATTGGAAAGGGTTAACATGTCTTTGTTAAAGAGGCATTTAGTCTAATTTTAATATTATAATAGTTGTTGGATGTAATTTGAACGACATGTATACTTAAGTAGCATAATTGTAACACCCCAAACTCGGCCTAGAAGTTAGGCCCGAATCTGGCGTGTCACATTGAGGTGTTTTTCGAAAACCGCGTTTTCATTGAAAACCCTTCTTGATATTTAAAAACTAAAAGTCCTAGTTTGTGATTGTTATTAATAATCGACATTTATTAAGAAGTATTACCTTCAAAACATTGTTCAATGCGGAGGCTTAATTTAAAACAATTGACTTATGAAAACATGATATTTTCAACTTAGTTGCAAAAGCGAAGTGTTTTGAAAACCGATATTGTTTTGGAAAACCGCTATCAAATGTTGAGCATATTTAAAACATAATAAACTAAAAATCCCAAACTAAAAACTGGAATTTAAGAAAGGCCTTATTACAAAATATGAACCCAAAATAAAATAAAATAAGTAGTATATGAACCAGTTAGGACAACTTGCCAAGATCATATCAGAACGACCACAAGGAAGCCTACCAAAACTAACCCAAATGAGCAACTTCAAGCCATAAAAGCTCATGACAGTGAAAGGTTAGATAAGCCCAAAATAAGGCAAGAGAAAGTGGTAGAGGAAGGAAAGGTTGAGGTAAACCATGACAAGCCAAAACCGGTAATTAAAGAGTACCAACCTCGTATACCATATCCCGATACGATGAAGAAAGACAACACATATGAACAATTCGGTAAATTTCTTAAACTTCTAAAGAAATTACATATTAACTTACCGTTTCTTGAAGCTCTTTTGTAGATGCCAGATTCAAGGAAATTTTTAAAAGAGCTTTTAACAAACAAACGAAAGTTAGACGAGGAGTCGCATGTGGAACTAAACATAGTGTGCTCAGCAATGTTACAAAATAGACTACCACGAAAATTAAAAGATCCAGGGAGTTTTACAATTCCATGCTTAATTGGTAGTTTATCTGTTGATAATGCTTTAGCTTATTTAGGGGCAAGCATCAATGTTATGCCTTATAAAATGTTTAAACAGTTAGATCTAGGGAGACCCAAACAAACTAGGATGAGCATTCAATTAGCTGATAAAACTATTCGAATTCCTAGGGGTATAATTGAAGATGTACTAGTCAAAATTGACAAATTCATATTCCCAGTAGACTTTGTCATTTTAGACATGGATGAGGACAATAGTATCCCCTTAATTTTAGGAAGACCCTTTTTAGCAACTTCTAGAACTAAAATTGATGTTGGTACAGGAGAACTCATACTTCGTGTAGGTGACGAATCAATCAGTCTTCAGGCTCTTGACTCATCTAGGACATCAAGTAATCAAGGTGAGAAAATTATTTTTTTTAATGACCATTCGGTTAAACCTTCTTTTTAGGAAGCACCACGAAACTACACAACTTAGCCAGATCCTAGACCGCATGACAACAAAGAAATAACTCACGAGGAACGACGGCTTCAGATCGATGAACTAGACGAGTGGAAGACACATTTCAAGAAAAAACTAGGAATACACGAAGCAAAACCGAAGCAACTCCATGACAAACCTAAAGATGTGACAAACAAATTTAAAATCAGAGATCAGGTATTGTTAGATAAGACAGACCCTCGAATATCTCCTCCTAACCTTGATACAAACGAAAAGATCCCTTTTAAAGTACTCAATGTCTTCCCTTACGGAACAGTCGAGGTAAGTAATCCTATATTCGGCACTTTTAAAGTAAATGCTACTCGACTCGAGCTATATATTGATAATAGAACTGATAGCATGAGAAAGGATTTTCAACTCCTCAAACCACCATGATTATGCGAATGAGAGGTATGTCTAGCTGAAGACTTTAAGTGAGCGCTTCTCGGGAGGAAACCCGAGCACAAACCCCTTTAATTTTTACATTTTTATTTTTACTTTTATTTTTCCTTTTTAGCACCTAACTACAAACTAACCAAAGTGTAGATTTCCATACCACATGGCCTTGCACACGGTCGTGGTCGTGGTCGTGGCCGTGTGGACACCACAAATTTCCGTACCAATGTGGCAGAGATAGTACGAAATAGGATAAAAAATATCTTCAAGCCACAGGCTCTGACTAAACACCATGGCCGTGCGATACAGCCGTGGACGACACTATTTTATCAACACAGGCGTGGCAACCTGCACACAGGCGTGGGAGAAACGAACGAAGCACAACACGACCGTACGATACGGTTGTGTGGGACAACATGCCCATGGTACATGGGCGTGGGGACGTACCAGATCTAAAATTTCTATCTAAAACACCCCTCTCCCCCTCTCCTCTTCTCACCCACTCCCCATTCCCCTTATTCCATATCCTTCACACCCCCTCCCTTTTCATTTTCATCCCTCTAACTCTTGATCTACACCATATCCATGTCAAAGAAACGAAAGGATCCTAGCACAGTCTCCCTCTGCGAGACCGATCTACATAAGTTCATACCGGCCGCTTCATCCAATCGACAGGACAATGAACTTTGAGTCCATTTCATTCTTCTTTTTCTTTTCACTTCTCTTTTATTTTCCTTTTCTTTATTTCTCTTTTACTTAATTTAATCTATTTTATTTTATTTTCTTTGATTTAGGTTCTAAAGGCTGTTAGGGAATCACCACACCACACCTTAGAAATCACACCCACCTCGTGAACCATCTAACAATGAGGACTTTTCAGTCCATTAATCTTTTCTTTTAGTCTTATTTCACTTTTTATTTTCTATCTCTTTATCTTTCTTGTCTTTAAATATATAATTAGTATATTTTGAATTATTCTTATTATTTCTGATGCGAGCTCAACTATGAAGCTTGTGACGGACGTCAACCATGATCCGATGAAGTTACCTAATGGGCCAATTACACGTTCACGTGCCAAACAATTCAAAGATGCGTCAATGGTTTTGGTGGCACAAATTTGGGATGACCATAAAAGAGAGCCCAAAAACATGCTGAACTCATACAACTTATTTGAAGTTGAATATACTAGCCAGTCCGACTGCTAGTTTATTTAACACTCTAAATTACGCATGTTTGATTAATTTTCAGAAGTTGTTGCATTTTCTTAATTCTTATTAATTTGTTTAGATAGTACGAGTTTTAATAGGTCCTTTGTCATAGTGAATGATAGTATGTTTTACCTAGTATTCAAATAAAGTGATTAAAATGTGTGCTAATTTATGTTCAACCGAATTTTTACTAATGTTGGTTTATATGTTTGTAGTTGGCTCCACGTTATTTTTAAGGAAGACGGATGACAACAATGGAAGGCATGGGACGGCAATATGAAGCATATGGAGGATAACAAAGCATGCGGCACATGAATTGAATACTTAGTGGGAGCAATAAACAAATGAAATTGAGCATGTGAAGTGGAGACCATTAAGCCATGTGCGCATAAAATAATAAGCCAAGGAGAAAGCAAGCATAGTGGACGGCTTAAGCTTTTAAATTAGGATAATTTAGCCAAACATATGGCAATTTCAAGTGACATACGGCAGCAATCCTTGGTGGAGATTAGGTTAAACGGCCATAGCATTCAAATGCTTTATTTTAATCTCAAGTGGCCAAACCTTCATGCTCCATGATTTCCCTTGGCCGAATGTTCACAAATGCCCCACCAGGTCAACTACTCGTGCGCACAAATAGAGATTGAAGCCCTCAAGTTTATTCCTCCCTATTCGGCTATCATTAGAAAGAGCCTATAAATATTTTGCACATTTCATTTTGTAAGGAGAACTTTGAATTTGAATGAAAAAAAAATTTCTTTTGGTGAGTATTCACTCTCCTAATTCTCAAGGTTGAATTGACTTATCTAGTTTTCTAGTGGCGTCGTTCTTTCCTTGTTTCGAACTTATCATCCTTTCGGGTGTGGCGTTCATTTTCCTATACCGTTGGTTCCTATCTCGCTAGATAGTGGGTCTCAGTTTTATTTCAAAACTCATTCCATCAATTTGAAACTTATAAGATTCGCGTCTTTAATTTTTATTAAAGGTTCTTTCTTGTTTCAAATACGTAGCCATTTCAACCTATCACCTATCTTTACCTTTCAGAGATTTTATTTCCGATAAAATTATCCCTTTGTTAATTAAAAGAGAAACTACCTAATTTACGATTAGGCAACATTTACGATTCGCCTCCTAACTCGAGACGGACCGTATCATCTGGTATCAGAGCCAATTAAATTAGGCACGTTTTTTATCGTCTTGAGTTTTTTTCGAGTAAGTTTCAAAAAAAATTTCGAGACAAAAAAATATATATATATATCGTAGTATCCGGATTTTTAAACTCATCTTTTTTCACCACCTCTACTATCGAGCCTTATTTTTCAACCCACCACCTATCAACCTTTCAATCCTTTCTAAGCCTACCCATTTCCGAGACCAAACTTACCTTTTTAACTCTTTAAACGACCTACGAGTTGCTAGTAAGCCAAAGACAACCTTCTAGAATCTAGAAGAGTGAATTTGAGTGGTAAAAGGCAAGAGTAATTACATTAAGTAAAAAGCCAGAAATTGAGTAAAAACACGAGTTTGAGTGTTGATAATTTCCTTGTGAGTGAACAAGTGAGGATTGAAGTGAGGATTCATTAATTTTATTTAACATGTCTAGGAGCCCCGAACATCGAATAATAAGTGACGAAGCATCCGACGCCGCCGGAGGTGGAAGAGGATTACAACCCCGGAGGAATGATCCTGAAGGGAGAGATCAGGATTTGCAAACAGTAATACAAGAAATCACACGTATGTTCAGATCAATCAACGAATGATTAGATCGAAGAGATGAACGAAGACCTCGAGCAAACACCCCTCCAATTCCGAGAAGGGGACGAGAACAACCTTGGTTACGTGACAACGACGTCTACGAACCAAGTGAAGCCGACAGCAACCCAGCTTTCGAACACGATGAATGGAGAGGAGGTCCACGAGTCCGTGAGCGAAGGGATCGAGAATGGGCTAATGACGACTTGAAGAACATTAAAATGGCGATTCCTGCTTTTCAAGGGCGGTCCGATCTGGAAGCCTACCTTGAGTGGGAAAAGAAGGTGGAATTAATCTTCGAATGTCATAATTATTCAGAAAATAAGAAGGTAAAACTTGCTGCCATCGAATTTTCTGATTACGCCCTTATTTGGTGGGATCAATTAACGACGAGTCGAAGACGGGATGGTGAATGCCCAATATCCATATGGGCGGAAATGAAGGCACTAATGCGGAAAAGATTCATCCCAACCTACTATCACCGCGAGTTGCATCAAAAGTTGCAAAGCCTAACTCAGGGTCACCGAAGCGTGAAGGATTACTACAAAGAGATGGAAGTGGCCATGATCCGAGCCAATGTAGAAGAAGAACGAGAAGCCACCATGGCACGTTTTAGCGCTGGCCTCAGTCGAGATATCGCAAATATTGTAGAATTACATCATTACATCGATATCATCTAAATGGTTCACATGGCCATAAAGGTCGAAAAACAGCTAAAACGAAAAGCTACGCCTAGAGCAAACCCCAATCATGCTACAACATCGAAGTGGGGGCAAGTGACCAACAAACGGGACATACCGAACCGAGCCAAAGAAACAAGTGGCGGATCCAAGTTTAACAAGCCAATCGGTGAAATGAGCAAGGGCAAAATGGAAGCTCTTCCTAATCGATCCCGAGACATTAAGTGTTTCAAATGTTTGGGACGAGGACATATTACAAGTCAATGTCCAAACCGAAACACTATGTTTATCTGAGATAATGGCGAGATTGAATCCGGAAGTGAAGAGGAAGATGATGCCAGTGAGACATCCCAAGATGAGGAAGAGGTAGAACAAGCCGAAAGTGGAGAGATCTTGGTGGTAAAAAGGAGCCTTAGCTTACAAGGTGTCGGAAACGAACAACAACGCGAAAACATCTTCCATACGCGTTGCCAAGTACAGGGAAAGATTTGTTGCGTCATTATTAACGGAGGAAGCTGTACTAATGTGGCCAGCACCATATTGGTGGAGAAACTTGGATTGACTACCACCAAACATCCCCATCCGTATAAGCTACAATGGCTTAACGACGCGGGAGAACTTAAGGTCACAAAACAAGTTTTGGTTCCCTTTGCAATAGGGAAGTATCAAGATGAGGTCTTGTGCGATGTGGTTCCGATGCTAGCGGGACATCTCCTGCTTGGACGACCGTGGCAATTTGACAAGCGAGCAATCCATGACGGCTACACTAATCGGTACACTTTTAAATACTTGGGTCGAAACGTGACACTAGCTCCGCTAACACCCAAACAAGTTTACGAAGATCAGTTGAAGATGAAGGCATCAGTGGAAAAATCAAAAGAAAGCGAGCAAAAAAATGAGAAAGAAAAAGAGAGGAATTTTTTAAAAAAAAAAAGAGGGGCAAGAAATTAAGTGATAAAACAAGAGAGTGTGAATAAAAAGAAAAGGAAACGAAGGAAGAAAAAGAAAATGGAAAAATGAGTGTTTTTGCAAAGCAAGAGATATTTTCGAAAAGCTTTGTGTGTGAGGCAACCGATGTATGTCTTACTATACAAGGAATCATTTTTGAACACTAACGACTTACCCAAGAATCTTCCTTCTTCTGTGTTGTATCTGATTCAGGAATTCAAGGACATCTTTCCAGGAGAGATACCAAGTGGTTTACCGCCATTCGAGGCATAGAACACCAAATTGACTTGGTGCCGGAAGCTTCTCTGCCCAATCGACCTGCGTACCGGAGCAATCCCGAAGAAACAAAAGAGCTCCAAAAGCAAATCACTGAATTGCTAGAAAAGGGATATATCCGAGAAAGCCTTAGTCCATGCGCGGTACCGGTGTTACTAGTGCCAAAGAAAGATGGTTCGTGGCGAATGTGTGTCGACTGTCGCGCCATTAACAAGATTACCGTTAAATACCGACACCCGATACCCCGACTCGATGATATGCTCGACGAGTTAAGCGGAGCTCGAATCTTCACAAAGATTGATCTCAAAAGTGGCTATCATCTAATTAGGATGCGGGAAGGCGATGAGTGGAAAATGGCTTTCAAAACAAAGTTAGGTTTGTATGAATGGTTGGTAATGCCATTCGGACTTACAAATGCTCCAAGTACTTTTATGCGACTTATGAATCATGTTTTACGAGCTTTTATTGGCAAATCATGTGTTGTTTATTTTGATGACATATTAGTGTACAGTAAATCTTTGGAGGATCACCTCCAACATCTACGTGCGATCTTAGAAACACTGCGGAAGGAGGTATTGTACGCCAATCTTGAGAAATGTTCTTTTTGTACTGACAAGGTTATTTTCTTAGGATACGTCGTAAGTGCAAATGGATTAGAGGTGGACCAAGAGAAGGTTAGAGCAATCCAAGAATGGCCCCGTCCTACAACGGTTAGCCAAGTACGAAGTTTCCATGGGTTGGCTAGTTTTTACCGCCGATTCGTGCCCAACTTCAGCACGATAGCCACTCCTTTAACGAGCGTGATCAAGAAGAATTCAGCTTTCCATTGGTCCGATGAGCAAGAATGGTCTTTTAATGCCATTAAAGAATGTCTTGTTAAAGCTCCATTGTTATCCCTTCCTGACTTTACTAAAACTTTTGAAATTGAGTGTGATGCATCAGGTGTAGGGATCGGAGCCGTTCTAACTCAGAATGGAAGACCGGTGGCGTACTTCAGCGAGAAATTGAACGGAGCTGCACTCAATTACCCCGTGTATGACAAAGAGATGTACGCTCTAATAAGATCGCTTGAAACGTGGCAACATTACTTGAGGCCAAAAGAGTTTGTTATTCATTCAGATCATGAAGCACTCAAGTATATTAAAGGTCAGCACAAGCTCAACAAACGACATGCAAAATGGATCGAGTATTTAGAATCGTTTCCGTACGTAATTAAGTATAAGAAAGGTAAGGAAAATGTAGTAGCGGATGCGTTATCACGAAGGTACATTTTATTAACCTTTCTTGATTCTAAAGTGCTTGGTTTCCATCACATTAAGAAATTGTATGCTAATGATGCTGATTTTGGCAATGTATATAATGCTTGTAAGAGTGGTGCCTTTGATAAGTTTTACAGGAATGAAGGATTCCTTTTCAAGGAAAACAAGATATGTATACCGCAAGGTTCTATACGAGACATGCTTGTGATAGAGGCACATAGTGGTGGCCTTATGGGTCACTTTGGAAGAGACAAAACACTGTCCACTCTTCAAGAACACTTTTTCTGGCCAGGAATGAGAAAGGATGTCGAACGGATTTGTGAACATTGCATTGCTTGCAAACAAGCAAAATCACGGGTCCAGCCTCACAATTTATATACGCCCCTTCCTATTCTAGACACTCCGTGGGTCGATATTTCCATGGATTTTATCCTTGGAATACCAAGATCAAGAACCGGGAAGGATTCGATTTTTGTTGTAGTTGATCATTTTTCTAAAATGTCCCATTTTATCCCATGTTCTAAGACTGACGATGCTGTGCATATTGCAAACTTGTTTTTTAGGGAAGTCATACGATTGCATGGAGTTCCGAAGACGATCGTATCTGACCGGGACATAAAATTTTTAAGTCATTTTAGGCGAACTCTGTGGGGAAAGTTAGAGACGAAACTACTATTCTCGACCATGTGTCATCCTCAAACGGATTGACAGACCGAAGTAGTGAACCGAGTCCTATCAACCTTGTTGCGAGCATTGGTGCAAAAAAATCTCAAAACGTGGGAAGACTGTCTGCCCCACATCGAATTTGCTTACAACCGAGCTGTTCATTCTGCAACTAAATTTTCGCCTTTCGAGATTGTTTACGGGTTTAACCCTCTCACTCCTCTTGATTTATTGCCATTGCCTTCAGATAAATTTATCCATTCTGATGCTAGGAAAAATGCGGAATACATAAAAGAGCTGCATCGAAAGGTGCGCGAGAATATCGAAGCAAGAACCAAGCAATACGTCCAACGAGCTAACAAAGGTCGTAGACGCATTCTCTTTGAACCAGGGGACTGGGTTTGGGTTCATATGCGAAAAGAAAGGTTTCCCAAGCAAAGGCGATCTAAACTTCTCCCAAGAGGGGACGGTCCATTTCAAGTCATTGAACGCATAAATGACAACTCATACAAATTGGACTTGCCAGGTGACTATAATGTGAGCGCAAGTTTTAATGTTTCTGATCTTTCTCCTTTCGATGTAGGTGATGATTCGAGGACGAATCAACTTAAAGAGGGAGGGGATGATGCGAGCTCAACTATGAAGCCTGTGACAGACGTCAACCATGACCCGATGAAGTTACCTAATGGGCCAATTACACGTTCACGTGCCAAACAATTCAAAGATGCGTCAATGGTTTTGGTGGCACAAATTTGGGACGACCATAAAAGAGAGCCCAAAAACATGCTGAACTCATACAACTTATTTAAAGTTGAATATACTAGCCAGTCCGACTGCTAGTTTATTTAACACTCTAAATTACGCATGTTTGATTAATTTTCAGAAGTTGTTGCATTTTCTTAATTCTTATTAATTTGTTTAGATAGTACGAGTTTTAATAGGTCCTTTGTCATAGTGAATGATAGTATGTTTTACCTAGTATTCAAATAAAGTGATTAAAATGTGTGCTAATTTATGTTCAACCGAATTTTTACTAATGTTGGTTTATATGTTTTTAGTTGGCTCCACGTTATTTTTAAGGAAGACGGATGACAACAATGGAAGGCATGGGACGGCAATATGAAGCATATGGAGGATAACAAAGCATGCGGCACATGAATTGAATACTTAGTGGGAGCTATAAACAAATGAAATTGAGCATGTGAAGTGGAGACCATTAAGCCATGTACACATAAAATAATAAGCCAAGGAGAAAGCAAGCATAGTGGACGGCTTAAGCTTTTAAATTAGGATAATTTAGCCAAACATATGGCAATTTCAAGTGACATACGGCAGTAATCCTTGGTGGAGATTAGTTTAAACGGCCATAGCATTCAAATGCTTTATTTTAATCTCAAGTGGCCAAACCTTCATGCTCCATGATTTCCCTTGGCCGAATGTTCACAAATGCCCCACCAGGTCAACTACTCGTGCGCACAAACAGAGATTGAAGCCCTCAAGTTTATTCCTCCCTATTTGGCTATCATTAGAAAGAGCCTATAAATATTTTGCACATTTCATTTTGTAAGGAGAACTTTGAATTTGAATGAAAAAAAAATTTCTTTTGGTGAGTATTCACTCTCCTAATTCTCAAGGTTGAATTGACTTATCTAGTTTTCTAGTGGCGTCGTTCTTTCCTTGTTTCGAACTTATCATCCTTTCGGGTGTGGCGTTCATTTTCCTATACCGTTGGTTCCTATCTCGCTAGATAGTGGGCCTCGGTTTTATTTCAGAACTCATTCCATCAATTTGAAACTTATAAGATTCGGGTCTTTAATTTTTATTAAAGGTTCTTTCTTGTTTCAAATACGTATCCATTTCAACCTATCACCTATCTTTACCTTTCAGAGATTTTATTTCCGATAAAATTATCCCTTTGTTAATTAAAAGAGAAACTACCTAATTTACGATCGGGCAACATTTACGATTCGCCTCCTAACCCGAGACCGACCGTATCAATTTCCTAACTAATTCTTCACGAGTTTCCCAATTTCTTCATCTAGCGCAAAGATTGTGGGCGGCCGCCATACCACCGCCAAAGACGCCTCCTCCAACTTATCTTTCACCTCTAAATCAAGTGTCCACACTTCCAACTCAAGGAACCCATCCAAAATTCAGGAAGTTTCACCTCTCTCCCTCTCTTTTGATGTTTCTACTGTATTGTGAATATCTATCTTTGTACATTGAGGGCAATGTACATCTTAAGTGTGGGGGGTGAATTTTATTTTGAAAAGTTCCTAACTTTTTGCATTATTCTCAAATACCTCAATTATGTCTTGTTTTTAAGTAATTTTCTCATATTACTATTAGAACGAAATTTCCTTTGATTCATATTTTTATTGATATGTTTTGGATTAAGTCATTGATAATTGTGCAGTGATGATTTAAACTTTAGGAGACTAGAGAATCAAGTATGATGAGTCTATTTTCGAAATTAAAATTTTGTTAGGTTGTCTACCTAAATCTAATTATTACCTTGAAGTTTGAAATTTACAAAGTTGATATCAAAAAGCCATAATTTTTGTGAGATTTTGAGCCTTTTAGGGCATGCATTCTTTCGTGCTCACTTCTTGATTATGAGTGTGTCAACATTGATTTGTTATTCTAGAACTTGCTTCGATTTTACATTACAAGACCACATTATTGATTTGATATACAGATATGATATAGGCACTTAGGATTTTACCCACTTACTCCAGTAAAAGCCTACCCTCACAATTAACCCCTAGTGAACCCCTTTAATCTTAACAACCCTTTTTATTGACTCACCCACTAATATTAACCCAAAACTCATATTGTATTTGTTATCACCATTTCTTGACTCCCTTTTTGTCGAGATTTGATTTTGAGCAATTGCCTAACTATGTTCTATGTTTCAGTTATTAAAGTTCTTTCTTCTTAATTGTAAATATTGTTCTAAAAAACGAAGTTATTCATTGTTATTTTTATGTTTCAACTTAAGTAATTAATTCCACATTCTGAGAAGAAGCTCGTGTTATTAGTGTTTCAATTTTTCAATTGATGTAATTATTCAGGATTAGTTCATTTTTCTAGTTAGGTATATTGTCAATTCAAACTCGATTCTAACCCTTTAATTTAGCCTTTATCCACACCTTTAAACTAAGCCCCGTTACAACCCTTTTTAAAGACCTTTTGATCTGTGTATCATTTCATTCTATAGTGGTGAAGATTTGATTTTCATGCAAGCTAATGGGATTAACTTTTCATGTTCGACTTTTGAGTGCTTAATTTTGAACCTTAAACGTTTTGAGTGATTTGAGTAAATCTTTAGTGAGGATGTCAACTCTTGTCGATTTTGAACTAAAGGTGATTAGTTAGGTAAAGGGAAACGCCTATATTTTCATGCTACAAAAACTATGACTTTGATTGTTTGAATCTTTAGTACCCTTTGAGTTAAATTATCAATGTATGAATTACTTTTGAATTATGATGAAACACTATTAATGAATATTATGAATTGAGGAAGTTCATTTTAATTGTGAGTTGAGAACTTTGCTTGAGGACAAGAAAATGCTTAAGTGTGGGGGTATTTGATAAACCGTAATATGTTCATATTTTAATCCCACATTTAGCATACTTTTGGATGAATTATTCCCCGAATTGTGGAATTTGGTGCTCCTAATCCTTTAATTTCATGTTTCATACTTAGGGAAGCACCGGAGGATGAAAAGAACGAGAACCAAGCCAAAAACGGAGAAAATGGGCCAAAGTACAAGATCGACACGGCCTGAGCCCAAGCCACAAGGCCATGCCTCCTTAGCAGACCCGAACACGACCTGGCCTCGATTTACACGGGCGTGTGCCACGTGCGTGTCCCTGCCATGACATGTTTTAATTCCACTTGGATTAGGATACTTAGGGGCGAAGAAAGACATTTTGAAAGCCTATATAAACACCCTAAGTGTGACCTAAGAGGGGGTCGTCTAGGTAGGCTTAGGAGCTAAGCTAGAGAGGCCAGAATTGTGGGATTTACTCGAAGAAAGCTAGTTGATTCATCTCAAGAAGCCAGAATCATACTCAAGATGGAAGATCTTCCCTTCAATTTCCTTCAGGGGGTTTTAGGGTTTTTCTTATGTTTTGTTTTATATTTTCTTCTAAGATGTATTCTTTTATAATTATGAACTAAACCCCTCAAATACCTGAGGGGGATGAAACCTAAGACGGATCTTGTTATTGTTTTCTGAACTATATGATAAATACTTGATTTGTTCTTAATTATGTATTCTTAATTCTTACTTCGATATTTCAGGATATTGATTCAAGTATTGATGTGCTTAGGCAGTGGAGTAAAAGTCCCTGCTTAAGAGTAGATCTAGCATAGTTAGGCAGAGTTGATCGCAACCCTAGAAATAGGATGAAAAAATCTGCCGGATTAGGGTCAAACCTAATATGGGAGTCCATAGATCGAGTTAATGCAATTCTAGGGGTTTTAATTAGAAAGAGATATCAATTAATCAACCTAGGGTTAGATGTTAGTAGCCTCGAAAGAAGTATTAATATAAATTAGGGAATTCTACTGATCAAGTCAAGTGAATAAATCGTCTGGTTCAGAGTTAAATAACAAGTGAAGTCTAGGTGGATTCTTCCTCGGGTATTGTCCTAATCAATTGGTTTTTCCCAAAAGTATTTTCCCAAATTCATTCTCTGTGTCTTAGCATCCTTAGCTTGGTAGTTAGTTAATTTTAGGGTAAACAACAATTCCCTTAATTTTTAGGCTAAATAATAAAGAGAGAGTTAGTATTAAGTACTTTTGGTTCCCTTGGGTTCAACATTCCAGTCTTGCCACTAAACCATACTACTGTTCGATAGGTGCGCTTGCCTCAATCGTGGTGATAGTTTCTAGGCTTGATCATTAATTATATAAATTTTAAGACTTTCCCACTATGATCAGTCTTTAAGAGGCTTAATTGCTAAGATCTCTATGAAGAAATGATGCTAGGCGTGGGAATGGAAAAGGCTAAGAGAATTTGGAGAGAAGAGAGAATGATGAAAGATGAGAATGATTGAGGAATGATTGAGGGATGATGAATGAGGGAATGAGAGGGTCTTATTTATAGGTGAGGAGAGGGGGATAGTTTGCTAAAAATAGTGGATGTTAACCTCTTCAAATCTCCTCAAATTGTAGTCGGCCATGCTTAGTGGCTTTTGACTTGATTTTTGCTTGATTTTTAAGCAATTTTGGATGCCACACAACTCAGGACTGAGCTCGATCAACCGTAAACCTTCGGGCAAATATCTAATTTCTTCAACACTACAAGGACCTTATGTAATTAAACCAAAGAATGGTTTAAATGGACAGCCATGTGTAGCCGAATATTGGGTTGACTTGGTCTTCAATTTGGACGATTTTCTAATCCAGTAAAGCTATCAGACCTGTCCAAAATAAATCAACAAGTTAGAGGACCAAAGAATAAAATATATCCAATTTAATTAATTAATTAAAACCCAGATTATTAATGAAATATTTTAAAATGAATTATTAAATATAATTTTATACTTTATTATTTAATTTAATCATGCATGGCCCATTTTATGTCTTAAAAAATATAATATATTCAAATTAATATAAAATAAGTCATTTATTGCATGACAACTATATAATAAAGCATAAAATCACATTTTAATAATCTCTATGTCCTAATTTAATATTTTCAAATATTTCATTAATTTATTAAACAATTACTTAGTTTTAACAACAGATTTAAGTAAAAATGTGATAAATTACATAGGAAAAATCCTATATATTTTTCCATTTACATTTATCTTGATCTAAATGAATAAATTCAGCTTAGTTCAATAATCATTCTATTCAATTTAACTCAAATTCACATTTTAGCAAGATTATAATTTTGCCCCTGTACTTTTAACTTCTTTACAAATTTAGTATTTAGGCTCATAAAATGAAATTCATGCAATTTCACCCCTACCCAAGCCTAGTCGAATATCATACCAACTTATAGCAGCCCACACATTTCATTATTTCACAATTTACACCAAGAATATTTCACATTTTCAATTTAATCCCTAACGGACAAATGCATCAAAATTCACTTAATGAAAGTTGTTTATCTAACAACAAAGATTTATTTTCTATCATCCAACTTCACAAGTCATGTGAATTCCCTCATGGGAAAACTTTAATCTTTTAACAGTTTTATAAATTAGTCCCTAGGGTAGCTAGATTAAGCTACAACGACTTCAAAAACATAGAAATCATTTAAAAGTGCGACAAAATTTACTCACATGCAAGCAAAGCAGTGTTGGTCGAATCTCAAGCTCCTCCCATGGTGTTTCTAAACTTAATTTTCGATGGACTCAATTAGGTTGAAGATGACAACTTGTTTTCTTTTAATTTTTACTTAATGTATTCACTAATTTACATAAATAACCTTATCATTAACCTTTAATAATCATTTAAAGATGTCCATAAAAGTCCACTCAACATTCTAATGGTCTATTTACCACATAAAACCCTCAAATATTTAACAGTATAATCATTAAATCACTTTAGCTTAAAGAAGTCAAGTTTTGTACCTATTGCAATTTAGTCCTTTTAATCGAATTAAGCATGCAAACAGTAAAATTTCTTTAAGAAATTTTTATATGGTACTACTATCATGCTGTAGACAAAAAAATAAAATAATTATTTTGATGTTGAATTTGTGGTCTCAAAACCACTGTTCGGATTTCACTGAAAACGGGTTGTTACAGATTTTCATTTTGAATTATTCTTTTGTTGCACAATTTGGCTAACCTATAATTACTATATCACATTGATCCCTCCTATTTCACTTTATTTTTTTTTTTACAAAATCCGTCATAATGTATCTACTTAACCTTCAGTACGTATGGCCAGATGTCTATAGTCGTGTAGTTCAGGACCGAAGAAAAAGGATAAGTACAAATTAATAGTTTTGGCTCGGGTTTTTTATTAAAGGATCATCAATAAGTGTTTTCCAGCTCAAATATCGATACTAAATATGAATAATAGGGTTATCTTTTTGGCTCTAGGTGTATTCCAAACAATGCCTTAAGTCATCCCTAGGTATCTCAATATTCACAACTCTAATCAACCAAACAACCACAAATTCAACATTTTATCATTCATATTAGCATGTTCGTTTCCTTATATTCTTTATACCATTTGGTACATTCAATTGCTTTAACGCCTATTTACAGTGTAATATATAAAACTTAGTAGTCTAATAATCAGAAATTTAAAATCACCTATCATCATGCCAAATTTATTTGTAAACACAAGCAACCTATGTACATGCTCTTAACAAATCACTTGTATTTCTACAAGCTCAAGCACACTATTGACAAGAAAAATTGAAAGAAAAGCATAAAAATTGAGACAAGTTTTCTATGTTACCCCCACACACTTTAATGAACACATTGTCACCAATGTGTAGCTCGTAAAAAGATAAGGAAAGAAGTTACCTAATTGATCGTGGTTGTTCCATCTGCTATTGGTTGGTGCTTACTCATTTATTAGGTGATAGTTCAAATTGTTGTGTTTCCTTCATGGAGGGTTCCTATATAGAAAATCAAAATAAAACACAAAATAACCAAAAATCTAATGTTATCCTACTCTTAAAACAAATTAAAATCATCCAATAGCTTAATAAAATCCATAAAAAAATTAATTTTTAATCATCCTCATCATCATCCATCTCATTGCTTCCGTCTCCTTCTCCTTCCTCTTCACTTCCAGACTCTCCTACTTCCTGTATGGATGGCATAGGCCTAAACATGTCTAGCGTATAATTGGGGACCCTGATATTGTTTTGCCTTGCAAATTCTTGAAATAGAGGCCCCGACTCTTGCATCCACTGTATCATCAAATCCAGTTTAGGATGGACTGTAACACCCCAAACCCGGCCTAAACATTACGACCGAATCTGGTATGTCACATGGAACGGTTGTTTAAAAAACTTCGCGAATATTTAAAAATTTTGAGTTCTGTTTTCATTTTGAAAATCAAATTCATTTTTAAGGTTTCCTTGCAAAATGATGTGAATATTACTAACTACCGAAAACTTTCTTTATACTACGAGAATCAAAATCAGTGGATTTCAGGATGTGACGTTTTTGTAAACAATTATTGTAGTTTTAAGAAAATCCTGAGTTTCATTGTTTATAACTTGAAAACTGTTTGTTAGTGTTTCAGAAAATGGTTATTTATATTTTTGGAAAACTCCGTATTTAACATTTCATAATATATGATAACCGCAATAAATCAAAACCAAATTAAAATCCCGAAGGCCTTATTACATAACATACTCCCAAATTAAGAATAAATTTAAATAAGGAAAAATGGAGATTACGAAAGAAATAACGCATGGCCACCGCAGAGTCCACCTCGACTCCCAACCCACAAGCTAAGGATTACCTGCAAGATTAAGCAGAGGGGTGAGTTACGAGAACTCAGTGTGCAATTCCCCTAAAGAACAAAATTTGGACCTAAGCCCACAGAAGCAAATTGGGCCTTAGCCCTCAGGGTAGCAAATTTGGCCGAAGCCCATATGGATCGAATTGGGCCGTAGCCCCCAACAACATGGCATATCAGATAATGAATGCAATGTAACCCAGCCCAGCCTACTACTCCATCCGCTACACACCACTCCGTGTCTAACCTATCACACCTGTGGGGATTTCTACAATCAACCCTCCATCCGCTACACAACTTATTGGCAGTCATGCTGACAGTCATGCCGCTCAAAGTTGGAATTATGACAAGGTCACCAAAATATGTGGCAGAGCCACTGAAATAATGTGACAGGGTCACTGAAATATGTGGCAGAGCCACCAAAATCATAATCGATACATAGCCATTAGCGACGATAATATAATCGGCACACAGCCTTGGGTAAATATGATCGACACAAAGTCATCGATATATAAGTTAGGCACATAGCCACGGTATATACGATTGGCACAAAGCCATAATATCGACACAAAGCCTTCGGTATTGGCACAAAGCCCATAATTACGGCACGAAGCTATATTAATGGCACACAACCCTTAGTAACATTATTGGTGCAGCCTGGCTGCTTGGTGGCTAAAAAGCCTGCGGTGGATATAAAGCCTTCGGTGGATCCGCAGTCATCAAGCGACCATGCGATCCTATTAGCACTTCCCCCGTATTAATAATCCCAACCCCATGCAATATGTCGTGTATGTTGTTCTCAATCATTACACGTGTATGCAAGATGGCCATGCTCAGTAACAATTATTTAAACATGTAATAAAAGCATATCAGTCATACAACCACAGTCAAATTAGTCCACTCATTGCACAAGTCGATCATTTACCTACAAGGGCAAATCAGTCATTTTACCCTATAAGGGTATTTCGGTAATTCTACCCTACAGGGGTAGTTCGGTGATTCTACTTATAACCAATCCATGTATGCAACGCATCTTAAACATCATCAATCATACAATTAACACATACAACGCTAGTACTACCACGAGGGTACAACGGTCATTTTGTCGTTTAGGGGTAAAACAGGAATTTCACCCCTTGAGGGTATTTCGGTAATTTACCCATCGAGGGTGTTTCGGTAATTTCACAAACTGGGGTATTTTGGTAGTTTCACAAATCAAGGGGTATTTTAGTAATTTTATTGATCAGGGGTATTTTGGTAATCTCGCAAACCAAGGGTATCTCGGTAATTTCGTAAACCAAGGGTAGTTCAGTAATTTCGTAAACCAGGGATATTTCAGTAATTTTGTAAACCAAGGGTATTCTAAACAGAGATAACGATACGAATGGGCCAAGGGCCCATTCTCATCCTAAATGGGCCCACACGCTCGTGTGGCCCATTTAGCCCAAATCTAGCCACAGGTATGAGATTCACATAGTCTAGTTCACTATCTACTACACAATTATACCATTTATTCATATGGGTCCACGGGACCATTAGGCCCCTTTTGGCCCATCGTGGCCCAAACAGCATCAACCCACAAAAATACTCATGGTGGCCTCAACTATCGCGTTGAAGCCCCCACACGTGCGCTCGCACACTGGTGTGGCTACCATTATCGTGTGACTGGCATTTCAGCATTTGCCGCTCTACAGCTAGAGTAGGGCAAAATACACACCTGATAGGAATCTGAAGCTAAACCGCGCCCCGAATGCTCTTATGCCCAACGCCAACTAGATATGTTTCCCCTCCTCATAGACAGCCCTATATATAGCCAGCTTCTCACCTTCCCTCTTGCTAGCTTTCCGATGTGGGATCCTTCCTTCAGTAGAGTTTAAATCCAACACAACTCTGGCCGTCCAATCCGCAAAATAAATACTCCCTTGCTTGTCATGAGATTCAAACCCAGGCTCCCTTGTAACTTAATCCACGCCGCTAGCCACTAGGCCACAAGCTCCTCTTGTTGTCTTAAAACATGCACAACTAAATATAAATCTATGGGCCAAAGTCCAAGTTCACTTAAAAATAAATCAAAATGAAATGCCAACGCCAAGGCTTGAACCTTGTACCCCCTTGCTTCCTTGTGGCGTCACTCTCTTGCTCTCTAAGTGGCGTCACTTTGCCACCTCACCACACTTCTTTTTGTGTCATTTTCCTCCACATTTTATCCTTAAAGCCTACCTACCAAGTCCCAGGGTTTTATTCACCTAAAACCAAAATTTTCCTAAAGCCTAAATTTGATCCGGGACTTCATAGAAGCCCCCTAACCTTCCAAAATCACTCACCTAATAGGTCCAACTTGCATTATTGCCTTTCTCATGTTCTCAAAAATTTTAAACGCTCCCATGGCCAAGGCCTAATGGGCCCAATTCTACTAGGCCCAAATTCGGGTCGTTACAATGACTACTCTTACCAACTTCCTGTTGAACTCGTGCCAACCCTTGTGATGAAGCTGGTGTAGTTGTCGCTTCTTGTTGTTGTTTGTTCTAATCTTTTGTTTGTTTTACTCGAAGCTCTATGTACTGTTGGAACAAGGTATTGCTGATAATGCTTCGAGATGGTTTCAATGACTGTTTAGTGGATTCCATAGAAACACCTACTTTTTTGCATAAAGCTGTCACTAAGTGGGGAAAGAAGACTCCCACTATCTGGCCACTAATACATCTTTTCATGTTCTGATGGATCCACTTTTCGATATAGTAAAACTAATCAAAAGGTATTAACGTTAGATACATTTAAAGTAGGGACTATTCATGTACACACAAACTGAATCCATATTTTAGCCTCTGGGAACATGATAGCTTGATTGAAGGAGGTTGGGACACTAGTACCTGGGCGGTATTTCCATTCACCCCTTCCTACTGTTAAGAAGTTAGTAATGTTTTCCATTTATATGTACCGAAAGTATTATAAATCACTTTCACCAATAAAATCTTGGTCATAGTATGAAGCATTGTAAAAATAAAACATAATTTGAGTGGTTACTTTAAATTATATCCCCCGAAAAGATCCAGTATGCCATGTATGGTTGTCAGTATTTTTAGACTCGTAATCCCTCAAAGATGCATAAAATTCTTGAACTATCGAGACCATAGTGATATCTTTTAGGATCTTCCAAAAATGTTTCTGTAACACCCCAAACCCGGTCAACACACCACGACCGAATTTGGTATGTTACGAGGAAAAATGTAATTTTGAGAAGATAGGTTTCTGTTTGAAAGTTTGATAAAGACACTTCGCTATATAGTGTACTTGAAGAAAACTTGGGCATGTCTGATTAAAAACCGATGGTGTATTTGAAAACCCGAAAAATTTGAAATCTTAGTCAGAAATGTAAGTAAGACAAGTTTATCTCATTTTGGAAATTCAAGTAGTTTCCCATTGTTACTTAAAACATTTTGACTTAGTAGAAGATGAGTTCCCGTTCGGAAAACGTTTGAGTTTCATTTATTTCAAGTTACAGTGTGATACCCGATGGTATAGTTTAAAACATATCGCTTTGTAGTTTTGAAATCTTTATCTTTCCAAGTTCTAGCAAATTTTAACCCAATTAATTTGTTAAGGCATATTAAAAATCTACTTTAAGCATAAATAAAGCGAAACATAATTTTAAAGGCCGTTTACAATCCAAAATAAAAACCAAATAGAAATAGATAAACTAAAGTACCAAATTTTAAAAGTCAGAGCAAATCCGTATTTATTCATGGCATGAGCACCTCGAGTCCATCCCGGCTCCATGTCCGCGTCTAAGTGTCACCTGAAATATCAAAGAAGAAGGTGAGTCGCAAGACTCAGTGCATAAATCCCCCTCCCGATAATACAACATGCTAACACACATCATAACAAAGCAATACAGTTAATGCACTCGACCCTACCCATCCATAACACCTTTTCTACCCCGTGTGGTACCAAACCACTGGTGGTGCTAAACCACTGTGACCCAAAGTCACGATATCCATCAATGTGGTGCCAAACCACTGGTGACCCAAAGTCACGAATAAACCATCTATGGGGCCAACCCACGTGTGATACCAAATCACTGGCGACAATCTCGTATCTCTCAAGTGGGGCCAACCCACGGTGGTGTTAAACCACAGGAACGAGTCGCGATGAGGTGCCAAACCTCTGGTGTCCCAAAGACACAAATGTGATACCAAATCACTGGTGACCGCAGTCACAAATCGTATGATGGGGCCAACCCATCGTGTGATACCAAATCACTGGTGTCAATCCCGTATAATCAACTGTGGGGCAACCCACTGTGGTGCTAAGCCACTGGGACGAGACGCTGAGGTGCCAAACCTCTGGTGACCCAAAGTCACAAAATATCAATTGTGGTACCAAACCACTGGAGGTGCCAAACCTCTGGTGTCCCAAAGACACAGATATCATATTTCCCCCTCCTCTCATATCACCCATACATGTCATACAGATGCAAATCATGTAAATCAAGCAATCATGCCGTTATGTTTAATATCGCATCTCATATCACATACATCAGCAAACATGATATCATATACCATCAATAGAACTCGTAATGAAACGGACTTACCCGGATCCGTACACATACCCCATTGGGTACCATATCCATCAACCGTATTGTTTTGATCTTAATAAGCAATCAGGTTATCAAACATATCACTAAGTAGATAGTGTGTTAGTTTACACACCTGAAATAACGAAGGTCTTAATCCCAAGAACCGGTCTAAATCCCTCGATCACCTTGCTCCTAAAATCGGCCAAACAAGGGATTAGTACTCATACCATTCGGCCACAACCAATTAAACAAAAGGGGTTAACGTTGATCCCTTACCTTGCAATTGGTTTGGTTTCCTACCAAACCCCAAACCAATAATGGTTCTTCAGACAATCGGCCTCCCCCTAAACACAACCAATTAAACTTTTAAAGGCTATGGCTTAACGAAACTAGAAGAGTGAACTAGCAGAACCATCCCTTACCACCACTTACCAACGATTAACAGAGAAGGAAGACTCCTCTTGCTTGCTTCCAAAATCCAAATGTCCTACAACAGAATCGGTTCATACAAAACAAAAGATTAACTCCTTTCGCCAATCACCACAATCGGTTCTTAATCAAACCAATATCAATAAGAAACAAGGAAGAAAAGAATTACCCTTCGGCTATGAACTTACCTTCCTCGACGATAGAAAGAAACAAACGAGATCAACCACCACACTAAGTATTCGGCCACACGAGAGAACCTCTAGGAGAGATGAGAGTTTCGGCCAAGGTGTTTTACACTCCTATTTTCGGCTTTGTGTGAAGAAAAAAAGAAAGAATATAGATGAGAAGAAATGGAGGTTACGGCAATAGAGGTTTTTGGAAAAGAAAGAAAATAAAAGATGGATAGGGGAGGGTACCTTCGGTTTTAAAGAGAAAAGAAGTGAAGAAGTGTTTTGGAAAAGAGTTTCGGCTATCAATGATTTTCAAACAAAAAAAGAAATGTGGAGAGGAGAGAGTTCTATATTCGGCTTACTCAAATGAAAAAGAAAGAAGAAGTGGAAGGGAGCATTCAGCCACAAGCACCACAATCAAGAAAACAAAGCAAAATTTCGGCAAACTAATTGTTTGAACTTTCGGTTTCAAGAAGTAAAGAAAAATGAGAGAACACTCTTTAGAAAATTCGGCTAACAAAAGACCAAAGGAAGAACTTTTGCTTGACACTCCAAAGATCAAAAATGCACAAAAGCCTAAGTGAATTTCGGCTACCACCCCTCCCCACTTACCAAAACTAGCCACTCCCCAAAAACTCTCCTAAAATTCGGCCACATCTCCCCCAAACACTCCACACCACCACTTCAAATTATTTTGAACAAGTCCACCTCCTACAATCACTCTCCACCCACCATTTGAGCATTTGACTTGGTCTTAGGCAGAGTTTGAACTGCCTACAACTCTTCCCCTCCATGCCGTCAAAATGGAAGCAAAATAGGAGCACTCTGCAGCTTGAACACAGGACCTCTCCCCTTGCAAGTGGCGTCCCACACACAAGCCCTTAGTGGCGCCTATCCTGCCACTCCACCAGCTCATTTCTTGTGCTAAAATCCACCAAATAAAACCTTTAAACCCCAGCTTCCTCAGTTCCTCTCACCTAAGCCCAAAACTAAAATTTTTCCTACCTCTCCGGCTCACACCTAGCTTACAACTATGCCCCAAAACCATACAAACAACAACATAACAGACCCAACACATGCAAACCATGCCATAACAAAAATAGCCCCTAACCTGGGATATTACAGTTTCCACCTATGATACCTACCTAGAGGCCATATCTCCTTACTAATGATCATCGACAGGTCAAATCCCCTTTCTTGAATGAATGTTTTCCCTTGAAGTTCATTAAAATATTTTTCAACGTTCGGATTCAAAAAACTAAAGGGGTTTTGAACCGTCGATGGCTATGGTTCCATACTTCGTCTAACTTTTCTATGAGGCATTATTGTTAAGCTAAGAAGTAGATCAAAAATAAAGAAATTCAATGAAACAGTACAAGTTTTAAGATAGGAACCCTCAACCTAATAGAATTCATTAAATTATTCATGTTTCTGCGACGTCTAGTATTCCCTTGGGTGTTCCCATTTTTTTAGCTGCACTAAGTATGATTGAAAGATGGAGTTTTTTTCAAACAAATAAAATGGAAGAGATAAAAGGAATTGGTCTTTAGGGATTGATGGTTTTAGAGAATTTTTGAAGGTTTGAGAATATTTAAGGGTTAGAAGATGATTTAGAAGGAGCTTTATATGTTTTTAGGTTACAAATTAGTTGTTTAAATGGTTAAAAGTCAACTAAAATATGTTTTAAAGCTGTCGGGTTGTGCTATCGGGTCAGGTCACCTGCAGAAAATTATAGTGACGTCGTGACACAGGAGTTCTATGTCATGACATCCCTACCAGTAAACTGATGTCTCGACATTGAGGTGTTGTGTCACGACCTACCCTCTAGATTGGAGAACTTAGGAAAATTCTCTTCTATGTCGTGACACGGAAGTACCTTGTTGCAACATCAAGGTGATCTCTCCAATTTTTGCATTTTATGCATGGTGTTGTGATAGGGATTGTCGTGTTGTATCACTGACTCTGTTTCAGCCCAAATTTCCATCTAAAGTAAACATACATCAAATAATATATAGGAAAAATTAATTTTGAGTTTCATCACGTTTTACTGTCAGATTCATCCAGTAGTTCCACCAACGTGTTCCTATTTACATCTCTTTTAGCATTTATCCATCGGTAGTCATTTCTCTTCATCTTTTTTTCACTCATATCTTTCTTTGTACTTATTCTTTAACGCTGCATTAAGCGTATCCCTAGATTCAGAGCAGTTAGATTTGAAGGTAAATATGTTGTGACACTACTCTCCTAATTTCCTTCGGCTTTCCTCACTTTAGTGAGATCCACATCTAAAAGTTTCAGTTTCACCATTAACTTTCATCGTTAATTCATTTTTTTCAAGATCAATGGTGGATCTGGATGTGGCTAGAAAAGGTCTTCCTAACAAGATAGGTATCTCTCGATCCTCTTCAAAAATCTAAAACTACAAAATCTACAAGGATAATAAAACTATGCACCTTAACTAACACATTCTCTAGCACTCCCTTAGGTTGGACTGCAGATCTGTCAGCTAACTGTAATGTAATTTGAGTGTTTTTGAGATCCCCTACCCACGTTTTTCATAAATAGGCAAGGGCATTAAATTTATACAAGCTCCTAAATCGCATCGAGCTTTCTTAAAATGTATGCTCCTTATCTCTAATGGAATTGTAAAGCTTCTCAGGTCTTTTAATTTCTAGGGAACCTGTCTGGCAATAATAGCACTACAAGACGCATTGATGTTGACTTGCACGCCTACCTTAACTTTCCTATACCTAGACATGATTTCTTTTAAAATTTTGGCGTATTTTAGGACTTTCTCGATTAATTCAATTAATGGTAGATTGGCATTCAATGTTTTGAACAAGTTTAGAAAACCTACAAACTTGTCCTCATCCCGTTTCTATTTTTGTTCTAATTTGGAAAGGAACGATACCTATGTGTTAATGGCCTTATCTTTTATCCTCTTTTCTGGTTCGGTTGGTGGTTCAATGACCTCCTCTAGCTCTGTTTCTTGATTAATTGTTTAGGGTTTTTATGGAGGGCCTTCTACATTTTCTTTTGCATCCTTTTGTGCCAAGGTTGTTGGGCTACTCATGATTTTGCCCGAATGGAGCACGATCAATTGCTTTTTCCAATTTGCCTTTTAATATCTCCCATCATACTCAAAAATTGGCTCATTTGGTCCTCGTGTTCAGACAATATTCTCGATGAATTAGTGCACTCAGTTTGCACCTATTTTACTTCTATTCTCATTGGTTACATCTCCCCTTGGATTCGATCCAAGGGTTGACCACATACAGCATGGTCATTTGGGTTGGCCCTATCTTGAGGTTTCTACAAATAAGGAAGTTGGTAATTAGTGTTTTTAACTTGATTTGAATTATTATTACCTCCTCCTTGATTTCCTCCCCATCTCAAGTTTGGGTGATCTCTCCAGCCGAGATTGTAGGTATTCGAATAATGGTTTCCACCTTTATTCCCGATGTAATTCACATCTTTGGTACATTTTTGATATAATTGAAAAGTGGTTTGCCTCATCCATACACAGGCGGTGTACTATTGCAGATTCAATACTATTAAGTCTGTACACTAACTGTAGGTATTTATCATCTTCATCGATAGCCTTTACCGTAGCTGATTTCTGGCCATATGTGAATCATTCAATAAGCCACTGACATGAGTTCAATGCCATGTCTGCTATTAATTTGTATGCATCCTCGTATGTTTTGTTCATAAGAGCTCCTCCTACTGCTCCATCTAATTTGGACCTTGCATTTACATCCAACCCTTTGTAAAACACCTACAATCGCATCCAATTAGGGAATCTGTGGTGCAGGCATTTCTTAATCAACGTTTTAAAATGTTCCCAAGCCTTATGAAAACTTTTCCCTTCTAATTGTCTAAATACAACAATCTCTTTTCTCAGTTGGACCACTTTGCTAATAGGAAAAAACTTCTGTAGGAACTTTCTAGCGAGCTCATCCCATGTTGTGATAGATCCTGGTGCCTACGAGTCTAACCAAGAAAAGGCATTATCAATCAAAGACAAGGGAAACAATCGAAGACGAATAACATCATCAGTGACCCTGTTGTACTTGAAGGTATCACAAAATTGGAGAAACAACTTTATATGTTGATTCCAATCCTCTATCATTATGCCCCTGAATTGCAAATTATTCTGGATCATCTGAATCATTGCCGGTTTGATCTCAAAATTGTTAGCTTTAATAGTCAGCCTTGTCATGCACTCCTGAACCATGTCCGGGTTTGGTAATGCCATAGGTAAATTTGCAGGGAGCTGTGGTGGTGTTGGTGGATCTCCTATACCATTATTGTTAGCTTCGTCAAAGAGTGGATTCTTACATGGTATGTTGCCTACAACAGGTGGTGGTGGATCTTGAATCTGCTATTGCTGATGCTGTTGCTGTCAATGATTTCTTCAAATTATTCTCTCTGGATTTATGACTGTCTCTGTAGGTGTTCCCCTACTATGAGTCATACACTAACCTAAAAAGAGAAGATTAGTAACAAAAAAGATAAAATCGAATCTATAACCGAAAAATTTTCTAATTGTTCTTACTAATGTGCAAAAATTAAAATTGAACTCGTAATGTTGCCTCCCCAGCAACAGTGCCAACAACTTGACCGCCTCAGGACATATTAACATCCAGAGTGTGAATACTGCAGTAAAAGATATATATATATATATATATATATATATATATATGAATGAGGCATTATCCACAAGTATATGGGTCAAGTTGTAACATAGTTATAATGGAGTAAATGAGTACTCTGAGAATCGTACCCAAGGGAGACTAGTACTAGATCAATTTTAATCTAAACACCAAAAGATATAATTGGTACTTAAAATAGGTTATATTATGAAAATATAAATAGTAGGGATTTTTGGGGGTTTTATAATAATAATAATAATAATAATAATAATAATAATAATAATAATAATAATAATAATAAATATCGAGAAATTGAAAAGTGAAATTGATCAAATCTGATTATGGGTGATCAACTCGTTTCTCTAATCTTCATCAACTACCGCTTTAGGTTCCTTGTCAATCAGCTAGCCGATATCCTAACAAGATCTTCCAATACATCCACTAGAATAACTAGTCAGCAAGGATTACTTATCTTCCGACCTCACAGTCTAGACTGGTCCGGGGTTAAGGTGTTCATAGATAGGCCGAACCAGTTTTGGGTTAATTCCCACCAACATAACTTCCTAGGGGCGTCAAGCCTTAGGTTTAGGTTCTGCCTTTTTGAAATAGTTGATCCATTGAGTAACCTTACAAAATAGTTAATAAATCATACCTCCACTCGCTAATCCCCCAAAGAAGGATTAGTTCGTCATGGTTTTCGTAAGCAATACAAAATTGATATAAAGCGTAGACATGATAATTGAATCGAAAGTATAAAGTTTAATAA
Source organism: Gossypium australe (assembly GCA_005393395.2). Classification (NCBI taxonomy): domain Eukaryota; kingdom Viridiplantae; phylum Streptophyta; class Magnoliopsida; order Malvales; family Malvaceae; genus Gossypium; species Gossypium australe. The sequence continues at coordinate 76,593,961 of CM016617.1, forward strand.
AAGCATGTTTTGTATTATGAATGAAAGTTGAACCCACAAGGATTGGTAGCATCCACAAACTAGATCTATGAAAATAAAACAACAAACAAACTAAAAATAAATCTAAAACCTATTAAAGGAAAAACTTAAATTAAAATTAAAAGAGAAATTCTAAGGTAAGTAATTGGTGTCCATACATGTGCTAAATGAGCCTATTTATAGATTTGAGGTGGTCGTCGTCCTTAAACTCAGGTTAGACGAGTTCTAGAGCTTAAATTTGGGTCGTACAGACCAAAACATCATTGGCTCACATTAATTCTCGTCCAGAGTAGATGTCGCGACACATCAAGACCTGTGTCGTGATATAGAAGTAGTATGCTTATCTTCGTGATGTCTTCAGGGGTATGTCACGCCACCTTCAACCTATATCACGACATCAAAGGCAGTTTCGGAATTCCTCTATTATGCTCCCTATGTTACAATATCGAATCCTCTGTGTTGTGACATAGCAACCAATATCAGTTTAGCACGCAATCTAATGATCTCTTACACACTCACAAAGTTCATTAGATCACCCTTAGGCCTAAGTCGGCCCCTAAGGTCAATAAAAGACTCAATTTGCACACTTTATTTGTAACAACCCGTTTTTGGTCAAAACAAAATAGTGGTTTTGGGACCACAAATTCGAAGTCAAAATGATTATTTTATTTTTATTTTAATGTCTACAACATGATAATATGTTGGTGTGAAAATTTCATTGAGAAATTTTATTGTTTGAGTGTTTAATTTGATAAAAAGGACTAAATCGCGTAAAGTGTAAAACTTGAATTCTATTAGCTAAAGGTATCTAATAGCTATAGAACCTTAAAGTAAAGGTCCTTAAATGGTAATTAACCCATTTATAAATTTAGTGGAAAAATATGGACATCTTTTAATCGCTTGAAAGGCTATTTGAATAAGGTTAAATAAGTAAATTAGTTATAAATTAATATTAAGTAAAAATAAAACCACAATTTCACTTTGTTCATCTTTCTCCTAACCGAAATTAGCAAGAAGGAGGCCATTAAAATAGCTTCAAGGTTCAGCCAAGAATTTTTCATGCATATCAAGAATGGCGAAATACGTATTTAGATTGAGGAAAGAATAAAGTTTTGGATTAATCGACCTAATTCACCATTTTTGCATTCCAGGTAAGTTCGTATGTAATAAGCATTGTTATAATTGTGTTTTATATGCTTTGATATTGCATAAATTGTTAATATGATCCTACGGACACATTTGACGACAATTTGACAAGTGTGAAGTCCCGGTTGAACTTTAGGAATAGTTTAGGATACAAATGACATGTCATTAGGGGTTATGTAATTTGGGTGGTGGTCCGTATGTCCTACCGGTGGATGAGTTATCCGGCATGTTTTGCAGATACTCATCAGCTTGTTTGAGCAGCACCGTATAGCTCCGTCATCCCGTTGATAGCTCTAGTGTGAGCATTATATGTGATTCGAGATTGAGATAACTTAGACTATGTATCTGGCACTTAGGGTACGAGATTCCCGAGTATCCGATAGTATTCCGAATGGTTCAATTGGTAAATCAACGATGTGGATGAGTATGAAATTGATACGAGATGGTATAGATATGTACACAAACCGTACAAGTATTGAATCGAAGAAACTTCTGAAATTATATCTAACCTGGTGAATGAAGATTTTGGTAGGTTGATGGTTCAATAAGATATATATTGTGATATGTTTAAATTGCTTAATTTGTGCATATTTGGTACGTTGATTTTAATGCTATACGGACTTACTAAGCTTCATAGCTTACATTGTTTTTTTTTCATGTTCTATAGTGAAATCAAAGCTAGCTCGGATTCGGGATTGTCGGAGACTTCATCACACTATCCAATTATCACCTTGGTACTTTTGAACTTAAATGTTTTAAGTATATGACATGTATAGGAGTTTGATTATTTTGGTATATGAGTTGGTTATGACTTTGGTCATTTGAAATGGCTTGTAAATGTTAAATGATTTGGTTTTGTATATAGCCATGAGAGTTGGCTTAATTTGGCTTGTGTTGTTAGTTTATGGATTGATAAATGATGTTTGCGAATTATAGATATAGTGGATGTCAAATGGTTAATGTTGGAGAAGTTATATGCTTGTGAGTTTGAGCATAATAATGCATGTTTGAAATGTAACCATAGTGATGGTTTGAGATTATGAGTTTTGGTATGAAATCGAATGGCATATTGTGGTATTGTTGTGTTAGGTATTGGTTGACAGTGAAATGGTATAAAGTATGCTTGGTTGAGGTTGATTGAATGCATAGTTTTGCTATGTTTGTGTGCCAAATGGGTTGGTGTTGATATGTGCAAATTTGGATGACAAGATGGCTTGGTAAATAGCCTATTTTTGTCCACACGGGAGTGTGTCTCAGCCGTGTGTGACACACGGTCATATTACACGGTCGTGCATCCCTTGGTGTTGAATTAGAATTCAAGTCAGTATGCTCCACACGGCCCAACACACGGGCGTGTGACTTGGCCGTGTGGCATAATTCAATATACCCTATAGGATTGGCACAGCCTAGCACATAGCGAGACAAACAAGCGTGTGTGACCATTTTTAGGGCATACGGGATAGCCACATGGCCATGTCTGTTGGCTGTGTGACCCAAGCCAGAGGGTTACACAGGGTCAGACACGGGCTAAGACACAGCCATGTGATTCCATGTCGAAAGTCCACAAGGCCTGTGACATGGGCATGTCTTTGGCCGTGTCAGACACACGGCTGGGCCACACGGGCGTGTGTTTCCTGAAATTTGAAATTTTTCTAAGTCTCATGAAAGTTTCTTGAGTTATCGATTTAGTCTCTAACCACCCCAAATGTATGTTTAGGGCCTTGTAGGCTCGTTTTAGGGACAATATGAATGTTATTGAATGATGATTATATGAATTTGAGACCTATATGTGTTTTATAAGTTTGGTAATACTCCATAACCCTATTTCAATGTTGAATATGGGTGAGGGCTGTTACATTTATTGGTATCAGAGCTACGGTTTAGTCGATTCTCGGACTAACATAGCATATGTGAGAGTCTAGCTATACATGCCATTTTTAACTTGTGATAGTGTGATATCTCCTAACAGTTTAAATTGTGTTTTCATATAGTAAATGGATCCCAATCGAGCTGTAGCTGATGATGTTGAAAGTAATACGCCTGCCTCCGTTCATGGAGTAGCACAATCGGAGTCTAGACCCGTATCGGGTAGCCAGGGAGGAGAGGTGATCGTGTCCAAACTAACTATGACAAGGAATAAGGTAAGCGCACCTATCGTTTGATAGTATAGCTATGGCAAGACCGAAAATATCGTATCCTCAAGGACCAAGAGTACTAGTAATTACTATCTTTCTATTATTTAGCATAAGAATTAAAAGAATTATTGTTTAATCTAAAACTAACTAATTACTAAGCTAAAGATGCTAAGACACAAAAAATGAATTGGGGAAATACTTTTGGGAAAACCAATTGATTAAGACAATACCTGAGGAAGAATCCACCTAGACTTTACTTGTTATTTAACTCTGAACCAGACGATTTATTCACTTGACTTGATCCGTAGTATTCCCTAATTTATATTAATACCTCTCTCAAGGCTACTAATGTCTAACCCTAGGTTGATTAATTAAATTCTCTTTCTAATTAAAACCCCTAGAGTTGCATTAACTCGATTTATGGACTTCCATATTAGGTTTGACCCTAATCCGGCATATTTTCGTCGTCCTATCTCTAGGAGTGCGACCAACTCCGCTTAACTATGCTAGATCTACTCTTAAACAGGGACTTTTGCTCCACTGCCTAAGCACATCAATACTTGAATCAATATCCTGAAATATCAAAGCAAGAATTAGAAACACATAATTAAGAACAAATCAAGTATTTATCAATAGTTCAGAAAACAATAACAAGATCTGTCTTAGATTTCATCCCCCTCAGGTATTTGAGGGGTTTAGTTCATGTTTATAAAAGAATACATCTCAGAAGAAAGCATAAAACAAAACATAAGAAAATCCCAAAACTCCTTGAAGGAAATTGAAGGGAGGATCTTCCATCTTGAGTATGAATCCGGCTTCTTGAGATGGATCAACAGGCTGTCTTCGAGTAAATCCCACAATTCGGCCCTCTCTGGCTTTGCTCCTCAGCCTCCCCTTTTAGGTTACAATTAGGGTGTTTATATAGGCTTTCAGAATGTCTTTCTTTGCCTCTAAGTATCCTTTTCTGAGTGGAATTAAAATAGGTCACGGCAGGGACACGCCTGTGTGGTAGGATCGTATGAATCGAGCCCAGGCCGTGTTCGGGTCTGCTAAAGTGGCACGACCGTGTGGTAATCTCCAGGCTGTGTGGACTTATTACTTTGGCCCATTTTCTCCGTTTTTGGCCCGTTTCTCGCTCTTTTCATTCTTCGATGCTCTCCTAAGTATAAAACATGAATTTAAAGGATTAGGAGCATCAAATTCCACAATTCAGGGGATAAATCATCCAAAAGTATGCTAAATGTGGGATTAAAATATGTACATATTACGGCTTATCAAATACCCCCACACTTAAGCATTTTTTTATCCTCAAGCAAAATTCTCAACTCACAATTAAAATGAACTTCCTCAACTCATAATATTCATTAATAGTGTTTATCATAATTCATAGGTAATTCATATATTGATAATTTAACAAAAAGGGTTCTAAATATTCAAACAATCAAAGTCATAATTTTTAAAATATGAAAACATAGGTGTTTCCCCTTACCTAAATAATTACCTTTAATTCAAAATCAACAAGGGTTGACATCCTCACTAAAGATTCACTCAAATCACTCAAAGTGTTTAGGGTTCAAAATTAAGCACTCAATAGTCGAACATGAAAAGTTAATCCCATAGGCTTGCATAAAAATCAAATCTCCACCACTATAGAATGAAATGATACACAGATCAAAAGGTCATTTAAGGGTTGTAACGGGGCTTCGGTTAAAGGCGTGGATAAAAGCTGAATTAAAGGGTTAGAATCGAGATTGAATTAAAAAAATTACCTAACTAGAAAGATGAACTAAGACTCGAATAATTACATCATTTGAAATTTCATAACATAAGCTTCTTCTCAAGATGTGGAATTTAAATGTATAAGCTCAGTTAACATAGAACTAATGATGAATATACTTTGATTTTTTTTTAAGAACAAATGAAATTCAATAATAGAATTTAACAACTGAAATGGAAAACATAGTTAAACAACTTCTCAAATCAAATCTCAACAAAAAAGAGTTAATTCAATAGGGAAAAATTCTTTATGAATAAAAGAGAATGAGTTTTTTTTGGGTTAATTTTTTTGGGTTAATGTTGAGGGTGAATCAATGAAAGGATTGTTAGGATCAAAGGGGTTTACTAAGGGTTAAACATGAAGGTAGGCTTTTTTGGGAGTAAGTGGGTTAAAACCTAGGTGCCTTTATCATTTCAGTATATCAAATCAATGATGTGGTCTTGACATGTATAATCGAAGCAAGTTCTAGAATAACAAATCAATGTCGACACACTCATAATCAATAAAGTGAGCAAGAAAAGAATGTATGCTTTAAAAGGCTCAAAATCTCACAAAAATTATGGGTTTTGATATCAACCTTGTAAATTTCAAACTTCAAGGTAATAATTATATTCAGGTAGCCAACCTAACAAGTTTTTAATTCTAAAAATAGACTCATCATGCTTGATTCTCTAGTCTCATAAAGTGCACAATTATCAATGACTTAATCCAAAACATATCCATAAAAATCATGAATCAAAGTAAATTTTATTCTAATAGTAATATGAGAAAATTACTTAAGAACAAGACATAATTCAGGGATTTGAGAATTATGCAAAAAGTTAGGAACTTTTCAAAATAAAATTCACCCCCCACACTTAAGATGTACATTGCCCTCAATGTACAAAGATATATATATCTAGAGATTAATAGCATGAAATCATAAGAGATATAGAGAAGTGAAACTTCCTGAATTTTGGATAGATTCCTTGGAGGATGATCAATGATGAATGATTGTGTGTCAGAGTCTTAAAAGTTTATAAAAAGAATGATCGAGCCTAGAAACTAACTATGACAATGATTCAGGCAAGCTCACCTATCGAACAGTGGTTTCGGGACAACAAATCCAACGTAAGAAAATTTATCTTTATTATATTTTTATGGTCTACGATTTCACGAAAAGATTTCTTGAAAATTTCGTTCGAAAATTTCGACGTTTGGGCACTCAATTTAGTTAAAAGGACTAAATTGTAAAAAGTGCAAAAGTTGAGTTCTACATGTTAGAGGTGTTCAATTGTTATGAAATTTTAAATTTGAGGTCCTTAAATGATAATTAGACCATTGGTTAAGTTGGTGGACAAAAATGGACATGGATGGGTATGTTTCAAAAGATTTTTTAAGGGGCATTTTGGTAATTTAGTGAATTAAATGAATTAAAAACAACATTTAAATGCCAAATATGTCCATCTTCTTCATTAGGACGAAATTACAAGGGTTCTCCATAGCTAGGGTTTGTTTCAAGCTTCCAAGCTCCATAGTAAGTGATTCCAAGCCCCGTTTTTAATGTTCTTTACGTTTTTGGAATCCTGGTAACTTGGTTAACTTATTCTAGCAATAATTTAACCTAGGGTTCATATCTGGAAAAATACCCATAGGTGAAATATGTTTACTTTGATGTTTTATGATAGAATAAGAAGGCTGAAATTATGTTAAACAACTTTTGCTGAGCGATTTTACGTGAAAACGAGTAAAACGACATAATCGGTACAAATACCTAATGTTCATAAGAACATGTTAGAGTGAGATTTTAATGTTGCTATAGAGGGAAAAATGATCATCATGTTATAAAACATAAGAATAAGGGCCGAAGTTTAATTTTCGACTATTGGGGCAAAAGTATAAATATGTAAAAGTTTAGGGGCAAAATTGTAATTTTGCAAAAGTTTGAGTTAGGGATTGTTTTGTGTAGTACATTAATTAAATAAGTGAAATGTGATGTTTTAGACCCCGAAAATCGAGATTTGGACCTAGAACTGGAGGAAAATCAAAAAATCGAGAAAGTTGGTAAAATGAATGTTTCAGCTTTCGAGGTAAGTTCGTGTGTTAATAATAATGCAATACCATGCTTGAATTGTAATTTTCTATTGATATGGCATAAATTGTATGATTTAATATGTTTAGGAGAAGTTGATGGATGGTATGTATGGTATGGAAAATGTGATGTTTGTTGTGTCATGTGAAATTGAATGGCAAATTAATGTTACAAGAATTGAATGTTAAATTAATATTACATGGGTTGTATGAGTTGCTACACGGTTGTACCTGACGAGATTTCGACAAGAAAGTTTATATGTAAATAATGCATTTATTTTACTTGTACAATACCTATTTTGGTAGATATTATGGAAATCATTGGGTGATAACTAAAATATGAAGATGAATGGAATGGGAAATTCTCGATTGAACCTTCGAAAAATCGAGAGTTACGGACAATATGTAGCTAGGTCACACGAGTGATAAGGGACCTTCACCATGTGCACAAGAAAGCTACTAGATGGTAAAATTTGATATGTAGCTAGGCCACATGGATGATAAGGGACTTTCACCATGTGTGCAAGAAAGCTACGGGATAATAATTTCATATGTAACTAGGTCACATGTGTAATACTGTGTGTATACCATGTGTACAAGAAAGTTACGGGTTATGAGTAGCTAGGTCACATGAGTGGTTCCTAATGTTGGACACCATGTAGACAAGAAAGCTACGAGATGGAATGGCTAGGTCACATGGGTGATAAGGGACCTTCACCATGTGTAAAAGAAAGCCGAATTATGTGTAGGTGGAGCTATGTGCTATGACCACCGAGTATCGGGCGTTTTCCGAAGGGGTTCAACGAGATAATTTACTAATGATGATTGGTGTGATCATGTTATGAATAAGTGCAAGTGTGAATGTGACCAATTGAGAAATGTGGCAAATGTACGTATGAACAATATGTTCGATATGTAATCATAAATTGGAAAGGTTTGTATAAGCAAGTGATGAACATAACTAAAGTGAAAGAGAGAGCAAAAATTTACAATAAAACTGTTTGGATAGAAACAGTGACATGGGTTTGAAAAATCACTAAAAATAGTAGAGATTGAATTATAAGTTGGATAAGATATTGGTTTAAAGCCTATTTGGTCTATTTTCATATAAAAGAAACATAGCAAACAAATGATTCGTATATTCTGAGATATTTGAATTTCTGTGAGACTGGTTCAGAATGATTACGTGATCCCCTATTCTACCTTGGAAAAATCATTAAAAATTGTAAAAAAAGATAATTGTGGGATATAATCTATATGCCTGAAATTCTGAATGAGTCTATTTTCAAATGAACTAAATAAGAAGGTCATATAAACTCTGTACAAGGAGAAAATTGATTCGTAGTGAAGAGAGGTCAGAATAGTCAAACAGTAAAATAGGGGAATCTTTAATGAATAAATTGTAGCAATTCGCTAAGCCAAAAATTCTGGAAATTTAATGGTTTGAAGATATATGAGTCTAGTTTTAGGAAAAATTAGCGGTTTGAAATTCAGAGCTCTGTAGCTCATGAAATAAATAATTTAGTGACAGCAATTGAAGTAGATAGATTAATGTGAACATGAGTAATAAGGTATAAGCATGTGATTTAATGATTGTATCAATTTGAGAACTTGTTGTGAGGATTTGTCATGTTGAGGCTTTGGTAAGACTACAAGTGAGTAAGTTGGGAAAGTAAGAACTTAGCATTATTTATGCAAGTTATGACAGCTTAGTAGTAAGCTAAATTCATTGCTAATGCTTATTATTTTTACATGTGAACTTGCTAAGCTTTATAAGCTTACCTCCTTTTCTTTCCCATGTTACAGAGTCCAACTAAACAAGCTCGGGTTGGAGGTCGTCGGAGATCGCTTCACACTATCAAGCTATCTATGGGTATTAACAATACATTTGGTCAAATTAATTAACACATATACAAAATGACTCGTACTCGGTTCTGGCATAGGATACGGGTAAGGAGTGTTACATTTAGTGGTATCAGAGCTATGGTTTAGTCGGTTCTCGGACTAACATAGCAAGTGTGAGAGTCTAGTTATACATGCCACCAATATGTGATAGTGTGATGCCTTCCGACGAGATTGAGGACAATCTTATTAAAAGAGAAATAATCTCCAATTGAGCTATATTCGACCATTTGATAGTGATACTGAAGTATTTGAATAAAGTGTAGCTATGATGAGTTAAACCCGGAAAAGTATGAATAAGAATTCGTAATGTGTATATGTGATAATGTGTGAAATGAAAGTTTATACAGTGATATGCTTATTCATATTTTTCTGACCTTCAAATATTGTAGCATGCTTGACTAAAATTGATAAGTGAATGTGATAAATAAGTTATTCAAATTTCGTAGAATGTATGAATGAGTGCACTTGTTTGAATGAGATAATTGGAAATTTTTATGTATGGAAAATATGGAATGATAATTGTTCGAAGTGGGTAGTATAGTTATAATGACATATGTTGATAATGAAAGATGTGTCATATGTATATATATGTGTGAGAATCGAGTTAGAGGCTGTATGACCTCGCCCCCTTACAAATGAGGTGTTTATAACGGAAATTCATGAGAATCATGTTGATTAAGTTCCTAAGTGTGGAATCAAAGAGTTCAGTTATAGAATAACTATAGATATAATCGGAGACTGAGGATGGTTGACAAGTGAAGGACAGAGTTTGAGAAATATCAGATTGACTTAAGAATTATTTGATTTATACAAATATCATAATTAGTGAAAAAAAAATAACTTTGATAAATCGACTTATTCAGATAAGATACTGAAAGGAAATGTATTAACTGGAAATTTCTTCAGAACTAAACTTCTTTAATGAAAAGCATATTGTGAGATTTACGATGGCAGAAATAATTGAAGGAATAATGTTGAAACACAAGATACCAGATTATGGCAGTCTTTTCCGAGGTATTCTGTATGTTTAACTGTTCTTGGAAATATTTTTTTTTTGGTTACTGCCCCACTAATAAAATCCTTATTTTATGGGAGTGCTTTCTAATCACGATGTATAAATAAAAGTATTGGTAGCCGATTGGTACATAATATGTATTGCTCTATGTCTCTTTGGCATTCCATTACATTCCATCTAATGGGACTTTATGAAAATACGCATGATGATATAAATCTGTTTCTCCTAATTGATGCTCTATTCAATATACATATATGGGAAAGCTAAATAAGACCCTGCATTTTAACGAAGGCTAAAATAAAAGTTCTTTAGCACTGACTATGAGATAGTAAATATTATGAGAAAGAACTAAACCACTCTTCTGGTAAGATTTTCGAGGACGGAAATCCTAAAAGGGGGGAGAAATGTAACATCCCGAATTAGGGCCTAGTCGGAACAGTGGTTTCGGGACAACAAATCCAACGTAAGAAAATTTATCTTTATTATATTTTTATGGTCTATGATTTCACGAAAAGATTTCTTGAAAATTTCGTTCGAAAATTTCGACGTTTGGGCACTCAATTTAGTCAAAAGGACTAAATTGTAAAAAGTGCAAAAGTTGAGTTCTACATGTTAGAGGTGTTCAATTGTTATGAAATTTTAAATTGGAGGTCCTTAAATGATAATTAGACCATTGGTTAAGTTGGTGGACAAAAATGGACATGGATGGGTATGTTTCAAAAGATTTTTTAAGGGGCATTTTGGTAATTTAGTGAATTAAATGAATTAAAAACAAAATTTAAATGCCAAATATGTCCATCTTCTTCATTAGGATGAAATTAGAAGGGTTCTCCATAGCTAGGGTTTGTTTCAAGCTTCCAAGCTCCATAATAAGTGATTCTAAGCCCCGTTTTTAATGTTCTTTACGTTTTTGGAATCCCGGTATCTTAGTTTAACTTATTCTAGCAATAATTTAACCTAGGGTTCATATTTGGAAAACTACCCATAGGTGAAATATGTTTACTTTGATGTTTTATGATAGAATAAGAAGGCTGAAATTATGTTAAACAACTTTTGCTAAGCGATTTTACGTGAAAACGAGTAAAACGACATAATCGGTAAAAATACCTAATGTTCATAAGTACATGTTAGAGTGAGATTTTGATGTTGCTATAGAGAGAAAAATGATCATCATGTTATAAAACATAAGAATAAGGGCCGAAGTTTAATTTTCGACTATTGGGGCAAAAGTGTAAATATGTAAAAGTTTAGGGGCAAATTTGTAATTTTGCAAAAGTTTGAGTTAGGGACTATTTTGTGTAGTACATTAATTAAATAAGTGAAATGTGATGTTTTAGACCCCGAAAAACGAGATTTGGACCTAGAACTGGAGAAAAATCAAAAAATCGAAAAAGTTGGTAAAATGACTGTTTCGGCTTTCAAGGTAAGTTCGTGTGTTAATAATAATGGAATACCATGCTTGAATTGTAATTTTCTATTGATATCGCATAAATTGTATGATTTAATATGTTTAGGAGAAGTTGATGGATGGTATGTATGGTATGGAAAATGTGATGTTTGTTGTGTCATGTGAAATTGAATGGCAAATTAATGTTACAAGAATTGAATGTTAAATTAATATTACATGGGTTGTATGAGTTGCTACACGGTTGTACCTGACGAGATTTCGACAAGAAAGTTTATATGTAAATAATCATTTATTTTACTTGTACAATACTTATTTTGCTAGATATTATGGAAATCATTGGGTGATAACTAAAATATGAAGATGAATGGAATGGGAAATTCTCGATTGAACCTTCGGAAAATCGAGAGATACGGACAATATGTAGCTAGGTCACACGAGTGATAAGGGACCTTCACCCTGTGCACAAGAAAGCTACTAGATGGCAAAATTTGATATGTAGCTAGGCCACATGGATGATAAGGGACTTTCACCATGTGTGCAAGAAAGCTACGGGATAATAATTTCATATGTAACTAGGTCACATGTGTAATACTGTGTGTATACCATGTGTACAAGAAAGTTATGGGTTATGAGTAGCTAGATCACATGAGTGGTTCCTAGTGTTGGACACCATGTAGACAAGAAATGTAACATCCCGAAATTGGGCCTAGTAGGAATGGGCCTTGGGTTTTAGGAAAATTTATGAATATTATTTTGTTACTTGTGTTAGCTCGGGTATAATTTTTATTGTGGGCTTAGTATAGTTTTGTGAAGGTTTGGATTTAGTTATGAAGCTAGAATAATTCTTAGTATTGTATATTTAGTAAAGTGGATTAGGTGAACTTGACACTTAAGTTAATTTAAGTGTTAAATTTAGCACATGAGGAGTTAGTGGCAAAGTGGTTATGGCATTTGAATGGGTAGCTTGAGGATAGATGTTCGATTAGCATGATGAGCATTTTGAAGACTTTATTTTTATGCACCTTACATTAAGTGTTGGTCAACTATAATTAAGATAAGTTTGGACTTTATCATTTATGGATAGTAGACCAAAGGGAAAAGGTAAGTTAGTAGTTATGGTAAGGAATCAAGTTGTTATGGAAGGTTTGGGGGACAAAAGGCATGAAGAGTGGGTGTTGTTTTGGAAGCTTTTCCATGGTCATTTGACCATGAACCTAGACGGCATAAGGGGCTAAGGGAGTGGTTTAATTGTGTTGGAAATTATGGGGTTGATAAGGAAGAATTAAGGAGGAAAAAGGGGGATTGTGTAGGCTATTGTGTTGGCCGAATTTTGGTATGGGATTAGGGAGGTTTTAGTTGGCCAAAAAGTTGTCAATTTGTGCATTTTTCCTTTGTCCAATATTTTTTTCTCTTAGCCGAATTTGTCTATTGGCATTTGGCAAAAACTTTGCTTTGTTTGGCCTTTGCATTTGACCAAATAGGTACTTTTATTTCTTCTTTTCCTCTCAAGTTTTACTCTCTTTTGATACCAAAATATTGTCACTTTTGAAGACATTTATCATTTCTTTTCTTCCTCTCTAGTGCCGAACACATCTTTCACCAAAAGCATTCTCTCTTATTTTCTTTTTCTTTTCTTTTTCATTCTATTTCTCTCTTCTCTTTCCCTCTCATAGCCGAAACTATCCTATATCTTTTCATCATTTTTCTTTCTTTTCTTTCTTTTGTTAAAGCCGAAATCATCATTCTTTTTCTTTTAAGTTGTTAAGGCCGAATTTCTTTATAGTTCAAATAAGAGTTAATCAATCATCGTGTTCGGGTAAGGCTTTTCTATCAATGGTTTCTTCTTTATTTTCTTTGGATTAATCGATTTTAGGAATCTAATTCGCTTATTTCTCCGTGGCTAAATCTTTGAAGGAGGATTTCGGGGTTTCTTGTAGTCGACGTTTAGGGAGAGATCGTTCGGGTTTTGATTAATCCAAGGTAAGAAGATGTTGATATTCGGCCAAAGGCCATATCTTTTAGTGATAACCGATTTCTCACATAGTGATATGTAGGTTCTGTCGACGTGTAGGCAAGAGTCGGAAATCCTAAATATTCTATCGCTCTTTGTGTTTGCAAGATGTGTAACTTATACTAAACTTCTAATAGATTAATAGCTTTATTGATAAAAAAGTGTTTATAAAGAAATATAAATGATTATGGCTTCGGGTACCATTCAATGGTACGGTGAATTGAGGTACGTTATTCCTTCGTACTATATATGATTTTAATATGAAACATATTCGATAGTTGATTATGATTTTGGGATAATGTACAAGGCATGATATTTGCATCGTTAATAATGCTATATGCATAATATGAAATGTGTCCGATTCCGATATGATTATGGGGTATATGGTATGATATTGAAATAATATGTTATTGCATGGGCATACGGGTAATATTGAAAGGGGAAGTGTTCCGGTGGTTTTACCACATTATCCGGTGACTTCGGTCACGATATTATGAATCCGATGACTTTGGTCACGATATTATGAATCCGGTGACTTCGGTCACATACTATGAATCCGGTGACTCTGTCACAATTATCCGGTGGCTATGCCACGATTATAAGGGCGATGTGCATGTTGACTGCAGCAACTGCCTTCGATGGTGTGTAGCGGATGGAGGGTCGATTTAGTAATCCCCACGGTGTGATTGGTAGGTACGGGTGGTGTGTAGCGGATGGATATCTAAGTTGGGTTCGGGATTGCATTTCATTTTATATGTACATGTGAATTGATAAATTATTATTTGCTATATTATGGGCTTTATTGCTATGATCGATTGGACTTTTAGTGTATTGTTACACATTGAATCTGTTGACTCACCCCTCGTGGGATATCTTTTCAGGTGATGCTCGGACCGGGTTGGAGTGGATACGAGGTGGCCCATGCAAAAGAGGATTTTCTTTATACAATTTATGTTTCAGTATTTTAAGTATTTAATTATTGTAATAAGGGCCATTTTAAGTATTTAAGGATTTTTATTATGTTTTAAGTTAAATTGTCGATTACATTATTATTTGAAAATGTTTTATTTTAAACAACTTAATTTTATTTGGAACTTTAATTACACAATGTTTTAGTAAATACAACAAAATTTATATGTTTTTAACTCTAAGTCAAAAGTTATTCAAATGTTTTCCGTAGTGGCATTTCAAATTCGGTCATAGCGAATGGGCCGGGTTTGGGGTGTTACAAGAAAGCTACGAGATGGAATGGCTAGGTCACATGGGTGATAAGGGACCTTCACCATGTGTAAAAGAAAGCCGAATTACGTGTAGGTGGAGCTATGTGCTATGACCACTGAGTATCGGGCGTTTTCCGAAGGGGTTCAACGAGATAATTTACTAATGATGATTGGTGTGATCATGTTATGAATAAGTGCAAGTGTGAATGTGACCAATTGAGAAATGTGGCAAATGTACGTATGAACAATATGTTCAATATGTAATCAGAAATTGGAAAGGTTTGTATAAGCAAGTGATGAACATAACTAAAGTGAAAGAGAGAGCAAAAATTTACAATAAAACTGTTTGGATAGAAACAGTGACATGAGTTTGAAAAATCACTAAAAATAGTAGAGATTGAATTGTTAGTTGGATAAGATATTGGTTTAAAGCCTATTTGGTCTATTTTCATATAAAAGAAACATAGCAAACAAATGATTCGTATATTTTGATATATTTGAATTTCTATGAGACTGGTTCAGAATGATTACGTGATCCCCTGTTCTACCATGGAAAAATCATTAAAAATTGTAAAAAAAAATAATTGTGGGATATAATCTATATGCCTGAAATTCTGAATGAGTCTATTTTCAAATGAACTAAATAAGAAGGTCATATAAACTCTGTACAAGGAGAAAATTGATTCGTAGTGAAGAGAGGTCAGAATAGTCAAACAGTAAAATAGGGGAATCTTTAATGAATAAACTATAGCAATTGGCTAAGCCAAAAATTCTGGAAATTTAATCGTTTGAAGATATGTGAGTCTAGTTTTAGGAAAAATTAGCGGTTTGAAATTCAGAGCTTTGTAGCTCATGAAATAAATAATTTAGTGACAGCAATTCAAGTAGATAGATTAATGTGAACATGAGTAATAAGGTATAAGCATGTGATTTAATGATTGTATCAATTTGAGAACTTATTGTGAGGATTTGTCATGTTGAGGCTTTGATAAGACTACAAATGAGTAAGTTGGGAAAGTAAGAACTTAGAATTATTTATGCAAGTTATGACAGCTTAGTAGTAAGCTAAATTCATTGCTAATGCTTATTATTTTTACATGTGAACTTGCTAAGCTTTATAAGCTTAACCCCTTTTCTTCCCCATGTTACAGAGTCCTACTAAACAAGCTCGGGTTGGAGGTTGTCAGAGATCGCTTCACACTATCAAGCTATCTATGGGTATCTTTATTTATAAATGATTTAAGTTATGGCATGTATAGGCGCTTGACTAAGTCATTTTGTATATGTGTTAATTAATTTGACCAAATGTATTGTTAAGTCTGGTAATGACTCGTACTCGGTTCTGGCATAGGATACGGGTAAGGGGTGTTACATTTAGTGGTATCAGAGCTATGGTTTAGTCGGTTCTCGGACTAACATAGCAAGTGTGAGAGTCTAGTTATACATGCCACCAATATGTGATAGTGTGATGCCTTCCGACGCGATTGAGGACAATCTTATTAAAAGAGAAATACTCTCCAACTGAGCTATATTCGACCATTTGATAGTGATACTGAAGTATTTGAATAAAGTGTAGCTATGATGAGTTAAACCCGGAAAAGTATGAATAAGAATTTGTAATGTGTATATGTGATAATGTGTGAAATGAAAGTTTATACAGTGATATGCTTATTCATATTTTTCTGACCTTCAAATACTGTAGCATGCTTGACTAAAATTGATTAGTGAATGTGATAAGTAAGTTATTCAAATTTCGTAGAATGTATGAATGAGTGCACTTGTTTGAATGAGATAATTGGAAATTTTTATGTATGGAAAATATGGAATGATAATTGTTCGAAGTGGGTAGTATAGTTATAATGACATATGTTGATAATGAAAGATGTGTCATATGTATATATATGTGTGAGAATCGAGTTAGAGGCTGTACGACCTCGCCCCCTTACCGATGAGGTGTTTATAATGGAAATTTATGAGAATCATGTTGATTAAGTTCCTAACTGTGGAATCAAAGAGTTCAATTATAGAATAACTATAGATATAATCGGAGGCTGAGGATGGTTGACAAGTGAAGGACAGAGTTAGAGAAATATCAGATTGACTCAAGAATTATTTGATTTATACAAATATCATAATTAGTGAAAAAAATTAACTTTGATAAATCGACTTATTTAGATAAGATACTGAAAGGAAATGTATTAACTGGAAATTTCTTCAGAACTAAACTTCTTTAATGAAAAGCATATTGTGAGATTTACGATGGCAGAAATAATTGAAGGAATAATGTTGAAACGTAAGATACCAGATTATGGCAGTCTTTTCCGAGGTATTCTGTATGTTTAACTGTTCTTGGAAATATTTTTTTTGGTTACTGCCCCACTAATAAAATCCTTATTTTATGGGAGTGCTTTCTAATCACGATGTATAAATAAAAGTATTGGTACCCGACTGGTACATAATATGTATTGCTCTATGTCTCTTTGGCATTCCATTACATTCCATCTAATGGGACTTTATGAAAATACGCATGATGATATAAATCTGTTTCTCCTAATTGATGCTCTATTCAATATACATATATGGGAAAGCTAAATAAGACCCTGCATTTTAACGAAGGCTAAAATAAAAGTTCTTTAGCACTGACTATGAGATAGTAAATATTATGAGAAAGAACTAAACCACTCTTCTGGTAAGATTTTCGAGGACAGAAATCCTAAAAGGGGGGAGAAAT
Source organism: Gossypium australe (assembly GCA_005393395.2). Taxonomy (NCBI): domain Eukaryota; kingdom Viridiplantae; phylum Streptophyta; class Magnoliopsida; order Malvales; family Malvaceae; genus Gossypium; species Gossypium australe. Next base: position 76,611,397 of record CM016617.1, read on the forward strand.
GTAACATCCCGAATTAGGGCCTAGTCGGAACAGTGGTTTCGGGACAACAAATCCAACGTAAGAAAATTTATCTTTATTATATTTTTATGGTCTATGATTTCACGAAAAGATTTCTTGAAAATTTCGTTCGAAAATTTCGACGTTTGGGCACTCAATTTAGTCAAAAGGACTAAATTGTAAAAAGTGCAAAAGTTGAGTTCTACATGTTAGAGGTGTTCAATTGTTATGAAATTTTAAATTGGAGGTCCTTAAATGATAATTAGACCATTGGTTAAGTTGGTGGACAAAAATGGACATGGATGGGTATGTTTCAAAAGATTTTTTAAGGGGCATTTTGGTAATTTAGTGAATTAAATGAATTAAAAACAAAATTTAAATGCCAAATATGTCCATCTTCTTCATTAGGACGAAATTACAAGGGTTCTCCATATCTAGGGTTTGTTTCAAGCTTCCAAGCTCCATAGTAAATGATTCCAAGCCCCGTTTTTAATGTTCTTTACGTTTTTTGGAATCCCGGTAACTTGGTTTAACTTATTCTAGCAATAATTTAACCTAGGGTTCATATTTGGAAAAATACCCACAGGTGAAATATGTTTACTTTGATGTTTTATGATAGAATAAAAAGGCTGAAATTATGTTAAACAACTTTTGCTGAGCGATTTTACGTGAAAACGAGTAAAATGACATAATCGGTAAAAATACCTAATGTTCATAAGTACATGTTAGAGTGAGATTTTGATGTTGCTATAGAGGGAAAAATGATCATCATGTTATAAAACATAAGAATAAGGGCCGAAGTTTAATTTTCGACTATTGAGGCAAAAGTGTAAATATGTAAAAGTTTAGGGGCAAATTTGTAATTTTGAAAAAGTTTGAGTTAGGGACTGTTTTGTGTAGTACATTAATTAAATAAGTGAAATGTGATTTTTTTAGACCCCGAAAAACGAGATTTGGACCTAGAACTGGAGGAAAATTGAAAAATCAAGAAAGTTGGTAAAATGACCGTTTCGGCTTTCGAGGTAAGTTCGTGTGTTAATAATAATGCAATACCATGCTTGAATTGTAATTTTCTATTGATATGGCATAAATTGTATGATTTAATATGTTTAGGAGAAGTTGATGGATGGTATGTATGGTATGGAAAATGTGATGTTTGTTGTGTCATGTGAAATTGAATGGCAAATTAATGTTACAAGAATTGAATGTTAAATTAATATTACATGGGTTGTATGAGTTGCTACACGGTTGTACCTGACGAGATTTCGACAAGAAAGTTTATATGTAAATAATGCATTTATTTTACGTGTACAATACTTATTTTGCTAGATATTATGGAAATCATTTGGTGATAACTAAAATATGAAAATGAATGGAATGGGAAATTCTCGATTGAACCTTCGAAAAATCGAGAGATACGGACAATATGTAGCTAGGTCACACGAGTGATAAGGGATCTTCACCGTGTGCACAAGAAAGCTACTAGATGCTAAAATTTGATATGTAGCTAGGCCACCAAGTATAGGGCATTTTCTGAAGGGGTTCAACGAGATAATTTACTAATGATGATTAGTGCGATCGTGTTATGAATAAGTGCAAGTTTGAATGTGACCAATTGATAAATGTGGCAAATGTACGTATGAACAATATGTTCGATATGTAATCGAAAATTGGAAAGGTTGGTATAAGCAAGTGATGAACACAACTAAAGTTATAGAGAGAGCAAAAATTTACAATAAAATTGTTTGGACAGCAACAGTGACATGAGTTTGAAAGCACATGTCTTATGCAAGTAACAATTTAAACGTTGTTTCGCTGTCGTTAATCCACTACAGGCTTAAGTTTCCTACGGGCTTTAGTCTCTAAGAACCTATTGTTTAAAGTAGCCCAATATCGGAATACAGTTCTGAAACACCCCAACCCCGGCCCACGAGCCTCGACCAGATTTGGTATGTTCCTTAAGAAAAATCGGTTCAAATTCGTTTGCACTTTGAAAAACTTTAAGTGATTTTTGAAAACGTTTTGGGTTGGGCTCAAGTTGGAAACCAATTTATTTTTGAAATATAAGTTTTTATAAAATTTCATTCTTAGTTTCAACAACTTTAAGTTAAAAGACATGCCATATTTGTTTTAAGTTTCGTTAAAAATCATTTATTTTCAGGTGTCAAAATGTTTAGGGTTTATTTTTTTAAATAATATACTTAAACTTTAATTTGATAAAATTTCGTAACATAATAACATAATTTAACGTGCATGCATAAAATAAAGTTCATACTAAGGCCTTATTACATCAAAACAAACCCAAAATAAATCAAAGTTCTTAAATAAAAATAAAATGTCTAAGTAAATAATTTCCTTGCTGAGCATGGCCACCATTAAGCTCCTGCCGACCCGGTCCATTACTGATCATCACCTGAAAAATGTTCCCACAACGGGGTGAGTCAAACAGACTCAATGTGTACACAACACCAAGTCTAAATAGATTCAGGCATATTAAGTCATACACATTCATATCAAAATATACAATTAATGATGCATTCCCAAGCCCAAGCCTAGTTACCAACCGCTACACATCACCCGTACCAACCTGCACACCGTGGGGACTACTAAGTCAACCCTCCATCCGCTACACACCATCGAAGGCAGTCGCTGCAGTCGACATGCTCATCGCCCTTATAAATTCGTGGCAGAGCCACCAGATAATATTTCATGTCATGTGACACCACATTCAGATAAATGTGACCGAAGTCACCACATTCAGATATCGTGACATAAGTCACCACATTCACTTCCCCTTTCATAATTACCCAAATGCCCATGCCATGCAAAATCATGCAACATAGTGCCTTAAGCCTTATTTCACATTCTTATCATCTTCACATTCATGGTATAACAATTCATATCATACTCATAGTGGGAGTAGGAAAACGTACCTTAGTACTTTGTACCATAGCATGGTACTTAGCCATATTTTTCACATTCTTAATAACACATATATATATTAAACATAGCCATAAATCTTATTAAGAAATAGTGTGGGGTACACACCTGATTCGCTTAATGCTTTCAATCCAAATCTCGAAAATCCGATCTAAAGCCTTAGATCTCAAGTTCCTACATTCGGCCATCACTTAAAAATTTAATGAAGACCATTCGGCCATAAATCCAAATCCCAATAGGATTATCGTAACCCAAAACTTACCTTGGTGCTGATTTCTTTATTAATCAAATCCCGAAATCGTTGCTATGTTCCTTCTTGTATTCGGCCAAGCACTAGATCACCTAAAAGATTAGTTTCGGCTTTTTAAAATAATAAGGAGTAGATCCAAACACTAAAATAGGCCTTGGCCGAATGTACATATGTACTTACCTTGTGGATCTAAATCCCGGAAACAATCACTTGATTAGGGAGTTGTCAAAATACCTATACACATATGTTAGATCCGATTCTAACATTGAATTACAATACATGGCCTTTGGCCGAATGCCTCATGACTTACCTTAAATCCCGAATGATTCTCCTTACTGTCGACTATGCTAGAAATCCTGAGATTCTCCTTCAAAAGAATTCAGCCAAAGATCATTAATGGGAATTAGTCCCTAAGTATCGGCAAGTCTACAAGAAAAAGGGATGGAAATCGAATAACATATGGTCTTACCTTAATACTACAGTCGACGGTACCCTTGCTTAAACCATAGAGATTCGGCTTGAGACTTGAGAGAATAGTCGGCTTGTATATTCAGCCTCAACAAGAGTAAAAAGGGAAAGGTATAAGGCCTTAGGGAAAATCAGCAATAGGGTGATTCGGGTTGAAAAGATGGATCAATTTCGGCAATGGGGGAGGATTAAGGTTTCGGCTTTGAATGCAATGAAGAAATCGGCTATGACTACTTGAGTTTTTTTTTTTGGCTAAAACAAATAAAAGAAAAAGAGAAGAATGGCTAGAGAATTCGGCAGAGGCTTCAAAAGAAAAGAAAATAGGTAGAATGGCCTTACTCCCTTCCTTAGCCGAAAATATCACCTTCAGTCTCCCCTATTCGGCCAACACTATCAATTCCCTTACTTTTCTCTCCATCTAAAATTTGATAAATAAATAATCTATTATTTATCTCTTATCACTTACACAAAATAAATGGAAATAATCCAACTTTTATCTTTCTAATTAAACCGAAAATTACAAAGAATTATCCTCATTTATCTCTTATTTAGCCGAATTTTAAAGAGAATAAAACTCCTCCCTTAAGTTCCTTAGGGCCGTCCACCTTCTCTACTCCTTGTAGAAAAAATAAAATCCTTTATTTGCTTCCCACGTTGCTCAAACCTAGGCCCATTGTACATGCTTGTGGCGTCATTCCCAGAGGGTTTAAGTGGCGCCTCCAAGCCACTTAGACAAGCCCAATTGTATGTCATATCTCACATACAATTTCTCTTAAGGCCCTATTAACTTAGCTTCCTCTTTTAGACTTAAAACTCAATATTTTCTAAATCTTTCTCCTATACTTTAGGGTTCCAAAAATTCATAAAAACACATTCATAAACCCAAAAGCATACTTTCACATTCAATTAAGCAATAATGCATAAGCCATACTTCGGGATATTACAGTTCTACCCTCCTTAAAATAATTTCGTCCTCGAAATTACCTGGCTGAAATAGGTGAGGGTATTGCTGTCGTATTGCCTCTTCTGGCTCCCACGAAGCTTCTTCTGATCCATGATTTCGCCATAACACTTTGACTAAAGGCACTGATTTCCGTCGTAACACTTTCACATCTCGTTCTAGAATCTGAATTGGCTCTTCCTCGTAGGATAAATCTGGCCTTATCTCCACTTCTTCCACCGGAACTACATGAGATGGATCCGATCGATAACGACGTATCATGGACACATGAAATACGTCGTGCATCTGCTTTAACTCCGGTGGCAACTCCAACTGATATGCCACTGGTCCAACTCGTTTCAAAACCTTATAAGGTCCTATAAACCTTGGACTTAACTTCCCTTTTCGGCCAAATCTCATCACCTTCTTCCAAGGCGAAACTTTGAGAAATACTTGATCTCCTACATCGAATTCTATTTCTATCCGTTTGAGATCCGCATAGGATTTCTGTCTATCAGACGCTTCCTTCAACCGTGCCCGAATTATCTCAACCTTCTCTTCAGATTCTGCCACTAACTCTGGACCCAAAACTCGACGTTCTCCTAATTCTGTCCAGCACGTAGGAGTTCGGCACTTCCGTCCATACAGTGCTTCATACGGTGCCATCCGAATGCTAGCTTGATAACTGTTGTTATAGGCAAACTCAGCTAAAGGCAAATATTCTTCCCAACTTCCTCTGAAGTCTAACACACAGCCTCTCAACATATCCTCCAACACTTGGATTACTCGTTCAGATTGCCCATATGACTGTGGATGAAAAGCCGTAGTGAAATCCAATTTGGTACCCAAAGCCTGATGTAGAGCTTTCCAAAACCGAGAGGTAAACCTTGGGTCTCTATCCGAAATGATCGATAGTGGAACTCTATGCAACCTTACAATTTCAGACACATACAACTTCGCCAACTTTTGCAGAGAATAGTCAACTCTCACTGGAATGAAGTGTGCAGACTTTGTTAAACGATCCACTATCACCCATACCGAGTCCTTTTTAGTAGGCGTAAAGGGAAACCCACTAACGAAGTCCATGGTAATTCTCTCCCACTTCCACTGCGGAATCATTATCGGTTGAAGTAGTCCTGACGGAACTTGGTGTTCAGCCTTAACTTGCTGACACGTCAAGCACTTGCCTACAAATTCAGTAACTTCTTTCTTAAGTCCTGGCCACCAAAACTGTTCCCTTAAATCTTTGTACAACTTACTTCCTCCAGGATGCATAGCATAAGGGCTACTATGCGATTCCTGAAGAATTTTCCGCCTTGACTCCTGATCCTTAGGCATACTGATCTTACCCTTGAAGCACAATACTCCCTCGTCATTAATACCATAGTCCTCCAACTCCTCACTCTGTACTTGTTGTAGCTTAACACTTAATTCATCATCAACCAACTGTCCCTTCTTCACTTCATTCAACCACGTCGGCTTAACTTGCAGCTCTGCCAGCAGATTTCCATCATCATACAAACTTAGGTGTGCGAACATCGCCCTCAGATCCGACACTACTTTCTTAGGGCATCCGCCACTACATTCGCCTTGCTCAGATGATACTCTATCGAACAATCATAGTCCTTTAGCAATTTAACCCACCTTCGCTGTCTCAAGTTTAACTCCTTCTGAGTCAACAAATACTTAAGACTCTTGTGGTCTGTGTAAATCACTGACCTTTCTCCATAAAGATAATGCCTCCACACCTTAAGACCAAAGACCACTGCTGCCAATTCCAAATCATGAGTTGGGTAGCTAACCTCATGTGGCCTCAATTGCCGAGACGCATACGCGACTACCTTGCCGTCTTGCATCAGAACGCACCCTAATCCTGTGTGAGAAGCATTACAGTACACCACAAAATCCTTTCCTGCCTCCGGCTGAATCAAGATCGGAGCTTCGGTCAAAACCCTCTTAAGCTTCTCAAAGCTCTCCTGTTGCTTATTTGTCCAAACGAAAGGTACCTCCATCCTCAACAACTTCATCAAAGGTGCAGCAATCGATGAGAACCCTTCCACAAACCTTCTGTAGTAGCCTACCAATCCCAAGAAACTGCGAATCTCTGCCACCGACCTAGGTGGTTTCCAATCTAACACCGCTTCAATCTTCCTAGGATCCACCCTTATTCCTTTTGCAGACACTACATGCCCTAAGAATGCTACTTCCTTAAGCCAGAATTCACACTTGCTGAATTTGGCATAGAGCTTCTTCTCCCTTAACACCTGCAACACAATCCGGAGATGCTCATCATGTTCTGCCTCAGACTTGGAATACACCAGAATGTCGTCGATGAACACAACGACGAACCTATCCAAGTATGGTTGAAAAACCCGGTTCATCATATCCATGAACGCAGCTGGGGCATTCGTCAACCCAAACGGCATTACAACAAACTCAAAATGCCCATACCTTGTTCAAAAGGCTGTCTTATGGATACCCACTTCCTTCACCTTAAGTTGATGATATCCAGACCTTAGATCTATCTTTGAGAAAACCGCTGCTCCCTTAAGCTGGTCGAACAAGTCGTCTATCCTTGGCAAAGGATACTTGTTCTTGATGGTCAACTTGTTCAACTGACGATAGTCTATGCACATACGCATAGTTCTGTCCTTTTTCTTCACAACCAAGACCGGTGCTCCTCATGGAGATACACTGGGTCGAATGAATCCACGATCAAGCAACTCTTGAATTTGAGCCTTGAGCTCAACCAACTCCTTTGGTGCCATTCTGTACAGAGCGATTGACACAGGAGCTGTACCAGGCAGCAGATCAATCCCAAACTCTACCTCCCTATCCGGGGGTATTCCAGGTAACTCCTCCGGAAAGACATCCACAAACTCCCTTACAGTTCTAACTCCGCTAACTCCTACCTCTTTCGTATCCAATGCACTAACAAAGGCCAAGAACGCCTTGCAACCTTTCCGAACCATCTTATCAGCCTTTAGTGCTGAAACTACATTAGACAAGTAGTTTCTTCTTTCTCCTATCATAGCTACCACCTCATCCTCTTGCGTCCTTAACTCCATTTGTTTAGCGCCACAATCCAATATAGCTCGATGCTCCACTAGCCAGTCCATACCGAGTATAAGGTCGAACTCTCCGAAAGGTAGTTCCATTAAGTCGGCAGCAAATACTATTCCTTGAATTTCTAGAGGCACTTTCCGAAAGATCTTATTCACCACTACAGTTTGACCTAGTGGGCTTACTACAGTCATCTCCCTATCAGAAATTTCAGAGACTATGTCTAGAGTTTCCACTACTCTACATGCAACATACGAATGGGTCGAGCCCACATCAATCAAAGCAAAATAGGGCTTGCCAAATATAAGGAACGTACCGGTTATGACGTCCGGCGCCTCTCCATCTTCCCTACGGCGAACTGCATATACCAAGCCCGGCTGTCTCGCCTCAGTATTATTATTAGCACCTCTGCCAAGTGTTCCACGTCCTCTTCCAGCGCCATTACTTCGACCATTCGGACCACGACCTCGCTGAGGCTGCTGACCACCTCTACCAGCCTGATTAACATTCTGAGCCACTGGTCGATTCCCATCCGGCCTCATAGGATAGTCCTTAATATATGGTCCTTTGACCCACACTTAAAACATCCTCCAGTCTTTTTCCAACACTCTCCTAAGTGTTTCTTCCCACACTGATCACAAGTACGATATTGCCCTCCAATACCAGCTTGCTGACCTCGCGGTCCATCAACTCTAGGCCTTTTCTGAACATTCCCAGATGATCCTGACGGCCCAAATCCTCTTTTCTGCTTGTTCCGATCAGAGTGCTGCCTTACAGAGTCTTTAATTCCTTCCGCTATCTTAGCTTTCTCTACCAACGCAGAAAACTCCCGCTCTTGGTGTGGAGCGACTAACAATCTCAAGTCATCCCTTAGTCCGTCCTCAAACCGAACACATCGCTCATGCTCCGAAGCCACTACTCCTCGAGCATACCGGCTCAACCTCAGAAATCCAGCTTCGTACTCTGCCACGGACTTGTTCCCTTGAACCAGCCCCAGAAAAGCCTTCATCTGCGCATCAGTATATCTGGTTCCAACATATTTCTTTTGATATGCCGCCTTAACATATTCCCAAGTAAGATCCTCAACTGTGGCACCATCCCAAACTGTGAGCCACCACTGATACGCTTCATCACGTAGCAGCGCCACCATTCCTTTCAGCTTCTCCTCAGAGGTCAGATCTAACTCATCCATAATCTGTTCCGTTGCTTCCAACCAATATTCAGCTGTACTGGGTGCCACACCAGATATTCCTCGAAACATTTCAGCCCCATTGGCTCGAAGTCGCTCGGGTACAGATTTTCGAGCTCCCATATTTCCACCTGCTCCAGCCACCATTTTCAGAACTCGCAGCACAGCCTGCGATACAGCATCGTCCCCCGTCTGATCTTGCCGCTCAACACCAACAGCTGGGGGTGGTGGTGGCATGGTACCTCATTGTTAGACCCTTGACCCGACCTAACGGGTTCCGACACAGTCATTCTACCTCGACCACGTCCACGACGACCGCGTCCTCTAGAACTCATATCTAATGATTGCGCTTTAATCTGATTTAAGAGAGTTTTATGAGTTAGTCTTTGTTCCACTGATTATTCACGAGGAATTTTATGAAGAGAGCTTAATAGGGATTCTTTCGATCATTCAAAGTTTCAAGTTTTCTATCCTAATTCACAGAAAAGCACATCCATTCCATAGTATCTCCCATACACATTCACTCTTCGAACATTTCTGTCCGTTCCTAACCCAGGGGTATTTTCGTCATTTGTCCTACGGGGTATTTTGGTAATAAATCGGGGTCAAGTTGAAAATTACAAAAGTCATTTCAAAATTTTAAAAACTTATGGGTATTTTTAAAAGAAAGATTTTCTAAAACAAAGGTAGGGTCAAAATTTCGGAAAGCAGGTCATTTTGGTAATTTTGTCAATCGGGGGTATTTTCGTAAATTTTCAAATCAGGGTATTTTGGACTTTCGTAAAATAGGGTTTTGGGATACTTTTACAGAGTAAGAAAATTTTATTAAAATCAAGGGTAATAAGGTAAATTTTAAAACTAAGGGCATTTTAGTAAATTTACCGCTAGGGGTATTTTAGTAATTTTGGAAATCAAAAATATTTCAGAAAGATTTATAAAAATAGTCTTTACAAATTAAAAGGAAATTTTTTTTAAGAGTTTTAAAACTAGGGTTTCCATAAAAACACGGCTAGTCCCTTTCGGGTTTTAGTTATGGGTTTAGCCCGTGAATAAGTCCTCTTGGTTAGGGTGAACCGTAGCTAAGCACCAGGTAGGATTCGAGTGGAGAGGAGGTGAGTCACGCGGACTGCTTAAGTACCAAGCTCCCACTGAATACCAATCCTAGACATGCGCACAATGGTTGTTACACCCTAACTTGGCGACTTAGACACAGGTTTGTTTAATTAGGCATTTAAAGTCTTATGAAATTTGTTGGGGTAAACTAGTCCTAGGGTTCAAGTACTTATCATGCTAATCTACGTTCCATTCCATTTCTACCCTTCTACACATCATAATATAAATCACACAAGGGATAAGGGTACTTACCTGGTGGACTTCGGGTCAGAGACTTAGGTGCCATGCCAGAATAACCTGCTTTTCACAGAATTTTCAAAAAATTTCTTTTGGGCTTAATTTTGAAAACGTTTTGGGCCTTAAACCCAAGGCCGAGAGTTTAAAACTAGGCTTTGATACCAAACTGAAACACCCTAAACCCGGCCCACGAGCCTCGACCAGATTTGGTATGTTCCTTAAGAAAAACCGGTTCAAATTCGTTTGCACTTTGAAAAACTTTAAGTGATTTTGGAAAATGTTTTGGGTTGGGCTCAAGTTGGAAACCAGTTTATTTTTGAAATATAAGGTTTTATAAAATTTCATTCTTAGTTTCAACAACTTTAAGTTAAAAGACATGCCAATTTTGTTTTAAGTTTCATTAAAAATCATTTATTTTCAAGTGTCAAAACGTTTAGGGTTTATTTTTTTAAATAATATACTTAAACTTTAATTTGATAAAATTTCGTAACATAATAACATAATTTAACGTGCATGCATAAAATAAAGTTCATACTAAGGCCTTATTACATCAAAACAAACCCGAAATAAATTAAAGTTCTTAAATAAAAATAAAATGTCTAAGTAAATAATTTCCTTGCTGAGCATGGCCACCATTAAGCTCCTGCCGACCCGGTCCATTACTGATCATCACCTGAAAAATGTTCCTACAACGGGGTGAGTCAAACAGACTCAATGTGTACACAACACCAAGTCTAAATAGATTCAGGCATATTAAGTCATACACATTCATATCAAAATATACAATTAATGATGCATTCCCAAGCCCAAGCCTAGTTACCAACCGCTACACATCACCCGTACCAACCTGCACACCGTGGGGACTACTAAGTCAACCATCCATCCGCTACACACCATCGAAGGCAGTCGCTGCAGTCGACATGCTCATCGCCCTTATAAATTCGTGGCAGAGCCACCAGATAATATTTCGTGTCATGTGACACCACATTCAGATAATTGTGATCGAAGTCACCACATTCCGATATCGTGACATAAGTCACCACATTCACTTCCCCTTTCATAATTACCCAAATGCCCATGCCATGCAAAATCATGCAACATAGTGCCTTAAGCCTTATTTCACATTCTTATCATACTCACATTCATGGTATAACAATTCATATCATACTCATAGTGGGAGTAGGAAAACGTACCTTAGTACTTTGTACCATAGCATGGTACTTAGCCATATTTTTCACATTCTTAATAACATATATATATATATATTAAACATAGCCATAAATCTTATTAAGAAATAGTGTGGGGTACACACCTGATTCGCTTAATGCTTTCAATCCAAATCCCGAAAATCCGATCTAAAGCCTTAGATCTCAAGTTCCTACATTCGGCCATCACTTAAAAATTTAATGAAGACCATTCGGCCATAAATCCAAATCCCAATAGGGTTATCGTAACCCAAAACTTACCTTGGTGCCGATTTCTCTATTAATCAAATCCCGAAATCGTTGCTATGTTCCTTCTTGTATTCGGCCAAGCACTAGATCACCTAAAAGATTAGTTTTGGCTTTTTAAAATAATAAGGAGTAGATCCAAACACTACAATAGGCCTTGGCCGAATGTACATATGTACTTACCTTGTGGATCTAAATCCCGGAAACAATCACTTGATTAGGGAGTTGTCGAAATACCTATACACATATGTTAGATCCGATTCTAACATTGAATTACAATACATGGCCTTTGGCCAAATGCCTCATGACTTACCTTAAATCCCGAATGATTCTCCTTACTGTCGACTATGCTAGAAATCCTGAGATTCTCCTTCAAAAGAATTCGGCCAAAGATCATTAATGGGAATTAGTCCCTAAGTTTCGGCAAGACTACAAGAAAAAGGGATGGAAATCGAATAACATATGGTCTTACCTTAATACTACAGTCGACGGCACCCTTGCTTAAACCACAGAGATTCGGCTTGAGACTTGAGAGAATAGTCGGCTATGACCCCTTGTATACTCGGCCTCAACAAGAGTAAAAAGGGAAAGGTATAAGGCCTTAGGGAAAATTGGCAATAGGGTGATTTGGGTTGAAAAGATGGATCAATTTCGGCAATGGGGGAGGATTAAGGTTTCGGCTTTGAATGCTATGAAGAAATCGGCTATGACTACTTGAGTTTTTTTTTTTTTTGGCTAAAACAAATAAAAGAAAAAGAGAAGAATGGCTAGAGAATTCGGCAGAGGCTTCAAAAGAAAAGAAAATAGGTAGAATGGCCTTACTCCCTTCCTTAGCCGAAAATATCACCTTCAGTCTCCCCTATTCGGCCAACACTATCAATTCCCTTACTTTTCTCTCCATCTAAAATTTGATAAATAAATAATCTATTATTTATCTCTTATCACTTACACAAAATAAATGGAAATAATCCAACGTTTATCTTTCTAATTAAACCAAAAATTACAAAGAATTATCCTTATTTATCTCTTATTTAGCCGAATTTTAAAGAGAATAAAACTCCTCCCTTAAGTTCCTTAGTGCCGTCCACCTCCTCTGCTCCTTGTAGCAAAAATAAAATCCTTTATTTGCTTCCCACGTTGCTCGAACCTAGGCCCATTGTACATGCTTGTGGCGTCATTCCCAGAGGGTTTAAGTGGCGCCCCCAAGCCACTTAGACAAGCCCAATTGTATGTCATATCTCACATACAATTTCTCTTAAGGCCCTATTAACTTAGCTTCCTCTTTTAGACTTAAAACTCAATATTTTCTAAATCTTTCTCCTATAGCTTAGGGTTCCAAAAATTCATAAAAACACATTCATACACACAAAAGCATAATTTCACATTCAATTAAGCAATAATGCATAAGCCATACTTCGGGATATTACAAGTTCAGTAATTTTAAACAAGTGTAATCACATAAAACACTTACTTGGCTTGACATCGAGGCCTCGATGAACCACACTTCAAGAATCCTGCAAAAAATTTTTAATCTACTTGTTTAAAAAACCCAAAATCTAAGGCCCATTTCATAGCCCGGGCTTTGCAACCGGGCTCTGATACCACTAAATGTACCACCCCCAGACTTGGCCCAGACGTTATGGCCGAATCTGGGAATGTCACATCAAAGGCATAATTCAAAATGATTTTGCTAAGTTAAACTTTTAGGCCTAAAAGCCCAAAATCCTTGAATCTTGTTAAGTAATGATAAAAGCCCATATTTTTAGGTATTTTGAAAACCATGTTTCAGAAAATTTATTTAAGTTTAACAATTAAGTAAATAGTTGAACAATGATAACAAAACAGAAAATCTAAAGTCAAATCGGAGTACAAGGCCTTATTACAACCAGTGAAAATAAAATAATTAAATCATGTCCTTTGAAACAAATAAACAAAACTCCTAAGTATCTTGTAGTGTGGCCATCTATGAGTCCTCTCCCATGTCGAGCCGACTACTGAGGGTCACCTGAAACATTTAATAAAAGGGTGTGAGTTTCGAAACTCAGTGTGTACGTCCCTTGGTAACCAATCAACATGCAAATATCAAATTGGGCCTAAGCCCCATCAAATTCGATGGTCTTGGGCCTTAGCCCACAATGACCTCACATCACATCAGTATCACATGAATGCAATACACCCATCCCAAATCCAACCCTGCACTCCATTTCCCTTCCAACCCTACACTCCTGTGGGGATATAAATATCAACCCACCCATCCCTACACTCCAAAGGTAGCACCAGCAGCGGCACTACTCAAATGTTGCAGCAAAGCTGCTATAATGGTCTTAAAGCCACCGGTGGATCCATAGTCGTCAAACGACTATGCGATCCTCAAATCTTCCTCCGTATCATCAAAACCCACCCAAGTGCAACATATATTTCATGAATGCAACATACACAATTTCACACATTAAGCACTTAGGGGTATTTTAGTCATTTCACTACCCAGGGGTATTTTCATAATTCTACGCTACAGGGGTATTTAGGTAATTTTGCAAAACAGGGGTATTATGGAAATTTTGTAAGTCTGGGATATTTTGGTAATTCTACAAGTCAAGGGTATTCTGGTAATTTTACAAATCAGGGGTATTTTTGTAATTTTGCAAATCTAAGGATATTTTGGAAATTTTCAAACTAAGGGTATTTTGGTAATTTTCAAACTAAGGGTATTTTGGTAATTTTCAAATCAGGGGTATTTTGGTCCCTCTCAGGTTTTAGTTATGAACTTTGGCACATTAACAAGTCCTTGCTGCTGAAGTGAACATACACTACGCACCAGGTAGGATTCCAGAGAAGAGGAGGTGGGCCACTAGGACCACTTAAGTACCAAGCTCTCCCTAGATCCAATCTTAGACATGCATATGTCCGTTGCCACACTCTAACCTAGTGACTTGTCCACGGACATGTTTAATTATTAGATTAAGTCTTATGCAGTTTAAGAGTTGTTCAGAGCTAGGCCTAAAGTCCATTAAACCCTAGCATACTTGTATATGTCCCCATAAAGCCCATCAAGCCCGTTTCACATTCATATAACCCATTAAGACCAAATCACATCCTTATGGCCCATTAGGCCCAAATCTCATTCATATGGCCTATTAGGCCCAAAATAATTCCAGATCATGTAACATGCATGACTAACTCAATTCATATAACCAAATCAATCAATTTCATCAAATTTAGCCTCAAGGCCCACCGGGCCCATTTAGCCACATTTGACTTTTCGGCTTTTCGGCATTGTCAATATCATGTGTGTGTAGTGTTTGTACACACCTAGTTACTGCGACGTGCTATACTATCCTTGGTCTTGAACCTACAATGTAACGCCCCGAATTCGGGCCTAGAAGAGTTTGGCCTATTAGGCTTAACGTCTCATAAATTTTTTAAGTGAGCAAGAAAATGACAAATGATATGACGACTTTAAAGGTTTAATGAATTTGGATTGTCTAGGTGTGTTGGAGAAGCTCTGGGTTTGATTTTTGTGGTGGAAGATTCTTAATTTAATTAATTAAGGAATCAAGGTTGTGAGTGGTGGGCTTTTAAATAAAAAATAAGTGAAAAAATGGCACAAAGAAGCCTGTGGTGAAGTGGCTAAGTGACGCTGCTAGGTTGTAGAGAGGTGGCGACATATGCATGCAGGGAGGTCTGAGGTTCAAGTGCTAGCTTAATTTTATTTTGGAGTTTAATTTTAAGCTTCTAGAAGGCTGGAGGTGGCGTGTAGAGGGACTCTAAGGGGAAGTGATCAGTAGAGAGATTTTAGGAGAAGGATAACAGAGATATCATGGAGAAAAATAGGAGATGAGCAGTGGATGAAGTGGTGCCGAATCGGACTCTAGGGGTGGCTAAGTTTCGGCTATAGGCTATATAAATATGTGTGTGCCGAATCTAGGGTCCTAGGTAATGCCAAAATTTCGATTCTTTTTCTTTTCTTTGTCGAAACCTTGTTTTCCCACAACCAAAAATACCTTGCCTTGTTGCTGAAATCTCCTATAGCCGAATCCCTTTTTGCCGAATTCTCTCATTTCCAAACTCTTTTATTGCCGAAGTATCATCATCATCTCTTGCCGAAATCCCTATTAGTGCCAAATCTTTGTTGTTTTCCTCCATCACAAATCAATTGTTATCTATTATCAGTCAATGTTAAAAGTCGAATCTCGTTCAGTAGCTATCTAGGCCGCAGGATCAAAAGTGGATTCGGTAAGTATTCAATTAACCCCTTAGTGTGTTTTGTTAAAAGCCGAAGGGCCATCTAAATTCTCATTGTAGTTAATCTTATATTAACAAGGGTAAGGTTCAAAGATCGCAAGCGTGGTAAGGATCGTTAGCAAAGTGTAAGTGTACTCAACTCGATTATGGTTTAAGTAAATAGCCGAACGTGAGTATGATCTATAGGGGTGACTTGTGTGGATTATGAGTCACTCGGAGTTTGATGGTGTATGTATGAGTGCAGATATAGGGGATACTCGTGATTAGTAGCTAAAGAAGGGCTATTAGAACCCGGTAGCACATGGTAAGGTTACGGTAAGGCTTCAGCTTTTGGTAAATATTTTGATTAAGTATAGGTGATTGATTGAAGGATGGTTGGTTGTATGTAACACCCCTAGACCCGGCCCAGACGTTATGGCCGAATATGGGAATGTCACATTAAAGGTTGGTTTTGATGATACAGAGGAAGATTTGAGGATCGCATAGTCGCTTGACGACCGTGGATCCACCGGTGGCTTTAAGCCCATTATAGTAGCTTTGCTGCAACGTTTCAGTAGTGTCACTACTGGTGCTACCTTTGGAGTGTAGGGATAGGTGGGTTGATATTTATATCCCCACAGGAGTGTGTAGGGTTGGAAGGGAAATGGAGTGCAGGGTTGGATTTGGGATGGGTGCATTGTATTCATGTGATACTGATGTGATGCGAGGTCATTGCGGGCTAAGGCCCAAGACCACTGAATTTGATAGGGCTTAGGCCCAATGTGATATTTGCATGTTGATTGGTTACCAAGGGTCGTACACATTGAGTTTCGAAACTCACACCCTTTTATTAAATGTTTCAGGTGACCTTCAGTAGACGGCTCGAGATGGGAGAGGACTAAGAGATGGCCACACTACAAGATACTTAGGAGTTTTGTTTATTTGTTTCAAATGACATGATTTTAATTACTTTATTTTCGCTGGTTGTAATAAGGCCTTGTACTCCAATTTGACTTTCGATTTTGTGTTTTGTTATCATTGTTCAACTATTTACTTAATTGTTAAAATTAAATAAATTTTCTTAAACATGGTTTTCGAAATACCTAAAAATATGGGCTTTTATCATTACTTAACAAGATTCAAGGATTTTGGGCTTTTAGGCCTTAAATTTTAACTTAGCAAAATCGTTTGAATTATGCCTTTGATATGACATTCCCGGATTCGGCCATAACGTCTGGGCCGGGTCTGGGGGTGTTATATTTAGTGGTAACAGAGCTCAGTTGCAAAGCTCGAGCTGTGAAATGGGCCTTAGATTTTGGGTTTTTAAAACAAGTAGATTAAAAAGTTTTTGCAGGATTCTTGAAGTGTGGTTCACCGAGCCCTCGATGTTGAGCCAAGTAAGTTTTTCTATGATTACACACTTTAAACAATAGGTTCTTAGATATTAATGCCCGTAGGAAACTTAAGCCTGTAATGGATTTACGACTGCGAAATAACTTCAAAAATTGTTACTTGTATAAGACATGCGCTTTAAACAGTGGAACTACGAACTAAGTTCAAAAAAAAATTAATCCAGAAATACACAATGATGAGGTCTAGAAGAGGTGCAAGAGGCCGCGACAGAGGCTGTGGAAGTGTTAGGGCTGATGTGCTGACTCAGCTAGGTAGGGAGGTACTGGAGGAGGTTAAAGAAATTAGTGAAACACATCAGGTTAGGTGTGTGGACTGTAAGAAAAAAAGAGATCACAGCTTTCTAGGGCCGCAGTCTCGTTCTGTGAAGCATGTTAAGGTATGTCCAAACCTTCTGGCTTGCGAATATTGAAGAAGGTGTCATCCGGGTGAATGCTGGAGGAAGTCAGGAGCGTGTTTCAGATGCGGGTCCGAGGAGCGCAAGGCTCGAGATTGTCCAATCACTATTAAGACAGGTATGTTTTGTGTCGATGCGATATTTTTGGGTATAGAAACTGTATGCGTGCAATGTTTATGTGTTATTAAAATCAGAGTGCACAGTGAAAGTATATTGGTGTGACTTGAGCAATGCGTTTAGTAGTTAGTTGGAAACTTCGAGGGCGAAATTTATTTAAGGGGGTGGAATTGTAACACCTCGAATTTGGGCTTAGAAGAATTGGGCCTATTGTGCTTAACGTCTTATAAATTTTTTAAGTGAGCAAGAAAATGACAAATGACATGATGACTTTAAAGGTTTAATGAATTTGGATTGTCTAGGTGTGTTGGAGAAGCTCTGGGTTCGAGTTTTGTGGTGGAGGATTCTTAATTTAATTAATTAAGGAATCAGGGTTGTTAGTAGTGGGCTTTTAAATAAAAAATAAGTGAAAAATGGCACAAGGAAGCCTGTGGTGAAGTGGCTAAGTGACGCCACTAGGTTGTAGAGAGGTGGCGACATATGCATGCAGGGAGGTCTGAGGTTCGAGTGCTAGCTTAGTTTATTTTGGAGTTAAATTTTAGGCTTCTAAAAGGCTGGAAGTGGCGTGTAGAGGGAATCTAAGGAGAAGTGATCAGTACAGAGAATTTAGGAGAAGGATAACGGAGAGATCATGGAGAAAAATTAGGAGATGAGCAGTGGATGAAGTGGTGCCGAATCGAACTCTAGGGGTGGCTAAGTTTCGGTTATAGGCTATATAAATGTGTGTGTGCCGAATCTGGGGTCCTAGGTAATACCTTGCCTTGTTGCCGAAATCTCCTATAGCCGAATCCCTTTTTGTTGAATTCTCTCATAGCCAAACTCTTTTATTGCCGAAGTATCATCTTCTTCTCTTGCCGAAATCCCTATTAGTGTCGAATCTTTGTTGTTTTCCTCCATCACAAATCGATTGTTATCTACTATCAGTCAAGGTTAAAAGTCGAATCTCGTTCTGTAGCTATCTAGGCTGCAGGATCAAAAGTGGATTCGGAAATTATTCAGTTAACCCCTTAGTGTGTTTTGTTAAAAGCGGAAGGGCTATCTAACTTCTCATTGTCATTAATCTTGTATTAACAAGGGTAAGATTCAGAGATCGCAAGCGTGGTAAGGATCATTAGCAAAGTGTAAGTGTACTTAACTCGATTATGGTTTAAGTAAATGGCTAAATGTGAGTATGATCTATAGGGGTGACTTGTGTTGATTATGAGTCACTCGAAGTTTGATGGTGTATGTGTGAGTGCAGATCTAGGGGATACTCATGATTAGTAGCTAAGGAAGGGCTATTAGAACTCGGCGGCACATGGTAAGGTTACGGTAAGGCTTCGGCTTTTGGAAAATATTTTGATTAAGTATGGGTGATTAATTGAAGGTTGGTTGGTTGTAGGTTCAAGACCAAGGATAGTATAGCACGTCGCAGTAACCAAGTGTGTACAAACTGTAACACCCCTTACCCGTATCCTATGCCGGAACCGAGTACGAGGCATTACCAGACTTAACAATACATTTGGTCAAATTAATTAACACATATACAAAATGACTTAGTCAAGCCCCTATACATGCCATAACTTAAATCATTTATAAATAACGATACTCATAGATAGCTTGATAGTGTGAAGCGATCTCCGACGACCTCCAACCCGGGCTTGTTTAGTAGGACTCTGTAACATGGGAAAGAAAAGGGAGTAAGCTTATAAAGCTTAGTAAGTTCACATGTAAAAATAATAAGCATTAGCAATGAATTTACCTTACTACTAAGCTGTCACAACTTACATAAATAATGCTAAGTTCTTACTTTCCCAACTTACTCATTTGTAGTCTTATCAAAGCCTCAACATGAAAAATCCTCACAACAAGTTCTTAAATTGATACAATCATTAAATCACATCCTTATATCTTATTACTCATGTTCACATTAATCTGTCTACTTGAATCGCTGTCACTAAATTTTTTTATTTCTTGAGCTACAGAGCTCCAAATTTCAAACCGCTAATTTTTCCTAAAAATAAACTCACATATCTTCATACCATAAAATATCCAGAATTTTTGGCTTAGCCAATTAGTACAGTTTATTCATTAAACATTCCCCTGCTTTACTGTTTGACTATTCTGACCTCTCTTCACTACGAATCAATTTTCTCCTCGTACAGAGTTCATATGACCTTCTTATTTAGTTAATTTGAAAATAGAATCATTCAGAATTTCAATAATATAAATTATATCCCAAAATTATTTTTGTAAAATTTTTAATGATTTTTCCAAGGCAGAACAGGGGATCACGTAATCATTCTGACCAATCTCACAAAAATTCAAATATCTCAAAATATACGAATCATTTTTTTTCTATGTTTCTTTTATATGAAAATAGACTCAACAAGATTTAAATCAATATCTTATCCAACCTATAATTCGATCTCTACTATTTTTAGTGATTTTTCAAACTCATGTCACTGCTGCTGTCCAAACAGTTTTATTGTAAATTTTTGCTCTCTCTTTCACTTTAGTTGTGTTCATCACTTGCTTATACCAACCTTTCCAATTTCCGATTACATATCGAGCATATTGTTCATACGTACATTTGCCACATTTCACAATTGGTCACATTCACACTTGCACTTATTCATAACATGATCGCACCAATCATCATTAGTAAATTAACTCGTTGAACCCCTTCAGAAAACGCCCGATACTCGGTGGTCTTAGCACATAGCTCCACCTACACATAATTCGGCTTTCTTTTACACATGGTGAAGGTCCCTTATCACCCATGTGACCTAGCCATTCCATCTCGTAGCTTTCTTGTCTACATGGTGTCCAACACTAGGAACCACTCATGTGACCTATCTACTCATAACCCGTAACTTTCTTGTACACATGGTATACACATAGTATTACACATGTGACCTAGTTACATATGAAATTATTATCCCGTAGCTTTCTTGCACACATGATGAAAGTCCCTTATCGTCCATGTGGCCTAGCTACATATCAAAATTTTCCATCTAGTAGCTTTCTTGTGCATACGATGAAGGTCCCTTATCACTCGTGTGACCTAGCTACATATTGTCCGTATCTCTCAGTTTTCCGAAAGTTCAATCGAGAATTTTCCATTCCATTCATTTTCATATTTTAGTTATCACCCAATGATTTCCATAATATCTAGCAAAATAAGTATTGTACAAGTAAAATAAATGCATTATTTACATATAAACTTTCTTGTCAAAATCTCGTCAGGTACAACCGTGTAGCAACTCATACAACCCATGTAATATTATTTAACATTCAATTCTTGTAACATTAATTTGCCATTCAATTTCACACGACACAACAAACATCACATTTTCCATACCATACATACCATCCATCAACTTCTCCTAAACATATTAAATCATACAATTTATGCCATATCAATAGAATATTACAATTCAAGCATGGTATTGCATTATTATTAACACACGAACTTACCTCGAATGCCGAAACGGTCATTTTACCAACTTTCCTGATTTTTCAATTTTCCTCTAGTTCTAGGTCTAAATCTCATTTTTCAAGGTCTAAAACATCATTTCATTTACTTACTTAATGTACTACTCAAAACAGTCCCTAACTCAAACTTTCGCAAAATTATAATTTTGCCCCTAAACTTTTATATATTTACACTTTTGCCCAATACTTGAAAATTAAACTTCGGCCCTTATTCTTATGTTTTATAACATGCTGATCATTTTTTCCTTCTATAGCAACATCAAATTCTCACTCTAACATGTACTTATGAACATTAGGTATTTTTACCGATTATGTCGTTTTACTCGTTTTCATGTAAAATCGCTTAGCAAAAGTTGTTTAACATAATTTCAGCCTTCATATTCTATCATAAAACATCAAAATAAACACATTTCACATATGGGTAGTTTTCCAAATATGAACCCTAGGTTAAATTATTGCTAGAATAAGTTAAACCAAGTTATCGGGATTCCAAAAACGTAAAGAACATTAAAAACGGGGCTTGGAATCACTTACTACGGAGCTTGGAAGCTTGATACAAACCCTAGCTATGGAGAACCCTTGCAATTTCGTCCTAATGAAGAAGATGGACATATTTGGCATTTAAATTTTATTTTTAATTCATTTAATTCACTAAATTACCAAAATGCCCCTCAAAAAAAATCTTTTGATACGTACCCATCCATGTCCTTTTTTTGTCACCAACTTAACCAATGGTCTAATTATCATTTAAGGACATCCAATTTAAAATTTCATAACAATTGGACACCTCTAACATGTAGAACTCAACTTTTGCACTTTTTACAATTTAGTCCTTTTGACTAAATTGAGTGCCCAAACGTCAAAATTTTCGAACGAAATTTTCACGAAATCTTTCCGTGAAATCGTAGACCATAAAAATATAATAAAAATAAATTTTCTTATGTCGGATTTGTGGTCCCGAAACCACTGTTCCGACTAGGCCCTAATTCAGGATGTTACACAAACACTACACACACATGATATCGACAATGCCGAAAAGCTGAAAGTGGCTAAATGGGTCCGGTGGGCCCTGAGGCTAAGATTAATGAAATTGATTGATTTGGTTATATGAATTGAGTTAGTCATGCATGTTACAGGATCTGGAATTGTAATGGGCCTAATAAGCCATATGAATGAGATCTGGGCCTAATGGGCCATAAGGATGAGATTTGGGCATAATGGGCTATATGAACGTGAAATGGGCTTGATGAGCTTTATGGAGACGTAGACAAGTATGCTAGGGTTTAATGGACTTTAGGCCTAGTTCTGAAAAACTCTTAAACCGCATAAGACTTAAGCTAATAATGTAACACCCTTAACCCGTACCCGTCGCCGGATTAGGGTTCTGAGGCATTACTGAACTTAACTCAAATCGTCACAGCCATATATCACAAATCATACATTTATTAAATTCAAAGAGATTTAATTCATGCTTGTACATTCCAAACCATTGAATCATCGAATATATGTTTTTCAAATGTTTATAACAAGTTTAAGTATGCAATTTCACTTTATGCATATGTAGTAAACATAAACACATCTATCACTTATTCAATTATCACCTTGTCATTTCACAAATCATATGCATATGCATAATTAATCATAAACTCTCATAACACTCTATGGGGTATCTATACACATACGAAAGGCTCAATCTAGGTTCGCATCTGACATAACCAACTTCATAAAATTTCCTTTTTATGATAATAAATTTATCACATGTATATCAAGATACATATATATATATATATATATATATATATAAATTATACAGATACAACTAAATCCAATGTGTCCATTATACCATGAATTATAAACTCATCATCTTTACCATTTCAAACCTATCACTAAATCAATCACATATACTTACTTCACTTCATACAACCCTATTTCATTCATTCTCGTTTAATAACAGTTAAAACATATACTTTCATGCATTTCTAACCCGAACCTAACTATTCGAATAGTATAGCCATACATACAATGCATGCACATATACATATGACCAACTCTTCTATCATAGCATATAACAATTTCACATTCAATTCATGCACGAATATGTCATGTACAACTTGAATATATAATAACTAATACACATTATCAAAGCATTATTCTACCTAAATATGCCATAGACCACAAAACCAATTTATACCTAATATAATATACATGAGTACAATGGCTGAATATATATATATATGTAATTGATCTAAGCTTAGGACATAACTAAAAACACATAACCATTAACAATTAAACATGTCACTATACCGAAACACATGAGTAAAGTTTAGCCAAAAGTAATAGCCATTATCGTAAGGCTATGCTATATAAATATATATACAAGATTAAGTACCATTGGTTTACAATTCAGCCTAGCTTATACATGCCTTTCGAATCAAAAAACTAGGTATATAAGTACCAAAAGAGTTGATAGTGTGTTTGACTTCTCCAATGATCCTCTGAGCCTGTAGCTTGATCAAAGTCTATAAAACAGACAACGAACACATATAATGTAAGCTCACTAGCTTAGTAAGTCTAAGGCAAATTCGGTACTAAACCAAACATTCAAACATTATTATGCATACAAAAAAATATTAATTCGAATAGGATTTTAAATACAATGATTTATCATATAAATTTTACCAAAGCCGTATGTCATGAATCTCATTTGGAAAATTGGCTAACCATTTATCATAAGCATGAAATCTCAACACTTAAATACCTTAGGTATTCGCATAATTCGAGACTATTAATATAACATATATTTTAACCACATATGATCTATTATTCACATATACCATTTATACATATGCCGAATCTCAATAGCATAACCAAACTCATACTTCAATACACATATCATGTTCATATTTCAATATGAATGAAAGTGTATTTTAACATTTCAACAAAAGCTTCGGCCATACCTCAATTTACTTAATTCAAAAGGGTATTTATATATATATATATATATATGTAATACCCAAATTGCCCAGGCCCAAATCAAAAAAGAGAACAAGAACAGCCCAATAACAGATGGCCTAAATGGCCCAACAAAAACAAAATTTTGGGAAAAGCCTAGGGTTTCTAGAAACCCTAGGCGCCGCTCTGCACTGTCCCTTGTCTGCCACCGCCGCTTCCCCCACTTTCGCTTGCACCCCGCACCTACGAAGATCAGGAAAAATAATGGCAGCAATGGAAAAAGACAAAAATCTAATGTATTATTTTTTTCTTTGATATTCAGATATAAAAAGGAAAAGAAAAATGTAATGAAGATCCCTTTTTTGGAAGAAAAATAAAAATACCATAGTTTCAAAAAAAAAAAAAAACAAGAGTGAAGATATAAAATAAAAATAACAGAGAAGAATCAAAAATAAAAGAAACAGAAATCGGAAGGTGAGGGTTTTTTTCATTTTTTTCTTTTTCTTTTTTCTTTCGCAACCCTTTTTTATATATAAACAAAAAAAGAGGAAGGAAAGTAGGCTTACCGGAGTTAATCACGCAAAATCGGTGACTTTTGGGATTCTGCGGTGGAGCCTGGCCGGAGCGGCGTCGGAGGCTTCAAGACCTGCAGAGAGAAAAATAAAAAGGAGTTAGTTTTTTATGAAGCAAATGTGAAAAATGAAATTTTTGAAGAAAAATTGGCCTTAAATACCCCCTCAAAACGACGTCATTTTGGGGTCTGGCCTTTAATGCCAAAACGACGTCGTTTCGCCATGACCCGATCCGATCTGACCCGCTCCAGCCTCAAGATCTGCGCGTTTTCGTGTATTGGGCTAATTTCCCTTTTGGTCCTTCCGCATTTTCTTCCCTTTTTAATCAAGTTTCTGTTATTTTCAAATTAACCCCGATATTCTGTTTTGATTCAATTTTAGTCCCTAATCCCCTTTTATTTTATTTTATTACGATTTTACCCCGTTAACTTCATTTCGATTTCGATTTAGTCTCTTTATTATTATTATTATTATTACTACATTATTATTATTATCTATTATTATTATTATTATTATTATTATTATTATTATTACTATTATTATTATTAGATTATTATTATCACTATTATATTTATATTAGTATATTGTATATATTTTCTATTATTACTATATTATTTTTACCACATCTATATTAATACGTATTATTATTACTATTATTAGTATTACTATATTTATATTATTATTTATTGTACATATTTTGGTATTATTATTATTGTTATCTTATTATTATTATTTTATTATTATTATATTATTATTGTGTTATTATTGTTTCTATTATCGTGCTATGACTGTATGTACACTCATCATTATTATTTCTGCAATGTTCTTTTCCCATTCATTTTAGACTTGTCTTATTTCATTTTTCGTTCCCCTTATTATTATTCATATGGATGCACTCATTTCCATGTTGCTATGCATGTCAGTATTGAAATTTCTTCTTACATTCTACTATAAATTTTGTTACATCAATTTTGCTCGATACAAAACGATTTTCTTCATGTAAAGGTAGTATTCCTTATTTAGAAATTCGAGAAAACGTGCTCTAAATTATTGGGTAGCGATTCTTTCACGTTCATTCTAAATAACTGAATATCCTTTTAAACAAACACATTTTTAACAAAAAGGCTTATTCTCGAGAACTCAAAATGTCGTGTCCTAAAGCATTGGACGTGATGATTTGTTATTCCGAAAGAAGATTTTCTAAACCGAGGCAATGTTCTGTGTTTAGGAACACGAGAGATTGTGCCCTAAAGTATTGGGTTGCAATTTTCTCGTTTAATCTAAACATCCGAATATCCTTTTGAACAAGTATGTTTCTTACCAAAAAGGGCTTATTTTTGGGATTCAAAATGTCATCTCCTAAAGTATTGGATGTGGTGTTTGGTTATTCCAAGGTAAGGTTTTCTAAAAGCAAGGCAACATTCTATATTTAGAAGCTCAAGAAAACGTGCCCCAAAGTATTGGGTTTGCTATTCTCTCGTCCATTTTTAAATAATAAAATGTCCCTTAAAGTAAATTTATAAATAAAGAGGGGAAGTTTAGTCTCGATGGTCAAAAGGGGTGTCCTAAAGTATTGGATACGATATTTTGCCTCGAGACGGAATAGCCCCTTGGCATACATCTTCGATTTCTTTAAATACTATCAGTTGATATCATCATAAAAAGGGATCGTTTTAATTCTTTCAAATTTTCAAAGTTTCGACATCAAGACATTAGATATTCAATTAGGTACCAATTTTTGGGCGTGTCGAGGGTGCTAACCCTTCCTCGTGCGTAACTGACTCCTGAACCTGTTTCTTTAAACTTCGTAGACCAAAATCGTTGTTTTAATAAATTAAATGGTTTATTTAAAACAACTACTTTTCAAGGTGATCCAATCACACCTCAACAAAAAGGAATGGTGGCGACTCCCACGTTTTATCATTTTCAAAACCCAAGTTCGATTCACGCCCTTCTCAAGAGCTGAGGGGTGGTTTCGACAGCTTGGCGACTCCACTGGGGACTTTTGAGAGAGTCGAGCCATTAAGTTGATTATTTCCTATCTTGTTGTCAAAAATTGAAAATTTGATTTGAAAAACGCAATTCCTTTTATTGCATTTGCTTGCATCATTTTATCTAATCATGTGATTCGAGTCTTGTATAATATTGTTTCATCATATTGCATGACCGTTGGGTCGCACCCTTTTAAGTGGGAGTGAGAAGCTACTCTTTCGTGAGGTTTTCACCTCCGTGCAAGATAGCGGATCGCTTTCGGGATACATCTGTACCTATGTCTTCGTGAGATTTTCATCTCCGTGTAGCCATAGGGAAATGTATTCCCCTGAACTGAACTCGGTCCATATGAGCCTATAATGGGTGAGGATCGAGGAATCTGCTGGTTCAAGTACCTTCACCCTAGAACTGAACCCCATATAGCGAACCTTAAAGAACCACCCTAGGTAGAGCCACGCCGAACCTTAATGATTACCCGATCAAGTGTTTTATTCTTTGCTTATTGTGTATGAAATAATGACTTTGCATTTTTATTTTTGCATGGCATATTCATCAAAAGGGCGTTGATTCACATTCGGCTGCTAAATAGATAGCGTGTCATGAAAAAGGGGTTTCTTGATAAAGTGGAGGACAATGCGGCCGTCCGAATATGGGCTGAGACAGTTCAACAAAGAAAAAGTGATAGCCTTACAGCGGGACATGTATCAGAGTTGTGGGATTACACAAGCATCAGCGTAACCCAAAATAATCTTCAAGAAATGAGGGAAATATGGAGTCAATAGGACGATAAGATCAAGCAACTATTCTACTATCATTATGGCGATTTGCCTTATCTACTTGACATCAAAGTAGACCAACATCTGTTTGGAGCAATGGCCCAGTTTTGGAATCCTGCTTATAGTTGCTTTACTTTCGGGAAGGTGGATTTGGTACCTACCATTGAAGAATACACAGCCTTACTCCGCTGCCCGAGGATTCAAACTGACAAGGCTTATTTGAGAGCTGTTAATGTCCCCACATTTGTAAAAAAGTTGATGAATATTATGGGGATGAGTGAGCAATGGGTTACAGCCCGGACAAAACAAAAAGGAGATTGCAAATGCATCCCTTGGAGAAATCTGAGAGATTTGATTATAGCGCATCCCGAGGAGAAGAAGAAAGTTGATGTGTTAGCTTTGAGCATTTATGGACTGGTTATCTTCCCCAAAGCTCTAGGGTATGTGGATGAGGCGGTGTATGATTTCTTTGACAAGTTAGACAGAAGGATCACTCCTATTCCTGCAATTCTAGCCGAAACTTTTAGGTCCCTAAGCGCATGTCGAAGAGCGGGCGAAGGGAGATTTATCGGCTGCGCCCAACTTTTACTAGCATGGTTTCACGGTCATTTTTGGAAAATGGAAAAAGTATCGTGTCGAATCTTCTCTGAGGACTATTCTCCGCTAGAAAACATGGTAACCACACCTAGACGAGACGATATCACGGAAGAAAATTGGATGATGATTCTGCGAAACCTACAAGGAAAAGATGTAGAATGGGGAGCTCCATGGATGATTCCCGATGAGATCTTATATCGATGTGGAGATTTTGATTATCTTCCCATGCTTGGGATATGGGGAGCTACTGGATACACTCCTCTCATCGCGTTAAGATAGTACAAATCGAGACAATTTACGCTGCCAACACAAGAGTTAGCTCGGTGCGAGTTTGAATATAAAGGAGGAAATTACAAGAGGAGAGTGCGCGAGATATCGAACGCCTGGAACCAAATTCATAGAATGAAAAGGTTCGCTGCCAGTCTGATGACGACCCCTGAGTACGACCAGTGGCAAAGTCAAAAATTCAACGATAATATCCTCGCATCAGACCAAGAAAACACCCGATCACTAGAAGAACACTTACGGGTGATCCCTACCGAGCTTGAAATTATCAAACAGGACTTTGAAGAAAAGAACCGGGAGCAAAGAAAGAGAATAGAACAATTGGAGGAGGAGAAAATGCAGCTAGGATTGGATGTTGATATTCAAAAACTAGAAGCCGAGAAGCTGAGGAAAGGGAAGAATAAAGCTGAAGAAGATTTGGACGGTTTGGAAACTGACTACAAGAAGCTACGAAGGTCGATGAGAACTGCGGGGCTTGGGAAAACGTCGGAGCAATGGCGTCAAGAGATTAAAGAGGAAAAGAATAGAGCAAGTCAGTGGGAAAAGAAATTCCGAGATACCCATGAGCTAGAAGATGCCCTGAAAAAGGATCTAATAGAAAGTCAGAACGAGAAAGAGAAGTTAAAAATTCGGGTGTCAGAATTGGAAAGATCACTGTATCAGTATCGTAGCCGTAACTCCGTAGCTGAATTGAAGGCTAGTTTGAGCAAAATTGAAGAGATGAAAGCAAGAATTGAAGAGTTAGAATCGCCTTACATGGTTGCGAGCTACGGGAAGAGCTTTTTGAAGTCAATGAGGAGCGATGGAAGCAACAACTGCATCACTCTCAGAGCCATGTCAGAAGTCGGGATTGTATTATGGAGGAAGCCGTGACCCAAATACGAGAGGTGGCGAATCACCTACAAACTTTAGCAATTCGAGCTGATGTACTAAGTTTGATGTACGAGTCGGAGTCAGAGAGAGGTCAAGAGTTAGCTTGGCTTCTTGAGAAAATCAAGGCCTTAGGTGTCAAGGCAAGGCCTTATATGTAATCCACTTTATGTGAAGAAACTTGTTTTCTTGAAAAGCTATTCTAATGAGAATTGAATTGGAATCAACGCCTTTTTGGTTGCACACATCTCATGCATCAGCATTACATTGCATCATGCACATTGAATCTCACAAAAGGACCCTAAAACAATGGCAGTTACCCTGGAACATCACTACGGTACAAGAGGCAAAACAAAAATGGATCAAAGAATGGAAAGGTTAGAGCAAATGCAAAAAGAAATGCAAGATCGACAAACACAACTACAGGAGCATCTGACCAAGACCCAAGAGGACATTATAGAACGGTTGCAAGAATCCCAGAATAACATGATAAACCAGCTGATGCAGTTGATGACTAAAGAACGAGAGAAGGAAAAAGGCATTGCCGCAGGCTCAGGGAACGATAATGATAATCCCGCTCTCACCCCGCCGAATACCCAAACGCTGCCAGATATGCATCCCCAAAGGGTGTCTGTCACTATCAGACCGCAACAAATTTTGGCCGCAGCATCGATACCAATGAATTTCTAGGACGGCTCAAGTTCTAACCATGCCCATAATCCAATCAATCCCAATGTTCCTGATTTGGTTGAGATTGCTGAAAAAGCGAAAATGGAACTACCAAAACAGCTGGAAGACAAATATAAATGGTTAGAGGAGAAACTTAAAGCTATGGAAAATGCTGGTAAACGTCGGGGAATCAATGCTAATGATTTAAGTTTGGTCCTTGACCTGGTGCTCCCCTACAATTTTAAGATGCCAGAGTTCGAGATGGGACAAGTTGCCCGGAGGCCCACATCACTATGTTTTGTAGAAGGATGGCGGGATACACTAATAACGATCCGTTACTAATTCATTGCTTTCAGGATAGCCTGGTGGGCACCGCAGCCAGATGGTATAACCAGCTGAGTCGCACCGAAATTGGTTCATGGAAAGATTTGGCTCAAGCATTCCTAGAGCAGTACAGTCACGTAACAGACATGACCCCCGATAGGATCACTCTGCAAAACATGGAAAAAAAAGGGAAATGAAAGCTTTAGGCAATATGCACAAAGATGGAGGGAGGTTGCCATCCAAGTTCAACCACCACTTCTGGAAAAAGAGACCACAATGCTCTTCATCCGCACACTGAAAGCCCCATTTCTCATGCATATGCTAGGAAGTGCAACCAGGAGTTTCTCGGACATCGTAACGACTGGGGAAATGATCGAGAATATTATAAAGAGTGGAGGAATTGAGACAGGGGAAAGTGCCAAAAGGATGCCCCCAAGGAAGAAAGAAAGTGAGGTGAATAACGCAAGCATAGGATACCCGAAATCAATCACCATTAATCAGCCGAAAGTAATGGCCACTGGGCAGCAAGGGTTACCCAAGAAAGAACCTAGCACGGCAAGACAAAATAATGAGAAAATACACTTCACACCGATCCCGATGACATACAAGGAAATGTACCGAACCCTGTTCGACGCGCACATTGTGTCCCCTTATCATCTAAAACCAATGCAGCCTCCATATCCCAAGTGGTATGACCCGAATGCACAGTGTGAATATCATGCAGGAATCACGGGGCACTCAATAGAGAATTGCCTATCTTTTAAGAAATTAGTGGAGAAATTCATCAACATGGGTGTGGTGGAGTTAGATGACCTGCCAAATGTAACGAGTCCTTTACCCAATCATGCTAACAACGGGGTCAACGCAGTTGGCGAAAGTTCAAAGAAGAGAGTCAAAGCAAGTGTCGAGGAGGTTAAAACTCTGTTGAGATTGGTCTAGAGAGAAATGATCAAACACAGGCGGAAAAGAGTCAGGGAAAGCTGACAAATTATTGCGAGTACCATCAGGAGTTGGGGCATGAAATTCAGAACTGTGGGGAGTTTAGAACCCTGGTACAAAACTTAATGAACAACAAAGAAGTTGAATTTTATAACGAAGGCACAGAAGAGAGAAGCATATGCGCGTCAGAGTCAGCGGTAAGGAGTTCGAAAATCAACCTCCTGATGATCATTATTTCGCGCCCAAGAAGCGATGAGACGGGAACACGAGTAGCACCGAAAATAGTAATACGGAGGCCGGCTACCTTTGCTCATAAAGATGATAAGGAGATCCCTCGGAACCTCGAATGCAGTATAGCAGTCTCTAGAAAAGAGGATTCGACTAGTGATGAGGCTGGAATACGAGTGGCGCCAAAAGTGGTAATACAGAGGCCCGCTACCTTTGCTTGTAAAGAGGAGATTCCTCGGAACCACGAGTGCAATATAGCAGTCCCCGAAAAGGAAGATTTGGCTAGTGATAAGACGGGAATGCGGGTAGCACCGAAAGTGATAATACGAAGGCCCGCTGCATTTGCTTATAAAAATAACAAGGAGGTTCCTTGGAATTACGAATGTAATGTAACAGTTCCAGGAAAGGAGAATGCAGCCAACACCTCGAAAGAAAATCCAGGTGAAGGTTTCCATACGCGAAGCGGGAAATGCTACGATTTAATAAAGGGAAAAGCTCCAATGGTGGAACAGGAGAAAGGAGAGCCAGCTGAGCCCGAGCCGAGGACCAAGAAGCCAGTGACTGAGGAAGAGGCTAAAGAGTTCCTGAAATTTCTGAAACACAGTGAATACTGTATGGTAGAACAGCTGCATAAACAACCAGCGCACACATCTGTGTTGGCTTTGCTTCAATGCTCAGAAGTGCACAGGAACGCACTAATGTAAGCTTTAAACGAAACCTACGTCGCAAGTGACATCTCGGTCAATAAATTGGATCGATTGATCAGTAATATAAGTGCAGACAACTTCATTTATTTTAATGATGATGAAATACCACCAGGTGGTAGAGGATCCACCAAGGCTTTACACGTTACCGCTAGATGCAAAGGGCACATACTACCAGGGGTCTTGATAGACAATGGGTCTGCATTAAATGTGTTACCCTTGTCCACCCTCAACAGATTACCGGTGGACAGTTCGCACATGAAGGAATGCCAGAGTGTGGTAAAGGCATTTGACGGCACCTAAAGAAGGGTCATGGGGAGGATTGAGGTACCCTTACTAATTGGCCCAACTACTTACGATGTAGATTTTCTGGTGATGGACATCGAGCCTTCCTATAACTGCCTATTAGGGAGGCCATGGATACATTCGTCGGGGGCAGTGCCTTCATCATTGCATCAGAAGGTGAAGTTAATAGCGGATGGACGGCTGGTGGCGATAAAAGCGAAGGAGGACATTATTGCAACCGTGACCAGTGACATGCCCTACTTGGAGACAAACGACGAGGCAGCTGAATGTTCCTTCCGATCTTTCGAGTTTGTGAACGCAACTTTTATTATGGAAGGAAACAAAATCTTGAAACCTAGAATCTCCAAGACTACAAGGATGGGATTGAAAATGACCGTGGGGAAAGGCGCTTTACCGGGAAGAGGACTGGGTAAGTACCTTCAGGGGAGAATAGCAGCCCCGATGCTGAGAGAAAAACAAGACCGCTTTGGCCTTGGGATTCAGACCAGATGCAAGACAAAAGAAGAAGGAGCTAGAAAGGAGGCAAGAAAGAAGACGCGCTCGTCTGAGCGGAAAGGAAACCAAGTGGGAACCCATGATAATCCCGCACATATCCGAAACCTTTGTTTCAGGAGGGGTAATTCACTTTGAGTCGGAGATACAAAAGGAGGAGGACATCATAGCGATGTTGGGTAATGTCTGCATTAATGCCATATCTGAGGAGACAGTTGACGAGGGAATCTTATCAGATATTCAGCCTTGTGAACCGGGAAGCGTTTTAAACAATTGGACTGCAGAAGAAATTCCTGTAGTATTTAGAGTTCATTCAGAGTAATGTCCAGAATGCAATTATTGCTTTAAGCCTAAGAGCAACAAGATTTCTTTTGTGAAATAGGCGCATGTTCAAGTATTATTATTCAATAAAGTGCATTTTCGACATCATTTGAAGCAAACATTTTCCATTCTTTTCTTTGTTTACTGATCATTCTTTCATACATAATCCATTCACGAATTCATTCATTCTGTCCGTATTTTCTTGAACTGCAATTGGTCCTTGGATATCAATGACTTGAGCGACGCTGCCATGGATTCGAAAGATCCCTTTGAGCAAGACATATGTTTAGAAATGCTACAGGATTTTGAAGATGACACTGACAGTGATTTATCTCCCGACTTGCTAAGAATGGTAGATCAGGAGGAGAGACAAATTCGACCTCAAAAGGAAGCAATAGAGACTGTGATATTGGAGGAAGGAAAAGTGGTTAAAATCAGAACGTGTATAGCCAAAGAAACAAGGCAGAATCTTATCAAATTGTTGCAGGAGTTCAAGGATGTCTTCGCATGGTCGTATGAGGATATGCCTGGTTTAAGTACCAATATTGCAGTACACCGTTTACCCATAAGAAGAGATTGCAAGCCAGTTCAGCAGAAGCTCCGAAGGATGAGACCAGATATTGTGCTGAAAATAAAAGAAGAGGTTCAAAAGCAGTTCGACGCTGGATTCTTGCAAGAGATCAAATATTCAGAATGGGTAGCCAACATTGTGCCTGTCCCTAAAAAAGATGGGAAGGTACGAATGTGTGTGGATTACAGAGACCTAAATAAGGCTAGCCCAAAGGATAACTTTCCTTTGCCTCATATTGACACTCTAGTAGACAATACAGCAGGCTTTTCATTGTTTTCCTTCATGGACGGTTTTTTGGGCCAAACTAAAACCCGTGAGGGACCAAATACCCTAGATTTGTGAAATTACTAAAATACCCCTGATTTGGAATTACCAAAATACCATTGGTTTCAAAAATCACTAAGATAGCCCCGAATTGTGAAATTACCAGGATACCCCTAATTTGCAGAATTACCAAAACATCCCTGATTTACAAAATTTCCAAAGTACCTTTGATTTGCAAAATTACCTAGATACCCCTGTAGAGTATATTTATGGAAATACCCTTTGGTTGTGAAATGACGAAAATACCCCTATGTGATGAGTCTAAGTTTATGGATGTTACTTACGTGTTTGATGCATCCATTTGATATTCTGCTTAGGATGCATATGGGTGGGAATTATGGTACGGAGGAAGATTTGAGGATCGCATAGTCGCTTGACGACCGTGGATTCACCGGTGGCTTTAAGCCCATTATGTGATTAGCGGCTTTGCTGCAACGATGAGTAGTGCCACTGTGAGTGCTACCTGTGGTGTGTAGAGGATGGGTGGGTTGATTTAGAAATCCCCATAGATGTGTAGGGTTGGAAGGGAAATGGTGTGTAGCGGATGGATTTTTGGGGAGGGTTTTGCATTACCTTGATTTGCATATGATATGATATGAGGTCATTGTGGGCGACGGCCCAAGATCACCGATTTTGATAGGGCTTAGGCCAATGTGATCATTATATATTGAATTGAATGCCATGGGTTGTACACACTGAGTTTCAAAACTCTCACCCTTTATTTAATGTCTCAGGTGATCCTTAGTAAATGGCTCGACGTGGGAGAGGACTCAGAGATGGCCACTCTACAAGATGATTAATTTTTTTTTATTTGTTTCAAAAGACATAGTTTTAATTGCTTATTTTCGTTAGATGTAATAAGGCCTTGTACTCTGATTTGACTTTTGTTTTTGGGTTTTGTTGTTTCAACTGTTTACTTAATTATTAAACTAAGTAAATTTCTTACGTTTAAACTTGGTTTCTGAAATACTTAAAATTATAAAATGGTGTTTTTTTTATTTCTTAACAAGACTCAAGGATTTTGGGCTTTTGGGCCTAAAATTTTTAATTAGCAAATTCGTTTGAATTATGCCTTTGATGTGACACGCCGGATTCGGGCCTAACCTCTAGGTCGGGTTTGGGGTGTTACATTTAAGCTCAAAATTACAGTTTCAATGGTCTAATATCATAGGGTTGGCTTGAAAAGGCTTAAACGATCCAAAGAAATAGTGCCTATATCATTTTAGATTTTTATGTCCCCTAGGATTTCGCCTCATGAAAGTTACTAAGTCAATTCTAAAGATATAAACCTTCATGCATGTCTAATCTCAAAAGAAACTAAG
This sequence comes from Gossypium australe, assembly GCA_005393395.2. NCBI lineage: Eukaryota > Viridiplantae > Streptophyta > Magnoliopsida > Malvales > Malvaceae > Gossypium > Gossypium australe. Next base: position 76,646,911 of record CM016617.1, read on the forward strand.
TTTTCATGGCAAACATTACTAAGGCTAATATCATACAAGCATTGCATTCTTCATGATAACATACTTTCACTTAGATAAAATCATCATTCATACTTGCATACAAACAATCTCAGTAACAAAAAATATCTCTAAACATTCATTTACTAGAACATACTTATGAAAGAAATGATTAAAACATACTTGAAAAATTTAAAAGTTTGAGCCATTTATTTGCCTTACCCCCTTTAAAAAGAAGCAATGTCCTCATTGCAAGAACAAAGTAATGAATGAAAACTGAACACCAGGTAGGGTTGTAAAGAAAGAAAGGTGAGTCATTAAGACTGCTTAAATACCAAGTCTTCCCTAATAACCCAATCCTAGACATGTTCATTCCCATTACCACATCACTTAGTCTTATTCTTTCTAAAGAAGTGTTAAGTCTGTTCATGCTTGCTATGTTTTATTCTGCAGAAATTAAATCCTAATTACGAAAGAAATAAATTCCTAAGGACCTAAAAATAATTAAATAAATAACAAGACAAGAATCCCCCCTTTTATTTTTCTAACTCATTCCCCTTGTCTTTTTTAGCTCTATCTCCGCTTGCATCGTCAGTATCTTCTTTCCATGTCTCAAAGATAGCATTTGGGAACTTAGGAACAAAAGTATTAGAGATATTCTTAAAAGTATTTCGAATTGAGTCATCTCTAATTTTTGCATATTTCCAGTAAGTTTGTTGTTGGTTGTGCATGAACTTGCACATATCTATCAAAATTGACAACTCTGATTTCCTTGAAGTACTTGCAGAAGTCGGCATGGGAGTTGTATATTCAGGTTCAACACTTAGCTTGACTGGTTCTTCTTCTGGCTCAGCCCTTAGTTCAGAATGTTTGGTTCCTTATCATATTCTTCCTCTTCATTTTCTGTAATTGAATTAGCTTTAGTTTCAGTTCCATCTGTTGACTCCTCGGTATCTGGCTCAATTAGCTCTTCTTGCTCGCCTTGATTCAGCTCATGCACCCTCTCTACTAATCTTTCAAGATCATAATTTGTAATGAATCCTTGAACGTATTGATAAACCGTAATATATACATATTTTAATCCAACATTTAGCATACTTTTGGATGATTTATTCCTTGAATTGTGGAATTTGGTGCTCCTAATCCTTTAATTTCATGTTTTATACTTAAGAGAGCATCAGAAGGTGAAAAGAATGAGAAACGGGCCAAAAATGGAGAAAATGGGCCAAAGCACAAAATGCACACGGCCTGGGACCAAGCCACACGGCCGTGCCTCTTTAGCAGACCCGACCATGGTCTGGATTCGATTCACACGGGCGTACCACACAAGCGTGTCCCTGCTGTGACCTGTTTTAATTCTATCCGGAATAGGGTACTTAGAGGCAAAGAAAGACATTCCAAAAGCCTATATAAACATTCTAGAGGCCAACCTTCAAGGGGGCGTCCAGGTAGGCTTAGGAGCCAAGCCAGAGAGGTTAGAATTGTGGGATTTACTCAAAGAAAGCCAGTTGATTCATCTCAAGAAGCCGGAGTCATACTCAAGACGGAAGATCTTCCCTTCATTTTCCTTCAGGGGGTTTTAGGGTTTTTCTTATGTTTTGTTTTATATTTTAGTCTGAGTGTAACATCCCCAAACTCGGCCCATTCACTACGACCGAATCTGGTTATGTTATGGGAAAAACTTATTGAAGAAAACAGGTTGCCATTTAACTTTTTGTCTAAACTCCTTTAGAGTAGTTTTACTTGCAGAAATCTTGGGCATGTTTGTTTGCAAACCGTTAGGTTACTTTGAAATCTCGGGGTTTCGTCTTTAAAACTCTTAGTTGTCAATTTCCTTAGGTTGGAAAACGTTTAAAACATCAGACTCAAGTGGTTTAAGCTTAGTTCATAAAAGTAACATTATTCCCAAATCTCTTTAGACATAAATTACCAAAAGAAAACCAAATAACTTAAGAGGCTCTTATTACAACATAATGATTCCAAGTACTTGGTAATAAAGTGCATAAAGAAAATATTAAAACGTCCTTTGCATGGGCCACCTTGTATCCACTCCAACCCGGTCCGATCATCCTTTCACCTGCGATGTTGGATAAGAGATTGGGTGAGTCACAATGACTCAGTGTGTAAGTTAACCACTGAAATCCACCCACATGCTAGCCACATAATATCCCATCTATCAAATGCAACAAGTAATGTATATTCATTTTAACAATTACCACAATCTGGGCTTGGCCCACATTCAAATCATACTCAAATACTGGGCTAGGCCCATTCCTCAATAAACCACATATCAACTGGGCTTGGCCCATTTCCACGTATGTTCCCAAAACATACCTATCCACATGTCATATTGGGCTTGGCCCATTACCATATTATTTCATAAACACAATAATGCAACATGAAACCCAACCCAAACCTAGGGTCCATCCGCTACACACCCCTTGATCCAGCCTACCACACACCAGGGGACTATCGAGTCACCCTCTCCTTTTCCCTCCAAAAAGGCAACCAATGCCATCCACGATGTAGCATATAGCTAACATCAAACCACGATGGAGCACACAGCAATCCATCAAGCCACGATATGGCATAAAGCCAATATCAATCAAGGTAACCACGCGAACTAAATCGCAAAGATCCACAACGCGACCTCAGTCAGCGCCAATCCACGATGTAGCACAAAGCTGACACCAATCCACGTACTCGAAGTACACCCGTACCTTCTTTCATAACCCGCCCATGCACATGTAACATAAAATGATGATAAGGTGGTGCATGAACATATTAAACACAATCATAGGCATACTCACACAATAAAATCAGTGATCACATGATTACAAACTTTGCTACTAACCTGATCATCTTCATACCCCTTAAGGGTACCATTTTCACATTTAACTGCACTTATTAGCATCATACAACATAAGCAGATATACTCAAATCTCGGAAACAATGGTTAACTACACACCTTATAACCTGAAGTTCTAAACCCTCGATCCCGACGCTATCGACTAGCGAAACTACCGCTATCTGCCTATAGCTATCTCCTGCCGCTGGCCCACACCCCGGTGGCCAATCCCGAACTGCTGAAACCGATCTTTTCTTGAACTTTGGAATAGGGACCTTCCCTTGCCCACTCTGACTGGTTGTGGCCTCCATCAAAAAGCTTAATCAGGTAAACAGGTTAACCCCTAAAACACCACTTAAGCATTTAATCTAAATAAATATCTCTTACCAACTCAACTTGAATCCCGAACGCTACTCTATGCCACTGCAACTGCTGACTAAACGACCTTGCTAACCACTCCCTATTGCTCCAGCTAGAAACGACCACCACCAAGGAAGTAAGGTTCGGCTCAGGGACTTGTAACCAAAGTGAAGAGAATGTGAGAATGGATGATTCGACAAGGCTCTTAGATAGTGTTTGGGATATTCAGCAATGGTAGTTTTCTATGGATGGTTACGGTTTAAGCAAGGTTTAAAAAGAAAAAGGTGAGAAGGGAGAGGGATATAGGTTCATAAAAGGTTAAGCCCTCTGCTACTTTCGGCTACAAAGAAATGGCATGAAAAAGGGGTTTGCTTGGACTAACTTTCGGCAATGGACAAGGGAAAATAAATACAAACGAAGGAAAGAACTTTTTGGTAAGGGAGAGAAACAAATGATGAATGAAACAAGCACCTCCCTCCCCCCTATTTATAATATTCGGCCAAGCCCCAAGCTCCCAAAAAAAAAATCCTAAAATCTCTCCTAAAACACCTCCCTTCCATCCATTTTAAAAGTTTGAATAAGTCAAACTTTTACCTAGCCAAATTTAAAAAAAAAATGACCAAGTCTTCTCCACCTTTCAAGCATCCAAAAACCGCCCAGCTTCTATCCTCCTTGATGCAAAAACAAGGCCCCAAATGCTACCCTTGCGAATCGAACCTGAGCCCCTTCCCCCTGCAAATGGCGTCACTTCTCCATGCTCTAAGTGGCGCCTCCTTGCCACTCTGCCAAGCCACTCTTTATGCCAAAACTCCACCAAAAATTCTCTTAAGACCCCCTCTATCCAAGTTCTCCTTTTTAGCCCCTAAAACTAAAAATTTTCTAAGGCAACCTACCACCACCTAGGGTTCTCAGGACCCCTAAAACTTACCCAACCACACACTGAAGTGTGCCAACACTTGAGCTAAGCACCAAAAATCTAGCCCCTAAAACCAGGGTGTTACACTGAGATGTATTCTTTTATGATTATGAACTAAACCCCTCAAATACCTGAGGGGGATGAAACCTAAGACGGATCTTGTTATTGTTTTCTAAACTATATGATAAATATGTGATTTGTTCTTAATTATGTGTTTTTAATTCTTGCTTTGATATTTCAGGATATTGATTCAAGTATTGATGTGCTTAGGCAGTGGAGCAAAAGTCCCTGTTTAAGAGTAGATCTAGCATAGTTAAGCGGAGTTGATCGCAACCCTAGAAATAGGATGACGAAAATCTGCTGGATTAGGGTCAAACCTAATATGGGAGTCCATAGATCGAGTTAATGAAATTCTAGGTGTTTTAATTAGAAAGAGATTTCAATTGATCAACCTAGGGTTAGAGTTAGTAGCCTCGAGAGAGGTATTAATACAAATTAGGGAATCCTACGGATAAATTCAAGTGAATAAATCTTCTGGTTCAGAGTTAAATAACAAGTGAAGTCTAGGTTGATTCTTCCTCAGGTATTGTTCTAATCAATTGGTCTTTCCCAAAAGTATTTTCCCCAATTCATTCTCTGGGTCTTGGCACCCTTAGCTTAGTAGTTAGTTAATTTTATATTAAACAACAATTCCCTTAATTCTTAGGCTAAATAATAAAAAAGAAAGTTAGTATTAGTACTTTTGGTTCCCTTGGTTTGACATTCCGATCTTGCCCCTAAACTATACTACTGTTCGATAGGTGCGCTTGCCTCAATCGTGGTGATAGTTAGTTTCTTGGCTCGATCATTCATTATATAAAATTTTAAGACTTCCAGACACGATCAAGTTTTTGGCGTCGTTACTGGGGAACTAAAATATTAAGAACGCTCAATTTTTATTACTTTAGCCATATTTTATTTTTGCAATTAAATTTTATTTTTACTTTTCTAAATTTTCTTCTTTACTTCTGGCAGGTATTCTAGTTTATTACTAGAAGAAACTCGTCAAGACCTCTACTTTACGATAGTGAAATTAAAAGCATAGTTCGTAGAAACCGAAGAGAGATAAGGCGTAGCCTACAATACATACAAGAAGAACAAGAAAACGAAATTAATACTACCGAAGAGATGGCTGAGAATAATCCGTTACATCCAGAGGTGGCCGAAAATCATGCTCCTCGAACTATGTATGATTATGCTAAACCTAATTTAACAGGAACTGAGTCAAGTATTGTTAGACCTGCTATTGCTGCAAATAATTTTGAACTGAAACCTAACACAATTTAGATGATACAACAATTTGTTCAGTTTGATGGTTTGCAGGATGAAGATCCAAATAATAATTTGGTGAATTTCCTAGAATTTTTCGACACTTTCAAAATAAATGGCATTTCTGATGATGCCATTCATCTTCGGTTGTTTCCCTTTTCGTTGAGGAATAAAGCTAAACAGTGGTTGAACTCGTTACCACGAGGATCAATCACTACATGGGAACAAATGACTGAAAAATTTTTATTGAAATATTTTCCACCGGCTAAAACGGCCAAGTTGAGGAATGATATCTCTTCTTTTGTGCAGATGGATTTAGAAACACTTTACAATGCGTGGGAGAGATACAAAGATCTATTGAGAAGGTGCCCACACCATGGATTACCCTTGTGGCTACAGGTCCAAACCTTTTACAACGGTGTGAACTTCTCAACCAAACAATTGATTGATTCAGCCGCCGGCAGAACCTTGAATAATAAAACACCTGAGGCTGCCTATGAATTCATTGAAGATATGTCACTGAATAATTATCAGTGGCAAGTCACGAGGACAAGGCCAACAAAAGCTGCTAGTGTTTTCAACCTTGACGCAGTAACCATGCTATCAAATTAGGTAGAGATGTTAAATAAAAAGATTGATGGTTTATGTGGTTCTTCGCAGGTCCATCCAGTTATGTAGTGCGATACATATGGAGGAGGGATGAGCAATACAGAATATCCACCTTACAACCCGAGCGCTGAAAATGAGCAAGTTCACTATATGGGTAACAATTTTAAACCTCAAAATAACCCTTATAGTAATACTTATAATCCAGGTTGGAGGAACCACCCTAATATTTCATGGGGTGGTCAAGGAAATCAGAGACAACAACCCCCTCCAAACTTTCAACAATAGCCTTATCCATAGGAAAAAAAGCCGAACCTTGAAGAGATGTTGACAAAATTCATAGCGGTGTCAGAAACACGTTTCCAAAACACCGAGACAACACTTAAAAATCAACAAGCGTCGATTCAAGGGATCGAGAACCAATTAGGTCAACTTGCTAAGATCATATCAGAACGACCATAAGGCAGCTTGCCAAGCAACACTGAAACTAACCCAAAGGAGCAACTTCAAGCCATAACAGCTCATGACAGTGAAGGGTTAGATAAGTCCAAATTAAGGCAAGAGAAGGTAGTAGAGGAAGGTAAGGTTCAAGTAAATCATGATAAGCCAAAACCGATAATTAAAGAATACCAACCTCGTGTGCCATATCCCGATGTGATGAAGAAAGACAACACATATGAACAATTTGGTAAATTTCTTAAACATTTAAAGAAATTACATATTAACTTATTTCTTAAACATTTAAAGAAATTACATATTAACTTACCGTTTCTTGAAGCTCTTTCGCAGATGCTAGATTCAAGGAAATTTTTAAAAGAGCTTTTGACAAACAAGCGGAAGTTAGACGAGGAGTCGCATGTGGAACTAAACGCTATGTGCTCAGCAATGTTCCAAAATAAACTTCCACGAAAATTAAAAGATCCAAGGAGTTTTACAATTCCGTGCTTAATTGGTAGTTTATCTATTGATAATGCTTTAGCTGATTTAGGGGCAAGCATAAATGTTATGCCATATAAAATGTTTAAATAGTTAGGTCTAGGGAAACCCAAACAAACTAGGATGAGCATTCAATTAGCTGATAAAACTATTCGAATTCCTAGGGGTATAATTGAAGATGTACTAGTTAAAATTGACAAATTCATATTCCCAGTAGACTTTGTCGTTTTAGACATGGATGAGGACAATAGTATCCCCTTAATTTTGGGAAGACCTTTTTTAGCAACCGCTAGAACTAAAATTGATGTTGGTACAGGAGAACTCATACTTCGTGTAGGTGACGAATGTATCAATCTTCAGGCTCTCGACTCAGCTAGGAGATCAAGTATTCAAGGTGAGAAAATTAATTTTATTAATGACCATTCGGTTAAACCTTCTTTTCAGGAAGCATAACAGAACCACACAACCGAGCCAGATCTTAGACCTCATGACAACAAAGAAATAAGTCACGAGGAACGACGGCTTCATATCGATGAACTAGACGAGTGGAAGACACATTTCAAGGAGAAATTAGGAATACACGAAGCAGACCCAACGCCATTCCATGGGACAAACGAATTTAAGATCGGAGATCAGGTATTGTTAGATAAGACAGACCCTCGAATCTCCCCTTCCAACCTTAGTACAAACGAAAAAATCCCTTTTAAGGTACTCAATGTTTTCCCATACGGAACAGTCGAGGTAAGTAATCATATATTCGGCACTTTTAAAGTAAACGCTACTCGACTCAAACTATATACTGATAATAGAACTGATAGCATGAGAAAGGACTTTCAACTCATCAAACCACCATGATTATGCGAACGAGAGGTAAGTCTAGCTTAAGACTATAAACGAGCGCTTCCCGGATGGCAACTCAAACACTAACCCCACTAATTTTTACATTTTTATTTTTACTTTTACTTTTCCTTTTTAGCACCCAACTATAAACTAACCAAAGTGCAAATTTCCATACCACACGGTCTTGCACACAGCCGTGGCCGTGGCCGTATGGACACCACAGATTTTCGTACCAATGGGGTAGAGATAGTATGAAATAGGACGAAAAATATCTTCAAGCCACGGGCTCCGCTAAACACCACGGCCGTGCGATACGGCCGTGGTCGAGATTATTTTATCAACACGGGCGTGCCGACCGGCACACAGGCGTGGGAGAAACGAACGAAGCACAACACAGCCGTGCGATACGGCCGTGTGACACAACACACCCAAGGTACACGGGCGTGGGGATGTACCAGATCTGAGATTTCTATTTAAAGCACCCCTCTCCCCTTCTCACCTACTCCCCATTTCCCTTCTTTCATACCTTTTACATTCCCCTCCCTTTTCATTTTCACCCTTCTTCATTCTCCAAACTCTTGATCCACACTTTATCCATGTCGAAAAAACGGAAGGATCCTAGCACACTCTCCCTCCGCAAGACCAATCTACATAGGTTCATGCCGGCCGCTTCATTTACTCGACAGGACAAGGACCTTTGAGTCCACTTACTTCTTCTTTTTCTTTTCTCTTCTCCTTTATTTTCCTTTTCTTTATTTTTCTTATACTTACTTTAGTCTATTCTACTTTGTTTTCTTTGATTTAGGTTCTAAAGACTGCTTGGGAATCACCACACCACGCCCTTAGAAATCACACCCACTTTGTAAACCATCCAACAATAAGGACTTCTCAGTCCATTAATCTTCTCTTTTAATTTTATTTTACTTTTCACATCCTTTCTTTTTCTTTTTCTTTTCTTTAAATATATAATTAGTATATTTTGAATTATTCTTATTATTTCCTGGATAATTCTTCACGAGCTTCCCAATTTCTTCATCTAGCGCAGAGATTGTCGGCGGCCACCACACCACGACCACTCCCAACTCAAGGAAGCCATCCAAAATTCAGGAAGTTTCACCTCTCCCTATCTCTTATGATTTTATATACATCTTTGTACATTGAGGGCAACGTACATCTAAGTGTGAGGGTGAATTCTATTTTGAAAAGTTTCTAACTTTTTGCATTATTCTCAAATCCCTGAATTATGTCTTGTTCTTAAGTAATTTTCTCATTACTATTAGAATAAAATTTCCTTTGATTCATGATTTTTATTGATATGTTTTGGAATAAGTCATTGATAATTGTGCAGTGAGTGATGATTTAAACTTTAGGAGACTAGAGAATCAAGCATGATGGGTCTATTTTCAAAAATTAAAATTTTGTTAGGTTGTCTACCTGAATCTAATTATTACCTTGAAGTTTGAAATTTACAAGGTTGATATCAAATACCCATAATTTTTGTGAGATTTTGAGCCTTTTAGAGCATACATTCTTTTCTTGCTCACTTTATTTATTATGATTGTGTCAACATTGATTTGTTATTCTAGAACTTGCTTTGATTATACATGTCAAGACCACATTATTGATTTGATATACAGAGATGATAAAGGCACTTAGGATTTAACCCATTCACTCCACTAAAAAGTCTACCCTCACAATTAATCCCTAGTGAACCCCTTTTGATCCTAACAACCCTTTTTATTGACTCACCCACTAATATTAACCCAAAACTCATCTTGTGTTTGTTATCACCGTTTCTCTTGACTACCCTTTTTGTCGAGATTTTATTTTGAGCAGTTGCCTAACTATGTTCTATATTTCAGTTGTTAAAGTTCTTTCGTATTATTAATTTGTTCTTAAAAAAAAATCGAAGTATATTCATTATTAGTTCTATAATTAAGAGAGCTTATATGTTTAAAGTCCACATCTTGAAGAAGAAGCTCGTTTTATTAGTATTACAAGTTTTCAATTGATGTAATTATTCAGGATTAGTTCATTTTTCTGGTTAGGTAAATTGTCAATTCAATCTCGATTCTAACCCTTTAATTCAGCCTTTATCCACACTTTTAACCAGAGCCTCATTACAACCCTTTTTAAAGACCTTTTGATCTGTGTATCATTTCATTTTACAGTGGTGGAGATTTGATTTACATGCAAGCCTATAGGATTAACTTTTCATGTTCGGCTTTTGAGTGCTTAATTTTGAACCTTAAACACTTTGAGTGATTTGAGTGAATCTTTAGTGAGGATGTCAACTCTTGTCAATTTTGAATTAAAGGTGATTATTTAGGTAAGGGGAAACACCTATATTTTCATGCTACAAAAACTATGACTTTGATTGTTTGAATCTTTAGGACCCTTGTAACACCCCAAACTCGGTCAACACACCACGACCGAATCTAGCATGTTACGGAGTGAAAACCATTTGAAAACACAAATGTGTCGGAATGTTTCCCAAGAACTCTTTGGTCGTTTTAAAAGTTGTTTAAGTGTTGTAAAGGTTGTTTTAAACCTATGCTAGAAATATTCACTTGATTCTACAAATTTTAGAAAAATGTTTAGTTTTTATTAAAAACTGAGTGTGTCGAGTATAATCAAGTTAAAAACCATTTGCTCTTGAAGATGTTTGAAAATTTAAGTTATAAAAGCATTCAAGTCACCTCATTACTTTGTGAACTCTGTTACCCGATGGTAACGTTCTTAGAACCCGAAAGAGTTATAGTTTTGAAAACATGCTTTTTACTGGTTAATTTAACAAGTCTATAAATCCAATTTATGAGTCATATAATCAAAGTAAAAGTGAGTAATTAAAACCCAAAATAATATCAGCGGCCTTATTACAAAACCAAAAAAAAAAACCAAATTAAAAGAAAGCTAATAAAAACGAAATAAAAGTTTAAAGTCCAAAACAAAAACTGGGATGCATGGCCACCTCGAGTCCTCCTCAGCTCCATATCCGCAATCTATGCCTCATCTGCAAAATGTAAGGGAAGGGGTGAGTCACCAAGACTCAGTGTATAAATCCCCAACCCGGTAATTCAAGCACTTACACAGATCATCAGTAAAACATGCAGATTATGCAACCCATAACCTAGCCATCCAATCTCCTTTAACTACCCTGTGTGGTCAAAACCAATGGTGACCGAAGTCACAAATATATATATTGTTGTGGTCAAAACCACTGGTGACCGTAGTCACAAATCAGGTGATGGGGCCAACCCATCTTGTGGTCAAAACCACTGATGACAATCCCGTAATAATCATGTGGGGCCAACCCACTGTGGTACCAAACCACTGGGACGAGTCACAATATCCACATGTGGTCAAAACCACTGGTGACCGTAGTCACAAATATCAATAGTGTGGTCAAAACCACTGGTGGTCAAAACCACTAGGACTTAGTCATAAATATTAATAATGTGGTCAAAACCACTGGTGACCGTAGTCACAAATCAAATGATGGGGCCAACCCATCTTGTGGTCAAAACCACTGGTGACAGTCCAAATAATCATCCCCCTCCTCTCATCAATCCCATCAACATCATGCTCATATCATACGTGTCATAATCTCATATATCATGCATTTGTGTATAACATGGCATTTTAATAGAACATGATAACATAAACAAACGTACATCGTAAATCACATAATAGGGGACTTACCCGGAATCCAAGCTTATGCCCACAAGGCAAAGTCGCTAATATCAAAGGTTATACGGTAACATAATAAGCATCTTTAAACTAATAAAGTGTGTAAGCGTTTACACACATGACTAGATGCAGATCTAACGCGAAATCCTGAAACTACACACACTACGAAATCCCGAACGTTACTCCCTCCTTAATTGCCGATTTGGTCTCCTACCAATCCCGAAGCCACACAATTATACTCCTTGGAATCGGCCACCCACTAACACACATGAAAACAATTAGCCTTTGGCTTTAAAAGAATATGAATAGATCCCAAATGTTAAACCACTTACCCCAGTTGACAACTAAATCCCGAAGATCCTCTGAATCCGCTACACTCCTCTCTACAATCGGCCAAGTACTACAATCTGCTGTCACAAAACCCAAAAGAATACCTTACGAGTCAAAAGATATCGATCTCATGGATGTATGAGAACCAAGTCAGCCAAAAGCCGGAAGTCAGCTTTTATTTTACATAAGTCGATGAAGAGAGAATAGAGAAGACAAGGGGAGATTCGGCCATACCACTTACCTCTCTTAACGAAATTGATTCACCAACCCGAGGAGAGAAAATCTTCACTAGGCTAACATTCGGTCAAAGTGTCAAACAAGAAGAAGAAAATAGGGAGTAAATAGGTTTCGGCTATGGCTTATGAGTGTCAAAGAGAAGAAAGAGAAACAGTGAAAATGAGAAAGGAGGGTTCGGCTAAGGTGGATGAAAGGGTTTTCGGCATAAAGGAGATTGAAAGAAGAAAAGATAGGTTTAGAAAGAGAATGAAGAAGGAGGTGTGAGAGTAAGGTTTCGGCTTTGAGCAAGATTAGGAGAAGAAGATATGGACACAAGTGGTTTCGGAACAATAAAAAAGGGGTTTTGAGAGAATGAAAAGAAAGATGCCGAATGGGGGGTGAAGTTATTGATTTTGGCTATGAGCAAAAAGAAGAAAAAGTGAACAAAGGTGGGTTCGGCAAGGAGGCTAACCAAAAAGAGCCCGAAAGAAAAGGGGAAGAATGGCCACTTGGGTTTCGGCTTTGGCACAAATGGTGAGAGAAAAGTCGGCTGGCACTTGTAAAAAAAAGAAAAAGAAAAAGAATCAAGAGGAAGGGTTCCAAAATACACCCCTAGCTAGCCGATTCAAGCCACCTCCTAAAGCACATTCGGCCACCACCAAAACCCCAAAACCGATTGGCCCTATGCCCAAAACACCTTACCAAATTCGGCTGCACACTCTCCCACCTCAAACTCCCCCTTTTTCTCCACGAAATCCTCCCTTCCATTCATTCAAACAATTTTGAATGAGTCCAACACCTAAAATCTCTCCCCTTCATCCATTTCAAACAAGTTGACTTCATCCAACACATCCAACAGAGTCCTTTTTGAGTACTCCTCCTCTAGCTGTGGTGTCAAAAAGAAATAGCAAGGAGTGCTATTCCTACAGCTCGAACAGAGGCACTCCCATCCTGCATGTGGCGTCATCTCCTTAGTGCTTAAGTGGCGCCTCCTAGCCACTTTCCCACCTGATTTCTTGTGACAAACTTCCCCAATAAAATCTCTTAACCCCTATCTCCCTTAGTTCCCTTCCCTTAAATGCCAAAACAAAATTCTTAGCCCTAACTCAGGCCTGACCTAGGGTTATATCTAGACCCCAGAACATGACAATTGAACATAACAGACAATTCATCACATGCATCACAAGCAAAATGCAGAGCCCCGATTTAAGGATGTTACAACCCTTCTACATAAATTATCAATGCATGAATTACCTTTGAATTATGATGAAACACTATTAATGAATATTATGAATTGAGGAAGTTCATTTTAATTATGAGTTGAGAATTTTGCTTGAGGACAAGCAAATGCAAGTGTGGGGGTATTTGATAAACCGTAATATATACATATTTTAATCCCACATTTAGCATACTTTTGGATGATTTATTCCCTGAATTGTGGAATTTGGTGCTCCTAATCCTTTAATTTCATGTTTTATACTTAGGAGAGCATCGGAAGGTGAAAAGAACGAGAAACGGGACAAAAACAAAGAAAATGGGCCAAAGCACAAAATACACACGGCCTGGGACCAAGCCACACGGCCGTGCCTCTTTAGCAGACCCGACCATGGTCTGGATTCGATTCACACGGGCGTGCCACACAAGCATGTCCCTGCTGTTACCTATTTTAATTTTATCCGGAATAGGGTACTTAGAGGCAAAGAAAGACATTCCAAAAGCCTATATAAACACCCTAGAGGCCAACCTTCAAGGGGGCGTCCAGGTAGGCTTAGGAGCCAAGCCAGAGAGGTTAGAATTGTGGGATTTACTCAAAGAAAGCCAGTTGATTCATCTCAAGAAGCCAGAGTCATACTCAAGACGGAAGATCTTCCCTTCATTTTCCTTCAGGGGGTTTTAGGGTTTTTCTTATGTTTTGTTTTATATTTTAGTCTGAGATGTATTCTTTTATGATTATGAACTAAACCCCTCAAATACCTGAGGGGGATGAAACCTAAGACGGATCTTGTTATTGTTTTCTAAACTATATGATAAATATGTGATTTGTTCTTAATTATGTGTTCTTAATTCTTGCTTCGATATCTCAGGATATTGATTCAAGTATTGATGTGCTTAGGCAGTGGAGCAAAAGTCCCTGTTTAAGAATAGATCTAGCATAGTTAAGCGGAGTTGATCGCAACCCTAGAAATAGGATGACGAAAATCTGCCGGATTAGGGTCAAACCTAATATGGGAGTCCATAGATCGAGTTAATGAAATTCTAGGTGTTTTAATTAGAAAGAGATTTCAATTGATCAACCTAGGGTTAGAGTTAGTAGCCTCAAGAGAGGTATTAATATAAATTAGGGAATCCTACGGATCAAGTCAAGTGAATGAATCGTCTGGTTCAGAGTTAAATTACAAGTGAAGTCTAGGTGGATTCTTCCTCGGGTATTGTCCTAATCAATTGGTCTTTCCCAAAAGTATTTTGCCCAATTCATTCTATGTGTCTTAGCATCCTTAGCTTAGTAGTTAGTTAGTTTTATATTAAACAACAATTCCCTTAATTCTTAGGCTAAGTAATAAGAAGAAAGTTAGTATTAGTACTTTTTGTTCCCTTGGGTTGGACATTCCTGTCTTGCCACTAAAGTATACTACTGTTAGATAGGTGCGCTTGCCTCAATCGTGGTGATAGTTAGTTTCTAGGTTCGATCATTCATTATATAAAATTTTAAGACTTTCAGACACGATCACATATCGCCCCTTCAGATTTGCTTTTGTTTTAACAGGGGCCTTTAAGCAAAGTGAAGTGATTAATGATGGGAAATAAGCACTTCCTGCCTTCTTTTTAGCACAATCGTGAATCTTCTTGAGGATAATTTTCCCAACATTAACGGACTTTTCTATCAAAATTGCATATAACGAAAGCATTCGTTCCATCGAGATGGTGGAACTATGTGAGTTAGGCATAAAACTGTAGCGAACAAAATAAAACCATACATTTGCTATTGGTTTTAAGTATTCTCTTCGACAAGAATGGCTCCCATACTTTCCTATAATCCATTACGATCCCAGATTTGTCACAACATCAAGCACTTGTTGAAGAAAATCCCAATTGATATTGTTCATCATAGGGTAGTACACATCTTCTTCAACATCAGGTAAATTAAACAAATCATTGATGGACTTAGAAGTAAGAGGTACCTTTTTCTTTCAAACGATGACTTCAGTAGCATCTTGCGTAGTCAAACTAGCATAGAATTCTCGAACTAGTTCATTATCCGGAAGTGAACGAGCATCACAAAGTCGTTCCCACTTGAGAGCATTGATTTTCTTTGTAATCGGTATAGGAACAACCATCAAATCATTACTCTTCAAGTCAAAACCTTTTTCCGGCATCATAGGTTGATGCTTGAAGATTGAATCAAATCTCTTTTTTACTTTTCATCGATCAAAATTGGGTTTTCAGGAGTAGTCTTTGAAGATCTAGTTCTTTTGCAAGACATGGTATCTTTTCCCGAAAATTCGACAAAGTTTTTGCAGAAAAGTGAAAAGAGAAATCGGCAAAGTGGGTAGAACTTGCTCCAGCAAAAATCTTGCGACAGCAAGGATGGTGCGGCAGTGACGACGACGTGCGATAGTAACTGTAACACCCCTATCCCGTAATCGTCGCCAGACTAGGGTTAAGAGGAATTACTATTCATTTCCGAACATTTCATATCATTCCATAACCAAACATAGCAATTCTCATTCAATGAGTCCCTTAATGAGGTCTACGAGACCTTTAACACGTGTTAGAAAGGGATCGGGACTAAACCGAACGCATACGAAAATTTTTAGAAATTTAAAGATTTTTCAAAACTGCAGTGGTCACAAGCCCGTGTGGCGTCCAAGCCGTGGCAAAACAGGGCATACATACTGACTTGGACCACACGGCCAGTTACACGCCCGTGTGTCCAGCCCGTGGTCGAGTCTGACTTGAATCAAATTACAAACTCGAAAGACACGATCGAGCCACACGCCCATATGCTCAACCGTGTGAGCAATTATAGGCAATTTTTCAAGGCCAAATTACCATCCACACTTTGCAGTCACTTATAAGCATCAATCCAATAACAATTCATGCCTCAATTGCAATCAAAACATACCAATACAAGTACCAACTAATCATCTACTACATCATTTGTTTCCATACTCAATTTCTACTCAAATAAATCCATCCAAAACATCATCTTCACAACTTAAATCATATAAACTAAGCATCTACTAGTCACACCACAAATTCACACTTATAACACCATTCACATCAACCATTTTAAGCATTAAATATACCATTTCCAATCTCATTATTTCATACCACATTCATCATTTTCATAGCTTCATATATGAACCATCAACTTTCAACTTCCAAGCCATATCACATGGCAAGGTCCAAACATTACAAAACATACCATAACCACTAGCCTTTACATGCCATATACCAAATATATACATCTTTCAAAAGTACCAAAATAGATAGTCGATAGTGTGATTGAGTCGTTGACGATCCCCGAATCCGAGCTAGCTTTACTGACACTGTAAAATAGTGAAACACATCACATAGTAAGCTTTTTAAGCTTAGTAAGTTCGTAACATAATACATTCAATTTAATAAATCAAATACAATAAACAAAGTTAATCCATCACATAGATTGACTCTCAAATATTCACACCATATCATCCATAACTAATATACTCACTCAACCATTCATAATTCCATAACCAAAAAGGTTCAATACATACCTTAGCCAACACATAGTTATTCACCATCCACGCTACTCAATGCTCCATATTACATTTCAATCAACCTTTGTTATTCATTTGATTTAATCGCACACTTAGTGCCAATTTCATATCGAAAGCATAAATATCATCGCACACTTAGTGCCTGTACTTTAACTCGAACTTATCTCGGTATCGCACACAGAGTGCCAAAACAATAAGCTGAAGCATCTACTATTTGGCACACACAGTGCCCAACATCTCTGTCTCATTTCTAATTTCCCACACATAGTGCCTCATTACTCAATTTCATTCATAACATTGCTATTTCATTAGCTATACAATTCATTCATTTCTCATCACATAGATATAAATTAAACAACTTGTATTATATCCGAACTTACCTCGGACTTCGAAATACCAATACTAGCCGATCAATCGAGTACTTTGTCTTTGCCTCGATCTCGATCCAGATCTCTCCTTTCTTGGTCTATACATATTCAAATTTAGCTCGTTCAATTATCAATTATTCAATTTAGTCCAAACACACATATTTAGGGAATTTTACAAAATAGCCCTCATATTTTCACATTTCGACACTTTAGTCCCTTATTCACAAAATCACAAAATACACTAAATTTTACTACACCATGCTTAGGCCGAATTCTCCTTAGTCTTATACAAGCCCCTATATTTCATTTATTTCACATTTCAATCCCTCAAAATATTATTTTCACAAATTAGTCCAAATAACTCAATTTCACCAAAAACTCAAAGACAAAACATGTTAATCTTTCACATATCTTTCATATTTCATCATCAACTATCACAAAGCTCAAACATTCATCAATGGCATATCTCAAAATCACCAACAATTTCTAAAATTAAAGCATGGGCTTTATACTATGCTAAGCAATGATCACAAAAATGTAGAAATTGTCAAAAACTGAAACCAAAGCATACCTTAATTTTGCTCAACCAAGGCCGAATGCTTCAAAGCTTCTAAACCCTATTCTTTTCTTTCTAAATTCGGTGGAACAAAGATGATGATAATGGCCATTTTCATTTTTTATTATTTTATTACACATTAATACATCATTTACCTTTGTGCCTTTTTTATTATTTCATTTAAAATCCACCAACTAAAGCCCATTTGTGTACATCCATTTTGCATGTGGAATAATAACAACATAAGGACTCCTCTCTTAAAAAACCATGCCAAATTACACTTTAACAAACAGCACACAGCTTTTACAGTTTATGCGATTAAGTCCTTTTTTACAAATTAAGCACACAATCGATAAAATTTCCAAACAGAACTTTCACACATGCTCAATCATATTTTATAAACACCAAAAATAATATTAAAATATTTTTTACCTCAGATTTGTGGTATCAAAACCACTGTTCTGACTAGGGTCTAAATCGGGCTGTTACAACTCTTCCCCCTTAGGGATTTTCGTCCCCGAAAATCTTACCAGTGAGTAGGTTTGGATATTGCTCTCTCATAACATCTTCGGGCTCCCACGTAGCCTTTTCAATTCTGTGTTTGTGCCATAACACTTTCACTAAAGAAATTTTATTATTTCTCAACTCTTTGATCTCACGTGCCAATATTCGAATCGGTTCTTCACTATACGATAAATCTGACTGAATCTCAACCTCAGCAGGAGCAATCACATGTGATGGATCAGATTTATATCGTCAAAGCATCGATACGTGAAATACAATATGAATCTTTTCTAGTTCCGGTGGCAACAAAAATCTATAAGCAACCGGTCCAATTCGTTCAATAATCTCATACGGCCCGATGAACCTCAGACTCAGCTTACCTTTACGGCCAAATCAAAGTATTTTCTTCCACGGAGACACTTTCAAAAACACTTTGTCACCGACCTCAAATTCAATATCTTTTCGTTTTAAGTCTGCATAGGACTTCTGATGATCTGACGCTGCTTTCAAACTATCACGAATCACTTTCACTTTCTGCTTAGTCTTTTTTATCAAATCAACCCTGTAACACTCCTATCCCAAGTCTGTAGCCGGATTAGGGTTAGGAACGTTACCAGATGAATCGAAAACATTCAAATCATTTCATAAATTTCATTCATCAATCATACACACAATGTCCCCTACATAGGTCAATAAGACCTTAAGCATGCTTATAAACTGAGTCAGAACTAAACCGAAACACATACAAAATTTCATGGAAAATTAAAACCTTTCTAAGTTACAGGGCTTACACGCCCGTGTGGGCAGACCATGTACAATCCACGGCTAATAGACACTCTCGTGTTCCCTTCCCGAGGTCTATCCTGACTACACTCCCACGGCCACCAAGCACACCCGTGTGCCTTGGCCGTGGACTATCCTGACTTGTACCCCACGATCACAAAGCACACCCGTGTACCCTGACCGTGGTTAATCCTGCCAAATCCAACACGGTTATCCAGCACCCCCGTGCTAAAGCCGTGTACTACTAGGCCATATACTGACTTGCTCACACGGTTACTAGGCACGCCTGTGTGCCATAGCCGTGTGACATTATGGGCCATATACAAAGCCAAAATACCACCCATTTGAGTCTCACTTACACATATAACCACCAGAAACAATCCAAAATAATCATTCAAACCATGCATTCAATACCAATTCCAAACATGCCAAATTTCAAGATTTAAACTCATTTCATCACAAACATAATCCGTTCATTTGCTTACTCAAAACTTGACTATTTCATGAGCATCAAACCAAACCAAAACAACTACACATACCACATTCATCAAGGAAAAATATAAACCAACAAATAGCCACATCTCATGGCCAAGTCTATACAACAACTTATACCAAAAACTAGCCTATACATGCCATATCTAGTTATATACATTTCCAAAGTGTACCAAAATGAGTTTAGTAGTGTGATGACGATCCTTGACGGTCCCGAGCCTTCAGTAGCTTTAACGACCTATAAAACAGAGATTTCACTCACACAGAGTAAGCTTTCCAAAAGCTTAGTAAGTCAATATACAAACAAACTTGGCACGAATTGCACATAACTAAATAAATAAAATGACCAATATGGTTCTCATGATACAAATCATCTCATTCTTACTTAAGCTCATTTGCTTAACCATAACTTACCATATATGCACATAGTTCATCTAGTCAAACTTTACATATTGTATTATCAATTTCATATACATAACATCATAGTAAGATCACATAGATACTTACCTTGTATACACAATTAGTGTATAATCAACGTACCAGAATCGAACATTCATTTACTTATTTTATCAACGTTTGGATTTGCCATTCGTATCTCAGACTTGCCCGTTGAACTGTAAGGAATTTAGTAGGATGTTCAAAAAGTTCAGAATAGTCGTACAACGCCAACATCGCAGACGAGGTCTTACATGCACTCAAATATCGATGCCACTGCCCCAGACAGGGTCTTACACGAATCAATACGATGCCGATGTCCCAGACATGGTCTTACACGCAAGGGTCATAATGATGCCAACGTCCCACACGTGGTCTTACACGTAAAGCTCACATCGATGCCAACGTCCCAGACGTGGCCTTACATGATAAAATAGAACAGATATCTATGTCATGACATAGCTAATCCTATCTATTCCTAGGTTCGTATGAGACTTCTCGGACTTTGTCACTAAGAAATCCTTATCTCGGAATTCATGAACAAATCATATCATAAGTATTCATCGATAACAATAGTCATAAGAACACACATAATTCAATATGAATACGTTTATTTACATAATGACTTACCTCAAATTCGGTTTATCGGAATGAAAACAACTACTCGTTTACTTTCGCTTTCCGTCGATCTAAGTCTGTTTTCCTCGGTTCTTGATCTAAACATATTCAGAATTAACCCTTTTATTCACTGATTCATTCAATTCAATCTAAGGAAACATTTTTAGGGCTATTTACAAATTAACCCTCATATTTGCACAATTTATCAATTTAATCCATTTTTTTCTCAAAACATCAAATTTACAAAATCAACCTATACTCATGCTTAGCCGAATATACATATATATCATATAAGTCCACACTTTCAATCAAATTAGCAATTTAGTCCCTCAATTTGCTATTTTCACAATTTAGCCCTATTTAGCTAAATTCATCAAAAGTCCAAGAACAAAGTATGTTCATCTAGCTCAAAACTTTCATTTAACACCATAAATTATCACAAAGCTCAACATATCATCAATGGCACATTTCATGAAAAACATCAATTCATCAAATTAGTTTTGTAGCTCTCAAAGCAACGATTACAAAAACGTAGAAATTATCAAAAAATGGATCAAAAACTAACCTTGAATTCAAGCTTGTATGTGCCGAAAATTTGAAAGCTTTTGTTCTTTCTTTTCTTTGAAATTTTCAGTGATAGATGGATGGATAAAATCCACTATCATACTTTTATGTTTTATTTACTAATAACATAATTATTTAATTACCCATTTACCCATTTAATAATCATATAAGACAAACATATTTAATGGTTATCATGACATTCCACCATCTACTGACTCAATGGTGGCTTATTTTCCATATAAGGCCTCCCCCTTTACAAAGCCACAACACTTACGTACTTTAACAAATAGCAAGAAACTTTTACATTCGATGCAATTTCATCCTTTTGTCAAATTTAAACATACAGATGGACAAATTAACTTACGGAAATTTAGCACATGCTTAGTCACATATCAACGGCACAAAAAATAATATTAAAAATATTATACAGACTCGAATTTGTGGTCCCGAAACCACTATTCTGACTAGGGTATAAACTGGACTGTTACAAACCCCATGAATCTTATTCTCACTCAGCTCAGTCCAATACAATGGAGTTTGACATTTTCGACCGTAAAGAGCCTCATACTGTGCCATTTTAATGCTAGATTGAAAATTATTATTATACGCAAATTCAATCAACGGTAAATGCTTTTCCCACGTACTTTCAAACTCGAGAATGCAGCATCTCAACATATCCTCAAGAACTTGAATGACCCGCTCGAATTGTCCATCCGTTTGCGGATGCTGTACTGAAATGCAACTTTGTACCTAGAGCCTCTTGTAATTTCTTCCAAAAACGCGAAGTAAATCTCGGATCTCTGTCAAATACAATAGATAGTGGCACCCCGTGCAATCTCACAATCTCAGCAATATATAGTTCAACTAACTTATCAAGTGAATAATTTGTTCTCACCGGAACAAAATGAGCTGATTTCGTCAATTTATCAACTATCAACCAGATTGTATCTTTCTTACCCGAAGATAAAGGCAATCCCGACACAAAGTCCATCGTGATTTTTGCCTATTTCCACTCTGGAATCATAATCGGTTTTAACAAACCGGACGAAACCTGATGTTTAGCTTTAACTTGCTAACAAACCAAGCATCTCAAAACAAACTCTGAGATATCCTGTTTCATACCAGGCCACCAATAAAACTGTTTCAGATCATTATACATTTTTGTACTGCCCGGATGAACAGGCAAACGACTATTGTGAACTTCATTCAAAATCAACTAAATTAACTCTGAATTCCTCGAAACACAAATTCGATCTCTGAATCTCAAACAATCATTACTATCAACTCGAAATTCTAAATCAGAATTCAAATCATATTGAGCTCGTTTTGTCACCATCTCATCATCACTTTTCTGGGCATCACAAATCTGATGTATAAACATTGGCTTAACTTACAACTTAGCCAAAATCGAACCATCATCACATAGATTTATCTGAGTACTCATTGCTCGCAAAGCACATATAGACTTTCGGCTCAAAGCATCAGAAACAACATTAGCTTTGCCTGGATGATAATCAATTACTAATTCATAGTCTTTTAGTAACTTTAACCATCTCCGCTGTCTCAAATTCAATTCTTTCTGAGTCATCAGATATTTCAAGCTTTTGTGATCCGTATAAACATGACATTTCTCACCAAATAAATAGCGACGCCAAATCTTCAATACAAATACAATCGCGGCTAATTCAATATCATGCGTCGGATAGTTCTTTTCATGTGGCTTTAACTGCCTCGAAGCATAAGCAATGACTTTGCCTTCCTGCATTAACACACAGCCCAAACCATTCAACGATGCATCACTCTAAACTATAAATTCTTTACCTAATTCAGGTTGAACTAACACGGGTGCCTTTATCAACAATGCTTTCAACTGTTCAAAGCTCTGCTGGCACTTTTCAGACCACTCGAATTTAACATCTTTCTGTAGCAACTTCGTCAATGAAATCACAATCATCGAGAAGCCTTTCACAAACCGCCTATAATATCCTTCTAGTCCCAGAAAACTACGGACTTCAGACACATTTCTCGGAGGCTTCCATTCGAAAAAAGCTGAGATCTTTCTCGGATCAACTCGTATTCCCTCAGCTGACACAGTATGCCCTAGAAAACTAACTTTACGCAACTATAATTCACATTTGCTTAACTTTGCATACAATTGCTTCTCACACAGAGTTTGTAATACAATTCTCAATTGCTCGGCATGTTGCGTCTCATTACATGAATAAATCAGAATATCATCAATAAACACCACAACAAAGCGATCCAAATACGATCTGAATATCCGGTTCATCAAATCCATAAACACTGGAGGAGCATTTGTTAGTCCAAAAGGCATAACTAAGAATTCATAATGTCTGTACCTCGTTCTGAGAGCAGCTTTCGGTACATCTGAATCTTTAACTCTCAACTGGTAGTAGCCCAATCTCAAATCTATTTTAGAAAACACTGTAGCTCCTTTCAACTAATCAAACAAACCATCAATACTAGGCAAAGGATATGAAACACCCCAAACCCGACCACAAACCCCGACCGGATCTGGTATGCTTCTTGAGAAAAACTCGTTTTGTCGTTTTGGAAAACATGTGATTTTGTGGTAAGAGAATAGATTTGAAGTACGATCTTGTTGAAAACCGTTTTGTGATTTAAATTTGTATCTTATGAAAACATTATCTTTATGATTTTATAAATTAAAAGAAGAACTGGATTTAATACTTATTATTAAGTTGAAAACCATAGGTATTTAGGTGTCAAAACGATTTAATTCAGTTATCGAAAATATTTAATTATTTAATTGAAATTAAGCGTAGCAGAATAAAAATTTAAAACGTATAAATAAAAGAGGTTATGGCGGCCTTATTACAAAAACATAACCCAAAATAAATCCTGAAATAATAAAAGAAAACATAGTAAGTTTAATTAAAAGGAAAAACCGAAATACTGAGTTGAGCAATGGCCACCACGTAGTCCTCACTGACCCGATCCATCACGCTAAGTATCACCTGAAAAGATATCCCACGAGGGGTGAGTCAACAGACTCAATGTGCAACAGTACACTAAAAACCCAATCGATCATAGCAATAAATCCCATTTAAATCACATTTAGCCATAAGCCCATAATATAGCAAATCAGATAATAACTGATTAAATCACATGTACATATAAAATGAAATGCAATCCCGAGCCCAACCTAGATATCCATCCACTACACACCACCCGTACCTGCTAATCACACCGTGGGGATTACTAAGTCAACCCTCCATCTGCTACACACCATCGAAGGCAGTTGCAGCAGTCAACTTGCACATCGCCCTTATAAATTGTGGCATGGCCACCAGATAATTGTGACAGAGTCACCGGATTCATAATATGTGACCGAAGTCACCGGATTCATAATATGTGACCGAAGTCACCGGATTCATTATATGTGACCGAAGTCACCAGATTCATAATATGTGACCGAAGTCACCGGATAATGTGGTAAAAACCACCGGAACACTTCCCCTTTATCAATATCACCCATATGCCCATGCAATAAACATATTATTTCGATATCATGCCATATACCCCCAAAATCATAACGGAATCATGCACATTTCATAATTATGCTTATAGCATTATTAACGAAGTATTAGGGGTTTAACATACCTGAATGTCATGTACCACTGAATGGTACCCAAAGCCATAATCATTCATATTACTTATTAACACATGTTTATCAATAATACTATTAATCTATCAGAAATTTAGTGTAGGGCTACACACCTTGTAAACACGAAGAACGACAGAAAACTCAAGATTTTCGGCTTGCGCTTATAACGCCGACAGCACCTACATAACACTATATGAGAAATCGATTATCACTAAAAAGATATGGCCTTTGGTCGAATATCATTATCTCCTTACCTTACTCGATTAAATCCCGAAAACTGTCACTTGCCTATGGAGTTTGTCGAAATCTTATATGATATATGTTAGATTCAATTCTAACATAATGAACAAAAGTAAATGGCCTTCGGCCTAAAAATCACACTTGCATTACCTTGAGTATTCAAATCCCAAAAGGTTTCCTTCCAACCGTCGGCTACAACTAAATCCCGAAATCCTCCTTCAAGGTTTCGGCCAAAGAGAATTAAAGGGATTAGATTCCTAAATTCGGCTAGATGATGATTGATATGTTTCGGCTTATGATGGATTGTGAAAAGAAGAAGATGAGGGAAAGAGAGTTACGACTATG
This sequence comes from Gossypium australe, assembly GCA_005393395.2. NCBI lineage: Eukaryota > Viridiplantae > Streptophyta > Magnoliopsida > Malvales > Malvaceae > Gossypium > Gossypium australe. Next base: position 76,672,272 of record CM016617.1, read on the forward strand.
GTGTTTTGGTTTGAAGAGGTTGCGGCAATGGTGAACTTTGGAAGAAAGAGATTTCGGCCTAGACAAGGTAAATGAGAAGAGAAAAGAAGAAAAGAAAGGGATGAAAAATGGCCTTAGTGCTATGGTGATTTCGGCACTAGAGAGGAAGAAAAGAAAAGAGAAAATGGTCTTCAAGGTTTTTGGTGTTTTCGGCAATAGGGGAAAAGAAACTTGAGAGAATAGGCAAATTAAACAAAAATGGTCAAAATGGAAAGACCAAAAGAAAAGAGAAAAGAAAATAAAAGATGCTTACCTAATGCTAAAAATGCATTCGACTAGGAGAGGAAAGGTGGAGATAAAAGAAAATTTGCTTTAGAGAAAACACAAAATAACCCAATTGTCAAAATGACCAACTAGCTACCAACCTACCAAAACCTTCAACAAAATTCGGTCACCCCCCCAGGCCCCCAAACCGTCTAAATACATGAACTCCAAAGTCAAAGTTTTCCACACAAAACTTTCCATAGAAATCACCTTACATTATGCCTTGTGTTCCCTCATCATTCCTCAATCAAAATGATTCCTTTCCCTAAGTTCAAGCTTACCTAAACAATTAATCATCTTGCCATAAAAAATTTAAAGTCCAACTTACCAAATATAAAGCTTGGCCGACACTTGATGTAAAGATGCAGAAAAAAATAAAGTCTCCAAAATGCACTCCATATTATTCGAACCACTCCCCTCAAGCAACCATTCATGCGCCATTTCCACCATGCTACTAACTCCTCTTGTGCTAATTTTAGACACTTAAATTACTTAAGTATCAGGGTCACTTGATCCACTTCACTAAATTCTCCATACTAAAAAAAAATTATTCTAGATTCGAATAATTCCAAGCCTTCACAAGACTATATTAGGCACACAATAAAATCATACCCGAGCTAACACAAGCAACAAGATGATACTCAAATTTTAGGATGTTACAGGATATTGATAAACCATAATAGTAACATATTTTAAGCCCACAATTAGCATGCTTTTGGATGATTTAAGCCTTGAATTGTGTAAATTGGTGCTCTTAATCCTTTTTTTTCATGTTTTATACTCAGAAAAGCTCTGAGGATGAAAAGAACGAGAAACAGGCCCAAAACGGAGTAAATGGGCCATATCACAAAATCAACACGGCCTGGGCCAAAGTCCACACGGCCTTGCCTCATTAGTAGACTCGAACACGGCTTGGCCACGATTCACACGGGCATGTGCCATAGGCGTGTCCCTGACATGAGAAAGAAGAGTTTCATTCGGATTAGGGTACTTAGAGGCAAAGAAACACATTCCAAAGGCCTATGTATACACCCTAAAGGCCAACCTTCAGGGTTAGTCTAGTTAGGTGTCCAGCGAGGCCAATGAGCCGAGCCAGGGGGTCAGAATTGTGGAATCTACTCAAAGGAAGCCAGTGTTGGAACGCCGGCACCCCATGGCGCAGCAAAATAAAATTAATTCCGGCGATCCAAACCATGAATCCATGTGTGAGGAACGAATCGAGGTAAAATAAAGGTTTAGAAATTACCAAAACTTCAATCTGAATAGAAAGCGATGCTTCGACAACAAGAGTTCTGATCTACTGTCGAATCAAGCCACAACCTTTTCTGATGTTGGCCTCTACGTAATCCACCCGGTTTGACTATGAATGGAAGAAATCTCCAAAACTATTTTAGGGGTTTATTTGCTTGACGGCTGCTAGACCTAACAAGCAATCTATTAGGGTTTTCCCATAAGCTTTGTCTCTTTTAAATACCTTTTATATTGGGTATCCTTTTAATTGGGCCTTTTATAATGGGTATCTTTTTCATTGGGCCCATTATTTGGTATCCTTTTAATACCCTTTTATAATTGGTATCTCTTGAATGTATCATAAGATTAAATAAATACAGTAAAGTTTTTAACCAAAAATTATAATTACATTAATTATAATAAGGATTTCGGTAAACTATATTTATTTAAATTTATATATGAATCAAATTCATATATTAATAGAATTATGTTGTCATTATGTGTACAACATCCTTGTACATATAATATGTTCAATATTTGATTGCCCAATTAAATTAATTCTTTAATTAATTTAATTCATGTGACAACCAAAAACAATACCAATTATATTTTATTCCGTTCATTTAAACCATAGGGTGTGACCCTATAGGTTCTTGCAACGTTAGCAGTAATAATAGAACGATTCTAATGTCACAAACAATGAGTGGCATCTAGCAATGCATCATTGCTACCTAAGTTACAAGAAAGTCATGATTCCACATAACTTTTTGTGATTAACCTTTCATGCATTAATCCTTAAGTCCTTTATCTCTGGAATGGACACAAGTCATGGAATAGTCACACTTGTATAGTCCATCCCATGTTTCTTGATATCTTGAGTAGACTATGATATACAAATTAGTATGACATCTCATGTCAACTTATTTGAGCATGGCCATGCATTTCTAGTCTCACTCAATCAAGTGGCCTAAGATATTACTCCCATTATGTAGGAGGGACTTATCCTATATTGATCAACCATATCCCTCTACATAGATTGTGGTATATCCAACATCAGCCTTTATAGAACAACCAGTTACGGTGTACGTTTGACTGTATCAAAATATACAACTCACGATGTTGAGATAACAATTATCTCAAGTCTGAGGATCATATACATATTAATCACTATGAGTAATGTTGTGACAATTACATAATAATCCAATAAACATACTCATAACGGGTCAATCCAATATGTTGTTCTCTAACACACATATTCATGCATTGATTTTGACAATCCACATCAATGACAACTCTTTATCATCAATCAACTACATGTTAGTCTTAATGCATTATTGTTGTCCTAGTCAATAATAATACTCGACTAAGGATCTTTTAAGAATAATCATATTATTCTCAGGACATTATTATAAAACAGTTTATTTGTATACACAGATAGAAAAACTGAAATAATAATGACAACGCTTTATATTAATAAATATGGTAAATAAAGTATGTTATTACAACCATCTCATGATTGATCTTTGGGCATACTCTTACAGCCAGTTGATTCATGTCAAGAAGCCGGAGTCATACTCAAGACGGAGGACCTCTCTTCAATTCCTTCAGGGGGTTTTAGAGTTTTTCTTATGTTTTGTTTTATCTTTTCTTCTGAGATGTATTCTTTTATGATTATGAACTAAACCCTCATATACCTAAGGGGGATGAAACCTATGACGAATCTTGTTATCGTTTGCTGAACTATATGACAAATACTTGATTTGTTCTTAATTATGTGTTCTTACTTCTTGTTTTGACATTTCCGGGATATTGATTCAAGTGTGATGTGCTTAGGTGGAGGAGCAAAAGTCCCTGCGTAATAGTAGATCTAGCATAATTAAGCGGAGTTGATCGCACGCCTAAACATATGGTGACGAGATTTTGCCGGATTAGGGTGAAACCTAATATGGGAGTCCATAGATTGAGTTAATACAATTCTAGGGGTTTTAATTAGAAAGAGATTTCAATTAATCAACCTAGGGTTAGATGTTAGTAGCCTCGACGGAGGTATTAATATAACTTAGGTATTAATATAACTTAGGGAATCCTACGAATCAAGTCAAGTGAATAAATCATCTGGTTCAGAGTGAGGTAACAAGTAAAGTTTAGGTGGATTCTTCCTCGGGTATTGTCTAAATCAATTGGTTTTTCTCACAAGTATTTTCCCCAATTTTATTCTCCTTGTCTTAGCATCTTTAGCTTAGTAGTTAGTTAGTTTTAGATTAAACAACAATTCCTTTAATTCTTAGGCTCAATAATAAGAAGAAAGTTAGTATTAGTACTTCAGGTTCCTTTGGGTTCGACAATCGGGTCTTGCGACTAAACTATACTACTGTTCGATAGGTGCACTTGCCTCAAGTCGTTGTCACAGTTAGTTTCTAGGCTCGATCATTCTTTTTTTAAATTTTTAAGACTCTGACACATGATCAACTTTTTGGCGCCATTGCCGGGGAACCAGAATATTAAGAAAGCTCAATTTTTATTACTTTAGCCATATTATATTTTATTTTTGCAATTTATTTTTATTTTATTTTTAACTTTACTAATTTTCCTTCTTTTATTTGTTCCTAGTAGGTACCTCTAGTTTATGACTAGAAGGAACCGGACAGGACCCCTACTTTACGACAGTGATATTGAAGGTACAGTTCGCTAAAATCGTAAAGAGATAAGGCAAAGCTTAAACAACATACATGAAGAGTAAGAAGACGAAGTTAATACCACCGAAGAGATGGCTGAGAATAATCTACTACCTCTAGAGATGGCTGAACATCATGCTCCTCGAACTATGTATGATTATGCTAAACCTAATTTAACAGGAACTGAGTCAAGTATTGTTGACCTACTATTGCTGCAAATAATTTTGAACTGAAACCTAACACTATACAGATGATACAACAGTTTGTTCAGTTTGATGGTTTGCAGGATGAGGATCCTAACAAACACTTAACGAATTTTCTAGAATTTTGTGATACCTTCAAAATAAATGGCGTTTTTGATGATGCCATCCGTCTTCAGTTATTCCCCTTTTCTTTAAGGAATAAAGCCAAACAGTAGTTGCATTCTCTTCCACGAGGATCAATCACTACATGGGATCAAATGACTGAGAAATTTTTATTAAAATATTTTCCGCCAGCCAAAACGGCCAAGTTAAGGAATGATATCTCTTCTTTTGTGCAGATAGATTTAGAGACACTTTACGATGCATGGGAGAGATACAAAGATTTGTTGAGGAGGTGCCCACACCATGGATTACCCTTGTGGCTACAGGTCCAAACTTTCTACAACGGTGTGAACCCCTCAACAAGGCAATTAATCGATTCAGCAGCCAACGGAACTCTGAATAACAAAACTCCTGAAGCAGCCCACGAGTTTATAGAGGAGATGTCATTGAATAACTATCAGTGGCAAGTCACATGGACAAAGCCAACAAAAGCAGCAGTGTTTACAACCTCGACGCAGTAACCATGCTATCAAATCAGGTAAAACTTTTAAATAAAAAGGTTGATGGTTTATGTGGTTCTTTGCAGGGACATCCAGTTATGCAGTGCGAAATGAATGGAGGAGGGATGAACAACACAGATTACCCACCTTACAACCCGAGCGCTGAGAATGAGCAAGTTCACTATATGGGTAACAATTTTAAATCTCAAAATAACCCTTATAGTAATACTTATAATCCAGGTTGGAGGAACCATCCCAATTTTTCATGGGGAGGTCAAGGAAATCAGAGACAACAACGTCCTCCAAATTTCCAACAACAGCCCTACCCATAGGAAAAGAAGCCGAACCTTGAGGAGATGCTGACGAAATTCATCATGGTGATAGAAACTCGTCTCCAAAATATCGAAATGATATTGAACAATCAGCAAGCATCAATTCAAGAGCTTAAGGATCAAATTGGACAACTTGCCAAGATCATCTCAGAACGACCACAAGGCAGCTTACCAAACCACACTGAAACTAACCCAAAGGAGAAACTTCAAGCCATCATAGCTCAGGATAGTGTAAGGGTAGATGAGTCCAAGGTAAGCCAAGAGGATGTGGTAGAGGAAAGTAAGAACAAGGTAAGTCATGACAAGCCAAAATTGGTAATTAAAGAGTACCAACCTCGTATACCTTATCCTGATGCGTTGAAGAAAGACAATTCAGATGAATAGTTCAGTAAGTTTCTTAAACTTTTAAAGAAATTACTTATTAACTTAACGTTTCTTGAAGCTCTTTCGCAGATGCCCAATTCAAGGAAATTTTTAAAAGATCTTTTAACAAACAAGAAAAAGTTGGACGTGGAATCACATGTGGAACTAAACGCAGTGTGCTTAGCAATGTTGCAAAACAAACTACCACAGAAATTAAAAGATCCAAGGAGTTTTACAATTCCATGCTTAATTGGTAGTATATCTATTGATAATGCATTGGCTGATTTAGGGGCAAGCATAAATGTTATGCCTTATAAAATGTTTAAACAACTAGGTTTAGGGAAACCCAAACAAACTAGGATGAGCATTCAATTAGCTGATAAAACCATTAGGATTCCTAGGGGTATAATTGAAGATGTGCTAGTGAAAATTGATAAATTCGTATTCCCAGTAGACTTTGTCATTTTAGACATGGACGAGGACAATAGTATCCCCTTAATTTTAGGAAGGCCCTTTTTAGCAACTGCCAGGACTAAAATTGATGTTGGTACAGGAGAACTCATACTTTTTGTAGGTGACGAATCGTTCAGTCTTCAAGCTCTCGACTCAGCTAGGACATCAAGTAATCAAGGTGTGAACATGAATTCTATTAATAACCATTAGGCTAAACCTTCTTTTCAGGAAGCACCACGAAACTACACAACTAAGCCAAATCCTAGACCTCATGCAAACAAGGAAATAACTCATAAGGAACGAAGGCTTCAGACCGATGAACTAGACGAGTGGAAGACACACTTCAAAGAGAAAATAGGGTTGCATGAAGTAGAACCAAAGCCACTCCCAGGGACAAACAAATTCAAAATCGGAGATCAAGTACTGTTAGATAAAGCAGACCCTCGAATACCTCCTCCTAACCCTAATACAAACAAAGAAATCTCTTTTAGGGTACTCAAGGTTTTCCCATACGGAACAGTCGAGGTACGTAATCCTACATTCAGAACGTTTAAAGTAAACGATACTTGACTTAAGCTTTACCATGATAGTAGAACTAATAGCATGAGAGAAGATGTGCAACTCTTCAAACCACCATGAATATACGAATCAGAGGTAAGTCTAGCTTAAGACTATAAACGAGCGCTTCTCGGGAGGCAACCCGAGCACTAAGACTATTAATTTTTACATTCCTTTATTTTTATTTTTATTTCTACTTCAGTATCTAATCATAAGCTAACCAAAAGTGCAGATTTTCATACTCACACGGCCTTGCACACGGCCATGGCCGTGGCCGTGTGGGCACCACATGAAGGAACACGGGCGTGGGATGCATCTCTATTTAAACCCCCTTCTTCCTTTCCTTTTCCCGTTATCTTTCTTCTTTCATTTTTCATTATTTATTTTTTTTCCTATTTTTATTGTTATTACTTTCTTCTTATTCTCCATGGTATTTAGATTTAGCTTAGGATATAATAAAATCAGACCGACTACTTTGAGGATTCAAGTTCAAATGGCTCGAGGCACTCCCTACGTTTCTCTTCATTAACTCCATCCAAAATTTAGGAAGTTTCACCTCTCTCCCTCTCTTTTTATTTTCTTACTATATGATCATTATCTATCTTTGTACATTGAGGGCAATGTACATCTTAAGTGTGGGGGGTTAATTGTAGTATTATTTGAAAATCCCTAAAGTATGCCTTGTCTTAAAGTAATTTCCTCATATTATGATTAGAATGAAATCTCCCCTGATTTATGATTTTTATTGATGTGTTTTGGATTAAGTCATAGTTAATTGTGCATTGATGATTAAATTTGAAAGATACTAGAGAATCGAGCATGATAAGTCTATTTTTCAAAATTAAAATTTTTGCTAGGCTATCTACCTGAATTTAAATATTACTTTGAAGTTTGAAATTTATAAGGTTGACGTCAATTACCCATAATTTTTGTGAGATTTTGATCCTTGTAGAGCATATATTCTTTTTCTTGCTCACTTTTTTATTATGAGTGTGTCAACATTGATTTGTTATTCTAGAACTTGCATCGATTATACATGTCGAGACCACACACCTTCGATTTGATATACAGAGATGATAAAGGCACCTTGGTTTTAACCCACTTACTCCACTAAAAGCCTACCTTCATAATTAACCCCTAGTGAACCCCGTTGATCCTAACAACCCATTTATTGACTCACCCACTAATATTAACCCAAAACCCTTTGTATTTGTTATCACCATTCCTTCTGACTACCTTTTTGCTGAGATTTAATTTGATCGGTTGCCTAACTATGATCTTTGTTTCATTAGTTAAATTTATCTTTTATTATGTACTTGATTTGTTCTTAAAAAAATCAAAGTATATTCATTATTAGTTATGAGATTAAATGAGCTTATGCGTTTAAATTCCAATTATTGAAGAAGAAGCTCGTATTATTACTATTAGTATTATTAGTTTTCAATTGATGTAATTATTTATTAATAGTTCATTTTTTTGGTTAGGTAATTTGTCAATTCAATCTCGATTCTAACCCTCTAATTCAGCCTTTATCCACACCTTTAACCCAAGCCCCATTATAACCCTTTTTAAAGACCTTTTGATTTGTATATCATCTCAATTTACAGTGGTAGAGATTTGATTTTTAGGCAAGCCTATGGGATTAACTTTTCATGTGAGTGCTTAAATCTGAACCTTAAACACTTTGAGTGATTTGAGTGAATCTCTTGTGAGGATGTGAACTCTTGTCAATTCCGAATCAGAGGTAATTATTTAGGTAAAGGGAAACGCCTATTTTTCGTGCTATAAATGTCTGACTTTGATTGTTTGAATCTTTAGGACTCTTTGAGTTAAATTATCAATGTATGAATTATCTCTGAATTATGATGAAACATTATTGATGAATATTATGAATCAAGGAAGTTCATTTTAATTGTGAGTTGAGAATTTTGCTTGAGGACAGGCAAAAGCTTAAGTGTGGGGGTATTTGATAAATCGTAATAGTAACATATTTTTAGCCCACAATTAGCATGCTTTTGGATGATTTAAGCCTTGAATTGTGTAAATTGGTGCTCTTAATCCTTTGTTTTCATGTTTTATACTCAGAAAAGCACCGAAGGATGAAAGGAACGAGAAATGGGCCCAAAACGGAGTAAATGGGCCATATCACGGAATCAACACGGCTTGGGCCGAAGACCACACGGCCGTGCCTCATTAATAGACTCGAACACAGCCTGGCCATGATTCACACGGGCGTGTGCCATGGGCGTGTCCCTGACTTGAGAAAGAAGAGTTTCATTCGGATTAGGGTACTTAGAGGCAAAGAAACACATTCCAAAGAGCCTATATATACACCCTAGAGGCGAACCTTCAGGAGGAATCCAGTTAGGAGTCCAGCGAGGCCAAAGGGCCGAGCCAGAGGGGTCAGAATTGTGGAATCTACTCAAAGGAAGCCAGTTGATTCATGTCAAGAAGCCGGAGTCATACTCAAGACGGAAGATCTCTCTTCAATTTCTTCAGGGGGTTCTAGAGTTTTTCTTATGTTTTGTTTTATCTTTTCTTCTGAGATGTATTTTTTTATGATTATGAACTAAACCCTCAGATACCTGAGGGGGATGAAATCTAAGATGAATATTGTTATCGTTTGTTGAACTATACGATAAATACTTGATTTGTTTCTTAATTATGTGCTCTTAATTCTTGTTTTGGTATTTCCGGGATATTGATTCAAGTGTGATGTGCTTAGATGGAGGAGCAAAAGTCCCTGCCTAAGAGTAGATCTAGAATAATTAAGCGGAGTTGATCGCACGCCTAGACATAGGGTGACGAGATTTTGCCGGATTAGGGTGAAACCTAATATGGGAGTCCATAGATCGAGTCAATGCAATTCTAGAGGTTTTAATTAGAAAGAGATTTCAATTAATCATCCTAGGGTTAGACGTTAGTAGCCTCGACGGAGGTATTAATATAACTTAGGGAATCCTACGGATCAAGTCAAGTGAATAAATCATCTGGTTCAGAGTTAGATAACAAGTGAAGTCTAGGTGGATTCTTTCTCGGGTATTGTCTAAATCAATTGGTTTTTCCTACAAGTATTTTCCCCAATTTCGTTCTCCTTGTCTTAGCATCTTTAGCTTAGTAGTTAGTTAGTTTTAGATTAAACAACAATTCCTTTAATTCTTAGGCTAAATAATAAGAATAAAGTTAGTATTAGTACTTCAGGTTCCTTTGGGTTCGACAATCCGGTCTTGCCACTAAACTATACTACTGTTCGATAGGTGCACTTGCCTCAAGTCGTTGTCACAGTTAGTTTCTAGGCTCGATCATTCTTTTTATAAATTTTTAAGACTCTAACACACGATTAGATATTTATTCTTTATCGTCACTTTGTTCAACTGTCGATAATCTATACACATCCTCATAGTACCGTCTTTCTTTTTCACAAACAACACAGGAGCACCCCAAGGCGAGAAACTCGGTCGTGCAAATCCTCTATCTGTCAACTCTTGCAACTGAGACTTTAACTCTTTCAATTCAGTCGGTGCCATTCTATACGGAGCTATTGAGATAGGAGTCATTCCCAGCAATAGATCAATACCAAATTCAACTACCTGTATCAGAGGTAGTCCTGGTAATTCTTCAGGAAACACATCAGGGAATTCACAAACCACAGGCATAGATTCAACTTTCTTTTCTATCACTTTTGTATCAATCACATATGCAAGATAAGCTTCGCAACCCTTTTTCACATAATGCAGAGCTTTCATCAAAGATATAACAGCTGGTAACCCATTCAAATCATTGGATTCAATTCAAACTATCTCACCATTCTGACTTCTCAAATTAATACTTTTCTGTTTACAATTTACAATAGCATTATGCAAAGTGAGCCAATCCATACCTAGAATGATATCAAATTCATCAAAGGGTAGCAACATGAAATTAGTCGAAAAGTAATTATCTTGAAACATCAATAGACAGTTCTTGCACACTTTATCAACCAAGACACACTTGCCTAAGGGGTTCGATACTCTAATCACAAATTCAATATACTCAACAGGTAGAGTCTTACTTGATACTAGATTCAAACACATATAGGAATGAGTAGAACCTGGATCTATCAATGCAATCACATCAGTATAAAATAAATTAAAAGTACCAGTAATGACGTCTGGAGATGACGCTTCTTCTCATGTACATATAGCATAGGCTCGGGCAGGTGCTCTCGCCTCGGATCTCAAAGTTGTATTCCTAGTCCCTCTCTGACTTCCACCCACATTTCCGGTGTTTTTGGGTGGTCTACCCCTAACTGTTGTATTACTCGGTCTCACGCTCTGAACATTATCTTTCTCAGCTAACTCTGGGCAATCTCGAATGAAATGGTCTCGTGATCCACATTTGTAGCAAGTTCTATTATTATACTTGCCCCAGCATTCTCCCACATGTCTTCTTCCACACTTTCTACACTCAAGCTTGTTGCTTTTGACACTTCCAACACTTGATTCAGTCGAAATTTGAGCTATTGGACCAATACTTTGTCTCACACGATCTCTACCCAAATGTCCAAATGAAACATTTGAATGATTGCTTGCATCTCTAAATCTCTTCGTCGGAGGTTAAGACGACTTACTCATCAATCTTTTTCTTTCATCTCTATCCTCAGAATCTGCTTTCTTCTTTTCTTTACTAAGCTCTTCGGCTTTGCAGGCTCTTTCAACTAACACAACAAATTCATTTTTGTCAAGTATTTCAACCAACAATTTAATGTCTTCATTCAGCCCTTCAATGAAGCATTTACACATAGTAGCTTCGGTCGAAACACATTCCTGTGCGTATTGGCTCAGTCTCACAAAATCCTGTTCATACTCTGTAACTAACATACGACCTTATTTCTGCCCTAGAAACTCTTTACATTTCTGATCTATGAATCGTTGACTGATATACTTCTTTCAGAATTCAACTTGAAAGAAATCCCAGGTGATTCTCTCTCTCGGAACCACAGATATCAATGTTTTCCACCAATTATATGCCGTATCTCTCAACAAATAAACAACACAATTAATGCATTCATCAGGAGTCAACGACATCTCATCAAACACTCAGATGGTATTCTCGAGCCAAAACTCAGCTCGCTCGGCATCATCATCAACTGTGCCTCTAAACTCTTCGGCCCCATACTTTTGGATTTTATCTACAGGAGGTTTATTCAATCGGATCGGATCTGCAACCGGATTCGTTGATATCTGTGGGCGTGGAGGTTGTGGAGCAACCGGATTCATTTGAACGAACTCTGAAAACCACTCACTCATCATTCGAAAAAAGGCTTGCTTAGCCTCTCCCTCTTGGCTACTATCATTCGGCGTAGATGTGGCCGACACCGTCCCTTAAGCGGGGGTAGGTGCGTTACTCTCTACATCATCAGCAACTGCTCGATCGGGGTCCATTTACTATATGAAAACACATTTTTAACTATTAGGATTTATCACACTATCACAATTATATATATGGCATGTATAGCTAGACTCACACGTGCTACATTAGTCCTAGAATCGACTAAACCGTAGCTCTGAAACCAATAAAATGTAACACCCCTAACCCGTAATCATCGCCGGACTAGGGTTAAGAGGCATTACTAATCATTTCCGAACATTTCATATCATTACACATCCAAACATAGCAATTCTCATTCAATGAGCCCCTTAATGAGGTCTACAAGACCTTTAACACGTGTTAGAAAGTGGTCGGGACTAAACCAAACATATACGAAAATTTTCAGAAATTTAAAGATTTTTCAAAACTGCAGTGGTCACACACCCACGGCCTCGGACATGCCCGTGCGTCCAAGCCGTGGCAAAACAGGGCATACATACTGACTTCCACCACACGGCTAGTCACATGCCCTTGTGTCCAGCCCATGGTCGAGTCTGACTTGAATCAAATTACAAACTCGAAAGACACGATCGAGCCACACGCCCGTGTGCTCAACTGAGTGGGCAATTATAGGCAATTTTTCAAGGCCAAATTACCATCCACACTTTGCAATCACTTATAAGCATCAATCCAACACCAATTCATGTCTCAAATGCAATCAAAACATACCAATATAAGTACCAACTAATCATCTACTACATCATTTATTTCCATACTCAATTTCTACTCAAATAAATCCATCCAAAACATCATATTCACAACTTAAATCATATAAACTAAGCATCAACTAGTCACACCACAAATTCACACTTAAAACACCATTCACATCAACCATTTTAAGCATGAAATATACCATTTCCATCCCATTATTTCATACCATATTCATCATTTTTATAGCTTCATATATGAACCATCAATTTTCAACTTCCAAGCCATATCACATGGCAAGGTCCAAACATTACAAACATACCATAACCACTAGCCTTTACATGCCATATACCAAATATATACATCTTTCAAAAGTACCAAAATAGATAGTCGATAGTGTGATTGAGTCGTTGACGATCCCCGAATCCGAGCTAGCTTTACTGACACTGTAAAATAGTGAAACACATCACATAGTAAGCTTTTTAAGCTTAGTAAGTTCGTAACATAATACATTCAATTTAATAAATCAAATACAATAAACAAAGTTAATCCATCACATAGATTGACTCTCAAATATTCACACCATATCATCCATAACTAATATACTCACTCAACCATTCATAATTCCATAACCAAAAGGTTCAATACATACCTTAGCCAACACATAGTTATTCACCATCCACGCTACTCAATGCTCCATATTACATTTCAATCAACCTTTGTTATTCATTTGATTTAATCGCACACTTAGTGCCAATTTCATATCGAAAGCATAAATATCATCGCACACTTAGTGCCTGTACTTTAACTCGAACTTATCTCGGTATCGCACACAGAGTGCCAAAACAATAAGCTGAAGCATCTACTATTTGGCACACACAGTGCCCAACATCTCTGTCTCATTTCTAATTTCCCACACATAGTGCCTCATTACTCAATTTCATTCATAACATTGCTATTTCATTAGCTATACAATTCATTCATTTCTCATCACATAGATATAAATTAAACAACTTGTATTATATCCGAACTTACCTCGGACTTCGAAATACCAATACTAGCCGATCAATCGAGTACTTTGTCTTTGCCTCGATCTCGATCCAGATCTCTCCTTTCTTGGTCTATACATATTCAAATTTAGCTCGTTCAATTATCAATTATTCAATTTAGTCCAAACACACATATTTAGGGAATTTTACAAAATAGCCCTCATATTTTCACATTTCGACACTTTAGTCCCTTATTCACAAAATCACAAAATACACTAAATTTTACTACACCATGCTTAGGCCGAATTCTCCTTAGTCTTATACAAGCCCCTATATTTCATTTATTTCACATTTCAATCCCTCAAAATATTATTTTCACAAATTAGTCCAAATAACTCAATTTCACCAAAAACTCAAAGACAAAACATGTTAATCTTTCACATATCTTTCATATTTCATCATCAACTATCACAAAGCTCAAACATTCATCAATGGCATATCTCAAAATCACCAACAATTTCTAAAATTAAAGCATGGGCTTTATACTATGCTAAGCAATGATCACAAAAATGTAGAAATTGTCAAAAACTGAAACCAAAGCATACCTTAATTTTGCTCAACCAAGGCCGAATGCTTCAAAGCTTCTAAACCCTATTCTTTTCTTTCTAAATTCGGTGGAACAAAGATGATGATAATGGCCATTTTCATTTTTTATTATTTTATTACACATTAATACATCATTTACCTTTGTGCCTTTTTTATTATTTCATTTAAAATCCACCAACTAAAGCCCATTTGTGTACATCCATTTTGCATGTGGAATAATAACAACATAAGGACTCCTCTCTTAAAAAACCATGCCAAATTACACTTTAACAAACAGCACACAGCTTTTACAGTTTATGCGATTAAGTCCTTTTTTACAAATTAAGCACACAATCGATAAAATTTCCACACAGAACTTTCACACATGCTCAATCATATTTTATAAACACCAAAAATAATATTAAAATATTTTTCTGACCGATTTGTGGTCTCAAAACCACTTTTCCAACTAAGGCTTAAACCAGGCTATTACAGTAACGGCAGTGCTTCGGCAATCTGTTTGCGGGGGCAATAGGGAATTTCGGCAAAAAGGAAAGAGAACTAGCATTTCTTTCGAGATTTGAGGTTGACGGCACTGGAGGGAGATGTAGGTATTTTTAGGGTGTATGCAAATTGCTTTGAGGGATATGAAAATTAGTATAATGGAGAGAGGTTTATATAGGGAAAAATTAGGGCAACATGTAGCAAATATTTAGCCACATTAGGGTTACTTGGGTGACAAGTAATGGGTGTGACGACAAGGCATGGATTTTTCCCTCCGTTTTGCTGTCTCGGGCCTCAAACTCAGACTGTATCTTACTAAAATAAGGTAATTAGTACTTGGGCCAAATTTGACCCCCTTTATTAACATAAAAATTTAAAATTTATATAGAAAAAATGAAGCTTAAAAATTTTAAAACTTAATTAGAAAATTTCTTCTTAACAAATTACATTAAATTAATTCTCAGGAAACTAAGTTAAGAAACTAAGTTCTAATTATTTATTTATTTACAAAATGAGTTATGAAAAATTAAGGGTCTGTTAAATTGAACGAGGATTCAACTCGCTCAACTTCACCATCCCAGTAGTGTTTGAGACGTTGACCATTAACTTTAAACGTACCTCCGTAATTGTTGTATAATTCAATAGCTCTATAAGGATAAACTCGGTAGATGGTATAAGGTCCTTCCCATTTGGATTTAAGCTTGCCAGGAAATAACTTCAACCTTGAATTAAACAACAAAACCTTCTGACCTTCTTTAAACTCCCGAGGTTGTATATGACTATCATGCCATCTCTTTGATATTTCTTTACACATTTTGGCATTCTCATAGACTGGGGATGATAGGCAGTAGCAATCTTGTAACACCCCTTACCCGTGTTCGAAGCCAGAACTAGATTTGAGGCATTACCTAACTTAACTTGCCTAAACATATCACATTGGGCTATAAAATTTCTTTTTACTATAAAGAGTTTGCATATAAACCCATATTCTGTCATTCTCAGCCTACGAGGCCCTAAGCATACTTTCGAGAGGTTTCAGAATTAAATCGGGAACTTTTACAAACTTAGAAAATTCTTCATCAAAACAGGGGCCACACGCCCGTGTTGTCCTACGGACACGCCCGTGTGCCCCTAAGACATGCCTGTATCTTTCACCCATGGTCGACACTGACTTATTTCACACGACCGAACACACGCCCGTGTCCCTTACCCGGCCTTGTTACGCCTGTGTCTTAGCCCGTGTGCCAAAACCTTGGCATTCTGTTTATGACATTATCATCTCACTATGGTCACACGGCCAAGGCACACGCCCGTGTCCTTAGACCGTGTGTTGAATTAAATTCCAATTTAAAGTGTAGACTTCACACGACCTGGGCACACGCCCATGTCCAAGGCCGTGCCTCCTACACGGCTGAGGTACACGGCTGTGTCTCTGCCCATGTGTTTACTGCTGAGTATACTAACTTGCAAGCCTAGCATGCAAAGGGACACACAACCGATCGACACGCCCATGGGGCTGTCCGTGTGTCTCACACGACCTAGACACATGCCCGTGCGTCTACCCGTGTGGACATTAAAAAGGCTATATTCCAAGCCAATTGCCACCCTGCATAGCGAACATACTTATTCCGACTCATCTCAACATAACTCAAAACCTAAAGGCACATCCAAGAACTCAATTCAAAACATTCACACAAGCATAAACCTCATAATTTCATCCTCAAAGAATATATATATACTTATCAAGTATTGGCCCAATTCCATTGACCATTTACAAAATGACTTTAATAACATACATAGCCAACACCTTGGCTAACAATTACGACCTAACAAAATACCCAAGTCCTATACATGTCATACCCAAAATAAGTCTAAATTGTTATACCAAAGTGATGTCGATAATGTGATTTTTGACAAACCATAATTTACACATATTTTAACCCCATGCTTAGCTTAATTTTGGATGATTTTCCATTGAATTTGATGAATTCGATGCTCCTAATCTCTTAATTTCATGTTTTATACTTAGGAGAGCTTAGGGAGTCGAAAAGAACGAGAAACAGGCTAAAAAAGAACAAAATGGGCCTACACGACCTGGACCACTGCACACGGGCTGACCACACGGTCGTGTGTGACGAGCAGGATTGAACATGGCCTGGACTATCGACCACAGACGTGTCACACGGGCGTATCCCTGCCGAAACTAGGATGAATTCTATTCAGAATAGGATACTTGTGGGCCAAGTAAGGCATCTCAAAGCCTATATAAACACCCTAGGGGAAAACCTAAAAGAAAGTTTGACAGGACGTCGAATATACGCTGAGTAGAAGGAGAAAATACTCCAAGACAGCCGTTGGGAACAGCTTAGGAGAAGGATCTCCATCAAGACTGAGGATCTCCCATCAAGTTCTTTAGAAGTTTTTGGGTTTTCTTATGTTTTGTTGTTTTCCCTATTCTAATATGTTTCCCTTTATTAGTATGAACTAAATCCCTTAAATACCTAAGGGGATGAAACCTAAGACAGATCTTATTATTATTTGATTTATGAGATAAATACTTATGCTTATTTTTAATTGTGAGTTCTTATTCTTATTTGATAATTCAGGTTATTGATTCAAGTCGAATGTGCTTACTCAGTGGAGAAAAAGTCCCTGTTTAAGAGTAGATCAACACAATTAAGCGGAGTTGATTGCAACCCTAGAAATAGGGCGACGAAAATATGCCGGATTAGGGTCAAACCTAGTAAGGGAATCGATAGATCGAGTTAATGCGACATTAGGGGTTTTAACTAGAAAGAGATTTCAATTAATCAACCTAGAGTCAGTTGTTAGTAGCCTCGAAAGAGGTATAAATATAATTTAGGGATTTCTACAAATTAAGTCAAGTGAATAAATCATATGAATCAAAAGTAATAAGTGAAGTCTAGGTGGATTCTTTCTTAGGTATGGCCTATCGCATATAAGTTTTCCAAAAGTATTTTCCCAATTCACTCTCTGTGGCATTCATAATAATTTAGTTAGTTAAATTAGTTAGTTAATTTTAGATTAAAAATAAATCCCCTTAATTATTAGGCTAGATAATAAAGAGATAGTTAATACTAGTACTTATGGTCCTTGAGGATACGATATTCTGGACTCACCACAGCTGTACTACTGTTCGATAGGTGCGCTTGCCTTTGTCGAAATAATAGTTAGTTTCGAGCTCCATCAAGTTTTTGGTGCCGTTGTCGGGGACTAAGAGATTAGGAAAACTATTTTTTTTACTTTATCCATTTTATTTATTTGCAATTTATTTTACTTTAACTTTGCTAATTTTTCTTTGCATCTAGCAGGTAATTCTATTTTATGACTAGAAGAAATCTGTCAGGACCCTTGATTTTTGACAGTGATATAGAAGGTACCATTCGCAGAAACTGTAGAGAAATAAAGTGAAAGTTACAATACATAGAAGAAGAGCAAGAAGACGAAACCAATATTACTGGAGAGATGGTCGATAATAATCTGCTACCTTCTGTGGTTGCCGCAAACCCTGTGAATCAAAATCCTGCTCCTCATACTATGTATGATTATGCTAAACCTAATCTAACAGGAACTGAATCAAGTATTGTTAGACCTGCTATTGCTGCAAATAATTTTGAACTGAAACCTAACACTATACAGATGATTCAGCAATTTGTTCAGTTTGATGGTTTGCAGGATGAGGATCCAAACAACCACTTGGCAAATTTTCTGGAGTTTTTGCATACGTTCAAAATTAATGGCATTTCTGATGATGCCATTCATCTTCGGTTGTTTCCCTTCTCATTGAGAAACAAAGCTAAACTGTGGCTAAACTCGTTACCACGAGGATCAATCACAATGGGACCAAATAACCGAAAAAATTTTACGAAAATATTTTTCGTTAGCTAAAACGGCTAAGTTGAGGAATGATATTTCTTCTTTTGTGCAGATGGATTTAGAGACACTTTACGATGCATGGGAGAGATACAAGGATTTACTAAGAAGGTACCCCCACCATGGGTTACCCTTATGGTTACAGGTTCAAACCTTTTACAACGTTGTGAACCCCTCAACTAGGCAGTTGATTGATTCAGCAACCGGTGGAACCTTAAATAACAAGACCCCTGAAGCGGCTTATGAGTTTATACAGGAGATGGCATTGAATAACTATCAGTGGCAAGTTATGAGAATAAAGCCGACAAAAGCCGCCAGTGTTTTCAACCTCGACGCAGTTACCATGCTATCAAACCAGGTAAAGCTTTTACATAAAAAAGATTGATGGTTTGTGTGGTTCTTCATAGGTACATCCGATTATGCAGTGTGATACGAATGGAGGAGCAATGAACAATACAGAATATCCACCCTACAACCATGGCATAAAAAGCAAACAGATGAACTATATGGGTAACAATTCTAGACCTCAAAATAACCCTTATAGTAACACTTACAATCCAAGTTGGAGCAACCACCCAAATTTCTCATGGGGTGGCCAAGGAAATCAAAGACAACAACCCCTCCCAGGCTTTCAACAACCCTACCCACAAGAGAAAAAGCCGAACCTTGAGGAGATGCTAACAAAGTTCATCGCAGTGTCAGAGACACGCTTCCAAAACACCGAAACAACACTTAAAATCAACATGCATCAATTCAGGGGCTCGAGAACCAATTAGGACAACTTGCTAAGCTGATCTCTGAACGACCACAAGGTAGCTTTCCAAGAAACACTAAAACTAACCCAAAGAAGCAAATTCATACCATCACTGCTCACAACAGTGAAGGGTTAGATGAGCCAAAATTAAAGCAAAAGAATATGGTAGAGGAAGGTAAGGTTGAGGTAAGACATGATAAACCAAAACTGGTAATTACAGAGTACCAACCTCATGTGCCATACCCCAATGCGATGAAGAAAGACAACACAAATGAACAATTCGGTAAATTTCTTAAACTTCTTTAGAAATTACATATTAACTTACCGTTTCTTGAAGCTTTCTCGCAAATGCTGAATTCAAGAAAATTTTTAAAAGAGCTTCTGACAAACAAACGGAAGTTAGACGACGCGTCGCATGTGGAGCTAAATGTAGTGTGCTCGGTAGTTTTACAAAATAAACTACCACGAAAGTTAAAAGATCCAGGGAGTTTTACAATTCCGTGCTTAATTGGTAGTTTATCTATTAATAATGCTTTAGCTGATTTAGGGGCAAGCATCAATGTTATGCCTTATAAAATGTTTAAACAGCTAGGTCTAAGGAAACCCAAACAAACTAGGATGAGCATTCAATTAGCTGATAAAACTATTAGAATTCCTAGGGGTATAACTGAAGATGTACTAGTAAAAATTGATAAATTCATATTCCCAGTAGACTTTGTCATTTTAGACATGGATGAGGACAATAGTATTCCTTTAAGTTTAGGAAGACCCTTTTTAGCAACTGCTAGAACTAAAATTGATGTTGGTACAGGTGAACTCATACTTCGTGTAAGTGACGAAACGGTCACTCTTCAGGCTCTTGACTCAGCTAGGACATCGAGTAGTCAAGGTAAAAACATAAACTCTACTGATGACCATTTGGTTCAACCTTCTTTATAGGAAACACCATGAAACTATACAACTGAGCTAGATCCTAGACCTCGTGCCAACAAGGAAATAACTCATGAGGAACGAAGGCTTCAGATCGATGAACTAGACGAGTGGAAGACACATTTCAAGGAGAAACTAAAAATACACGAAGAAAAAACGAGGCAACTCTATGACGAACTTAACGATGAAGGAAACTACTTCAAGGTTGGAGACCGAATGCTAATGGATAATTCAGATCCTCGTGTTGCCACTTCTGAATCTAATGGAATAATTCCTTTCACGGTACTTAATACTTTCCCATACGGTATGGTTGAAGTAACACATTCTCAATTTGACACCTTCAAGGTAAATCATACTCGTCTAAAACCTTATTTTAATACAATTGATAGCAAGAATGAGGAGTTTCAACTCCACAAACCACAATGATTATGCGAATGAGAGGTAAGTCTAGCTTAAGAATTTAAACAAGCACTTCTCGGGAGGCAACCCGAGCACTAACTTCACTAATGTCATTATTTCTGATTTTTAGTATCTAACTAACAACTAACCAATTTAATAAAACGCAGGTTTTTCTCTCCACACAGCCTTGCACACGGGCGTGGCCGTAGCTATGCGGACATTACGAAAAGATACATGGGCGTGGTGGAGATCGTGCGAAAATTTTTCCCAAGACACGGGCTCCGCCTAAACGCCACGGCCGAGCGATACGGCCGTGGTCGACACTGAAAAAGTCACATGGGCGTGCGACACGCCCGTGTCCCTAAGCCATGGTTGAAACTGAGAAATCTACACAGACATTCGGCACGCCTGTGTCTGTAGGCCGTGTTCGATACTGATCAAACAACATGGGCGTGGAAAGCTCTACACAGCCGTAGGAGAAACGAACGAAGCAGCACACGACCGTGCGATACGGCCGTGTGACTTAACACACCCATGGAACACGGGCGTGGGCAATATGTAGGTCCATGATTCCTATTTAAAACCCCCATTCTTCTCCCTTTCTCCCCAATTTCTTCTTCTCCCAAACCCTAACCACCACACCTTTTTTTTCTATTTATCCTTTCATTTTCCTTACCCCTTTTCCCTCATTCTTTCTTTACACCACCATTCCCATGTCGAAAAAGCAAAAGGAGCCTAGCACAATCTCCCCATACGAGACCGATCTACATAAGTTCATGCCGGCCGCTTCCTTAACTCGACAGGAAAAAGACCTTCAAGTCTATTTATTTTTTCTTTTTCTTTTATTTCCATTTTTAAATTCAGTACCTTTATCTTTCTTGTCTTTAATTTATATTATTATATTTTGATTTCTTTAATTTAGGTTCAAAGGGCTATTAAGGAACGACCACACCACGACCTTAGTATCCACCTCCACCTTCATCTATGCCCAACTTACCGTTTCTTTTCCTTGACTCCATCCAAAATTCAGGAAGTTCACTTCTCTCCCTATCTTATGATTTTATATATTGCAGATATCTATCTTTGTACATTGAGGACAATGTATGTCTTAAGTGTGGGGAGGTGTCAACAATATTGAGTTATGCTTTGTTACTTAAGTAATTTCCTCATATTACTATTAGAATGAAACTTCTAATGATTTATGATTTTCATTGATATGTTTCGGATTAAGTAATAGATAACTGTACATTGATAGTTTAAACTATAAGACATTAGAGGATCAAACATGATAAGTCTATTTTTAGAATTAAAATTTTATTAGGTTGTTTCCCTAAACTTAAATATTACTTTGAAGTTTAAAATTTACAAGGTTGACATCAAAAACCATAATTTCTATGAGATTTGGAACCTGTAAGAGCATATATTTTTCATGCTCACTTTATTGATTATGAGTGTGTCAACATTGATTTGTTATTCTAGAACTTGCTTCAATTATACATGTCGAGACCACACTTTTGATTTGATATACTGAGATGATAAAGCCACCCAGGTTTTAACCCACTTACTCCACAAAAAGCCTACCTCCATAATTAACCCCTTGTGAACCCCTTTTTAGCTTAATAAACCATTTCTTGACTCACCCATTAATATTAATCCCAAAACCAAATTTTTAGTTCCTCTAATCTTTTGACGTCCCTTTTTGTCGAGATTTGAATTGATCAATTGCCTAACTATGTTCTCTATATTAGTTATTAAGTTTCTTTCTTATCATTGTATTATTCTTAAAAAAAAAAGTTGAAGATTTATTCATTAATAGTGATTATAAGCTTAAACTATTAATTTTATATAGTTAGAAGAAGCTCGTGTTATTTAGTGATAAGTTTTCAATCAATATAATTATTCAGTATTAGTTATTTTTCTAGTTAGGTAACTTGTCAATTCAATCTCGATTCTAACCTTCTAATTCAACCTATATCCACACCTTTAACCCAAGCCCCATTACAACCCTTTAAAGACCTTTTGATTTGTGTATCATCTCATTTTATAGTGGTAGAGATTTGATTTTCATGCAAGCCTATGGGATTAACTCTTCATGTTTGACTTTTGAGTGCTTAATTTGAACTTTAAACACCTTGAGTGATTTGAGTGAATCCTTAGTGAGGATGTCAATTCTTGTCGGTTTTGAATAAGAGGTAATTATTTAGGTAAGGGGAAACACCTATGTTTTCGTGCTATAAAAATTTATGACTTAGATTGTTTGAATCTTTAGTACTCTTTTAGTTAAATTATCAATGTATGAATTATCCATGAGTTATGATAAAACATTATTGATAAGGATTATAAATTGAGAAAGTTAATTTTAATGATGAGTTGAGATTTTGCTTGAGGACAAGCAAAGGCTTACGTGTGGGGATATTTGATAAACCATAATTTACAAATATTTTCACCCTATGCTTGGCTTAATTTTGGATGATTTTCCATTGAATTTGATGAATCCGATGCTCCTAATCTCTTAATTTCATGTTTTATACTCAGGAGAGTTTAGAGAGTGGAAAAGAACGAGAAACAGGCCAAAAAATGACAAAATGGTCCCACACGGCCTGGACCATTACACACGGGCTGACCACACAGCCGTGTGTGCCAAGCAGAATCGAACACGGCCTGGACTATCGACCACGGGTGTGTCACACGGGCGTGTCCCTGCCGAAACTAGGATGAATTCTATTCGGAATAGGATACTTGTGAGCCAAGTAAGGCATCTTAAAGCCTATATAAACACCCTAGGGAGCAACCTAAAAGAGGAGTTCGACAGGATGTCGAATAGACGCTGAGTAGAAGGAGAAAATACTCCAAGACTGCCGTCCGGAACAGCTTAGGAGAAGGATCTCCATCAAGACTGAGGATCTCCCATGAAGTACTTTAGAAGTTTTTGGGTTTTCTTATGTTTTGTTGTTTTCCCTATTCTAATATGTTTCCCTTTATTAGTATGAACTAAATCCCTTAAATACCTAAGGGGATGAAACCTAAGACAGATCTTATTATTATTTAATATATGAGATAAATACTTGTGCTCATTATTAATTGTGAGTTCTTATTCTTGTTTGATAATTTAGGTTATTGATACAAGTCGAATGTGCTTATTCAATGGAGCAAAGGTCCCTGCCTAAGAGTAGATCAACACAATTAAGCGGAGTTGATTGCAACCCTAGAAATAGGGCAACGAAAATCTGCCAGATTAGGGTCAAACCTCATAAGGGAATCCATAGATCGATTTAATGCAACAATAGGGGTTTTAATTAGAAAGAGATTTCAATTAGTCAACCTAGAGTCAGTTGTTAGTAGCCTCGAAAGAGGTATTAACATAATTTATGGATTTCTACGGATTAAGTCAAGTGAACAAATCATATGAATCAAAAGTAATAAGTGAAGTCTAGGTGGATTCTTTCTTTGGTATATTGCTTATCGCATATAAGTTGTCCAAAAGTATTTTCCCAATTCACTCTCTGTCTCGTTCATAATAATTTAGTTATTTAAATTAGTTAGTTAATTTTAGATTAAAAATAAATCCCCTTAATTATTAGGCTAGATAATAAAGAGATAGTTCATACTAGTACTCTTGGTCCTTGAGGATACGATATTCCGGACTCACCATAGCTTTACTACTGTTCGATAGGTGCACTTGCCTTTGTCAAAATAATAGTTAGTTTCGAGCTCCATCAATTTCCAAACTCTGATGTTCCACATTCCTCGAGTTATCTTGGCAATACTCGATATCAAAATAAGCCAGATTGTCGATCTAGTTCGAGACTTTGTTCTTTCCTCGACGGAGATAAACTCTTGGCTTTTCTTGCTTAGTAAGGAGAAGAGTTTGCTGTAATTTTGAGCTTTCAAAACCTCTATTTGGCTGCCAATTTTCGGTGGAGAAGAAGAGAGAAAAAGATTATATTTTTCTCTTCTTTATTTTATTAATACATGTCAATTTAGTCAGCAACTTTGACTAATTTGTCCATCTTTGTCTCCTACGATCCCCTATGGCCGGCCAACTATTTACCATGGGGCTAATTTTCTTTTAAAGACCTCCAATTTGCAATCTATGGCTATTTGGCACCTTTATCTTATAAAATTAAACTTTTGCACTTTATTCGATTTAGTCCTTTTTCGCAATTAAGCAAGAAATCGATAAAATCAAAGCACCAAAATTTTCATACACTTATACCATCACACTATAACTCATAAAATATCATGTTACAATTCTCCCTCTTAAGGATTTTCATCCCCGAAAATCTTACCAATGAAAAGGTTGGGATATTGGTTTCTCATAGTCTCTTCGGGCTCCCATGTAGCCTCTTTTATTCCGTGCCTTTGCCATAGTACTTTCACAAGGGCTATACTTTTGTTTCTTAATTGTTTGACCTCACTCGCCAAAATTTTAACCGACTCTTCACCATAAGTCAAATCCGGTTGTATCTCTACCTTTGTTGGTACTATGACATGTGAAGGGTCTGAACAATATCGGCGCAACATGGATACGTGAAAGACATCATGAATCTTTTCCAGCTCAGGTGGCAAGGCCAACCGATAAGCTATCGGTCCTATCCTCTCGGTAACTTCATAAGGTCCGATATAACGCAGGCTTTTCCGGCCAAATCTGAGGACCTTCCTCCATTGTGATACTTTCAGAAACACTTTATCACCGACTTGGAATTCAATCTCTTTTCTTTTTAAATCCAAGTAGGACTTTTGTCTATCTGAGGTCGCTTTCAGACACTCACGTATCACCTTTAATTTTTCTTCAGTTTCCCTAATCAAATCAACCCCGTGTATCTGTTTCTCTCTGAGTTCTGTCCAATACAAGGGCGTTCTGCACTTACGCCCATACAATGCCTCATAGGGCACCATTTTCAAACTTGACTGGAAACTGTTGTTGTAGGGGAATTCCACCAACGGTAAGTATTTCTCTCAATTACCATGAAATTCCAAGACACAACATCGAAGCATCCTTCGAGTATCTGAATTACTCTTTCTGACTGCCCATCGGTTTGTGGATGGAAGGCTATACTAAAACTCAATTTTTTGCCCAATGCCTCTTATAGCTTTTTTCCAAAACCGTGACGTGAATCTCAGATCTCTATCTGAAATGATCAACAACAGTACACCATGAAGTCTTACTATCTCTGACACGTACAAGTCCGCCAATTTATCAATCGAATAATCGACTCGCACTGGTAAAAATGGGATAACTTCGTGAGCCTATCGACTATGACCCACACATCATCTTTCTTTTTGGGCATCAATTGTAAACCCGTCACAAAGTCCATGGTAATACGGTCCCACTTCCACTTAGGAACCATAATGGGCTGAAGTAGACCCGAAGGTACTTGGTGTTCAGCCTTCACTTGTTGACAAATTAGACATCTCGATACAAACTCGGAAATGTCCTTCTTCATACCAGGCCACCAATACCACTTCCTCAAGTCATTGTACATCTTCGTGCTGCCTGGGTGCACATTTAAACATCTGCTATGTGCTTCATGTAAAATCATCCAAATAAGTTCATCTTTTCTAGGTACACAGACCCTATCTCGAAACATTAAGCATCCATCTGGACTTACCTGAAAGTTTGATTCAGCATTGGACTCACATAATACTCTTTCGGCTAGTAATTCGCTGTCCTTTTCTATGCTTCACAAATCTCTTGAAGAAACAATGGTCTAGCCCTCAACTCGGCTAAAATGGAACCATCATCCAACAAAGCCATCTGAGTACCCATGGCTCTCAGCGCAAAAAATGACTTTCTGCTCAAAGCATCGGCAACTACGTTCACCTTTCCCAGATGGTAGTCAATCATAACTCATAATCCTTAATCAGTTCCAACCATCTTCGTTGCCTTAAATTCAAATCCTTTTGAGTCATAAAATATTTTAGGTTTTTATAGTCGGTAAAAATCTGACACTTTTTACCATATAAATGGTGTTTTCATATCTTCAATGCAAATACAATTGCAGCTAACTCCAAGTTGTGAGTCGAGTAATTCTTCTCATGCGGCTTTAATTGCCTAGAGGCATAAGCAATCACCTTGCCCTCGTGCATAAGTACACAACCCAATCCATTCAAGGATGCATCACTGTAAACCACAAATTCTCTTCCAGATTCAGGTTGCACCAAAACAGGAGCCTCAGTCAACAGCGTCTTCAGTTTCTCAAAACTCTGTTTACACTTTTCTATCGAATCAAACTTCACGTCTTTTTGCAATAATCTTGTCATTGGAGTAGCTATCATGGAAAACCCCTTGACAAAACGCCTATAATAGCCAGCTAGGCCTAGAATACTCCTTACTTCAGTTACGCTCCTCGATAGTTTCCAATCAACAATTGTTGAAATTTTACTCGGGTCGACTCTAATTCTATCTCCCGAGACAATGTGCCCCAAAAATCCTACTTCCTTAAGCCAAAATTCGCTCTTGCTAAACTTGGCATATAATTGTTTTTCTCTCAAAATTTGCAGAACCATACTCAAATGCTCGACATGTTCGTTCTTATCCCGGGAGTAGATCAGGATGTCATCGATGAAGACCACTAGAAACTTATCCAACTATGGTTGAAAAATGCAGTTCATCAGGTCCATGGAAACGACTGGGGCATTCGTTAAACCAAAAGGCATGAACAAAAATTCATAGTGGCCATACCTAGTCCTAAATACGGTTTTCAGTACATCCGAGTCCTTGACTCTCAGTTGATAGTACCCGGACCTCAAATCCATCTTGGAATATACAGTGGCTCCCTTCAATTGATGAAATAAATCAACAATTCTTGGAAACGGGTACTTGTTCTTCACAATTATCTTGTTGAGTTGCCAATAATCTATGCATAATCTCATAGAACCATCTTTATTCTTCACATATAAAACGGGAGCACCCTACGGAGAAAAACTCGGTCTAGCGAAACCTTTATCCGTTAGCTCTTGCAACTATGCTTTCAACACTCTTAGCTCGGTTGGAGCCATTCTATATAGAGCAATAGAAATGGTGTGGTACCTGGGGCTAGCTCAATCCTGAATTCAATCTCTCTAACTGGAGGTTACCCTGGCAATTCCTCTGGGAAAACATCTAGATACTCGCATACTATGGGTACCGACTCAATTCTCAATTCAGTCTCTTTAGTATTCATCACAAAGGCAAGGTAAGCTTCGTACCCTTTTCTTCAATACCTCTGAGTCGACAAGGATGATATCACTGCTGGTGATCTATCTTGCTTATCAGGTTCAACACGAATAAAATCCCCATTTCCATTTCTCAACTCAATAAGCTTCTTTCAACAATTCACAATTACACCATGAGTAACTAACCAATCCATCCCAAGGATAACATCAAACTCATCAAACGGAAATAACATAGGATCAACTGGGAAACAATGACCCCTAATCATCAAAGGGCAACCTTTGCAAACTCTATCAACCAACAATACTTGCCTAGGGGATTAGACACTCTTAATACAAAATCAGTAGACTCTATAGGCATGCTCATGCTAGAGACTAATTTCATGCATATGTATGAGTGGGTAGATCCTGGATCAATTAAAGCTATAACAATGGTATCATAAAGAGAAAATGTACCCAAGATTATGTCGGGGGAAGATGCCTCTTCACGAGCACGAATGGCATATGTTCTCGCTGGTGCTCTACCCTCGATTCTTCCAGTCTGCTCTCTAGGTGGATTCTTGTTACCCATTTCATTTCCCGGGTTTTTCTGTGGTCTTCCTCTAGTAGTACTTCCCGATCTTGCATTCTAAGACTTCCCTTTCTCGCCCACCTTAGGGTAATCTCTGATAAAGTGGTCTAAGGACCGGCATCTAAAACAAGCCTTCTCATTTGTTCGACACTCACCAGAATGGCGTCTGCTACACTACGGGCACTCCGGTCTATTCAGTCGGGCATTGTCAACACTAGCAACTGATGTGGTTTACGTTTTAGACCCCGAAAATTGTTTGCCCTTGCTTCGTTTTGAAAACCCGACTGAAGTGGCTAATCGAGTAGCGAAATCCCACGATTTCTTAGATGAGGATTGGAGTGACTTGTTCAGTTGTCCATTTCTCGAGTCATGAGACTCAATCTCAGTTCTTCTTTTTTCTTTAGCCAACTCTTCATCTAACACCCCCAACCCATAACTGTCGCTAGACTAGGGTTAAGAGCCATTACTGAACAATCGGAACGTTTCACATCCATTTCACGACACAAAGTCAATTGTCATTCAAACATTTCAAACATGAGCATGTAGTCCCTTATCGAGGTCAACAAGACCATCAAACATGCTTTATAATTTGGCCGGGACTGAACCGATCACTTAGAAAATTTTCCAAAGTTTACAACATTTTTCATTACTGCCATGGTCACACGCCCGTGCAATCAGGCCATGTGCCTCCCACGGCTACCAGACACACCCATGTGTCCTAGCCGTGCTAAAATAGAGCATGTATACTGACTTATCCCCACAGCCACTAGACACGCCCGTGTGCCATGGCCGTGTGTTACTAGGCTAGCTACTGACTTGATCACACGGCCACCAAACACACCCGTAGGCTTCAGCCATGTACCCTGTCCAGACTCAACTAAAAGTGATCCTTAAAACACACGGTAGAGACACACGCCCGTGTCTCTTAGCCATGTATGCAAAATAGGCCATTCACAAGGCCAATTTGCTACCTACACAAAGGTCAACCAACAAGCTTTAATTCAATACCAATTCATGCTTTTAAATGCACTCAAACATACCATTTCATGCACTCATTAACCGCACAATCATGAAATATACCATTTTCGTAACTCATTCATAAGTTCAACATTATTGAACTTCCAAACCAAATCACATGGCAAGGATTAAGCATTTCAAGACATATCACAACATCTAGCCTATACATGCCATATTTCAACTATATACATCTTTCCAAAGGTACCAAAATAGATTGTTGATAGTGTGATACAGATGCTGACGATTCCCGGATCCGAGCTAGCTTTATTGACATCGTAAAATAGAGAAATAATCACGCAGTAAGCTTTCCAAAGCTTAGTAAGTTCGTAACATAATACACTATACTAAAACAAACCATCACAAAGATTATTTCACAACCACATATATCATACCATCCCAAACTAAGATGTTCAATCAACCTTCCATAACTCATTCATAGTTTCATCCACCACATAGGTTCCGAACGTACCTTAGCCAACACTTAGTTGTTGATTACATTTGCTACTCAATACTCACTATTTCATTTCGATCAACTTTCGTCCCTTCTTCGATTCAATCGCACACTTAGTGCCCAAATAGTTACCCAAAGCTTAATTAGCATCATGCACTTAGTGCATCCATATCAAACCGATCTTAAATCGGTATCGCACACACAATGCTAATTCAATAAGCCGAAGCTTCTATCATCTCGCACACACAGTACCGATCATCACTATCCCATTTCTAATTTCACACACTCAGTGCCCTCTAATTCAATTCACCACTTAGCATTTCTAAGCTCATAGTTATATAGATATTCATTTAATTCACATCACATACAACATAAATTAACAACTTTTACTATATTCGAACTTACCTCAGACGTCGAAATACCGAAACGGTCGATTAATCGAGTTATCTTTACCTTGATCTCGATCCGAACCTCCCCTCTTTTGGTCTATACACATTCAAATTCAATCCATTCAATCACCAATTCATTCAATTTAGTCCACACACATATATTTACGGCATTTTACAAAATAGCCCTCACATTTTCACATTTCGACACTTTAATCCTTAATTCATAAAATCATCAAATTCACATAATTTCCTTTCACATAAATCTAGGTGAATTTCCCTTGTTTTCATACAAACCCACACATTTTATTTATTTCACAATTTAGTCCCTCCAATTGTTATTTTCACAATTTAGCCCTAATTAGCTAAATTCACCAAAAATTCAAGAACAAAACATGTTCATTAAACACATATCTTTCATTTAACACTATTACTCATCACTAAGCTCACCATTTCATCAATGGCACATCTCATAAATATCATCAAATCTTCAAATTACAACACAGGTTTTATAGCATACGAAGCAACGATTGCAAAAACGTAGAAATTATCAAAAATCGAAGCAAAACATACCTTCAATCAAGCTTAGACAATGACCGAATATAGCTAGCTTTAAAACCTTGTTTTTCTTTTCTTTGTTCATGCAAAAATTCGACTAAGATGAATGAACCATTCCACTATCTTTTTCTTATGTTTTATTAAGAATTAATATCATTAATTCATTTACAAAATTAACCTGTTACTAAACATATATACATATAAGCATTAAGGGCATTAATGTCCTTTATCCATCCACTAACTTAATAGTGGTCTAATTGCCTCACAAGGCCTCCACATTAAAAAGACAATAGCACTTAGGTACTTATAAATCAGCACACAGCTTTTACACTTTACGCGATTAAGTCATTTCTCTTAATTCGACACACAGTAGATAAAATTACCACACAGAATTTTCACACAGGCTATATCACATATAATCAACACCAAAAATATCATTAAAATATTATTCCGACCTCAGATTTGTGGTCTTGAAACCACTGTTCCTACTAGGGTCTAAACCGGGCTGTTACAACTCCCCCCTTAGGGATTTTCATCCCCGAAAATCTTACCAGTGAATAGATGTGGATATTGCTCTCTCATAACATTCTCAAGCTCCCACGTAGCCTCTTCAATTCTGTCTTTATGCCACAACACTTTCTCTAAGGAAATTCTTTTGTTTCTCAACTCTTTAGTCTCTCGTGCCAACATTCGAATCGATTCTTCATTATACGACAAATCTGGCTAAATTTCAACTTCAGTAAGAGCAATCACATGAGACGGATCAGATCGGTACCGTCGAAGCATCGACACATGAAACACGTTATGAACCTTTTCTAACTCAGGTGGCAACATCAATCTATAAGCAACCGGCCCAACTCGTTCAATGATCTTATATGGCCCAATGAACCTCGGACTCAGCTTGCCTTTCTAGCCAAATCGAAGTATCTTTTTCCTTGGAGACACTTTCAGAAACACTTTGTTACCAATATCAAATTCGATATCCTTCCGTTTCAAGTCTGCATTAGACTTCTGATGATCTGAGGCCGCTTTCAAATTGTCTCGAATCACTTTCACTTTCTACTCAGTCTCTTTTATTATATCAATCCCATGAATCTTGTTCTCACTCAGCTCAGTCCAATACAATGGAGTTCGGCATTTTCGACCGTAAAGAGCTTTATACGGTGCCATTTTAATGCTAGATTGAAAACTTTTGTTGTAAGCAAACTCAATCAACGGCAAATACTTTTCCCACGAACTTTCAAATTCAAGTATATAATATCTCAACATATCTTCGAGAATTTGAATGATTCGCTCGGACTGACCATCCGTTTGCGGATGAAAAGCAGTACTAAAATGCAATTTTATGCCTAACGCATCTTGTAATTTCCTCCAAAATCGCGAGGTAAATCTCGGATCTCTGTCAAACACTATAGATAGTGCACCCCGTGCAATCTCACAATCTCAACAGTGTACAATTTAGCCAATCTATTGAGTGAATAATCTGTTCTCACCAGAACGAAATGAGCTGATTTCGTCAATCTGTCAACTATCACCCAGATTGCATCTTTCTTTCTCGAAGATAAGGGCAACCCTGACACAAAGTCCATCGTAATTCTCTCCTATTTACACTCAGGAATCATGATCGGCTGTAACAAACCGGACGAAACCTGATGTTCAAATTTAACTTGTTGACAAATTAAACATTTCGACACAAATTTAGAGATGTCTCTTTTCATACCATGCCACCAATAATACTATTTCAAATCATTGTACATTTTCTTACTCCCTGGGTGAACAGTCAAACGACTATTGTGAGCTTCGCTCAAAATCATCTGAATCAACTCTGAATTTCTCGGAACACAAATTCGATCTGTAACATCCTAAAATTAGGGGTTGTGAATTTTTGTGCATTTGTATGTTGGGCTTGCTCTGCTGGTCTTTTTTGGGTATTTAGGGGCTCTAGGGAGGCCTGGGGTCGAGTTTGAGCCCTGGTAAAATTTTGTTTTTGGGCACTTTAGGGGAGAAGACTGTGGGAAGCAAGGCGTAAGGGAAATTGTAGGTGTTTTTCTAACACAAGTGAGTGCATGGTGGAGTGGTGGTGGCGTCAATATGGAAGCAAGGTGGGATGGGGTTCGAATCTCACAGTTGGCAAATCAAGGCTTCTATTTTTGTATCAAGCGGGTCGAAGAAGTAGAGTTCAGATAGAACTCTGCAAGAGGAGAGTGGAGACTCGGTCAAATGGTTTGAATGAGAGGTAGAGAGCAATGTGAGGAGGAAAATAAGGAGAGAATCAAGGGATTGGGGTGAGAGGTAGTAGTGGCCGAATGTGGGAGTGTTGGGGGAAGAAGAAATTCGGCTAAGGGGTGATGTTTTGGCACTTTTGGCTAGTAAAGAGTAGGTGCCGAAATTGTGACTAGTGTTTTAAGTATTCTTTTTCTTTCCTATTCTTTTCTAAGTGTGTTCTTTACTTTGTTTTGGTGTTAATTGACCACCCGTGCACTTTTCTACTTCAATCTTATACCTCCTTTTTTTGCTTTTGTCAAGTGTCGATTATTTCTTGGTAGTGGCCGAATAGGTAAGACTACATTGCCATTGTATTTTCTCTCTTCTTCTTCTCTTGTTTTACTATTTCTTTCCATTGGCCGAATGCAACATACCCTTCTTTCTTATTTTTCTTTCCCCTCTCCATTCAAGCATAAGCCGAATACTTATTACCCTGATCTTTTGTTTTTTTTTTAGTGGAACTGAATCAATACTCCTTTAATATTTCGTCTATTGCTCTCTTTTTGGCCAAGCCGAAACTCATCCTTCTTCTTCCTTCCAGTTGATTATCATCTCTAAGGGTTGTGGGCGTTCAACTTTTGATTGTTCAAGAGCCTGTTCTTGCCGAATCTGAGGGTAAGTAGTGCTATTGGGTTGTGAGTTTCTCTTTATTACTGAATGTGGGTGGTTGATAACCCTTTTATGTTTTGATACATCAATAGTGATAGGAACCTGTTGGTGTTAGTCAAAGGATAGGGCTGAGTTGTTTGGTGCATCGAAAGAGATCTCTTTGTGGTAAGTGATGTTAATGATTATTCGGACTCAAGCCTCGGTTATGTTTTATCAGTGATGAGACTAATAGTTAGGGATGAATTGATTTTGTAGGTGCGTAATATCGAGGGTTCCAATCTACACTTGTAACAGGTCTGTAATCTCACACCCACCTCGATAAATGCATGCGATGTTCTGTGAAATGGCCAAAAGCCAAAAAGCCGAAAAGCCGGCAACTGTGACCACTCGGGCATGCGAACGCTCGTGGGGGTATATCGAGCCAAGAATGATGGCAGTAGATCATCGAGAGTGACACGAGCACTCTCGTGAAATTGAGGTTGTAACGGGCCTGATCGAGCCGAAACGGGCTAAATGGGCCCAATGGGCTAACGGGCCCACATGGGCAAAATTGATAGGAAACGACCGAATGATAAATGCGATTGCGGAAACTGCAAAGCTGAGACCGAAACCATGCATGATGGGCCACACGAGTGTGTGGGCCCGTTTGGGCCTGAAATGGAATTTAGGCCCAATTGTGTTGTAGATACCGAAAAAGGGGTCCCATGTCGCTCGAGGCAACAATAGGCCTTCAGAAGGGTAGTAAGACGATGAAATTACTCAAATACCCTCGGTGGGTAAAATTACTGAAATACCCTTGATGGGTAAAATTACTGAAATACCCTTAGTGTGTAAAATTCCTGAAATACCCTTAATGGGTAAATTACTGAAATACCCTCAGTGGGTAAAATTACTGAAATACCCTCGGTGGGTAAATTACTGAAATACCCTCGTTGGGCAAAATTACTGTTATACCCTTAGGGGCAAATTTGGTATGATTGTGTATAACTTGATTAATTTCCATGATGATACATTTTGCATACACTGATTTATTATGCCATGACATGTTGCGTTGGGATGGGTTATATTGATGGAGGAAGTACTGTACTGGTGGCTATGCAATGATATACTGATTTCAGTGGCTCAGCCACATATTCTGACATTGGCAGCTTTGTTGCGTTTATACTGGCAGTTCGACTGCATTCTTGGAGTGTAGGGTTGGGTCGGTTGACTTGGTCCCCACATGGAGTGTGGGGCTGGTACGGGTGGAGTGCAGGGTTGGATTGGGGTGGGCTACATTTTCTATTTGCATTACCATGATTTTGGGGCTGTAGGCCCAAACTGATACTGCATGGGCTTAGGCCCAGACTATGACTGTGACTGAAAATGGGATTACACACTGAGTTCTTCTAACTCACCCTTTTTTTCCCATAACCTTGTAGGTAATCCCCAGTGATAACGGATTTGAGAGCTGTAGAGAACTCGACGGTGGCCATACTTCGGAGTTGTTTCTCACGAAACTTAGTAAATTTGGGTTATTTTTTTGTAATAAGGCCATTGGTTTTATTTTACTTTTTAAACTTTCATTTAGGCATTTACTAAACTGTTAAGTGTTTGAAAACAGGGTTTCTTAAAACTTTAATAATCGCTTTCAAAATGGTACATTTTTGCAACTATTAAAGTTCGATTTTCACAACCGAATAACAGCTTTTCAAGATAATAACAAATTTAAAAAAAAAAGAGTTAGTAAGCAAGCCGCGTCTTTACAAACAAACAACGAAACTCAGAGTTTTGAAAAGAGAATCAACATTTTTACGATCGCATAACTTTTCAACTA
Organism: Gossypium australe; assembly: GCA_005393395.2. Taxonomy (NCBI): domain Eukaryota; kingdom Viridiplantae; phylum Streptophyta; class Magnoliopsida; order Malvales; family Malvaceae; genus Gossypium; species Gossypium australe. The sequence goes on from CM016617.1 coordinate 76,707,931, forward strand.
TTTTTCTCATGTGACATGCTGGATCCGGCCATGACGTCTAGGTCAGGTTTGGGGTGTTACATGATCTCTAAATCTCAGACAATCATCACTATCAACTCGAAATTCTGATTCAACATTCAATTCACACTGAGTTTGTTTAGCCATTATTTCAACATCATTTTTCTGGACATCACGAATCTGGTGTACAAACATCGGCTTTACTTTCAACTCGACCAAACCCGCACTATCATCACACAGATCTTTCTAAGCATTCATTGCTCGCAAAGCACATATAGACTTTTGGCTTAAAGCATCAGCTACAACGTTAGCTTTACCCTGATGATAATCAATCACAAGTTCATAATCTTTCAGCAATTCTAACCATCTTCTCTGTCGCAAATTTAATTCTTTCTGCGTCATCAAGTACTTCAAGCTCTTGTGATTAGTATAAATATGACATTTCTCACCAAATAGATAGTGACGCCAAATCTTCAATGCAAACACAATTGCGGCTAACTCAAGGTCGTGCATCGGATAGTTCTTTTCATGCGGCTTTAACTGCCTCGAAGCATAAGCAATGACTTTACCTTCTTGCATCAACACACAGCCCAAACCATTCAATGATACATCACTGTAGACTATGAATTCTTTGCCAGATTCCGGTTGAACTAACACTGGTGCTTTCGTCAATAATACTTTCAACTGCTCAAACTCTATTGGCACTTTTCTGTCCACTCAAATATAACATCTTTATGTAGCAACTTCGTCAACGGATTCGCAATCATCGAGAAGCCTTTCACAAATCGTCTATAATATCCCGCTAGTCCCAGAAAACTACGGACTTCAGACACATTTCTCGGAGGCTTCCATTCCAAAATAGCTGAGATCTTACTCGGATCAACTTGTATTCCCGCAGTTGACACAATATGCCCTAGAAAACCAACCTCATGCAACCAAAATTCACATTTGCTAAACTTAGCAGACAACTGTTTCTCACGCAGAGTTTGTAGGACAATTCTCAAATGCTCGGCATGCTGCGTCTCATCACATGAGTATATCAAAATATCATCAATGAACACCACAATAAAACAATCCAAATACGGTCTGCATATCCGATTCATCAGATCCATAAACACTGCAGGAGCATTTGTTAGTCCGAAAGGCATCACTAAGAATTCATAATGTCCATACCTCGTTCTGAAAGCAATTTTTGGCACATCGAATTCTTTAACTCTCAACTGATAATAGCCCGATCTCAAATCTATCTTAGAAAACATTGTAGCTCCTCTCAGCTGATCAAACAAATCATATAAACGAGGCAACAGATATTTGTTCTTTATCGTCACTTTGTTCAATTGTCTGTAATCAATACACATTCTCATTGTAATGTCTTTCTTTTTCACAAATAACACAGGAGCACCCCAGGGCGAGAAACTAGGTCTTGTAAACCCACTATCAGTTAACCCTTGCAACTGTGACTTTAACTCTTTTAATTCCATTAGTGCCATTCTATATGGAGCTATCGAAATAGGAGTAGTCCCCGGCACTAATTCAATACCAAATTCAACTTCTCGATTCGGAGGGAATCCTGGTAGTTCTTCAGGAAACACATTTCGAAACTCACAAACTACAGGCACAGATTCAACTATCTTTTCTGCCACTTTTGTATCAATCACATATGCCAGATAGGTTTCGCAACCCATTCTCACATAGTTCATAGCTTTCATCACGGATACAACAGCCGGTAACCCTTTCATATCACTACATTCAATTCAAACTATCTCACCATTCTGACTTCTCAATTCAATACTTTTTCGTTTACAATTCACAATAGCATTGTGCAAAGTGAGCCAATCCATACACAGAATTATGTCGAATTCATCGAATGGTAACAACATCAAATTAACCAGAAAGCATATATCCCGAAACATCAATGGGCAATTCTTGCACACTTTATCCACTAAAACACACTTGCCTAAGGGGTTCGATACTCTAATCATAAATTCAGTAGACTCAACAGGTAGAGTCTTACTTAATACTAGATTCACACACACATACGAATGAGTAGATCCTCGGTTCTCATCAGTATTAAATAGATTAAAAGTACCAGTAATGACATCTGGCGATGACGTTTCCTCTCGCGCACATATAGCATAGGCTCGAGCAGGTGCTCTCGCCTCTGATCTCACGGCTATATCGGTAGTCCTTCTTTGACTTCCACTCATATTCCCGGTGTTTCTGGGTGGTCTACCCCTTGTCATCACATTACTTGATCTCACATTCTGAACATTTTCTTCCTCAGCCATCTTTGGGCAGTCTTGAATGAAGTGATCTTGTGATCCACATTTATAGCAAACTCTATTATTGTACTTGCCCCAGCATTCTCACATATGTCGTCTTTCACACTGCCTACACTCAGGTTTGTTAATTTTGGCATTATCAACACTTGAGTCCATTGGAGCTTGAGTTCTCGGACCAATACTTAGTCTTGCATGATCTCTATTCGGATGTCCAAATGAAGCATTTGATCGGTTGCTTGCATCTCTAAATCTCTTCGTCAAAGGTTGAGAAAACTTACTCATCGATCTTTTACTTTCATCGCGAGCTTCAGAATCAGCTTTCTTCTTTTCTTTACTGAGCTCCTCGGTCTTACAAGCTCTTTCAACTAACACAACAAACTCATTTATGTCAAGTACCCCAACCAACAACTTAATATCTTCATTCAACCCTTCTATAAAGCATTTACACATAATAGCTTCGGTTGAAACACATTCTCGTGCATACTGGCTCAATCTCACAAATCCCGCTCGTACTCAATAATTGACAAACGGCACTGTTTCAACTCTAGAAACTCTTTATGCTTCTAATCAATGAATCGTTGACTGATATACTTCTTTCTGAAGTCAACTTGAAAGAAATTCTAGGTGATTCTCTCTCTCGGAACCATGGATGTCAACGTCTTCCACCAGTTATAAGTTGTATCTCTCAACAAAGAAACGGCACACTTGATACATTTATTAGGGGTCAACGACATCTCATCAAATACTCGATTTGTGTTCTCGAGCCAAAATTCAGCTCGCTCAGCGTCATCATCAACTGTGGCCCTAAACTCTTCGGCCCTATACTTTCGAATATTATCCACCGGAGGTTTATTCAGTCGAATTGGATCTATCACTTGTGGCACAACAGGTACTTGTGGAGGTGGAGGTTGTGGAGCAGCCAGATTCGTTCAAACAAACTCTGAAAACCACTCACTCATCAATCGGAAGAAGGCTTGCTTAGCCTCTCCTTCCTCACTACTTTCATTCGGCCTAGATGTGGCCAGCGGTGTCCCTTGAACGGGAGCAGGCGCATTACTCTCTACATCATCCGCAACTGCTCAATCGGGATCCATTTGCTATACGAAAACACATTTATAACTGTAAGAATTCATCACACTATCGCAATTTCAAATATGGCATGTATAGCTAGACTCACACTCGCTACGTTAGTCTGAGAATCGACTAAACCGTAGCTCTGATACAAATAAAATGTAACACCCCCAACCCATAACTATAACCGGACTAGGGTTAAGAGGCATTACCGAATAATCGAAACATTTCACATCTATTTCACGACACAAAGTCAATAGTCACTCATACATTTCAAATATGAGCATGTAGTCCCTTATCGAGGTCAACAAGACCATCAAACATGCTTTATAATTGGGTCGGGACTGAACTGATAACTTAGAAAATTTTCCAATGTTTACAACATTTTTCATTTCTGTCATGGTTACACGCCCGTGCAATCAGGCCATTTGCCTCCCACGGCTACCAGAAACACCTATGTGTCCTGGCCGTGCTAAAATAAAGCATGTATACTGACTTATCCCCACGGCCACTAGACACGCCCGTGTGCCATGGCCGTGTGTTACTAGGCTAGCTACTGACTTGATCACACAGCCACCAAACACGCCCGTGGGCTTCAGCCGTGTATCCTGTCCAGACTCAACTAAAAGTGATCCTTAAAACACACGGTAGAGACACACGCCCGTGTCTCTTAGCCATGTATGCAAAATAGGCCATTCCCAAGGCCAATTTGCTACCTACACAAAGGTCAACCAACAAGCTTTAATTCAATACCAATTCATGCTTTTAAATGCACTCAAACATACCATTTCATGCACTCATTAACCACACAACCATGAAATATACCATTTTCATAACTCATTCATAAGTTCAACATCATTCAACTTCCAAACCAAATCACATGGCAAGGATTAAGCATTTCAAGACATATCACAACATCTAGCCTATACATGCCATATTTCAACTATATACATCTTTCCAAAGGTACCAAAATAGATTGCCGATAGTGTGATAGAGATGCTGGCGATTCCTGGATTGAGTTAGCTTTACTGACACTGTAAAACAAAGAAATCACACAGTAAGCTTTCAAAAGCTTAGTAAGTTCATAACACAATACATTATACTAAAACAAACCATCACAAAGATTATTTCACAGCCACATATACCATACCATCCAAAACTAAGATGTTCAACCAACCTTCCATAACTCATTCATAGTTTCATTCACCACATACGTTCCGAACGTACCTTAGCCAACACTTACATTTGCTACTCAATACTCACTATTTCATTTCGATCAACTTTCGTCCCTTCTTCGATTCAATCGCACACTTGCCCAAATAGTTTATCAAGTATTGGCCCAATTACAATGACCATTTACAAAATGACTTTAATAACATACACAGCCAACACCTTGGCTAACAATTACAACCTAACAAAATACCCAAGTCCTATACATGTCATACTCAAAATAAGTCTAAATTGTTATACCAAAGTGATGTTAATAGTGTGATTTCTGAACTCTGACGTTCCACGTTCCTCGAGTTATCTTAGCAATACTTGATTTCAAAATAAGCTAGATCGTCGATCTAGTCTGAAACTTTGTTCTTTCCCCGATCGAGGTAAACTCTTGGTTCTTCTTGCTTTGTAAGGAGAAGAGTTTGTTGTAATTTTGAGCTTTCAAAACCCTTATTTGGTTGCCAATTTTTGGTGGAGAAGAAGAGAGAAAAAGATGATATTTTTCTCTTCTTTATTTTATTAATGCAAGACAATATAGTCACCAACTTTTACCAACTTTGACTAATTTGTCCATCTTTGTCTCCTATGATCCCCTATGTCCAGCCATCTATTTACCATGGGGCTAGTTGCCTTTTAAAGACCTCCAATTTGCAATCTATGGCTATTTGGCACCTTTAGCTTATAAAATAGAACTTTCGCACTTTATGCGATTTAGTCCTTTTCCGTTATTAAGCAAGAAATCGATAAAATTAAAGCATCAAAATTTTCATACACATATACCATCACATTATAACTCATAAAATATCATGGAAATAATTTTCTCTAAACTCAGATTAGTGATCCCGAGATCACTGTTCTGACTAGCCCCTAAATCGGGCTGTTACAAATCTTGTGCTTCACATCATATTTTTCAAGCAACCACTTCAGCCATTTGTTCACAAAGTGAGAACCTTCCTCACTAATAATAGCTCTTGGTGTCCCAAATCGTGTACACACATGCTTATGTAGGAATCGCATGACTACCCTAGCATCATTTGTAGGGTATGCTTCAGCTTCAACCCACTTGGATACATAGTACACCGCAACTAAGATGTATTTGTTCCCATATGAAGAAGGAAACGTGCCTAAGAAGTCAATGCCCCATACATCAAACAATTCAATCTCCAAAATGTTTGTCAAAGGCATCTCATTCCTCCTTGATAAATTTTCAGTCCTTTGGCATTTATCACAGTTCTTTACATAAGCATAAGCATCTTTAAATAGTGTAGGCCAAAAGAATCTTGCTTGCAAAATCTTTGATGCAATACATGAACCACCAAAATGTCCCGCACTTGGAGATGAATTGAAATGATACAAGATCTTAGCAATCTCGCTTTCAGCTACACACTTTCAGATTATATTATCTGCACATTATTTAAACAAAAACGGATCCTCTCAAAGATAATATCGACTATCATGAAAGAATTTTTTCCTTTGTTGATATGTCATTTCTCGAGGAATTGTTCCACATACAAGATAATTGGAAAAATCAGCAAACCAGGGTATTTAATGAATTCGATTTACCTCAAATAAGTGTTCATCTAGGAAACTCTCATTGATAGGCACACATGACTGGGTTACCTCATCTTGCTCCAACCTCGACAGATGATCAGCTATTTGATTTTCGACACCTTTTCTGTCTTGGATCTCAAGGCCAAATTCTTGGAGTAAAAGTATCCAACGAATTACCCTTGGTTTTGCATTTTTCTTCGTGAGCAAGTATTTAATGGCTGCATGGTCAATTAATACTGTAACTTTGGTACCTATAAGATATGAGCGGAATTTGTCAAAAGCAAAAACTATAGCAAAAAGTTCCTTTTCGGTTACAGTATAATTGAGTTGGGCTCCCGTCGAAGTTTAACTTGCATAGTAAATAAGGTGAAACACTTTGTTTCTTCTTTGACCCATCACAGCTCCAACGGCATAGTCACTTGCATCGCACATCAAAAGGTGAGTTCCAATCAAGTGTAACGATTATTGGGGCTGAGATTAACCGCTTCTTTAGATCCTCAAAAGCTTCCGAACATGCTTTGTTGAAATCAAGCACTGTATCTTTCTCTAACAACAAACACAACGGTTTAGAAATTTTTGAAAAATCTTTGATAAACCTTCGGTAAAAACTGGCATGGCCTAAGAAACTTCTGACTCCTTTCACATTCATTGGGAGCGATAATCTTTCAACCACGTCCACCTTTGCTTTATCGACTTCAATTCCTTTCTTTGAGATCTTATGACCTAAGACAATCCCTTCCTTGACCATAAAATGGCATTTTTCCCAATTAAGGACAAGATTCATCTCTTCGCATCTCTTCAATACCATAGCCAAATTACTCAAACAGATATCATAAGTGTTACCAAAAAAAAAAATCATCCATGAAAACCTCAACAAAATTTTCAACCATATCAGTAAATTTTGCCATCATGCATCCTTGAAAAGTTGCAGGTGCATTGCATAAACCAAAAGGCATTCTCCTAAAAGCAAACGTACCGTATGGACAAGTAAAGGTTGTTTTATGTTGGTCCTCCGGGGCTACAACTGTTTGGTTATATCCCGAATAGCCATCAAAAAAACAATAGAATTCATTACCTGCCAGTCGATCTAACATCTGATCCATAAAAGGCAACAAAAAATGGTCCTTCCGAGTGGCTTTGTTCAACTTTCTGTAATCAATATAGATTCTCCAACCGGTAACAGTTCTCATTGGAATTAACTCGTTACGCTCATTTTCAACAATCATGATTCCACCTTTCTTCGGCACACACTGCACTAGACTTACCCATGAACTATCTGAAATAGGATAGATGATTCCTGCAACTAACCATTTGATCACTTCCTTCCACAACTTCTTTCATAATAGGATTGAGCCTCCTTTGCCCATCAATTCGAGCTCTTTCACCTTCTTCTAAAATGATTTTATGCATGCAAAAAGAAGGGCTTATACCTCGAATATCAGCTATGGTCTAACCAATTGCTTTCTTAAATTTCGTTAGAACAGCAATTAGTTGCTCCTCTTGATCTTTCGTCAGTTCCGCTGAAATAATCATAGCCAAAGTAGAACAGTCACCTAAATAAACATATTTCAAATGGGAAGGAAGTACCTTTAGTTCGAGTTTAGGTGGTTCTTCAATTGACAACTTGGGTTGCACAAATTCTCTGACTTCCAACTCCAATGGTTCAAACCGTGTGGATTGAATAAAATTTCTTGGATTGGCTTCCATCAAAGCCATGTTTTCTTCACCTTCTTCATCCTCCAAAGGGTCAAGATCTAAGGCTTTCTCTAATGGATCTTCTTCAGAATTGCTTTCCATAGAAACCAAGGTTTCTATTTCTTCCATCACTAAACACCCTTTTGCAGGATTAAGAAATTTCATCACTTTAAGAATGTTAAAGGTTACCTGATCATCTTGAACTCGCATGGTGAGTTCATCTTTCTGCACATCAATTAAAGTTCTCCCTTTGGCTAAGAAAGGTCTCCCAAGGATGATCGGCACTTCCTTGTCTGCTTCAAAATCTAAGACAATAAAATCAACAGGAAAAACAAATTTATCCACTCTTAGCAAAACATCCTCGATCTTTCTTTTGGGATATGCTAAAGATCGATCCACTAGCTAAAGCATCACAGTTGTAGGTTTTACTTCACCTATCCCTAACATCTTGAAAATAAACTTAGGCATCAAGTTGATACTCGCTCCTATGTCACACAAAGCTTTACCACAATAAGATTCACCAATGTTACAGGGTATAGTAAAGCTTCATGGGTTTTTCAATTTCGGTGGTAGTTTGTTCTGCAGGAGCGCATTGTACTCCTTTGTCAAGGCAACAGTCTCATACTCACTCAGTCATTTATTCTTGGACAGTATCCTTTATAAACTTCACATAATTCGGTATTTGTTCTAAAGCCTCCACCAATGGAATATTGATGTGTAACTGCTTCAGAACATCCAAAAACTTCTTGAATTGCACCTCTTGTTTCTGCTTGTGTTGCTACAATCTTTGCGAATATAGAGGTGATGGAACTTTCGGTTGAACCGGACAACTTTTTTGAGTAGGTAAATATGCATCCAAAGAAGATGTTAAAATATCTGAATTCACTAAGTCAGGGTTTACCTTTTCAGACTTTGCAGATTCTGATTCCTTTGGTGTAGGAATTTCAATAGGTGGTTGATTCTTCTCAACGGGCTTATCTTCGACATCAATCAATCGAGGTTCCAGAATTTTACCACTTCTCCATGCCACTGCCTTGATATGTTCTTTGCCCAAATTTCTTTGATTCACAGTATCTCTCGAAAAGGTTCCTTATGGTCTATTATGAAGCTCCGTAGCTAACTGACCCATTTGGTTTTCCAAATTTTTTAGTGTTGCTGCTTGACTTTGGATCAAGGCGTCATTCTTTTCCATGTACGCTTTCAACAAGTTCTCCAAACTGTTTGATGCCTCAGCTTGAGGTGGTTTTGGAGCTTACTAATTAAACACTTGAGATTGGTTGGGTCTTTGCTGCAATAAGTTGTTGTTCGGTCCATTTCCTTGGTTGCTCCAAGAAAAGTTAGGATGATTACGCCATAAAGGATTGTAGAAGTTGGACTGAGGTCCTTGTCATAGTAACCCCTTGAATCGCTCTCAAGCCTTATACAAAGACTCGTCATCCAATTGTTGGAAAGTTGCGATCTCGTCCTCAACTTAGCGTTTTTGCTAGGTGGGAAATACTTAACCGAAAATCTCTCTGCTAATTCTTGCCATGTAGATATGAAACTTGGTGGCAACAAATTGAGCCATGCCCGTGCTCGATCTCACAACGAGTACGGAAACAACTTCAACCTCAGTGCGTCTTCAGTCACACCGGCTATCTTGAATGAATCACTCACCTCCATAAACAATCGAAGGTGGAGATGTGGATCTTTCGTGGGCATACCACTAAATTGGCCCACCATTTGTAGCATTTGAAACATCACTGGTTTCAATTCAAATTGGGTTGCCTCAATATCTGGCCTTCTAATTCCTGGATTTAACTTACTGAAAAGTGGCACAGCATATTGTCTGATGCATCGATCCCTATCATCCGCAATGAGGATGGGATTTCGTACATGATCGGCTTCATTACCTTGGTCTTGATTCTGATTTCCAAGGTCCATCTTGACTTGTTTTGAGTTGTTCGTTCACGTCTTCTTTGTCTAAAAGTTCACTCAATTTCAGAGACTACAGGGAGTAAATCGGTAATTCGATCTATGCTCATAAACACTTGAAAAGAAAATCACAAAAATTAAAAAGAATAAGTTAATAATGTTAGAAATAAATCAAATTGAAAATAAATTATTTCACGAAAAAACTGACTATGGCAACAGTTAACAATCCCCGACAACGGCGCCAAAAACTTGTAACGCGAAGGTTTGTGCAAGTGTACACAGTCGTTATTAAGTAATAAGTAAGTATCGACTTATCGTCTCTACATGGATTGTATTTGTGCTAAGTCAATTAATTTGCAAAATTATATTAACAATTTTGTAAATAAAAACACAATATAGTTGAGAAGTGGTGATTAAAATATATTAAACTAATTGCAATGATCCCTAATGAAAATTATCCTAAGTATGCAAACTACATGAATGAAATAGATTTTAGTAAAATTAAACACAATTTGCAACAATTATAACATAAATAAACTAAGACAATTACTTTAATTAAACTTAATTTATTATCGACATGCTTAATAACATTCGGAAAAACATTCCATGGTAACTCGATCTTACATGAGTTTGGAAACCACATTAGGTCCTTTGGGTATCCTTTACTTAGTAAATACGAATTTTACTGATCCTAATTTACTAAGGGTGTAACACCCCTTACCCATGTTCAACCCCAGAACAGGGTACGAGGCATTACCGGACAATTTAGAACTTTTCAAATTTTTATCTTTAAGTCCCTAAATAGGGCCTACGAAGCCGAAAACATACTTTGGGAATGGTCTGAGACCAAACCAAGAACTTTAGAAAAATTTAGAAAATTTACATAAAAATTGGGCACACTCCCCTGTGTGCAGGCCGTGTGGCCGCACACGTCCATGTCCCCAGCCCGTGTAGATTTATTTTTCATTTCGAACCTACAGGGATTTTCACACAGCTGAGCACACGCCCGTGTCCTTCACACGGCCGAGACACATGCCCATGTCTATGCCCGTATGCAAAAACCTGGGTATTCTGTTTATGACGTCAGCACACATTTTAGGTCACACTGCCAAGGCACATGCCCGTGTGGCGTACCTAATTTTTCTCAAATTAGGTGCAGGGGACACATGGCCAAGCTACACGCCCATGAGGCAGACCGTGTGTCACACACGGCCTAGACACACGCCCGTGTCTACCCGTGTGGACAATTATAAGGCTATTTACCAAGCCTTTTTGCCATCCTAAAAAGCATCCACACTTATACCATTTCCAATCAAACTTAACATGTTATTATTAGACATCTATTTGTCCACATTAAAAGCATCCATGCACCATTTAATAACCATACTCATCATGTATAACCACACTTATACTTAGCCATCACATATCCACCTACACAACCATTCACATGTCACACTTCCCACACTTCAATTTCATGCTATCATTCATTCCCACTTAGGCAAGCAAACTCATTCATGAAAGGCCTCATCATAGACTTATAACACAATCAATATTAGCCACATCACATGGCCTTATACAAAATCATATATCAAATGACATAGGCCACATTCTTGGCCAAACAATTATGACACTTACAAAATAACCAAATTTCCTATACATGCCATAATTCAATGTAAATCTCAATATACCAAAATGTGTGGATAGTGTGGATGATCCTCTAACAATCTCTATATCTCGAGCTGGCTTGGCGAAATGATAAAACAAGGGAAAAGAGAAGGGAGTAAGCTTTAAACTTAGTAAGTCTATTTGTAAACATGAACATTATACCACATTCTTATGAATCAAGAACATTATATACTAATCAAGAACAATTCAGATCCTTGTAGTTGCACTTACTCATTTCAAACCTTACCACATTCCAAATACATATCATAGACATTGCCCACAATTACATGCACTTATAACCCTGCACTTGTCACCACATAGTCACACGTAATTTCACTTAGTCAAATTTTCCCAATGAACACTTCAGAATAATACCGGATACACGGTGGTTTCGCACACAGCCCACTAATAATCACATATACACGGTGGTATCGCACACAGCCCACCAATAATATAAACAAGGTGGTATCACACACAACCCACCAACTATAATAAACACGGTGGTATCGCACACAGCCCACCAATTATAATAAACATGGTGGTATCGCACACAGCCTACCAATAATCACAATTATACAGTGTTCATCCGTATCCTTTTTCTATTCCAAAGGTTCATCCGAGAATTTCCTCACTTTTCATCATTTTGATAAATATCAATAATATTCACTCACATTTCACATAAAACATTAATATGTAAAAACATAAATAAAAAGGATGTATCATTTACATATAAACTTACCTCGATACAAAATGTGTTAATTTGTAATTTAGTTCGAAACCTTTCCTTTTCCTCGGTCAAGGTTGATTCCACGTTCTTCTTGATCTATAATGACACATTTATCTTATTTAGTATACACATTATTCAAATTAGTCCAAAATCTTCCTATGGCAAAATTTAAAATTTAGCCCCTAACTTTCTCAATTTTTACACTTTAGTCCCTAGGCTCTTAAAATGAAATGTGTTCATTTTTCACACACCCAAGCCTAGCTAATTCATATGCTCTCTTATAGCAGCCCACAATTTTAACTATTTTACATTTTATACACATATTATCTTATCTTTTGCAAATAAGTCCTTTTTATCAATTTCACCAAAAATCATTTAGCAAAAGTTGTTTATCACACTTCAAACTTTCATATTCTACCAGTAGACATCAAAATACATATATGTTATCCATGGGTAAAATTTTAAACACAAACTCTAGCACAAAATAGTGGTAGAAATAGCTAGATCGAGCTACGAGGATTTGAAAAATACGAAGAACAACAAAAACGGGGCTAGGAGGTACTTACAATCAAGCTTGAAAGTGAAACAAAACCCTAGCTATGGCTCCTTGCAATTTTCGACACTTAGGGAAGAAGATGGACACCAATTTTGACTTCTTTTTCCCTTTTTATTAATTTATTAACTGAATAACCAAAATGCCCTTAAGGCCCTTCCTTGAGATTTTTCCCTTCCATATCCATTTTTGTCCATCATGAGATATAATGGTCTAATTACTAAATAAGGACCTCGAATAAATTTTCTAATCTTATCTCATACTTAAAACTTCTAAAATCTCATATTTTTCAATTTTTTTCCAATTTAGTCCTAAAAGATAAATTGATCACTAAATCATAAAATTTCTTCTTGAAATTTTTCACAAAACCATGCAAACATGTCATAGTTCTCATAAAAACCATAAAACATATATTTCTACTTCGGATTTGTAGTCTCGCAACCATTATTCTAACTAGGCCCTAAATCGGGTTGCTACAACTCTCCCCCTTTAGGGATTTTCGTCGCCGAAAATCTTACCGGTAAAGAGGTTTGGGTATTGTTTTCTCGTGGCTTCTTCCAGTTCCCATATAGCCTCTTCTACACCATGCTTTTTCCACAACACTTTCACTAAGGCTATACTTTTATTCCTCAACTGCTTAACCTCTCGAGCCAAAATCTTAATTGGTTCCTCAACATATGTCATATCCGGTCGTATCTCAATTTATGTCGAAAGAATTACGTGTGAAGGATTGGAACGATATCGTCGCAACATCGATACATAGAACACATTGTGTATTCTCTCCAACTCCACTGGCAAAGCAAACTGGTAAGCTACTGGTCCAATCCTCTCAATAATCTCATACGACCTAATGAAACACGGACTCAACTTGCCCTTTCGACCAAATCTCAATATTTTCTTCCACGGGGATACTTTCAGAAACACTTTATCACCTACTTGAAATTAAATCTCTTTCCTTTTCAAATCCGAGAATGACTTTTGTAGGTCTGAACCAGCTTTCAAACAATCACGAATTACTTTCACTTTCTCTTTGGTTTCTCTAACCAAATCAACTCCATGAATTTGCTTCTCACTAAGCTCAGTCCAATACAAAGCAGTTTGACACTTACGACCATACAATGCCTCATAAAGTGCCATCTGTATACTCGACTGATAACTGCTGTTATAGGCAAATTCAACCAAACATAGATATTTTTCCCAACTACCTTCGAACTCTAAAACACAACATCAAAGCATGTCTTCAAGAACTTGAATCACTCTTTCGAATTGACCATTTGTTTGCGGATAGAACGCGGTACTAACATTCAATTTCGTACCCAATGCTTCTTGCAACTTTTTCCAAAACCTCGAAGTGAACCTTGAATCTTTATCCGAAATAATGGACCCTCATGTAATCTCACAATTTCGGCAATATACAGTTCAGCCAACTTATCAAGTGAGTAATCAATACGTACCGGTCAATCTATCAACGATAACCCACACAACATCTTTCTTTTTCAGATTCATAGGCAACCCTATTACAAAATCCATCGTGATTCGATCTCATTTCCACTCGGTAACCATCACTGGCTGAAATAAACCTAAAGGTTCCTGATGCTCAGCTTTGACTTGTTGGCAGATCAAACACTCTGTCACAAACTCAGAGATGTCTCTTTTCATACCCGGCCACCAATACAACTTCTTCAAATCATTATACATTTTTGTACTGCCCGGATGTACTGACAAACAACCACTGTGTGCCTCGTGTAAAATTTTCTGAATCAACTCATCAACTTTTGGTACACAAACTCTATCACGAAACATTAAACAATCATCTGAACCAACCCAAAAATTAGAGTTACTTCCTGATTCACACAAATCTTTCTTAGCTTGCATTCCACTATCATTCTTTTGAGCTTCACAAATCTACTGAAGAAACAACGGCCAAAATCGAACTGTCATCAAAAAAAGCTAAACTCGTACTCATAGCTCTCAAAGCATACAAGGATTTCCTACTCAAGGCATCTGTGACTACATTCGCTTTCCCCGGATGATAATCAATCACTAGCTCATAATCTTTTAATAATTCGAGCCACCTCCGTTGTCACAAATTCAAGTCATTTTGATTCATCAGATACTTCAAACTTTTGTGATCGATAAAGATTCGGCATTTTTCACCATACAAATAATAACGCCAAATCTTCAAAGCAAATACAATGGCGGCCAATTCCAAATCGTGCGTCGGATAGTTCTTCTCATACGGTTTTAGCTGTCTCGAGGCATAAGCTACTACTTTGCCCTCTTGCAATAACACACAACCAAGACCATTCAATAATGCATCACTATAAATCACAAACTCTTTTCTCAACTGAGGTTGTACCAAAATCGGTGCTTCAGTCAATCGTGCTTTCAACTTCTCGAAACTTTGCTGACATTTATTGGCCCATTCAAACTTAACATTCTTTTCCAACAACTTAGTCATAGGAGAGGTAATCATCGAGAATCCCTCGACAAAACGTCTATAATATCCAACTAAGCCCAAAAAGCTTCTAACCTCAGATACATTCTTTGGCGGTTTCCAATCAACTATTGCTAAAATTTTGCTCGGATCAACCCAAATACCATCACCTGAAACTATATGTCCCAGAAATCTGACTTCACGGATCCAAAACTCACTTTTACTAAACTAGCAAATAATTTCTCCTCTCGTAGAATTTGCAATACCATTCTTAAGTGTTCGGCATGCTCGGACTCATATCGGGAATAAATCAATATATCATCTATGAACACTACCACAAACTTATCCAAATATAGCCAAAAAATCAGTTCATCAAATCCGTAAATATAGATGGTGCATTAGTTAAACCAAAAGGCATCACAAGAAATTCATAGTGTCCATACCTCGTTCTAAAAGCATTTTTGGCACATCGGATTCTTTGACTCTTAACTGATAGTAGCCGGATCTCAAATCTATCTTTGAGAATAATGTTGCTCCCTTCAATTGATCGAACAAATCTTTAATTCTCGGTAATGGATACTTGTTCTTTATAGTTACCTTGTTAAGTTGACGATAGTCAATGCAAAGCCTCATTGTTCTGTCTTTCTTCTTTACAAATAATACGGGAGCACCCTAGGGAGAAAAACTCGGTCTCACAAATCCCTTATCGATCAACTCTTGCAGCTGAGCCTTTAACTCTTTCAATTCGGTCGGAGCCATTCTATACAAAGCAATGGAGATCGGTGCAGTCCCAGGTATCAAATCGATAGCAAAGTTAATCTCTCTAACTTGAGGCAACCCAGGTAATTCTTTCAAAAACACATTTGGAAATCCACAAACTACTGGCACAGATTCAAGCTCCAACTCAGACATCTCAGTATTCAACACATAAGCAAGATAAGCTTCACACCCTTTTCTCATGTATTTCTGAGCAGACATGTGTGAAATCACCATAGGCATCTTACTTGAGTCATCTGTTTCAACCCAAAGAATCTTACCATTTTCACATTTCAACTCGAGAGTTTTCTATCTACAATTTATCTTGGCATCATGTAATGTCAACCAATTCATGCCCAAAATAACATCAAACTCGTTAAATGGCAACAACATCAAATTAGCCGGAAAATAGTGACCTTGAATAATCAAAGGACAATTCTTGCAAACCTTATTTACTAACACCTACTTGCCTAAAGGGTTTGACACTTTAATCACAAATTCAGTCAATTCAACAAGAAATTTCTTACTATTTACCAAAATCACACAAATATAAGAATGAGTGGATCCGGGGTCAATTAATGCAACAACATTAGTATCGTAAAGAGAGAATGTACCCGTAATCACATCGAAGGATGATGCATCCTCACAAGCTCGTATGGCATAAGCTCTAGTAGGTGCTCTTGTTTCTGACCTTGCAGTTGGATCCTTCATTATATTTTTACTACTAGCTCCATTTCTGGCATTTCGCGGTGGTCTACCTCTGCTAGCAGTGTTACTCAGTCTAACACTCTGAAGTTTCTCTTCTTCAACTTCTTCAGGACAGTCTCTAATAAAATGTTCTTGAGAACCACACTTGAAGCAAGCTCGATTGTTTCCCCAACACTCTCTATATGTTTTCTACCACAATTCTGACACTCAGGTTTATTAGACCTTACATTACCCACACTTGCCATCGAAGTAGCTTGCACTTTAGAGCCCGAATATGTTTTACCACAGTCCCGGTGTGAATACCCAGTTGAAGTTGTCATCCAAGGATTCATTTCTTTAGACCTCTTTTATTGGGATTGGAATGACTTACTCATCGGCCTCTTTTTTGCATCTCGGGCCTCAATCATAGCTTTTCTCCTTTCTTTATTCAGCTCTTCAGCCTTGCAAGCTCTATCGACCAATACCATGACTTCTTTCAACTCTAAGATCCCAACTAACAATCTAATATCCTCGTTTAGCCCATCTTTGAATCTCTTGCACATAATAGCTTCAGTAGACACACACTCTTGAGCATACTTCTGAGTTTGACAAATTCAAGTTCATACTTTGCCACAGACATTTTACCTTGTTTCAATTCGAGGAACTCTTTCTATTTCTAATCGATGAACCACTGACTTATTGGAATGGTGGAAATGTGCAAGTGTACACAATCGTAACAAGTAATAAAAGTGACAAGTAAATGTTGAGTTATCGTACCCACAGGAATTGTAAAAGAATTATTTATGAAATAATTTCAAACACTTTGGTTAGGGAAAAATATTTGATTTTTTGGAAACTAGTTGAAAACTAAAACAAAAACAAAGTAAATTAAAATAAAACAAAGTTCAAGTGTGCGATTTCGGAAACTGGTTTTAATCAATATGACATGATTGTGTTGGTTTAATCACATTTCTTACCTTAGAATTATTAAACTTGTGTTTATACTTGTTAAAACATGGCATCTCGGTAATTTGCTAACTTATGAACACATTTACAAATCAAAAATCCATTTATCTCTTGTACATATTTCTATGCCAATTCGACCGATTAAACAGACTGCAAAAAGTAAACATGTTATTGCACATACATACTCATTAAATTAAACAATCTCTCGCATATTCCTATGTATGCAAACGATTAATTCAACCTAACAAGCATATAAAAGATCATGTGAAGTAACAAAGTATTTTTACTTTGAAACAATTTAATCACAAAAATCCTGCAAGTTATGCAAGGCATACATATCGTCAAATATAATGCTAATTTAATCTTCAGCTACCTTAGAAGAATTAAACATGCACAGATTAAGTATTGTGTCCATTAATTACAATTTCAATGCATTTAAATAATTAATTCATTAGCTATCTAAACAATTATAATGCCAGATAACTTAACATAATTTTACTTAATCAAACATTTCACCGAGGCCTTTAACAGCATAAACATAATTTTAATAATCTAAGAGGGCGAAATGAAATCAAACCAACACAAACTAAATTCAAGCTAAATTGATTAAATTAAACATTTCAAAAGCATGAATATTCATAAACATGTTCGTCAAAACAACAACAAATAATTTAAAGAGATAGGAATGAGAAACAAATCCGGTGGCTCTCCGTGACTTGTCTGATTGATTCCTCCTTCGTTCTTCGTTGTCCTTGGCTATCAAGGGGGCTTATGAACACTTCAATTGCTGCTTCAAATGGCTGGAAAACACCTCTTTTCCAAGAGGGGAAATCGGCACAAGAACAATGGGAAAATAGAATGGAAATGAAGGGAGGAGAGTTGAGAGAAAGGAAGAGAGAATGAGAGAATGTTTGGAGAATTGATGGATGCTTTGAATGAGCAGCTAGGGGCTGTATTTATAGTGTTTAGGGGCTGCTAAAAATAGCAAAAAATCGGCAGCAAAGAGTCCCTCTTGGCCGGCCATCCTATGTGGCAAAGTTGATGGATTCAACTTTGCCAAATTTAGCTTGGACAAATCTTAAAAGACTTGAATTTTGGAGGGGTTTGAATGTGATTTTGAAAGATCTTCAAGGGCTCCTTTGCAAGCTGAATAAATCAGCAAATAAGCTGATTTGGGCCTTCATTGTGGACGGTTTGGGCTGCCCAATTAGTGGCTGGTTCGGTTCAACCAGTGCGGTTTAACTGGACCCTTTTCCCATAATTAATTAATAATAATTTATGTAGCCCAAATTAAATTGGGAATAAATTAAAATTAATTAAATTATGATTAAATCTTCATAATTGGACCGTCTTGGGCTGGAAATAGAGTCGCCTTGACACTTCAAATCGCCTCTCGGTTTAATTTTTTGAGCAGTGTCTGCCGAGCCGTTTTTTTCCCTATTTACGATTCTGTCGAAGATAATCAAAATTTAAACACAATTAACTATAAAATTAATTAAAATTCAGTATGTTCATATTTTTAGCACAAATTAATTATTTTATAATATTTAATTATTTTTCGACAAGAATTTACTCGGAACCACATGAAATTGAGTTAAAAAGGCATGAAAAAGTATATAAATTTTCATGTTTCCACACCCTCAAACTTAGTTCATTGCTCGTCCCGAGTAATGCAAAATTTTGAAAAGAATTTTCTCGGAAAACACCTTTGAAAAACTCTTTCAGAACAACTTTCCTCAAAATTATGAATTGAATATACTTAAGCTCAAAGATAAGAAATTTGATAGTTATGCAGCATAAGCATTCATATCGTTCAAATTACCTCCAACAATTATCATACTAGCGAAATTAGACCAAATGTTTCTTTAATAAAGACATGTTCTTCACTACCAAATTTATTTTAATTCCTTATTCAAAAAGTAAACTACAATCATTAAGCTTAACTAATGTCTTCATATGTTGAACAAAGCACTTTCTCTCCACTAATGTAGGTAACATGGGAATCTTGAATCAGTAGGTCTTTAATAAGGTTGTAACATGGCTGGGTTTAAGGGTAGGTAAAAGATAGATAAAATTTTTGGCTTAAAACCCTAGACTCAGCTAAATATCGAACCTTCGAAACTTCAATCCTTGATACCCAACTTATGCTCTTTCGAACACTTATTTCATTTTGAGTACATGTGTTTTTTTTTTCAAGCTCAAACTCGAGCACTTGCTTCATGTATAACAATTTTTCGAGCATTTCAACTCCACCAAACTTATTTTCAAACGATCTTTTGAATAGTACTGAGTCTAGTGTTTGGGATGATTTTAGAAGTAATTAAGAGAAAGTTGATGGCTAAATGTTGCATAGGTCCAAATAAAATTAGGCCATATAGTCTCAAAATTGGGTTTCAAAGGATAATTTCATCGAGGTCAGCTTGAAAGGCTCAAACGGTCCAAACAAAAGTTTGCCTAAATCATTTTCGATGTTCCATGCTTCCTAGGATTTCGCCTCAAGAAATTACTGAGTCAATTCTAAAGACTTAAGCTTTCATGTATGCCTAATTTTTACGTAAGGAACTAAAAATGTTATGGTATGAATTTGGATGCTTTATTAAAAATACATTCACATCTTTATTAAGCTAACATAATAAATTATTGAAATAATAGAACTTTATTAATACTAAAGTTTAGCATAAGTAACAAAATTTCAATTTATTGAACAAAAATATATCCTAAGCATAATTAAAAGAACATTTTATTCTGAATGGAATCAATTCAAATTTTCGGTCCCCCCTACTTAAAGTGAACAATGTCCTCATTGTTTTAAGTGAATAAATACTATACACCAGGTAGGATAATTAGAAAAGAGGAGATGAGTCAAATTGACTGCTTAAGTACCAGGCTCTTTCTAAAATCCAATCCTAGACATGTATATATTTATTGCCACACTTTATCCTTTGAGACTTGTTCAATTTTTATTCATGCTTCCTATCTCTTATTTTATTATGGAAAAATAAAAATTCCTAATTGACCTAATCCTAAGATACTTAAGAAAGAAATAAAAGTTGAAGTCCTCCCCTTTTTTTATTTGTTTGCCGATCCTTCAGAATTCGACTCTTCTTTTGTTTCATTAGTATTGCCTCTGCATGAATCGCTTAGCTCCTTCTTCGAGGATGGAACCCATGGCTCATATATAAAATCTGGAAACTCAGGCACAAAAATAAAAGGGTCATTATATATTTTCTTGAGAGCACTCCTCATCGAATCATCTCTTATTTTTACGTATTGCCAATATGCTTGTTGCTGCCATTGCATGTGTTGCATTAAATCCATAAGCTTTGACAACTCATCACGACAACCTGGGCTAGGCGGTGGAGCTCTAAACATTGAGGGCTCGATATCAGGTTCAGCTTCTGGTTCTGCCTCCCTAGGGACTTCATTTGATTGCTCTGGTAGGATTTCTGTGGGTTCATTTTCTTCTTCTTCTTCGGGATCCTCACTTTCTTCAATTTGTTGCTGGAGAACAGAATCTCCGGCTACTCGGTAGAGATCCCAATCGGTAATTGTGCCTTGACTATACTCCGTCTTCTTTACGTCCGCAAGGAGTTTTGCTTTTAAGCACAGAATTGTGATTGTAAAGGGGAAATAGGCAGGGCCAGAGCGTCTAACAGCACAATTTCGCATTTCTCTCAGGATGATTTTGCCCACATCAATGGTCTTTCCAGTCAAAATCGAGTATTGTAGGACCATTCGCTCTAAAGAAATTGTTGTCCCATGTGAACTAGGCATCAAACTGAAACGAATGAAATAGAACCATACCTTTGCAAGTGGTGTCAAATACTCTCTTCGACAAGTGTGGATTCCTTGCTTTGACACAGCCCACTTAGAACCTGGAACTGTGAGTTCTTCGAGGATTTCTTATAGATTTTCAGGCTTAATATTGCTCAACAGAGAGGAATATTCATCGTTGTCGAAATCAGGTAATTCAAAGAACTCATTAATAGCACTAGAATTTATTGGTACCTTGATTCCGCGGACTGGAACTTCGGTCAGTTCGCTTGAAGTTAAGTTTGCGTAGAATTCACGAACTAATTCTTCATCCACACTTGGTCTCTTTTCACAAAACAATTCCCAATTGAGGGTTTCAGCAACTTGACGAATACGAGCCATAAAATCTCTGTAGTTGCTTTCCTTCAATGTGAAGCCTTTTTCTGGATGCATCTGTTGATTCTTGAAGATACTTTCGTATCTTATTTTGGCTTCTTCATAGTGAAATTTGCTTTGTGTTTTGTCAATTTGAGCGGAGGCACGAGTTCTTTTACGAGTCATGATGGACCTGAACACAAGATAGAAAGAATAAAAAGCAGTTAAATAATTTAATTAATTCAACAAATTGAAAATTCAATAATTGAATAGAAATTAAAAATAAAATTTAATAGCAATTACTAATATTTCAATAAATTGAAATATTAAGTAATTGAAAAATTAAATTTTAAAAATAAAATTTACTAACAATTATCAATATTTCAATAAGTTGAAAAGAATTAAAAAAAAAATTTGAATAAAAACTAAAATTTTAAAAGAAATTTATTCTTACCACTTACCTTGTAGATTTTAAGAGCTCTAAAGAAAAAATAGAAATATACTAATGAGCTAAAAGGAGGGAAATTAAAGGAGGGATGGTTTAATTTGGGGGAAGGAAGAACGTGCGCCTAAGCACACAATGCAGCAAGCGGCAAGCAAGCAGGTGACGTGTGGAAGGTGTAAGAGTATACCCAAAGATCAATCATGAGATGGTTGTAATAACATACTTAATTTACCATGTTTATTAATATAAAGCGTTGTCATTATTATTTCAGTTTTTCTTTCTGTGTGTATAAATAAACTGTTTTATAATAATGTCCTGAGAATAATATGATTATTCTTAAAAGATCCTTAGTCGAGTATTATTGTTGACTAGGACAACAATAATGCATTAAGACTAACATGTAGTTGATTGATGATAAAGAGTTGTCATTGATATGGAGTGTCAAAATCAATGCATGAATATGTGTGTTAGAGAACAACATATTGGATTGACCTGCTATGAGTATGTTTCTTGGATTATTATGTAATTGTCACAACATTACTCATAGTGATTAATATGTACATGATCCTCAGACTTGAGATCATTATTATCCCAGCATCGTGAGTTGTATATTTTGATACAGTCAAACGTACACCGTAACAGGTTGTTCTATAAAGGCTGATGTTGGATATACCACAATCTATGTAGAGGGATATGGTTGATCAATAAAGGATAAGTCCCTCCTACATAATAGGAGTAATATCTTAGGCCACTTGATTGAGTGAGACTAGAAATGCATGGCCATGCTCAAATAAGTTGATATGAGATGTCATACTAATTTGTATATCATAGTCTACTCAAGATATCAAGAAACATGGGATGGACTATGCAAGTGTAACTATCCCATGACTTGTATCCATTCCAGAGATAAAGGACTTAAGGATTAATGCATGAAAGGTTAATCACGAAAGGTTATGTCGAATCATGACTTCTTGTAACTTAGGTAGCAATGATGCATTGCTAGATGCCACTCATTGTCTGTGACAATAGAATTGTTCTAGTATTACTGCTAACGTTGCAAGAACCTACAGGGTCACACCCTATGGTTGAAATGAACGGAATAAAATATAGTTGGTATTGTGTTCGGTTGTCACATGAATTAAATTAATTAAAGAATTAATTTAATTGGGCAATCAAATATTGAACATATTATATGTACAAGGATGTTGTACACATAATGATAACATAATTTTATTAATATATGAATTTGATTCATATATAAATTTAAATAATATAGTTTACCGAAATCCTTATTATAATTAATGTAATTATAATTTTCAGATATAATTAATGTAATTATAATTTTTGGTTAAAAACTTTATTATATTTATTTAATCTTGTAATACATTCAAGAGATACCAATTATAAAAGGCCCAATTAAGAGGATACCTATTATAAAAGGCCCAATGAGAAAGGCACCCATTATAAAAAGGTACTAAAATGAGACAAAGCAAAACAAGAAAACCCTAAGTGATTGCTTGTTAGGTCTAGCAGCCGTCAAGCAAATAAACCTCCAAAACAATTTTGGAGATTTCTTCCGTTCATAGTCAAACCGGGTGGATTACGTAGAGGCCGACATCGGAAAAGGTTGAGGCTTGATTCGACAGTAGATCAAAACTCTTGTTGCCAAGGCGTCGCTGTCTACTCAGATTGAAGTTTTGGTAATTTCGAAACCTTTATTTCACCCTGATTCGTTCCTCACACATGGATCCATGATTTGGATCACCGGATCTAATTTTATTCTGCTGCGCCATAGGGTACCGGCGTTCCAACAGTGGTATCAGAGCCACTTGTGTGATACGAACTCGGGTTTAAATACTTGGGTGATGCAATTGTATGAGATGCATGTTTTGATCTTATTGTATTTTCGATTGTTTAAATTGTTTAAGCATAACTTGATAACTGTTCCTTTCGGTAATTGATTAAATGTTAATCATGGTGTTGTGGCCTATTCGATTTTATGTTATTACTGTTAACTATTAACAAATCTGTAATAATGCGACGGTGGTATTTATAGTTTCCAGTAAGTGTTAACTGGCTAGTGGAACAAGGGTTGTTCCGATATGAAACCTCAAGGATTAAAATTCTAAAAACACGATTCTGTTGATAAAAGTTATCAAATCGTGAGGTTTCGTTTGACTAGGGTATGCGATTCGTACCGCGGGGGCTCTGCCCCCGTACCCATGGTCCATACCGCGGAGGCTCCGCCCCCGCACCCGCTTCCTCCGACCTCCTCAGACCCCCCGCAAAAAGTTTTGTTAATAAAAGAAATTTATAAACTTGATGGGCCACAAAAGGTTGAAAGGATATTTTATAATTCACCTTAGCAAAGAAAAAAAATGAATTATGTATGCTATTTTTGACATGCACAGTGTTTGAAATGCATAGTTATAGCCCAATGACCCATTCGATAAAAGGTTGTATTTTTTTTAAAATACGGCCTGCGTGTCGTGCCTTACTTCTATTCTCTTGTATTTCTCTTCTCATCTTATTCCCTCGTATGTAAAACGAGTTTCTGCATATTGTAATTTGCAAGAGTTGTTGTGGGCCAAACGAGAAGGAAGGTGGGACAATGATTGTGAATGATAGCTTGTGAAATGGCTTACACCTTTAGGTTTCTTTTTGGTTTTCCCATTGGCTTGGGTTGAACCACCTTAGTTTATGGGCTATAACTATTGCATTTATTTATTGCTTTATTTATTCATGTATGAGATACTATGGATGTCTAAAGCATGCCTATTTATATATTAAAACTTGGTGATAATAAACCCTATTAATTGATGAGATCGATTAGAAGACTAAATGGGCTAAAGTAGACCATAATTGGTGAGATGCAACAACCTTAATAAAATCCCTCTATTAAAATATTAAGTCAACATGGCCTTCCAATTTTGCCCTCGTTAAGGCCTCGATCAATACTATGTAGGTTCTGCCAAAGCGAAGTACTAGTATTTATCTTGGTTAAACGCGAAGAATAAACAAGTGATATTCGCTGGTTAAAAAATTGGTTAATGACTTAACTAGCTTACTCTAATAGGATTAGAAACCTAGAGGCAAGTAAATTGGATAAATCATAAGATGATTAGAACAAGAGTTGTTCACCAAATACTAGGAGTTACATATGATGTAATTAGCAAATGTTGCTTACCTAAATAACCATAATCTTAAGAGTAAAGCCAAAGCTGACTTAAGAGGTGGTGAAATATGGATCCTTAACCTACTAGAAATACTTTTGAGAAAGTTTTTCCGAAATTAATATACGAGGGTTATTAATTTTGAAATAAAATAGTGGGAACATCATTTAATAAAGTCTTTTTAATGATTGATATAAAATTGGTAAATTTACTCACATGCATATTTAATTGTTGTAGATATATTATGGCTGCAAACACTAGCACACTCTCATTGCGATCGGTCCTTGAGAAGGACAAATTGAATGGTTTGAATTTTCTTGATTGGTTCCGTAACTTGAGGGTTGTCCTTAAACAAGAACGGAAATTATATGTCATTGAACAACCACTTCCTAATGAACCACCCGCTAATGCCTCGAGGACTGATAGAGATGCTTACAAGAAGTATCTCGATGACATGATAGATGTTGGATGTCTTATGCTTGCCACTATGAATCCTGAACTTCAGAAGCAACATGAGGACATGGTTGCTTATGATATGATCGAGCACCTGAAAGAACTTTATCAGGGACAAGCACGGCAAGAGAGGTTTGATATCTCTAAGGCCCTATTCCAATGTAAGTTGGCTGAAGGAAGCCCAGTAGGACCTCATGTCCTTAAGATGATTGGCTATATTGAAAGCCTGTCTAAGCTTGGGTTTCCATTGAGCCAAGAGTTGACCACTGATGTTATTTTACAATCGTTGCCGGATAGCTACAGCCAGTTTGTCCTCAATTTCAATATGAATGAAATTGACAAGACTCTACCACAATTGCTCAGTATGTTACGAACTGCTGAAGGCAACTTGAAAAAAGGTTGGACCCAAGCCCATACTGATGGTCCGTAATAGCAAGGGCAAGGGAAAGGCCAAAGTTCAAACAAAGCCCAAGGGTAAAGGTAAGCCCAAATTTGGAAAAGGAAAGGCTGCACTGAAACCTAAAGGTGGGGTGTCTAAGGAAGGAAACTGTTTTCATTGTGGTGTGACTGGACATTGGAAACGGAACTGCCCTGTCTATCTTGAAGAAGTCAAGAAGGCTAAAGCGAGCGGAATGTCTGCTTCAGGTATTTATGTTATTGATATTAATTTATCAAATACTGCTTCTTGGGTATTAGATACTGGTTGTGGTTCTCATATTTGTACTTCTGTACAGGGACTACAAAGGAGTAGGACTTTGGCTAGAGGAGATGTGGACCTACGAGTTGGAAATGGAGCAAAAGTTGCTGCATTAGCTGTGGGAACATATACTTTATCTTTGCCTAGTGGACTTGATTTATGTTTAGAGGATTGTTATTTTGTGCCCAGTTGACTAAAAACATTATTTCAATTTCTTGTTTAGACAAAATTGGTTTTGAGATAATTATTAAGAATAATTGTTGTTCATTTTATCTCAATAATGTTTTCTATGGTTCGGCACAATTAATTAATGGCCTCTATATTTTAGATCAAACGAATCCCATTTACAACATAAATACTAAAAGATCTAAAATAAATGACTCAAATCAAACTTATCTTTGGCATTGTCGTTTGGGCCACATAAGTGAGAAACGCATATCCAAACTCCATAAAGATGGTCTCTTGAATTCATTTGTTTTTGAACAATTTGAAGTATGTGAATCTTGCTTATTGGGAAAAATGACTAAATCTCCTTTTACTGGTAAAAGTGAACGAGCTAGTGA
Organism: Gossypium australe; assembly: GCA_005393395.2. Taxonomy (NCBI): domain Eukaryota; kingdom Viridiplantae; phylum Streptophyta; class Magnoliopsida; order Malvales; family Malvaceae; genus Gossypium; species Gossypium australe. The sequence continues at coordinate 76,734,909 of CM016617.1, forward strand.
TTTATTGGACCTAATACATTCTGATGTATGTGGACCAATAAATACACAGGCTAGAGGTGGATTTCACTACTTCATTACTTTCACTGATGATTTCAGTAGATATGGGTATGTTTATCTCATGCGCCATTAGTCTAAGTCCCTTGAAAAGTTCAAGGAATTCAAAAATGAAGTACAAAATCAACTAGGCAAAACTATCAAGTCACTTCGATCTGATCGAGGTGGAGAGTACTTGAGCTTAGAGTTTGATGATCTTTTGAAAGAATGTGGGATTGTCTCACAACTTACTCCTCCTGGTACTCCTCAATGGAATGGAGTATCTGAGAGAAGAAATCGAACTTTGTTAGACATGGTTCGATCCATGATGAGTCATGCTGATCTACCGACTTTCTTTTGGGGACATGCACTTGAGACAGCTGCTTTCACACTAAATCGTGTTCCATCTAAATCGGTTCAAAAGACGCCATACGAGATGTGGACTGGGAAATGTCCTAGTATGTCTTTTATGAAAATTTGGGGCTGTGAAGCTTATGTTAAATGTCAGACATCTACTAAGCTTGAACCCAGATCTGAAAGGTGTATTTTTGTGGGGTATCCAAAAGAAACCAAAGGATATTATTTCTTTAACCCCACTGAGAACAAAACGTTTGTTGCTCGGACTGGTGTCTTCTTAGAAAGAGAATTTACTTCTAGAAAAGGAAGTGGGAGAAAGATTGAACTTGAAGAAATTCGAGAATCACAAGATACCACTGAACCAGAGATTGAACAACAAAAAATTCCACAAGAAATTGAGGAACAAACAACTGCTATAGAAACACAACCACCGCGCAGATCTTTAAGAGAACGCCGTGCACCTGAGAGATATGGATTTCTCATTACAACGCATGGTGACGTTCTTCTTATAGATCAAGATGAGCCTAGGACTTATGGACCCAGACTCTGAGAAATGGCTTGAGGCCATGAGATCTGAGATGGATTCCATGTATGAAAACCAAGTATGGACTTTGATTGATCCACCCGAAGGGGTTAAACCTATAGGGTGCAAATGGGTTTTCAAAAAGAAAATTGACATGGATGGTAATGTACAAACATACAAAGGGCGATTAGTCGCTAAAGGTTTTCGCCAAATTCATGGTGTTGACTATGATGAAACCTTTTCTCCTGTAGCTATGTTTAAATCCATCAGGATCTTGCTCGCCATAGCTGCATTTCATGATTATGAAATCTGGCAGATGGACGTCAAAACAGCTTTCCTTAACGGGAAACTTGAAGAGGATGTGTATATGACACAACCTGAAGGTTTTGTGAATCCAAAGGATGCTAGAAAGATATGTAAGCTGCAAAGATCCATTTATGGATTAAAGCAAGCTTCTTGAAGTTGGAATCTTCGTTTTAACGATGCAATCAAAGAGTTTGGTTTTGTCAAAAATGAAGATGAACCATGTGTTTACAAGAAAGTTAGTGGGAGCACTACCACATTCTTGGTACTATATGTGGATGACATACTTATCATGGGAAATGACATACCTACCTTGCAGTCTATTAAGACTTGGTTAAGAAGTTGTTTTCTATGAAGGACTTGGGCCGAAGCCACTTATATCTTAGGAGTCAAGATCTATAGAGATAGATCAAGACGACTACTAGGTCTAAGCCAAAGTACATACATAGATAAAGTACTGAAAAGGTTCAGTATGGAAGAATCTAAAAGAGGATTCCTACCTATGAGACATGGTATTTCACTCTCGAAGGAAATATGTCCTTCAACTCCACAAGAGAGAGAACGTATGAGTAAAATTCCATATGCTTCCGCTATTGGATCTATCATGTATGCTATGTTATGTACCCGTCCAGATATCTCGTATGCATTAAGTATGACGAACAGGTATCAAGTAGATCCCGGTGAAGGTCACTGGACCACAGTCAAGAGTATCCTTAAGTACTTAAGAAGAACTAAGGATACGTTCCTATTATATGGAGGTGAGGAAGAGTTAAGTGTAAAAGGTTACACTGATGCCAGCTTCCAAACCGACAAGGATGATTCTCGATCGCAATCAGGTTTTGTGTTTTGCCTTAATGGTGGTGCTGTGAGCTGGAAGAGTTCAAAGCAAAGTACAGTAGCCAATTCTACAACAGAGGCTGAGTATATTGTAGCCAGTGAGGCAGCAAAGGAAGCGGTTTGGATCAAGAAGTTCATTACTGGACTAGGGGTTGTGCCTAGCATATCAGATGCTATAGAGCTCCGATGTGATAACAATGGAGCTATTGCACAAGCTAAGGAACCCAGATCTCACCAGCGATCCAAACATATACTTAGACACTACCATCTTATTCGAGAGATTATCGATCGAGGGGATGTAGAGATATGCAGAGTACCTTCAGATGATAACATTGCTGATCCCCTGACCAAGCCTCTGACACAGCAGAAGCATGATCGTCACACTAAGTCACTTGGTATTAGATATATGAGTGATTGGTCTTAGTGCTAGTGGGAGATTGTAAGAGTATGCCCAAAGATCATCATGAGATGGTTGTAATAACATACTTAATTTACCATGTTTATTAATATAAAGCGTTGTCATTATTATTTTAGTTTTTCTTTCTGTGTGTACAAATAAACTGTTTTATAATAATGTCCTGAGAATAATATGATTATTCTTAAAAGATCCTTAGTCGAGTATTATTGTTGACTAGGACAACAATAATGCATTAAGACTAACATGTAGTTGATTGATGATAAAGAGTTGTCATTGATATGGAGTGTCAAAATCAATGCATGAATATGTGTGTTAGAGAACAACATATTGGATTGACCCGCTATGAGTATGTTTCTTGGATTATTATGTAATTGTCACAACATTACTCATAGTGATTAATATGTACATGATCCTCAGACTTGAGATAATTATTATCCCAGCATCGTGAGTTGTATATTTTGATACAGTCAAACGTACACCGTAACAGGTTGTTCTATAAAGGCTGATGTTGGATATACCACAATCTATGTAGAGGGATATGGTTGATCAATAAAGGATAAGTCCCTCCTACATAATAGGAGTAATATCTTAGTCCACTTGATTGAGTGAGACTAGAAATGCATGGCCATGCTCAAATAAGTTGATATGAGATGTCATACTAATTTGTATATCATAGTCTACTCAAGATATCAAGAAACATGGGATGTACTATGCAAGTGTGACTATCCCATGACTTGTATCCGTTCCAGAGATAAAGGACTTAAGGATTAATGCATGAAAGGTTAATCACGAAAGGTTATGTCGAATCATGACTTCTTGTAACTTAGGTAGCAATGATGCATTGCTAGATGCCACTCATTGTCTGACAATAGAATCGTTCTAGTATTACTGCTAACGTTGCAAGAACCTACAGGGTCACACCCTATGGTTGAAATGAACGGAATAAAATATAGTTGGTATTGTGTTTGGTTGTCACTTGAATTAAATTAATTAAAGAATTAATTTAATTGGGCAATCAAATATTGAACATATTATATGTACAAGGATGTTGTACACATAATGATAACATAATTTTATTAATATATGAATTTGATTCATATAAATTTAAATAAATATAGTTTACCGAAATCCTTATTATAATTAATGTAATTATAATTTTCAGATATAATTCATGTAATTATAATTTTTGGTTAAAAACTTTATTATATTTATTTAATCTTGTAATACATTCAAGAGATACCAATTATAAAAGGCCCAATTAAGAGGATACCTATTATAAAAGGCCCAATGAGAAAGGCACCCATTATAAAAAGGTACTAAAAGGAGACAAAGCAAAACAAGAAAACCCTAAGTGATTGCTTGTTAGGTCTAGCAGCCGTCAAGCAAATAAACCTCCAAAACAGTTTTGGAGATTTCTTCCGTTCATAGTCAAACCGGGTGGATTACGTAGAGGCCGACATCGGAAAAGGTTGAGGCTTGATTCAACAGTAGATCAAAACTCTTGTTGCCAAGGCGTCGCTGTCTTCTCAGATTGAAGTTTTGGTAATTTCGAAACCTTTATTTCACCCTGATTCGTTCCTCACACATGGATCCATGATTTGGATCGTCGGATCTAATTTTATTCTGCTGCGCCATGGGGTACCGGCGTTCCAACAGAAGGAACTTCAGCAGGTGCGCAAGGCCTTGCGCTAGGCAGGCCACAGCTGGTTGGCGCGGTGCGTTGGTGCTGCTAGAAGCAACATATGCACGGCTTCCACCTGGGCAGGAGCTGGCGCTGGCGTGTGCTGGAGCTGGGGCTGAAGCTGCTACTGCTGGCCGAATGAAGGCTTGGGGCTAGGGGCTTGCGGCAATTGGTGTTTTGGTGAATGGGAAGTTGAGTGATGGGTGAATGGTGAGTGCAATTTATAGATGGAGGAGTGTAAACTAGACTAGAACTCTTAAGCATTAAAGGTAAGAGTTTAATTCTAATTTAACTCATGATAAACAACAATTAATAATTAAATAAATACAACTAAATTATCAATTGTCATTAAGATAATTATGAAAATAAAAATAATTCTAATCCTAAACTAAATTGATAAAAGTTAATATATAAATTATAATGAATATAATTATATATTAAAGTTTATCAATAATTTTATAAATATGAAATTAAATAAAAATGTTCATTTTAAATGCCTTTTAAAAATATTTACAAAAAGAAACACCTAGTTTTATTATTTATGAAAATAGCAACATATTTTGAAAATAATTCAATTAAGTCCTTAGACTTAATGAAAATTTGAAATTAAGTTGCAATTTAAGACTTAGGTCAAAATTGACCTTTTTATTTGGAAAACTAAAAATTTAATTTGCTATTCAGGGGCTAATTTCTTGGAAAATTATGCAAAAATCAATTCCCAGGAAAGATTGGAGGGGTCACAAGCGGTCTCGCTTAAGTTCCAATCGCCTAGACAGAATTTAATTGAGCATAATAAACCCTGAAATATTCCCTAAATATTTTATTGAAAGCAATAAAAACTAAGGGTTAGATAAACTGAACGAGATTTTATCCTGTTCAGGGTTTCCTCCGTAATAATGTTTCAAGCGCTGAGCATTAACTTGAAAATTACCTCTCTTACCTTGGAGTTCAATAACTCCATATGGATAGACACGATGAATCGTAAATGGCGTTTTCGTATGAGAACATTCGAAATTCCTCTAGCTCGTTGAGTTGGAGCATTCGTTTCTCTTTAGCAAGCTTGAGATCCAAATTGAGTTGTCGAAGAGCCCAGTAAGCTCTATGTTCTAACTCCAGAGGTAGATGGCATGCTTTCCCAAAGACCAACCGATAGGGTGACATTCCTCAGGGTGTCTTGTATGCCGTTCTGTAGGCCCATAAAGCGTCATCTAGTCTCTTGGACCAATCTCGTCGGTTCGGGCAAACTACCTTCTCGAGTATGCCTTTGATCTCCTTATTTGCCAGTTCAGCTTGCCCATTTGTCTGCGGATGGTAAGCTGTGGCAACCTTGTGTTTCACTCCATGCTTATCTAGCAACCATTTTAACCACTTGTTCACAAAGTGGGTCCCTTCATCGCTGATAATAGCTCTTGGGGTTCTGAACCTTGTGAACACATGTTTCTGCAAAAACTTCATTACAACTTTAGCATCGTTTGTCGGATAAGCTTCAGCCTCGACCCATTTGGACACATAATCTACTGCTACCAATATATACTTGTGACCAAAAGACGGAGGAAAAGGGCCAAGGAAATCAATACCCCACACATCAAACAATTCTACTTCAATGATATTGGTTCGAGGCATCTCATCTCTATTGGATACGTTTCCAACCCTCTGACATCGATCACAATTCTTTACGTAAGCATATGCATCCTTGAATAGTGTTGGCCAAAAGAATCCGGCTTACAATACTTTGGCCGCTGTACGGGTACCTCCAAAGTGTCCTCCACTTGGAGCTGAATGACAGTGGTATAAAATTTTTGGCATTTTGTCCTCTGTCACACTTCTTCTAATCATCTGATCTGCGCACTTTTTGAACAAATATGGCTCTTCCCAAAAATAATACTTTACATTGTGAAGAAATTTCTTTCTTTGCTAATATGTTTTATCAATTGGCATCAAACCACAAGCTAAATAATTAGCAAAATCAGCAAACCATGGAGTATTATAGACATGAATTACCTTCAGTATTTGTTCATCTGGAAATGTCTCATGGATCGGTAAAAGTGAAGAATTTTCGTCTTGCGGCTCCAATCTAGACAGGTGATCTGCTACTTGGTTCTCTACTCCTCTTCGATCTTGAATTTCCAGATTGAACTCTTGGAGTAGAAGCACCCACCGGATCAATCTCGGCTTAGCATCTTTCTTGGCTAATAAGTACTTAATCGCGGAGTGGTCTGTATAGACAATCACTTTGGTACCTACAAGATAAGATCGAAACTTGTCAAAAGCAAAGACAATAGCAAGTAACTCTTTTTCTGTTACCGTATAGTTCAGTTGGGCTCCGGTAGAGTTCTGCTTGCGTAGTAGATAGGATGAAAAACTTTGTTCCTTCGCTGGCCCATGACAGCTCCGATGGCGAAGTCACTTGCGTCACACATCAATATGAATGGCGAATCCCAGTCTGGTGTGACGATTATAGGTGCCGTGACTAATCGATTCTTCAGATCGTTGAAGGATTTTAAACAATCCTCGTCAAATTTGAATATCGAGTCCTTCTCCAACAACTTGCATAAGGGCTTAGCCACTTTGGAGAAGTCCTTGGTAAACCTTCTATAGAAACCGACGTGGCCCAAAAAGCTTCTAACACCTTTTACAGATGTTGGAGGTGGGAGTTTCTCAATAACATCTACTTTTGCCTTGTCCACCTTGATCCCATGTCTCGTTATCCGATGGCCTAGAACAATTCCTTCTCGTACCATGAAATGGCATTTTTCCCAATTGAGTATGAGATTCGTCTCTTCGCATCGCCTTAGTACCTTTGCTAGATTGGCTAAACAATCCTCGTAAGTATCTCCAAATACTGAGAAATCGTCCATGAAAACTTCCAAGTATTTCTCAACCATGTCAGTAAAAATAGACATCATACATCTTTGAAATATAGCAGGTGCATTACATAAACCAAATGGCATGCGTCTAAACGCAAATGTACCGTACGGACAGGTGAATGTCATTTTGTGTTGATCTTCCGGTGCTACCGTAATCTGATTATACCCTGAGTATCCGTCGAGAAAACAGTAGTAATCTCATCCTGCGAGTCTATCCAGCATCTGGTCTAAGAATGGTAAAGGAAAGTGATCTTACCTAGTCGCCTTGTTCAGCTTCCGATAATCGATACAGATTCTCCATCCCGTAACTGTCCTCGTTGGTATTAACTCGTTGTTCTCGTTCTCCACGACCGTGATTCCTCCTTTCTTTGGTACGCACTGGACTGAACTTACCCATGAACTATCTGAGATGGGGTAAATTATACCCGCATCCAACCATTTGATAATTTCCTTCTTCACGACATCTTTCATGATTGGGTTCAGTCTTCGCTGTCCATCAATCGTTCCTTTCTCGCCATCTTCTAATATGATCTTGTGCATACATACAGACGGGCTAATACAGCGAATGTCAGCTATGGTCCATCCGATAGCCTTCTAGAATTGTTTCAAAACTATGATAAGCTTCTCTTCTTGTTCAGTAGTTAATTCTGCTGAAACAATCACAGGCAAAGTAGAGACATTACCTAAATAAACATATTTTAAGTGTGAAGGTAATAACTTGAGTTCTAACTTAGGTGGATCCTTGATTGATGCTTTTGGCTGCATGTAATCTCTGTTCTCTAATTCCAAAGACTCAAAATGAGTTTGCAGATTAAATCTCTTTTGATTAGCTTTGAGCGAAGCTAAGTATTCATCCTCTTCTTCCTCATTTGGGGGATCCGATGTCAAAATTCTTTCTAAAGGGTCATCAACACTGTTAAGTTCCTTCTCTACTATTAATTCCTCTAAATCGATCACTGCAGAACAATCATCCATAGTGTCAGGAAATCGCATTGACTTAAAAACATTAAATGTTACCTGATCGTCCTGAACACGCATAGTCAGCTCGTCCTTCTGCACATCAATAAGAGTCCTTCCAGTTGCTAGGAATGGTCTTCCTAGGATAATTGGCACTTCTTTGTCTGCTTCAAAATCCAGAATTACAAAGTCAGCAGGAAAGATAAACTTATCTACGCGTACCAATACGTCCTCGATTTTTCCTTCTGGATGCGCTAAGGATCGATCTGCTAGTTGAAGTGTAACCGTAGTTGGTCTAACTTCTTTTATCCCCAATTTCCTAAATATTGACATAGGCATCAAGTTAATACTTGCACCTAAGTCACATAATGCTTTACCACAATATGTTGATCCAATATTGCATGGTATGGTGAAACATCCAGGATCTTTCAATTTTGGGGGTAATTTGTTCTGAAGATATACACTCATTCCTTCGTCAGAGCTACCGTCTCAAATTCTCCAAGTCTTCGTTTCTTAGACAGAAATTCTTTCATGAACTTCACATAGTTCGGCATTTGCTCAAGTGCTTCGACCAACGGGATGTTGATGTGAAGTTGCTTGAGTACGTCTAAGAATTTCTTGAATTGAATTTCTTGCTTCGGCTTCTAAAGTCTTTGAGGGTAGGGTGGCGGTGGTTTCAGTACTGGAACTGGTTTCGGTTGATTCGCCTTTGGCGGTAATTCTGCATCTAACGACGTTATTGGGAGATCAAAGTTAACTGGTCCTGCGGTTACTTTGATGGGTCTTGCAGATTTTGGTTCTGGCAAAACTGGTGTGTCAACACTTGGTTGAACTTCTTCTTGAGCATCAGCTTGCTCCTTTTCAACTTCGACAGTGTTGGGCTCTACTATCTTTCCGCTCCTCAATTGTAACGCTTTGCAGTGTTCTTTCCCCGAATTTCTCAGATTTTCCGTGTCACTAGGTAAAGCACCTTGTGGTCGGTTCCTAAGTTCAGTCGCAAGCTGGCCCACTTGATTCTCCAAATTCTTCAATGTAGCTGCTTGGCTCTAGATTAAGGCATCATTCTTTGCTAGATATGCCTTTAGCAAACTCTCCGGACTATTGGATGCTTCAGGTTGAACTGGCTTCTGGACTTGTTGCGGAAAATTTGGCGGCTGGGTCTGTCTTGGTTGGGTGTAACTGGTTCCAGCCCCTTGGTTACTCCAGGAAAAATTCGGGTGATTTCTCCATGATGGGTTATAAAAGTTGGACTGCAGCCCTTTGCCTTCCTCGGTTTTGGTTCTGATTGCCCATGTAGTACACAGATTCGGGGTTCGATGGACATTCTTCGAACAAATGTCCCTCCCTACAATAAACACAGGCTATATTCTCAAATTGATTAGTCGGCTGTGCTGAAAAACTATTAGACCCATTAGCAGTAAGATTTTTAAGCATTAAGGATATCGATGATACCTGAGATGAGAGTGAGGTAAGGGCGTCTACTTCATGAATTCCAGCAACTCGACTTCCTGACGCTGCTCAGTTAGTTGGCCACTGATAGTTATTGCTGGCAATCCTCTCAATAATTTCATAAGCCTCGTTATAAGACTTAGAAAGGAGAGCACCATTAGTAGAGGCGTCCACTACCATCCTTGTGTGAGCGTTGAGACCATTATAGAATGTCTCAAGTTGAATGCAATGAGGAATTCCATGCTGAGGGCATTTTCGTAATAGCTCCTTAAATCTTTCCCATGCCTCATACAAGGATTCTTCATCCATTTGATGGAAAGCAGTGATCTCGTTCCTCAGTTTAGCATTTTTGCTTGGCGAAAAATACTTCATGAGGAATCTCTCGGCTAACTCTTACCATGTAGAAATGGAGTTCGATGGCAATGAATTTAACCAGGCACGAGCTCTGTCCCTTAACGAATATGGGAACAACTTCAATCTTAAGGCATCTTCGGGTACTCCGGCTAACTTGAAAGAATCACTCACTTCCATGAATAGTCTTAAATGAAGATGAGGATCTTCAGTAGGCATCCCGCTGAATTGGCCCACTGTTTGGAGCATCTGGAACATGACTGGCTTCAGCTCGAATTGTTGTGCCTCGATTTCAGGTCTCCTAATACCTGGATTAAGATCGTTAAACACTGGCACGGCATACTGTCTTAAGGCTCTATCCCTATCATCAGCAATAAGGATAGGATTCTGAGCAGGATTTGCTCTGTTTCCTTGGTTTATATTCTCGAGATTCATTCCTTCAGTCCTTCTCTGGTTTTCTTGTCTTCTTCGTTGATGAAAGGTTCGTTCTATTTCAGGGTCCACAGGGAGTAAGTCAATAATCTGGTCAATACTCATAAACACCTAAAATATTCACAGAAAAATTAATTAAGTTAAAATTTAAACAGGGAAATAAATAAACCAAAATGTGCAAGTAAATGTCGAGTTACACAATCGTAACAAGTAATAAAAGTGACAAGTAAATGTCGAGTTATCGTACCCACAGGGACTGTAAAAGAATTATTTATGAAATAATTTCAAACACTTCGGTTAGGGAAAAATATTTGATTTTTTGGAAACTATTTGAAAACTAAAACAAAAACAAAGTAAATTAAAATAAAACAAAGTTCAAGTGTGCGATTTCGGAAACTGGTTTTAATCAATATGACATGATTGGGTTGGTTTAATCACATTTCTTACCTTAGAATTATTAAACTTGTGTTTATACTTGTTAAAACATGGCAACTCGGTAATTTGCTAACTTATGAACACATTTACAAATCAAAAATCCATTTATCTCTTGTACATATTTCTATGCCAATTCGACCGATTAAACAGACTGCAAAAAGTAAACATGTTATTGCACATACATACTCATTAAATTAAACAATCTCTCGCATATTCCTATGTCGATGAAAACGATTAATTCAACCTAACAAGCATATAAAAGATCATGTGAAGTAACAAAGTATTTTTACTTTGAAACAATTTAATCACAAAAATCCTGCAAGTTATGCAAGGCATACATATCGTCAAATATAATGCTAATTTAATCTTCAGCTACCTTAGAAGAATTAAACATGCACAGATTAAGTATTGTGTCCATTAATTACAATTTCAATGCATTTAAATAATTAATTCATTAGCTATCTAAACAATTATAATGCCATATAACTTAACATAATTTTACTTAATCAAACATTTCACCGAGGCCTTTAACAGCATAAACATAATTTTAATAATCTAAGAGGGCGAAATGAAATCAAACCAACACAAACTAAATTCAAGCTAAATTGATTAAATTAAACATTTCAAAAGCATGAATATTCATAAACATGTTCGTCAAAACAACAACAAATAATTTAAAGAGATAGGAATGAGAAACAAATCCGGTGGCTCTCCGTGACTTGTCTGATTGATTCCTCCTTTGTTCTTCATTGTCCTTGGCTATCAAGGGGGCTTATGAACACTTCAATTGCTGCTTCAAATGGCTGGAAAACACCTCTTTTCCAAGTGGGGAAATCGGCACAAGAACAATTGGAAAATAGAATGGAAATGAAGGGAGGAGAGTTGAGAGAAAGGAAGAGAGAATGAGAGAATGTTTGGAGAATTGATGGATGCTTTGAATGAGCAGCTAGGGGCTGTATTTATAGTGTTTAGGGGCTGCTAAAAATAGCAAAAAATCAGCAGCAAAGAGTCCCTCTTGGCCGGCCATCCTATGTGGCAAAGTTGATGGATTCAACTTTGCCAAATTTAGCTTGGACAAATCTTAAAAGCCTTGAATTTTGGAGGGGTTTGAATGTTATTTTGAAAGATCTTCAAGGGCTCCTTTACAAGCTGAATAAATCAGCAAATAAGCTGATTTGGGCCTTCATTGTGGACGGTTTGGGCTGCCCAATTAGTGGCTGGTTCGGCTCAACCAGTGTGGTTTAACTGGACCCTTTTCCCATAATTAATTAATAATAATTTATGTAGCCCAAATTAAATTGGGTATAAATTAAAATTAATTAAATTATGATTAAATCTTCATAATTGGACCGTCTTGGGCTGGAAATAGAGTCGCCTTGACACTTCAAATCGCCTCTCGGTTTAATTTTTTGAGCAGTGTCTGCCGAGCCGATTTTTTTCCCTCTTTACGATTCTGCCGAAGATAATCAAAATTTAAACACAATTAACTATAAAATTAATTAAAAATTCAGTATGTTCATATTTTTAGCACAAATTAATTATTTTATAATATTTAATTATTTTTCGACAAGAATTTACTCGGAACCACATGAAATTGAGTCAAAAAGGCACGAAAAAGTATATAAATTTTCATGTTTCCACTTATATATTTCTTTCGGAACTCCTCTAAGAAGAAATCCCATGTCACTCTCTCTTTCAGAAATACAGATATCAGCGTTTTCCACCAACAATATGCCGAGTCTTTCAGTAATGACACGGCACATTTTAAGCATTCTTCGGGCGTACAAGAAAGTTCGTCGAATACCCGCATAGAATTCTCAAGCCAGAACTCTGCTTTCTCGAGATCATCATCTTTATTGGCTCTTAATTCTTCAGCCCCTTGTTTTTGAATCTTATCAACCGGGGGTTTAGTCAAACTTACCAAATCAATACCTTGAGGAGCTACGGGGATCGGCTGAGGTATAGGAGGGGGTGGAGAAGGTTGAGCGTTAGGATTTGCTCGAACAAATTCAGAATACCAATTACTCATCATATAGAGAAAGGCTTCCCGAGCCTCCTCTCCCTGACCTAAAGTCTCAGGTCTACTTTCTACTAGTTCGATCCCTTGCACAGGAGCCGGCGCATCATCAGCAACAGCTCGGTCGAGATCCATTTACTATACGAAAACACAGTTTAGAATTGTTAGGAGTCACCACACTATCATAATATATTTATGGAATGTATAGCTAGACTCTGACACACGCTACGGTAGTTCGAGAACCGACTAAACCATAGCTCTGATACCACTAAAATGTAACACCCCTTACTCGTGTTCGACACCGGAACATGGTGCGAGGCATTACCAAACAATAATACAAATATTCATGCAAAACCGGGCCATAAAATTTCATCCAAATTAAAACTTTTCAAATTATTATCTTTGAGTCCCTAAATAGGTCATACGAAGCCCAAAACATACTTTGGGAACGGTTCGGGACCAAATCGAGAACTTTAGAAAATTTAGAAATTTTACATAAAAATTGGGCACACGTCCGTGTGGCACCGGGACACGCCCGTGTGTGCAGGCTGTATGGTCACACACGCCTATGTCCCTAGCCCGTGTAGATTTATTTTTCATTTTGAACCTACAGGGGTTTTCACATGGCCGAGACACACGACCGTGTCTCTGGGCGTGTGCAAAAACCTGGGTATTCTGTTTATGACGTCAGCACACATTTTAGGTCAAATAGCCAAGGCACATGCCCGTGTGTTTGCCCGTGTGATGTACTTAATTTTTCGCAACTTAGGCGCAGGGGACACATGGCCAGGCTACTCGCCCAAGAGGCAAATCGTGTGTCACACACGGCCTAGACACACACCCGTGTGGACAATTATAAGGCTATTTACCAAGCCTTTCTGCCACCCTAAAAAGCATCCACACTTATACCATTTCCAACCAAACTTAACATGTTATTATTAGACATCTATTTGTCCACATTAAAAGCATCCATGCACCATTTAATAACCATACTCATCATGTATAACCACACTTATACTTAGCCATCACACATCCACCTACACAACCATTCACATGTCACACTTCCCACACTTCAATTTCATGCTATCATTTATTCCCACTTAGGCAAGCAAACTCATTCATGAAAGGCCTCATCATAGACTTATAACACAATCAATATTAGCCATATCACATGGCCTTATACAAAATCATATATCAAATGACATAGACCACATTCTTGGCCAAACTATTATGACACTTACAAAATAACCAAATTCAATGTAAATCTCAATATACCAAAATGTGTGGATAGTGTGGATGATCCTCCACCAATCTCCGTATCCCGAGCTGGCTTGGCGACACGATAAAACAAGGGAAAAAAGAAGGGAGTAAGCTTTAAGCTTAGTAAGTCTATATGTAAACAATGAACATTATACCACATACTTATCAATCAAGAACATTATATACTAATCAAGAAAAATTTAGATCCTTGTAGTTTCACTTACTCATTTCAAACCTTACCACATTCCAAATACATATCATAGACATTGCCCACAATTACATGCACTTATAACCCTGCACTTATCACCACATAGTCATACGTAATTTCGCTTAGTCAAATTTTCCCGATGAACACTTCGGAATAATATCGGATACACGGTGGTTTCGCACATAGCCCACCCACAATAATATAAACACGATGGTATCGCACAAAGCCCACCAACAATCACAATTATACATGTTCATCCATATCCTTTTTCTATTCCAAAGGTTCATCCGAGAATTTCCTCACTTTTCATCATTTTAATAAATATCAATAATATTCACTCACATTTCACATAAAACATTAATATGTAAAAACATAAATAAAAAGGATGTATCATTTACATATAAACTTACCTCGATACAAAATGTGTTAATTTGCAATTTAGTCCGAAACCTTGCCTTTTCCTCAGTCAAGGTTGATTCTACGTTCTTCTTAATCTATAATGACACATTTAGCTTATTTAATATACACACTATTCAAATTAGTCCAAAATCTTCCTATGGACAAATTTACAATTTAGCCCCTAACTTTCTTAATTTTTACACTTTAGTCCCTAGGCTCGTAAAATGAAATGTGTTCATTTTTCACACACCCAAGCCTAGCTGATTCATATGCTCTCTTATAGCAGCCCATAATTTTAACTATTTTACATTTTATACACATATTATCTCATCTTTTGCAAATAAGTCCTTTTTATCAATTTCACCAAAAATCATCTAGCAAAAGTTGTTTATCACACTTCAAACTTTCATATTCTACCGCTAGGCATCAAAATACATGTATGTCATCCATGGGTAAAATTTTAAACACAAACTCTAGCTCAAAATAGTGGTAGAAATAGCTAGTTCGAGCTACGAGGATTTCAAAATTATGAAGAACATCAAAAACGAGGCTAGGAGGTACTTACAATCAAACTTGAAAGTGAAACAAAACCCTAGCTATGGCTTCTTGCAATTTTTGGCACTTAGGGAAGAAAATGGACACCAATTTTGACTTCTTTTTCCCTTTTTATTAATTTATTAACTAAATGACCAAATTCCTTGAGATTTTTCACTTCCATGTCCATTTTTGTCCATCATGGGATATAATGGTCTAATTACTAAATAAGGACCTCTAATAAATTTTCTAATGCTATCTCATACTTAAAACTTCTAGAATCTCATATATTTCAATTTCTTTTTTGTACTTTAGTCCTAAAAGATAAATTGATCACTAAATCATAAAACTTCTTCATGAAATTTTTCACACAACCATGAAAACATGTCATAGACCTCATAAAAACCATAAAACATATATTTCTACTTCAGATTTGTGGTCTCGCAACCACTATACTGACTAGGCCCTAAATAGTGCTACTACAAAGGGTTTCTTAGCATTCGTGTGAGGTAACATGGATGTGTCAGGTTTGAAACAGTTTAATCACACAAATCTAAAAACTATGTATATAACAGAGCTTGGTCAGAGTTGTTATGCAACCTACAATTTAATTGGGTCAGGATCTAAATTGAGCATGCAAATTTCAATTATGTGTCCATTAACCGTTGTCTGGTCAGGATCGCTCAGCTAATTCAAATGCATCTCAATCACGAATGAATGAAATACAAACTTGATTTTAATTGAAAACATGATCGATTGAGGCACAAACATTATAAGCATGAATCAAATAAATATTATTTAATCAAAGCAATCATCCTAGCTTAACTAAAATTAAGCTAACATTGTTGTAAACAAGAACAAAGAACACATAGCAAACATCTTTAGATTAAATTAAAATTAAACCCAATTCAGAGTGGTTGTCACCCAATACTCTAACTGACGAGGCTTCTTCGTTCCTTTGCTTTACTCCTTTGCTGATGGCTCTCCAAAGTGGCCGACCAAGGGTTCTTTAAGAGGCTTAATTGATAAAATCTCTATGAAGAGATGATGCTAGGCGTGGGAATGGAAAAGACTAAGAGAATTTGGAGAGCAGGGAGAATGATGAATGATGAAAATGAATGAGGGATGATGAATGAGGGAATGAGAGGGTCTTATTTATAGATGTGGAGAGAGGGATAGTTTGCTAAAAATACTGGATGTTAACCTCTTCAAATCTCCTCAAATTGTGGCCGGCCATGCTTAGTGGCTTTTGACTTGATTTTTGCTTTATTTTTAAGCGATTTTGGATGCCACACAACTCAAGACTGAGACTCGATCAATCGTAAGTCTTTGGGAAAATCTCTAATTTCTTCAACACTACAATGACCTTGTGTAATTAAACCAAAGAATGGTTTAAATGGACAGCCATGTGTAGTCGAATATTGGGTTGACTTAGTCTCCAATTTGGACGGTTTTGTAATCTAGCAAAGCTATTAGACCTGTCCAGAATAAATCAACAAGTTAGAGGACCAAAGAATAAAATTTATCCAGTTTAATTAATTAATTAAAACCCAAATTATTAATGAAATATTTTAAAATGAATTATTGAATATAATTTTATATTTCATTATTTAATTTAATCATGCATGGCCCACTTTATGTCTTAAAAAATAATATATTCAAATTAATATAAAAATAAGCCTTTTATTGCATGAAAACTATATAATAAAGCATAAAATCACATTTTAATAATTTTTATGTCCTAATTTCATATTTTCACATATTTCATTAATTTATTAAACAATTACTTATTTTTAACAACAAATTTAAG
Organism: Gossypium australe; assembly: GCA_005393395.2. NCBI lineage: Eukaryota > Viridiplantae > Streptophyta > Magnoliopsida > Malvales > Malvaceae > Gossypium > Gossypium australe. The sequence goes on from CM016617.1 coordinate 76,751,780, forward strand.
TAAAAAGTTGATAAATTACATAGGAAAAATCCTATATATTTTTCCGTTTACAAAGATCCACATTGTATTTCATGTGTCGATGTTACATCGATATCGATCAGTTCCATCACATATCATTTCTCTGTCAGAGATTGAAATTCAACCTGATATGACATATAACGAAGTACCGATCAAAATTTTAGCTCGATAGGTTAAAAGAGTTGAGAAATAAATGCATAGCTTTTGTGAAGTTTTGTGGCAACAACACGGTGTCAAAGAGGCTATGTGGGAAACTGAGGAAGCTATAAGAAAACAGTACCCTAACCTCTTTTCTGGTAAGATTTTTGGGGATGAAAATTCCTAAGGGGGAGAGTTATAATAGCCCGTTTTTGGTCAAATCAGAATAGTGGTTTCAGGACCACAAATCCAAAGTCAAAATGATTATTATATTATTTCAATGTCTACAGCATGATAATATGTTGGTGTGAAAATTTCATTAAGAAATTTTATTATTTGAGTGTTTAATTTGATAAAAAGGACTAAATTGCCTAAAGTGTAAAACTTGAATTTCTATTGGCTAAAGGTATCTAATAGCTATAGAACTTTAAAGTAAAGTTCCTTAAATGGTAATTAGCCCACTTTTAAAGTTAGTGGACAAAGATGGACATCTTTTAATGGTTTGAAAGGTTATTTAAATAAGGTTAAATAAGTAAATTAGTTATAAATTAATATTAAGTAAAAATAAAACCAAAATTTCACTTTGTTCATTTTTCTCCTAACAGAAATTAGCAAGAAAAAAGCCATTAAAAAAGCTTCAAGGTTCGACCAAGCATTTTTCATGCATATCAAGGAAGGCGAAATACAGATTTAGATCAGGGAAAGAACAAAGTTTTAGATTAATCGACTTAATTCACCGTTTTTGCATCCGAAGTAAGTTCGTATGTAATAAGCATTGTTATAATTGTGTTTTATATGCTTTGATATTGCATAAATTGTTAATAAATCCTACAGACACGTTCGACGATAATTCTACAAGTGTAAAGTCCCGGTTGAACCTTAGGAATAATTTAGGATACAAATGACATGTCATTAGGGGTTATGTGATTTAGGTGCTGGTCCGTACGTCCTACCGGTGGCTGAGTTATCTGACATGTGTTGGGGATACTCGTCAGCTTGTGTGAGCATCACCGTGTAGCTTTGTCATGATCATCAGCTTGTGTGAGCAGCCCCATTGATAGCTCTAGTGTGAGCGTTATATGTGATACGAGATTGAGATAGCTTAGGCTATGTATGTGGCACTTAGGGTGCGAGATTCCCGAGTATTCGATATTATTCCGAATGGCTCAACGGGTAAATCAACGATGTGGATGAGTATGAAATTGATAAGAGATGGTACAGGTATGTACATAAATCGTACAAGTATTGAATCGAAGAAACTTATGAAATTATATCTAACCTGGTGAATGAAGATTTTGATAGGTTGATGGTTCAATACGATATATATTGTGATATGTTTAAATTGCTTAATTTATGCATATTTGGTAAGTTGATTTTAATGCTATACGAACTTACTAAGCTTCATAGCTTACATTGTTTTTTTTCGTGTTTTATAGTGAAATCACAACTAGCTCGGATTCAGGATTGTCGGAGACTTCATCACACTATATATTGTGATATGTTTAAATTGCTTAATTTGTGCATATTTGGTAAGTTGATTTTAATGCTATACGAACTTACTAAGCTTCATAGCTTACATTGTTTTTTTTTCGTGTTTTATAGTGAAATCAAAGCTAGCTCGGATTCAGGATTGTCGGAGACTTCATCACACTATCCAAGTATCACCTTGGTACTTTTGAACTTAAGTGTTTTAAGTATATGGCATGTATAGGAGTTTGATTAATTTCGTATATAGGTTGGTTATGACTTTGGTCATTTGAAATGGCTTGTAAATGTTAAATGATTTGGTTTTGTATATAGCCATGAGAGTTGGCTTAATTTGGTTGGATGGTTGTGTATATATATGTATATATGGCTTGTGTTGTGAGTTTATGGATTGAGATATGATGTTTACTGATTATAGATATAGTGGATGTAAAATGGTTAATGTTGGAGAAGTTATATGCTTGTGAGTTTGAGCATAATAATGCATGTTTGAAATGTAACCATATTGATGATTTGAGATTATGAGTTTTGGTATGAAATCGAATGGCATATTGTGGTATTGTTGTGTTAGGTATTGGTTGACATTGAAATGGTATAAAGTATGCTTGGTTGAGGTTGATTGACTGCATATTTATGCTATGTTTGTGTGCTAAATGGGTTGGTGTTGATATGTCCAAATTTGGGTGGCAAGATCGCTTGGTAAATAACCTATTTTTGTCCACACGGGCAGAGACACGGGTGTGTGTCTCAGCCATGTGTGACACACAGTCATATTACACAACCGTGCTGTAATACCCTTCACCCGCATTCAACATCGAAATAGGGTTACGGAGCATTACTGGACTTACAACACATTTAAACATACTTTTCTCATACATTTAATCAATACATGCAAACATCATTCAATCTCAATCACTTTGTCCCTAATATAAGCCTACGAGGCCCTAAACATGCATTGGGAGTGGTTCAGGACTAAACTGATAACTTAGGAAATTTTTCAGCACTTAAAATTTTTTTCTCAAAACAGGGGACACACACGGCCACCAGACACACTCGTGTCACAGGCCATGTGGACATTCAAAATGGGAGCACATGGCCGTGTCCCAGCCCGTGTCTGACCCCATGTAATTGTCTAGCTTGGGTCACATGGCCAATACACACGCCCGTGTAGCTAGCCCGTGTGCCCTAAAAATGGCCATACATGCCCGTGTGCCAGGCCATGTGCTAGGTCATGCCAAACCTGTAGGTATACTGACTTATGCCATGCGGCCAAGTCACACGCCCGTGTGTGAGGCCGTGTGGAGCATACTGACTTGATTTCAATTTCAACACCAAAAGACACACGACCGTGCAACATGACCGTGTGTCACACACGGCTGAGACACACGCCTATGTCTCTGCCCGTGTGGACAAAAATAGGCTATTTACCAAGCCAATTTGCCACCCAAATTTGAATGTACCTACATCAGCCCAAATGGCACCATAATATAGCATAATTTGACATTATAACCAACCAATTCAAGCTTAACTCATATACATTCACTACTCCCATTCTCTATGCACACTAATCACAAAACATATCATATCATTCATACCAAACTTCACATTTACAATTCAACTATTTATACACTTTCAAACATGCATCATTATGCATCAAGATTATAAGCATATAACTACTGTAACATCCTAAATTAGTGGGCCTGTGCATTTTGTGTGTTGTAGGTTTAATGTGTTAATTTGAGAATTAGGAATGCGAGTTGGGCTCAGAAATGGGCTGAGGACTTGACTAAAATTCTGTGTAGACACTCTAGCACTTTAAAGGTAGCTATTTGTGTTTTAAATGACAAATTGGGCTTGTGGCCCAAGGCAAGGTGGCACCATAAAGGAGAAAAGGGGTGGCGTTACAAGTGGATGGTGAGGGCCCAAATTTTGGCTGCTTGGAGCCCAAGTTTTGGACCAAATTCGGCACTTAAAAGGGAGCAAGGGGGGACGGCAATAAGGCTAGAAAATAGGGATTTTTAATGTTTAAAATATGTGGATATTATGCTGATAAAGGAGGGAGGAGTTGGAGCTAATTAATTCTCTTTTGGATGAGTTAGTAGATTAAGATAGAGAAGAAAGATAGGAGCTATCTTTAGAAGGTTGGAGATAGCCGAAATTGTGAAGAGTTGGAGAGGAGAGGGGCATTCGGTTTTGGCTTGAGGAGGGTGTGCCGAAATTTTAAAGGCCATCTTAAGCAATTGTTCTTTTTCTTTCTTTTCTCATCTTCACTATTTCAAAAGCCGAAATCACCACTTCCCTCTCCCTTTTGTTTTTCTTTGAAACCTCTTTCTAGCTGAATCTTTTGATCTTCATTATTTCATCTCCCAAAGCTGAAACTACACCCTCATTCCCTTCCATAGCCAAAATCTCCAAAAGTTCAGCCTCTTTTTCCGAAGTCTCACCATAGTCGAATCATCATCTCAGGGTTTGTAAGATCTCTGACGATTTCCTCTCTGCTATCTCTTTTCTTTCTCATCCTTATTTTGAACCGAATCACTTCCTTTATGTCTTGATGGTTTGTTCTTTTCTTCTCACTCTTCATTCCTAGAAGTCGAAATCCCTAGATCGCATCTCCTGTGATTGCCGAATTCCTTCTGTGGTGTCTGCTTGTGCCGAATCTTGAAGAAAACTAAAGGTAAGTGTCATTCGTAAGATTTCAATCTTTTTCCAGCTTTTAGAGATCTTAGCCAAATGGCTATATGGTTAACTAATCGGGTGTTTTCTCTCAATTGCAGTATTTCGAGATTTGAAGGGGATTCAATCACTTAAATTTCTAAGCCAATGGAGCGGAGATGTTTAGGGGTGTTTCTGGCGTAGCCCCTAATACAGCTGAGTATTGGTTAAAGGCAAGTGAGCGTATAATGGATGACCTTGACTTCACTATAGAGGAGAAGCTGAAGGGGGTCGTGCCTCTTCTTTGAGATGAGGCTTATCAGTGGTGGCTCACGGTAAAGGAGGGTACTGCCACAGACCAGATTGACTGGGATTACTTTAAGGAATTGTTTCAGGGAAAGTATGTTGGGGCCAGCTATGTGCACGGCCAGAGGAAGGCATTTCTGAATTTGGTGCAGTGAAGTAAGTCTATATCTGAATACGAGGCGGAGTTTCTGTAGTTAAGCCATTACGCTCGAGGGATTGTGGCGACTGATTATGAGCATTGCGTACGGTTCGAGGATGGACTAAGGGATGAGCTGAGGGTATTAGTAGCACCGCAGCGGAAAAGGAACTTTGCGATTTTGGTTGAGAAAGCTAAGATATATGAGCAGGTTATGCGGACTGATAAACAGAATAAGGATAAGGATAGGAATAGGAATAAGAGGAATTTTGGGCCGTCGGGATCATCTGGAAATTTTCAGAAAAGGCCTAGGTCTAATGGGCCAGTGCGCTGACATCTGCTACTGGGAGTCAGAATCGGTCGTGTAACTTGTACAAAAAGGTACATTATGGGGAGTGCAGAAGGAGAACCAATGGATGCTTCAGGTGTGGATCCACGGAGCATATGATTAAGGACTGTCCACAGGTGAATCAAGCACAGCCCGCGGGACGAGGTTCTGATCAGGTTAGGAGAGGTGGTCAGCCAGCACCGAGGGGTCGTGGCGCAGCCAGAGAAGGAAATAGAGTCGGACGGGGTCGTGGAGCACCTGGTAGGGGTGCAGGTAATGTAGACGCGAGACAGCCGGGTCTAGTTTATGCAGCTCATCGATGGGAGGATGGTGACGCACCAGATGTCATAGCCGGTACGTTTCTTATTGCTGATAACCCTTTTCTTGCCTTGATTGATATTGGGTCAACCCACTCCTATGTTGCATGTTCGGTATCTGGGACCCTAAACATAGACTCTGAAACAACTACTAGGAAGATGACTGTGGTTAGTCCTTTAGGACAATCTAGGGTAGTGGACAAACTGTTTAGGAACGTACCTTTAGAGACGCAAGTGGTAGTGTTCCCGACAGACTTAATGGAATTACCGTTTGGAGAGTTTGGTCTTATCTTAGGAATGGATTGGTTGACTAAACATCCTGCTAAGTTAGATTGGGGACTAATCGCATGGTGTTGAGTACCCCAGAAGGCGGGGAGGTGGTTGTGCTAGGAGAAAGAAGGGATTATTTGTCCAACGTAGTATCTGCATTGAAGGCAGTTAAGATGATGCGGAAAGAATGTAATGCATTTCTAGCTTTTATTAGTACTTTAGGCACTAAGGAGGTGACTGTCGATGGGGTAAGAACAGTAAAGGATTTTGCGGATGTTTTCCCTGAGGAGCTGCCAGGATTGCCCCCGGATCGCGAAGTGGAGTTTGGAATAGAGCTACTTCCGGGAACAGCTCCGGTGTCCATTGCTCCTTATCGAATGGTGCCAAAGGAGCTGGTGGAGCTCAAAGCTCAGATCCAAGAACTGTTGGATCGAGGGTTTATTCGACTGAGTGTGTCTCCATGGGGAGCGCCGGTCCTATTTGTGAAGAAGAAGGACGGATCCATGCGTATGTGTGTGGACTATCGTCAACTGAATAAGTTAACGATTAAGAACAAGTACCCACTGGCAAGAATCGATGACCTGTTCGATCAGCTCAAAGGAGGCTCGGTCTTTTCTAAGATTGACTTAAGGCCGGGATATCATCAATTGAAGGTAAAGGAAGGGGACATTCATAAGACGACGTTTCGAACTCGCTACGGTCATTATGAATTTTTGGTGATGCCGTTTGGGTTAACAAACGCGCCAGCAGTATTTATGGATATGATGAATCAGGTGTTCCAATCATACCTTGATCAGTTTGTTGTGGTGTTCATTGACGATATCCTGGTTTATTCCAAGTCCGAGGAGGAGCATGATGCACATGTTCGTGTAGTGTTGCAAGTTCTGAGGGAGAATCAGCTGTTCGCTAAGTTCAGTAAGTGTAAGTTTTGGCTAAGGGAAGTAACTTTCTTAGGACATGTAGTTTCTGTAGAGGGAATTAGAGTTGACCCTCGAAAGATAGAAGCTGTATTGGATTGGAAACCGCCGAAGTCGGTGGCTGAGATTCGAAGTTTCTTGGGATTGGCAGGGTACTGTAGGAGGTTTGTTGAGGGGTTCTCATTAATTACGACACCTCTAACTAAGTTGTTAAGGAAGGGAGTAGCGTTTGTTTGGACTGACAAACAGCAGGAGAGCTTTGAGAAGCTGAAGAAGATTTTGACAGAAGCACCAGTGTTAATTCAGCCAGAGGCAGGAAAAGAGTTTATCGTCTACTGTGATGCGTCACACACGGGTTTAGGATGTGTGTTGATGCAAGATGGAAAGGTGGTTGCCTATGCGTCTCGACAGTTAAGACCGCATGAGTTGAATTACCCCACGCATGATTTGGAATTGGCTGCGGTAGTGTTCGCTCTAAAGATCTGGAGACACTACCTATATGGAGAGAAGTCTGTCATTTACATAGACCATAAGAGTCTCAAGTATCTCCTTACCCAGAAGGAGTTGAATCTAAGACAACGTAGGTGGATTGAACTCTTGAAGGACTATGACTGCTCGATCGAATATCATCCGGGCAAGGCTAACGTGGTGGCGGATGCGTTGAGTCAGAAGGCGATAGCAGATTTAAGGGCAATGTTCGCTCATCTTAGCCTGTATGAAGATGGCAGTTTGGTAGCTAAACTCCAAGTGAGACCAGTGTGGACTAGACAGATCAAGGAAAAGCAGCTTATAGACGATGTCTTGAGTGCTCGATTCTGATAAGTGCAAAGTGGTGAAGGAGAGGACTATGGTTTGAATGGTGATGGGGCTTTGTGTTTCCGTGGGAAGATTTGCATGCCAAAAGATGTGGAGTTAAGATAGATGATTCTTCGGGAATCGCATGGTAGCCCTTATACTATGCATCTTGGGGGAAGTAAGATGTATCAGGATCTGTGGGAACAGTTCTGGTGGCCTGGATTGAAGCGAGAAGTTACGGAATATGTGGGGAAATGTTTGATGTGTCAGCAGGTCAAAGCCGAACATCAAGTGTCTTCGGGGTTGTTGCAGCCAGTGAAGATTCCACAATGGAAATGGGAAAGAATCAGGATGGATTTTGTTAGTCGGTTACCACTTACGCCCACTAAGAAGGATTCGATCTGGGTGATTGTAGATCGGCTGACGAAGTCTGCTCACTTCATACCGGTTCGTGTTGACTATTCTCTGCAAAGGTTGGCTAAGCTGTACGTGGTTGAGGTTGTGAGATTGTATGGTGTACATGTATCGATTATATCAGATAGAGACCTTAGGTTCACGTCACGATTCTGGAAGGCTCTGCATCAGGCAATGGGAACAAGGTTAGACTTTAGTACCGCTTTCCATCTGCAGACCGATAGTCAGTCGGAAAGAGTAATACAGATCTTGGAGGATATGTTAAGAGGTTGCATCATCGATTTCAGAGGTAGTTGGGAGGAGTATTTATCCTTGGCAGAATTCACGTACAATAACAGCTATCAATCTAGTATTCAGATGGCACCTTACGAAGCGTTATACGGACAGAGATGTCGTACCCCTACTTGTTGGACAGAGTTGGGGGAGAGTCAGGTGCTGGGTCCAGGACTAGTTTCGGAGACGGAAGAAAAAGTTAGGTTAATTCGGGCTCGGTTGAAGGAAGCGTCTGATCGATAGAAATCTTATGCGGATCTTAAGCGGAAGGTGTTGGAATTTGTAGTGGGAGATCAAGTTTTTTTGAAAGTGTCACCGTGGAAGAAGGTAATGAGGTTTGGTCAGAAGGGTAAGCTAAGTCTCCGATTTATTGGACCTTATCGGGTACTAGATCGTGTGGGCCCAGTGGCGTATCGATTGGAGTTGCCGTCAGATTTGGAACGGATACATAACGTGTTTCATGTTTCCATGCTACGACGTTATCGTTCTGATCCATTGCACATTCTGCCAGTGGAAGAGATTGAAGTAAGGCCAGACTTGTCCTTTGAGGAAGCGCCAGTGCAAATCTTGGATCGAGATGTAAAGGTGCTGAGAAGGAAGTCCGTCCCTTTGGTCAAGGTGTTGTGGCGGAACCATGGCGCAGAGGAAGCGACATGGGATCCGGAGGATGTTATGCGACAACAATATTCCCATCTCTTCTGTTTAGGTAAATTTCGAGGCCGAAATTTATTTTAAGGGGGTAGAACTGTAACATCCTGAATTAGTGGGCCTGTGCATTTTGTGTGTTGTAGGTTTAATGTGTTAATCTGAGAATTAAGAATGCGAGTTGGGCTCAGAAATAGGCTGAGGACTTGACTAAAATTCTGTGTAGACACTCTAGCGCTTTAAAGGTAGTTATTTGTGTTTTAAATGACAAATTGGGCTTGTGGCCCAAAGCAAGGTGGCACCATAAAGGAGAAACGGGGTGGCATTACAAGTGGATGGTGAGGGCCCAAATTTTGGCTGCTTGGAGCCCAAGTTTTGGGCCAAATTCGGCACTTAAAAGGGAGCAAGGGGGGACGGCAACAAGGCTAGAAAATAGGGATTTTTAATGTTTAAAATATGTGGATATTATACTGATAAAGGAGGGAGGAGTTGGAGCTAATTAAGTCTCTTTTGGATGATGTAGTAGATTGAGATAGAGAAGAAAGATAGGAGCTATCTTTAGAAGGATGGAGATAGCCAAAATTGTGAAGAGTTGGAGAGGAGAGGGGCATTTGGTTTTGGCTTGAGGAGGGTGTGCCGAAATTTTAAAGGCCATCTTAAGCAATTGTTCTTTTTCTTTCTTTTCTCATCTTCACTCTTTCAAAAGCCGAAATCACCACTTCCCTCTCCCTTTTGTTTTTCTTTGAAACCTCCTTATAGCTGAATCTTTTGATCTTCATTTTTATTCATCTCCCAAAGACGAAACTACACCCTCATTCCCTTCCATAGCCGAAATCTCCAAAAGTTTAACCTCTTTTCCCGAAGTCTCACCATAGCCGAATCATCATCTCAGGGTTGGTAAGATCTCTGACGATTTCCTCTCTGCTATCTCTTTTCTTTCTCATCCTTATTTTGAACCGAATCACTTCCTTTATGTCTTGATGGTTTGTTCTTTTCTTCTCACTCTTCATTCCTAGAAGCCGAAATCCCTAGATCTCATCTCCTGTGATTGCTGAATTCCTTCTGTGGTGTCTGCTTGTGCCGAATCTTGAAGAAAACTAAAGGTAAGTGTCGATTAGCGAGATTTCAATCTTTTTCCAGCTTTTAGAGATCTTAGCCAAATGGCTATATGATTAACTAATCGGGTGTTTTCTCTCAATTGCGGTATTCCGGGATTTGAAGGGGATTCAATCGCTTAGATTTTTAAGCCAGAGTTTAGTAGCACTCGGATCATATTACTTTCAGGATTTCAAGGTAAGGAGATCAGTTAATTTAAACGTATAATTCGGGTAAAACACTAACCCTTGGCCGAATATAGGAGAGGCCTTATTTTCGCATTCTTTTGGCTTTTGAGCAATGTTGTAGACAAAGGGCAGTAGATCCGATTAGCGAGGGTATCGACGTAGAGAGTAGTACTACGTGTTATCAGGTGTGTAACGTTCTTACACCATTTAGATTGTTTGTTAGTATGTGTATGTAAACCTATTTATATCCTGTTAAATCCTGAAATCTCGGCATAACGGTTGAAAACCCGAGGAGGGTAAAAGCGAATCACCAGGTTAGTGATTTCTGTCATTCATAAGTGAATGTTTCTGTTGAGATGATACGTTTTTCCATGTATGCCGATTTCTATGTATGCACGGGGTTGGGTGATTGATGAAAGGGGAAGTGTTCTGTTGTAGCGGCTCTGCCACGATCTGTTATAGTGGCTCTACCACGATTTGTTCTGGTGACTATGTCACAACTCTGACGACGAGCAGCTAACTGCAGCATGACTGCCATCGATGGTGTGTAGTGGTGTGGGTTGATTGTAGAAATCCCCAACGGTGTGATTGGCAGGTAAGGGTGGTGTGTAGCAGATGGAAACCTAGGATTGGGTTGGGTTTTGCATAATTTTTGTTATATGATATTCTGTTATTCTGATCTGTGGGGCTAAGGCCCAATCTGATGGTGCACGAGGGTTGCACACTGAGTCTCGTGACTCACCCCGTTGTTTAACATTTTTCAGGAGACACGTAGAGCATCGGACCGGGCTGGGGAGAAACGCAAGGTGGCCATGCATGAGATTATTTTGGATACTGCAAAAGATATTATTTTGTTTATCAATATTTAAAATTTTGGATTAGTTGGGTTTTATTTTATTGTAATAAGGCCATGGGCCATTAGCTTTATATTTTTCAGTTTTTGGGCTTTTTTTTCAGACACTTAAATTATACGTAAAATTGGAATTAAGGCTTGAACTAAATATTAAAAATCAAAGGTAGAATTTTGGTTTTGTTTCATTAAAGCATTTAACTTTAAAATTATCTCTTTTATAAATTATCAAATTATTAAGTTTTCCAGTATAAATGTCTAAACTCGACAAGTGTTTTTCTAAAACGCGACACGTTATACAAATTTTTCTTAGTGGCATGCCAGATCTGGTCATGGTGTTTGGGCCGGGTTTGGGGTGTTACAACTACTCCACTATCAATCAAATAACCTCTGCAACTTGTACAATATACAAGCCACATATAGCTATTCATGAACTTATAACATAAGCCATACATTTATATATATATATATATATATATATACACACATGGTTCAAACTTACCAAAAAAGGCAACTTTCAAGGCTCTATACATAAACCAAAACATATACATTTACAAGCCAATTCACACGACACAACTCATTACCAAACTACATACCAAAATGACCATAATCCTATATATGCCATACGACCAAACCATAAGCTCAAAAGTACCAAAGTGATGATTGGATAGTGTGACGTAGTCTCCGACGATCCCCGAATCTGAGCTAGCTTTGAAATCACTATAAGACATGGGAGAATAAACAAAGTAAGCTTTATAGCTTAGTAAGCTCGTATGAAATAAACTCAACTAACCACCAATACACAAATCATCAATTTGAACATATTAACATGTAATTCATGATAACTAACAAACCTTTCACAAGCTTAATCATATGCTTATATGCAAACTTCATAACTTCTTTGATTTAAAGCTCGTAATTCATATACATACTTGTACCAATCCGTAACAAACTCATATCCAAATAGAATAATGTTGAATATTTGAATTCTTGCACACTAAGTGCCAATGCATAGTCGAAGCTATTTTAATCTCGCACACTAAGTGCTATACATAGCCAAAGCTATCTCAATCTTGCACACTAAGTGTTATACATAGCCGAAGCTATCTCGATCTCGCACGCTAAGTGTCATAAATAGCAGAAGCTATCTCGAATCGTACACTAAGTGCCATACATAGTCGAATTGTCGTCAAACATAATTGTAGTCTTGTATACACAATTTATGCAATATCAAAGCATTTAAAGCATAATTATAACAATGCTTATCACATACGAACTTACCTCGGATGTAAAAACAATAACTCGGGTCAACTAATCCGAAACCTTGTTCTTCCCACAATCTAAGTCCGTATTTCGCTTTTCTTGATCTATATAATATCAAATTCAACTCATTTAATCATCCATTTATTCAATTTAGTCAAAAATTTCAGTTTAAGGCATTTTTACACAATTGTCCTTAATATTTCATATCTTTTACAATTTGGTCCTTATTTCATAAAATCACAAATTCATGCAAATTTCAAAACACCCATGCTTAGCCGAATTACCATTATGCCCCTAACAGCCCATATTTTTAATTTATTTCACATTTTAACCACAAAGTTTCAACATTTCTCAATTTAATCCCTATTTTGCATTTTTACTAAAAATCACTTAACAAAACTTGTATAATTCATAACAAATATTCATTATCTATCATCAAACATCAAAAATCATACATATTCATCAATGAAAACATTCAAAATCTTAAAAATTTTTGCAAATTAGTCCCTGGGCTAGCTAAACCTAGCTGCAACGATCTCAAAAACGTAGAAATCATTAAAAACGGGACGAAAACAGACTTACAATTGAGCACCAAAGTGACCGAAAGCATCAAGCCCTAAAATAGTGTTCTTTCCTCTTGAATTTTGATAATTCAAGAGGATGGAAGCAATTAAAATTTGTTTGTTTTATTTAATTAACCTTTAATTACCAAATACCAAAATTAACCTTAACATTAATTCAAAATTTCATTTATGCCAAACCATTATCATCCACTAACAAATTAATGGTATATTTACCACTTAAGAACCTAAAATTTAAGGTTCTATAGCTATTTGACACTTTTAGCTAATAGAACAGCACTTTTGTACTTTACGCGATTTAGTCCTTTTTATCAAATTGACCAGTCAAATGATAAAATTTCTAAACGAAACTTTCACACAATCATTCAATCATGCTGTAAAAATTAAAGTAATAATAAAATAAATATTTTAACCTCAGATTTATGGTCCCAAAACCACTGTTCCAATTTGACTAAAAACGAGCTATTACGCGTGCTTCCCCTGGTGTTGAATTAGAATTCAAGTCAGTATGCTCCACACGGCCCAGCACACGAGCGTGTGACTTGGCCCTGTGGCATAAGTCAGTATACCCTACAAGATTGGCACGGCTTAGCACACCGCCAGGCACACAAGTGTGTATGGCTATTTTTAGGGCACACGGGCTAGCCACACAGGCGCGTGTGTTAGCCGTGTGACCCAAGTCAGATAGTTACACTGGGTCAGACACGGGTTGGGACACAGCCATGTTCCATTTTGAATGTCCACATGGCCTGTGAAACGGGCATGTCTTTGGCCGTGTGAGACACATGGTCGGGCCACACGGGTGTGTGTCCCCTAAAATTTGAAAAATTTTCTAAGTCCCGTAAAAGTTTCTTGAGTTATCGGTTTAGTCCCTAACCACCCCAAATGTATGTTTAGGGCCTTGTAAGTTCGTTTTAGGGACAATATGAATGTTATTGAATGATTATTATATGAATTTGAGACATGTATGTGAAATTATTATTTAATTGTTTTATAAGCCCGGTAATACTCTGTAACCCTATTTCGACATTGAATACGGGTGAGGGGTGTTACATTATTGAACTTAATTAAACTTACTAAAACATAATTAATACCTAATGATAATGCTTATTTTAAAGCTCCTAAAGTGCAAAAATTAGTTTAATCTACTATACCAAATTACGACAGATCACCTAATCGCGACAAAGTGACTCGGCCAGTACGTAGTTCACCTAGTCAATCACAAACAGAAAAAGATCTTTTGAACTGTACAAAGAGTATCCAAACTTTTGGCTGCTAGACCTAGTTTGACTTTCTTACTCACACCTTCATAATTCAAGATTGTATTCCTTTTAAAAATATCATGTATACTAAATACGGAATAATTCCCTTTTACTTTTTTAGAGAAAATCATGGAAGATATTGAAATTATATTCTTTCCAAAAGAATACTAACTTCCATATATTAACTCTAGAAAGAAGTTGCGAATTGTATCCACCATGTAACATTGTCCACTAGGCGATACTATTCTCTAGGTGATGCTATCTCACGGGCAATAATGTCTGTCAAGCGATACTATCCACCACATGATACTCATCCTAAAAGATATGAATTCACCATAGTTGTGTGTAGGAAGGTATAAGCCCATTCTATTGGCATAAAGTCTGTTCGCTTTAACCATAGGGTGTTATCCTATGGGTTCTTGTAACGTTGGTAGTAATAACAGAACATTTCTAATGTTACAAGAAATGAGTTGTAACACCCCAAACCCGGCCCATACGGTATGACCGGATCTAGCATGTCACATGAAGAAAACGTATAAAGAACTTGTGATTTTTACTAAAGTTGACGTTATTTGGTATAGTTAAGAAAACAAGTTTGGTTATAAATATTAGATAAAATACTACTAGTTTCGAGTGGTTGATTGATGGATTGAAAATCGAACTAGTAAACTTTAAAACGGTGACTTTTGAAAATGACGTTGATAATTTGAAAAAAAAATCTGAGTTAAATTATTTGTACATATTTTTTATGAAATCCATTTGTTAATCAATTTTGGAAAACGATTATTTATGATTTTAGAAAATCCCCATTTAAAACAATTCAAGAAAGATATTAAGTACGTCTAAACATAAAGCAAAATAAAACATATCCCAGAGGCCTTATTACAACTTTAAAACCCAAAATAGTAAAAATAACGAAATAAAACAGAAAAGAAGTTATGTTCGAAAACATTATTTCCAAAGTATGGCCTCCATCGAGTCATTCATGGGCCCAAGTCCTTATTACTGAGCATTACCTGCAAGGATTAAGAAAAAGGGGTGAGTTACAAGAACTCAGTGCATAATCCCCTTACCGTCATCCACTGGGCCTGAACCCGCATAGCATGATCTTGGGCCTAAGCCCATTTTACATAACAATATTTAAAAGAAAAGTATGCAACCCAACTCATCCATCCATCACACCCCCGACCAGCCAATCACACCTGTGGGGATCAAGTCAACCCACCCCGCCGCTCACACCAATTTGCAGTCGAGCTGTTATTTGTATAATATTTTTGTGGTCAAGCCACCGAAATCATAATTAAGCACAATGGTGAACAAATTGTGGCTATGCCACCAGGCTACACTGCTCTCGATAAAATTTCTCCCATCCCATGCAATAAAATGCAACATACATAATAAAATAGAATATCCACATATATATAACAACCATTAATCTTGTAAATTATTTCGGTGAATCGGCCCATTAAAACACTTTGATAGTTCGGCCCACTAAGGCATTCTAGCAAATCAGCCCATAGGGGCATTTTGGTAAATCGACCCATAGGGGCATTTTCGTAATTTGACAAATTAATACCGATTTTGACAGATTTTTAGAAATAGAGTTGTTTAAGCAAATTACTCGATTCATGCCATATTACAGTTATTAGAATTTTAAGCAACAACGATCTATTTTCCAACATGATAGTGAATCACGAATCTACGGGATTTCGGTGTGAGATTACACACCTGATTACGATAAGGACTAAACCTTCTTGATCGTTGGCACCTATGTCACCATAATACTCGATTAACAACAAAAAGAGGGTGTCTTAATCCAAATATCTAAATCTAACGATCTAATGAAATGCTTACCCTTAGTATCATGAACGACCATGATTTTTCTATTCTCACCGAATGATGGTCCACAACCCGATGGGAAATCTCGAACTGCCTATACCGCCCTACTTTTGAACTTAGGAGTAGGAATTGCAAATCCACTCCCTTTTTGTCCTCCTATCGCTTTTCCTTTAAAATCGCTACCACTTGCCTCCATTGGAAAAGTCTCGGTTAGAATAATACTCTGATGAGAGAATGTAGTTGATTAGGGAGAGGATTTCGGCTTACCACTACTTCCGAAGGGTCAACAAGTAGAGAAGAACGAGTGATTAGTCCCTAGAATAAACGATTAAACATAACCATCGATCTGTTTTAACGGAATAACCAAGCATTGAGAGATATCAAAATGAACCTTGAAGAAATTCCTTACCTTGACAAGGATAGATCCAACTTCCGCCAATTGGGCTTAAGACTAGAAATGAATCGGCAAGGATGTGATATTCGGCCACCCACTAGGACACTACGAAAAAGAGATGACCGCGATAAGAAGGAGTAGTAGAAAGTGATGTTTTCGGCTTTGAGAACCATCCAATGATAAGGGCACATAATCGGCCATGAAGAAAAGAAAAAGAAAAGAGGAGAATGAAACCACTTACCGATTTGGTCAACGAAGAGAATGTCTGTAACACCCTGGTTTAGGGGCTGTGCATTTTGGGTTAATCAAGTGTTAGTGGGTTTTTGGAGTGCTTGGATGAATTTTAGAGGTTCTAAGAATGTTGGGATTAAAAGGGAAGACCTTGGAAAATTTTAGATTTTTAGTGTGAAAAGGGAATCGGGCCAAGGGAGGCCTTAAGAATTATTTTTGGTAATCTATGGCACAAGTAAGGCTTTGGCAAAGTGGTTGTACGCGCAGCTTAAGGGGCTGGAGGTAGCGCCTTTGAGGGTCCTAGGTTCGATCCAAGAAGGCAGCAGTTGGGTTTTAATTTTTGGATTATGGCGCTACAGGGATGGAGGCTTTAAAAAGAGCTGGGGCGACTTTAAGACACAAAGAACTCGTTGGTCAAGTGGCTAGCGCGCGTCACTTAGGCGCTGGAGGGAGGAGAGAGCGCGGGTTCGAGGGCTGGAGCAGCAGTTTTTGGCGTTTTATTTTGTTGTGCGGTTATGGGGCTGGAGTAAGAAGGGTTTAACATAAATTGATGGGGGTTTTTGGCATAAAAATCAAAGTGGCCGAGTGGCCTGGGGCTTTGAAGGAGAGGTGTGCAGCGGTTCGAATCCAGGGAGTGGCATTTTGGGGTTTGTTTTTTTATTCTTTTTTTTTTTGCAGCAGTTTTGAAGCAATTGGACGGCACATGGTATTTGAATTGAAAGGGATTAAGCTTTTATCCTTTTAAATTCTGCTGGGTAAGGATAATATTATTAATTTAATTGGTTTTTATTTGATAATTGCTAAGGAGAAAATATAGGTGTTTAAATTATTCAAATTATTTTGAATTAATTTAAACTAATGGCCTAGAATATATTATGGAAGTTGTTATTTTTTTTAAACACTTCAAGGTGAAGTGGACGGCAAGCTCAAAAGGGAGGGGGTGCCGAATGCCTATAAATGGCTCCAATTGATCACTTTGCTTGGTTTTTCCATTTTGCCTAGCCGAAATTTCTAACCCCTTTCCTTCTCATTCTTCTTTTATTTTTATTTTATTTTTTTTTCCTTTTCCATTTCTCTCAAACCCCTTTAGCCGAAACCCCTATTTCCTTTCCATTGATTTCTCTCATTGTTAGCCGAACCTACACCTTACCTCTGTGCCAAAATCCCTTTCTTTTGTTTAACTTACCTTTGCCGAATATTGGAAGTAGATCTCTTCAGGCCTCGGTTGGCAATCGATTAGTGAAGGCACTTTGGGGATTGGTGGTATTCAGGCAAGCTCCCGAAATCGAACTCGGGGTTTCGACAAGCTTTTAGGGGGCAGCATGTGACTTCGAGGTTTGTCGACTATATCAAGCAGGTGCGTAATCATCACACTATTTCTGTGGTTTTGGTTGGCTAATATGTTTACATATGCGTGATGTGTGATGGCCGATTACAATGGCTTGAATGGTGAGTTATTTATAATATATTCCTATTATGGTAATTAATGTGTGATGTTTACTTTTATGTTATGATTTGACATGTTGCATTTGTTACACGCATGGGAGGTGGATTGGATCAGTGAAGGAAGAAGTGTACATATGATGTACGTGGACTAATGTTAGCTTCGGCTACATTAGCGCTTGATGGTTAGCTTTGTGCTACCTCAAGGGAGGTGTGGCTCGGTGCCCATCTCGGCGGTTGATGGCTATGTGCATCACTGTAGACGGATTTTGATACCGGGATCACTTGAGTTGATCGGTGGCCCAGCCACGGCCTCGAGCAGCGAGTTTGCCGAGGTAAGGATTATGGATCACGAGGTGATCAGTGGTGGTTTATCCACGGCCTTAGGCAGGGAGTCTGCTAAGGTTGGTGTCACGGTTGGATAGTTGGTTGGGCTGAAAAGCATTCTTACATGTTTTGTTCTGATGGCTGTGTGGGTATGGGCCAAGCCCATACATGTGGAAATAAGTGTTGTGATTATGCACTGAGTCAGTGGACTCACCCTATTTTATTAACCATTTCAGGTGATGCGTAGATTGGACCGGGATCGGAGAGGACTCATGGTGGCCCATGCGGAAAGAGGAATTTAAATATTTTAAGTTTATTTTTATTAAGTATTGGATCTTTTAAACATTGATGTAATAAGGGCCTTTCCATTTTTATTTATTTTGGGAACTATTTTATTATTACTTTAAATCATGGATGGATTATATTAAATTACTAGGTAAAGGCAAATATATTTTAACAACTTATTTATTCAAGTTAGTCCAATAAGCTTAATTTTGGGCATCTTATAATATTTTTTTTTTATAATATCAAAGTTTTCATACAAATATCAAATAAACAGGGTCTTTCAAAACTTAATCTCTTCCATGTTTTTATTTTAAGTTAAAGAAAGATTTTCAACCGACTTTCTCCGTGACATAACCAGACTCGGTCTTAACGAATGGGCCGGGTTTGGGGATGTTAAAATGTCCAACACACAAAAGAAAATGAAAAAGAGATTAAGTGATAAAAGGTTCAGCTATTGGAGAGAAATGAACAAAGAAGATTCGGCCACAAGGTAATGTCGATTTAAGAAAAGAGAGGAAGGTTGAAGAAATAATCAAAAAGAAAAGAAAAGATGGGAAAAGAGGTGTTAGAGGGTTTCGGCTAATACCAAGGGAAAAATGAACAAAATGGATTGAGTAATACGGCAAAACAAAGAGAAAATAGGTGAACAAATTACTTGAGTGTTTCGGCAAAACAAAGAGAAAGGATCGAAAAAGAGAGCACCAAAATGTTACAAAGAAAACAAACCTTTCAAGCATAAAACTTGCAAAATGACCAAAAGGATTTCAGCTCCTCTTTTCTCCCAACAAAATCGTGTACCACCTTTACCAAAAAGATGAGAGTTGACCAAAATTTCTTTCCCAAGCACCTTCCAAAAATTCGGCCAACATATCCCCCTCCCTTTTCTCTTTCCTTTACTCTTGTCCTTATTCTCTCCTTGATCTCCTCCTTACTCTTCTCCTTGTGTTCATTCCATCATTAAAAAGTCTTCCTTTCCTTCTTTAAAGCCTTGGCCGACACTTTCCATAAAACACTTGATTAGTACAAAAAATTAAATCCATAAGTTGCAATAGATGGGATTCGAACTCCACCCCTTAAGGTCCTTCATGTAACGCCACACCACTCTGCTACTAGCTTCACTTGTGCTAGCAAAATACATACTTATTTCCTTAAGCCTTAAAACCACTTACCTTCTCTCCCCTTAAGTGCTTAAACACAAAAACTCTACTAAGGCCCAACTCAACCCCAAGCCTTCTTAGGACCCCTAAACATACACAATTAACATTCTTAACTAGCCTATCGCATGGTACAATGTAAAACATAAAATCCCAAATTTCAGGATGTTACATGAGTTGCATCTAGGAATGCATCATTGCTACCTAAATTACAAAAAGTCATGATTCTACAAAACCTTTCTGTGGTAAACATTTCATGTATTATATCATTTTATCCTTTATATCTAAATCAGACACAAGTCATGGTTTAGTCACACTTGTATAGTTCAATCTCATAGTTCTTGATATTCTGAGTAGAATACGTTAAACAAATAAGTGTGATATCTCATATTAACTTATTTGAGCATGGTCATGCATTTCTAGTCTTACTTCATCAAGTGACCAAAGATATTACTCTCATTATGTAGGAGGGATAAATCCTATCTTGATCAATCATATCCCACTACATGGATTGTCATATATCCAACTTTAGTCTTTATAGTTCAACCTATTATTGTAGACGTTTGACTATATCAAAATATACAACTCATGATGCCGAGACAATGATGATCTCAAGTCTGAGGATCATATACATAGTTGTCACTATGAGTAATGTTTGTGACTATTACATAATAATCCAAGAAACATACGGCGGGTCAGTCCAGTATGTTGTTCTCTAACACATACTCATGTATTGATTTTGACATGCCTATGTCAATGATAACTCTTTGTCATCAATCAACTACATATTAGTCTCAAAACATTATTATTGTCCAAGACCACAATAATACTTGACAAGGACCTTTAAAGAATAATCATATTATTCTTAGAACTTTATTATTGATCAATTTCTTTGTATACACATAAAAAGAAACTGAAATAACAATGGCATTGCCTTATATTAATAAACAAGGTAAAACGAGTATGTAATTACAACCATCTCATGATTGGTCTTTGGACATACTCTAACAGATACAATCTCTCTATCATATTTACTTAGTCTGATAAATTCTCATCCATACTCTACTACAGACATGTTTTCCTATTTCAACTCTAGAAATTCTTTTTTTCTCTTTTTTATGTATAGTCTGTTGATATGTCTTTTCGAACTCTAAATGAAAGAAATTCCAATTTACTCAATTTGCAAAAACAATTGTTGTCAAAGTTGTCCACCACTGATAAGCTTTATCTTTCAAAAGTGACATGTTGCATCTAACTATCTTCAGACGAACCTACTATTTTATTAAAAAAATCACTGAGTATTTTTGTAACACCCCTTTCCCGTATTCGAAACTGGGACCGGGTTCGAGGCATTACCTAACTTATCTCGCTTAACCATGACACATGGGGCTATAAAATTTCATTTAAACCCGTCTCTTACTCATTCTCGACCTACGAGGCCCTAATCATACCTCCGAAAGGTTTCAGGGTTTAACCGAGAACTTTTACGAACTTGGAAAAACTCTTCATCAAAACAGGGGCCACACGCCCATGTTGATCTAGGGACACGTCCGTGTGCCCCTAAGACATGCCCATGTCTTCCACCCATGGTCGACACTGACTTAATCCACACGGCCAGACACACGCCCGTGTCCCTGGCCCGTGTCCCTCATACGGCCTCGACACGCCCATGTCCTAGCCTGTGTGCCAAAACCTTGGCATTCTGTTTATGACGTCATCACAATACTATGGCCACACGGCCAAGGCACATGCCCGTGTCCTTAGACCGTGTGTCGAATTAAATTCTACATTTAATGTGCAGACTTCACACAGCCTAGGCACACGCCCATGCCCTAGGCCGTGCCTCCCACACGGCTGAGACACATGGCCGTGTCTCTGCCCGTGTGTTTACTACAAAGCTTATTAACTTGTAAAAATTTCATGCAGGGGACACACGGCATGGTCACACACCCATGGGACTGACCATGTGTCAGACACGCCCGTGTGCCTACCCGTGTGGACAAGGGCAAGCCTAAATGCCAAGCTTTTCTCAACATTCGAACTCATGTGTTCACAACCACATCCAACCATCTACTAAACAACTTTAATAACAACATACACTTTCTTGAATAACCTCATATTTTCATAAAATAATAAGGTGGGTCATCAACCATGGTAATATACAAAAGAGTTTATCATTAAAGGGGCCAACACACTCTTTGCCAAAATAACAAAATGATTATCTAGTCTAGCCCCTATACATGCCATACTGAAAAACACTAAGACTAGATGTACCAAGATGAGCTGATAGTGTGGGCAATCTTCCAATTATATTTGTATCCTGATTCGGCTCTTTAACTCTATGAAACAAGGGAAAGAAAGGAGAGTAAGCTTTAAGCTTAGTAAGTTTACATGTAAACAACAAGCATTACAATACACACAAATCAATAAAATAGCATTATGCACTAAGCAAAAACCATCGACATTCCTTAGCCATGCTTACTCTTTAGCAAGCAAGCAAAATGCTCTCATTTAGTAGTATACATTCCCTACGCTTATCACCACAAAACCACATGAAACAACACAACATAATTTCCAATACACCATTCATAATACTGCCAATCACTCGATGGTTTCGCACTTAGCCCACCATTAATCTCTAACAGGGTGGTATCGCACTTAGCCCACCAAAAAGGGTAATAACGGTGGTAATGTACATAGCCCACCAAATAATAAATAGACGATGGTATCGCACTTAGCCCATCGTAGTTAAGTATTAAGGTGGTATCGCACTTAGCCCACCGTCAAGTGTTGTTATTTCACATTTACATATCTATTTCATCATTCATACGAGAATTATTCAATAACTATCGAATTCAGCCCACTTGAATTATACATATTCTCAATCATGCCATGCACCAATTAGCAACAACAATGTGTATATAAAATGCATCGTTTACACATGAACTTACCTAGGTGCAAAACGTTTCAATTTGCGGTTTAATCCGTAACCTTGCCTTTTTCCCGGTCAAAGTTGATTCCGCGCTCTTCTTGATCTATAGCAATAAATTTCACTTATTTAAATCATTCTATGATTATAATGCATCAAAATCTACACTTAGGCAAAAATGACCATTTTGCCCTTGTACGATGGCAAAATTATGATTTTGCCCCTAGGCTCGTAAATCATTTTTTAGTACATTTTCTCATTAATCAAGCCTAGCTGAACATTTATTTCTCTTACAACTACTCAAAATTCCAACTATTTCATGCATTTATGACATAATTTAAATCTTTGCATTCAAATCCTGCAAACACCTTTCACAAAAGTTGTTTCCCATCTCCCTAACATTCATTTTCTCCCATAAAAGCTCCGCTAACATCACAAACTCTTCATGCAAGGCCCTATACTTTCAACTATTTCACAACTTAGTCCCCTTATTAGCTAGCTTAAGCTTTGGGGACTTCAAAAGTACACAAATCATCAAAAATAATCATCAAATTAACTTACTTGCAAGGGATTTGTTTTGCTGAAAAATTGAGCTTCTAAATCCCTATTCTCTCTTTAATTTTCGGTGGAGAACGTATGTGAATAGTAAAAGATGATATTATCTTTTATTCATCTTTTGTCACCTAATTCCACCATGAATTAAATGCTCTTGTCCCCCTAAGCTATATGGCCGGCCAACTTACTCTAATTGGTCTAATTGCATTTTAAGGACCTCCAATTCAATATTCTATGGCTATTTGACACCTCTACCTTGAAAAATAGAACTTTCGCACTTAATGTGATTGTCCTTTTTCACAATTAAGCATGAAATCCTTAAAATTAAAGCACCAAAATTTTCACATAGCCATATATTAATGTCATAACACATAAAATAACATCAAAATAATTTTCCTCGACCTCGGTTTAGTGGTCTCGAAACCACTGTTTCGACTAGCCCCAAAATCAGGATGTTACAATTTTTTTTCCAATCAGTATTCAACTCTAATCATATCATCATCATCATCAATTTTACCCCTTAATTCTTCAAATCCACATTTCCAAATATTATCATTTGAAGTTCTATGAACATTTATCAAATTTTGAGGACAAAGGGTGTAACATCCCAAAAATCGGGTGTTAGTAGAATCGAGTTTGTGAATCGAGAGAGAGTGGTCATGCCTTAATTTTTGAGATTATCTGTGTATTTTTAGGAAATAAATGATGTATTTGTTTGTTGATTAATTTTTATTGAAACGTTCCTTAGATCCTAAGTTCAAATCCTTTATCTCTCACCATTTTTATTTTTTTGCAAATTTTATCTTAAACCCTAGTATGTGACATGCTTTGTTTTTAAAATAAATATTGCAAAATTATTTCAAGAATGAGGAAGAAGCCTAATGGTTAAAAGAAATATGAGAAAGCATGGAAATTAAATGAGGTCCCAATTTCGAATCCTTTCCCTTGCGAAATAATTAAATTTCCTCTCTTCATTTCTGTTCAATTGTTTTTCTTTCTCCCATTGTTGTCGTCGCTTACACCTCCCATTTTACCATCTCTTTCTTATTCTTTTTGCATCAAGATTGTGCACCGTCTCCTTACTCTATTGCTGACATTTATCCTTATCTAAACCTGCCCCAAATCTAAAATCTTGAACCCCAATTCGATCCTGAACATTTCCAAGAAAGTGTCATTGTCGTTTCTCTCAACTAACTTGGGTAAGATCACTTTTCTCTTCAATTTCTTAATTAATCTTGTCAATTAAAAGAAAAAATTTCCAGATCTGGATTTTGGTTTATTTTAAATTATTTCAAAGGTATTTTTCCAGATTTTAAAGAGATCTCAAACCGTTTTAAAATTTAGCCCCAATTTTCGCCACCATGGGTGGTAGTGCGTACGCCTATGTGCAAGAAAGGAGGCTGTTTTGTTTCTTGGGTCTTGCCAATACTTTTCCAGCATTAAATTGTGTTCTTGAACCCTTCTAATCATCCTTTAATCACATTTTAATTATGGAGAGACATTCTTGATCGTTTGGGCATTCTAAACTCACAAATCGAGAAACGTAAGTGTAATTAAGCATAAAATTAATTGTTGTTTCGACATAGTTGTAGGGTAAAGGTTATGGATTGATTAAATGAAGGAATTTAATAATTATTAGTTTTTCAGTTTCTAGTATATTATTAAATTAAGTGCTGATCCAAACGTCTCAAATCATTCGTAAAGGTGAAGAATGATTGTACATATAGCTCGCATCGATACAGTGTATGGAATCTAACTAGTTTGGATTCAGAAAATAGTTATAATTTCAACGATTGGTTTGAACTCATAAGTGGGAGTTTGGGGGCTTGTTTAATGGTAAATTGATTGAATTTATACTGAATTTTGGTTTAGGTTCGTTTAAGGAATTGTTAAGGAAAATTGAAAGATTCGCCAGTGTGCTGCGAAGAAGCTAAAAATAAGGTGTGGGTCCTAAACTCATAAAATTGTTTGAAAATGTTAATTATCATGTTATATTTGATAAATTGGCTTGCTGATTAGATTGGCTTAATAACCAAATTATTGATTTTGTGAGTGGCCGGACCAGGTATGTTTCTAGCCTTAAAAGATTGACATGTTAGCAAAATTGATAGTTTGATAGTATGAATGTTTGATTGAGTTTGTAATTACATATTTGAGTTATGAGATATGAGAATGTTTGACTAAATGATATAATGTGTTGAGATATTAAGCTTATGTATGATTTAAATGCATGAGATATTTGTTATATTGTGTACTGAAAATGGTGCTAGTTATGCAGAACGAAAATCCGTAAAGTATGTGAAATTGAATGATATTGATTGATACCAACACAATGGTAATTTAAAATATTGGAACACTGCTTCCATTCACTGAAAGTATGTGATTATTGAGGACATGTAGAGCATGTCAAATGAATGTGAAAAGTATTGAGATATGATTATGTATGAGATTGTGTGACACATTACATATGCATTGGGTTGGGATTTTGTAGTTGACAGAGGAGTTTCATGGAGTATCGGTGGCATATTAAGTCCGCATTATTCATAGTCATTGCATTGCACCTGGAGTACCGAGGGAAATGGCGATTTATTGCATTTTTACTAGCATCATGTCTGCCTTTTTACTGGCAGAATTTTTTGCATATTGTTATCGGTGGTTTTGACCATAACGGGCTTAAGCCCATAATATTTTGGAGTTCAGATGATGGGTTCTGGGAAACTTGTGGTGTGTAACGGATGGTATGGGTAGGAACCTCTTTGCATTGCATGATACTCACGACATATTTGAATGTTATTGACTTATGATATGTGTTGTATTGTGTTGTATTGTGTTATATTAAATGGTATCAAAATTAATGATTGTTACTCGAATGAATGGTGTCCCATGCTTATACACTGTTTGACATCAATATGATAATGGCTATGTAATGATTGAAATTCCTATGATGGTTCTGTTTTCTTCTGTTAATGCTAATATGTTTCATTGTATTTGATGTTTTTGTCCGTTTAAATAATTGTTCAACTTACATTCAGCTTTTCATAAGCTCGCCCCCAATAGTGTTTAACTTTTCAAGTAAACCTCGAAATTAGGATCGGACTCGGCATTCAGAGAATCACCTTGGACCTCGGATTATTTTCTTAATAAGTATTATTAAGTCTTTATTGGGTTTAGTTTGTAATTTTTAATTATTTCTGGTATGTGGCCTGGTAACTTTTCTTTTGAGGACATAATAACCGAATAATGCATAATATCGAGTTTAAGTAAAATTTGATATTGTTCCCTAGATTCCGCTGCATTGCAAAGGAATCGTTTTTTAAAAACAAATCGTGTAACACCCCAAACCCGGCCTAAATGTTACGACCGGATCTTGTATGTCACACCCTAAACCCGGCCTAAACGTTACGATCGGATCTGGTATGTCACGTGGACAGGTTGTTTTAAAGAAACTTCGCGACTGCTTAAAAATCCCGAGTTTTAATTTTTATAAGTTGAAAACCGTTTGCTAGTGTTTTGGGAAAAATGTTTTTACAATTTTAGAAAAACTGCGTATTAAGCGTTTCATAAAATATAATAATTGCAATAAATCATAACCTAAATCATAAAATCCCGAAGGCCTTATTACATAACAAAAACCCAGAATTAAAGTAAGTTTAAAATAAAGAAGACGAATTCACGAGAAAAACATTGACCTCAAGTCCGCCTCGGCTCCAAATCTGCGGTTTAGCGGTTACCTGCAAAATTAAGCAGAGGGGTGAGTCACCGAGACTCAGTGTGTAAATCCCCGAATAATGCAAACTGGGCCTAAAGCCCACAGATGCACATTAGGCCTTAGCCCACTCATTATGGCATAAA
Organism: Gossypium australe; assembly: GCA_005393395.2. Lineage (NCBI taxonomy): Eukaryota > Viridiplantae > Streptophyta > Magnoliopsida > Malvales > Malvaceae > Gossypium > Gossypium australe. The sequence continues at coordinate 76,778,725 of CM016617.1, forward strand.
TCACATGGATGCAATGCAGCCCAACCCAACTAGTATTTCCATCCTCTAAGTCACCTGAATTATCCAAACACCCTTGGCATTATGCCACTGTGGTTCTTGACCACTGTGATACCAGATCACTGTGACAGAGTCACTATTAATGTGCATGGGGCCAACCCACTGTGGTACCAAACCACTGTGACAATCCCGAATAAATATATGTGGGGCTAACCCACTGTGGTACCAAACCACTGAGGCGAGTCACTGAATCATATATACGTGGTGTCAAACCACCGTGGTACCAAACCACTGAGACATAGTCACTGAATAAGATATGTAGGGCCAACCCACTGTGGTACCAAACCACTTTGACAGTCCCTAAATAACACTTCCCCTTTCACATCATATCCAAAGCCCATGCAATATGACATAATAATTCGTGTATGCAGTATGTCATGTATGCAAAACATATAACAAATATAGCATATGAAATGATTTACCATAACAATACAACATAATCCAGCTAATTAACTCCTAAGGATATAACAGTAATTTTACCTTCCAAGGGTATTTCGGTAATTTACCCTTCCAAGGTTATTTCCGTAATTCTACATCTAATGACCTTTCCGAAGGTCTAATGTTGGCCCGAGCGACTCGGCTACCATTTCTGGTCGTTACCAGACTATTGGGGCTAAAACCTGATTTCGGCCCACACGCTCGTGTGGCCCATCTAGCACAAATCTAGCCACATATATAAGATTCACATAGTCTAATCCAATATCTATTACACAAACATACCATTTATTCATATGGGCCCATTGGGCCCACTTGGCCCCATTCAGCCCATCGTGGCCCAACAGCCTAATCCAACCAACAAGAATACTACTGAGGGCCTCAACTATCGCATCGAAGCTCCCACACGTGCGCTCGCACGCTCGTGTGGCTACAATCGCTGTGTGACCGGCATTTCGACATTTGCCGCTCTACAACTAGAGTAGAGAAGTACACACCTGATAGGGAATTAGAAGCTGCTAATCCACGCTCCGAGCACTCCTATGCCCAACGCCCACCAAGGTATGTTTCCTCTCCTCATAGAATGCTCTATATATAGCTAGCTTCTCACCTTCCTTCTTTGTATCTTTCCGATGTGGGATCCCTCCGTCAGTAGAGTTTAAATCCAACTCAAACTCTTGCCGTCCAATTCTGAAAATAAATACTCCCTTGCTTTTCATGAGATTCTAACCTAGGCTCCTCTGTAGCATAATCCGCTCCGCTAGCCACTAGGCCACAAGCTCCTCTTGTGTCTAAAACCATGCGCAACTAAATATAAATCTATAGTCAAATTCTAAGGTCCATATAAAAAGAAAACCAAAATGCAAGAGCCAAGACTTGAACCCTGGACCTCCTTCCTTCCTTCCTTGTGACGTCACTCCCTTGCTCCCTAAGTGACGTCATTTGCCACTACACCACACACTCCACTTGTGTCATTTTTCTCCATATTTTATTCTTAAAGCCTACCTACTACTCCCAGGGTTTTTTTCCACCTAAAACCAAAATTTCCCTAAAGCCAAAGTTTGATCCCAGGACTTCTTAGAAGCCCTCTAACCTTCTAAAATCACTCACCTAATAAGTCCAACTTGCACTAAAGCCATTCTCTTGTTCTCCAAAAATTTTAAACGCTACTACTCCCAAAGCCCATTAGGCCCAATCCTACTAGGCCCAATTTCAGGATGTTACAAATCTACCCTCCTTAAAGAAATTTCGTCCTCGAAATTTCCAACTAACTAACAGTCGTAAATCCCAACCTAGAACACTACGCTCACGCTGCGCACTCTGATTCCAATAACACTAATATACTTTTAACTAGAATTTAGAACTCCTACACAAACTCAAAAACACCTAGCCATTAAGGCAGACAAATCTTCCATACGCAACCAATTCTATATCCGAACATCACATCCAAACCAAACACACAGAATAGATACCAGAAATACAACATATAACACAGCAAAGTATCAGGAAACTTACAGATTTGGTGCCAGAGACTCGAGTGCCATACTTCCAGTAACACATATATTTCTTAAACAATATTTCAAACCAATTTTTGGAAAACATTGTCGAACCCATTCCACAGCCGAGTTTTGCAACCTAGGTTCTGATACCATAATTGTAACACCCTAAACCCGGCCTAAATGTTACGACCGAATCTGGTATGTCACATGGAAAGGTTGTTTTAAAGAAACTTCTTGACTGCTTAAAAATCTTGAGTTTTAATTTTTATAAGTTGAAAACCATTTGCTAGTGTTTTGGGAAAAAGGTTGTTTAGAATTTTAGAAAAAACTGCGTATTACGCGTTTCATAAAATATAATAATCGCAATAAATCACAACCCAAATCATAAAATCCCGAAGGCCTTACTACATAACAAAAACCCAGAATTAAAGTAAGTTTAAAATAAAGAAGACGAATTCACAAGAAAAACATTGCATGGCCACCTCAAGTCCGCCTCGGCTCCAAATCCGCAGTCTAGCGATTACCTGCAAAATTAAGCAGAGGGGTGAGTCACCGAAACTCAGTGTGTAAATCCCCGAATAATGCAAACTGGGCCTGAAGCCCACAGATGCACATTGGGCCTTAGCACAGTCATTATGGCACAAATCACATGGATGCAATGCAACCCAACCCAACCTAGTATTTCCATCCTCTAGGTCACCTGAATCATCCAAACACCCGTGGCATTACGCCACTGTGGTTCTTGACCACCGTGATACCAGATCACTGTGACAGAGTCACTATTAATGTGCATGGGGCCAACCCACCGTGGTACCAAACCACTATGACTGTAACACCTCTTTACCCGTATCCGTCGCCAGATTAGGGTTAAGAGACATTACCGAACTAAACTCAATTCCAAATAAACATTTATTTGAATCCAAGCCCAAAACAATGCTATCTTTTCTATTTCATATCACATTACAACCATTTAAAAGTAAATAATGTACAACCAGTTTTTTTTTTATTACAGGTATTTAATACATACAATTGTCCGAATCACATAATTTAATCATTCATGACATATATACCTTTAAACCATACCTCAAATTATGCCATTTTATAATGTATATCAGATGTCAATCAAAACTCATATAACATAAGCCGATTTTCAATCATATTACTATAATACATATGCATATCAAACTAACCGAACCATTATACCATTTAATAAACAATTACATATACAAACAGATTAATATTACACCTTGGCCGAACATACAATTTCACTATTCATTTGAATTCGTACCTAACCAACCATGAAACATATTCATTTCTTACCATTAGTAATCGGATCTATATAGCAAACTATTTCATATATATATATATATATATATATCATTATAATAGTATAAATACCACATAGTCAATTTCATTTAAACATAACATTATTAAAATCTTACTAAACACATCAAGCATATATCATTTACCTTATTGCCGAACACATGCCTTAACTCAACTATCATAAGTAAAGCATATTAAGTAACACATAAATTCATCCTATTTGAGATCATCCATACATCATAAACACAACAACCATGTATCAATTATAATAAGTCAAGTCCAAGTTTACTAAAACAGACACATAACATATATATATATATATATCAAATGAGCACCTTCCATATATGATGTACACCATAACCGAATTTAAAACATTCATTAGCATTATGAACAAACCATTAAATCAAACATAGAAATGAAACTTAACCAAAAGAAATAGCCATTTTCGCAAGGCTATATTTATATACAAGACCAAAATACCATAGGTTCCAAAACTTAGTCTAATCTATACATGCCTTTGATTCAAATTTAAACTTATAAATACCAAAGAAGATGATAGTGTGGTTGACTTCTCTGACGATCCGCCGAGTCCGTAGCTTGACCAAAATCTATAAAACAGAGCAATGAACACCCACAAAGTAAGCTTACTAGCTTAGTAAGTCTTAAGCAATTACAATACAGCTATCAAACATTCAAGCGATATATATATACATATATATATATCAATTTATCTATGAAATTGAATACAAATGAATTAACTTATAAGTTTCATTATGGCCGAATGCCATTACTATTACTTAGCATTTATCATTTTCTTATCATAAGCATACAAACTCTCCAAAATACTTAAATTCCTTAGCTATTCGTATATTCCAAAACTGATAAACATAATATACATCTCATTCACATGTAATTAGTCATACACATAGGTAAGCATATGCAATCATTCTCACATCTAACAATTATACATATGACCGAATCTCAAGGCATAACCAAGCTTATATTTCAATATACATATCATACTCATTATTAATAAGATCAAATGCACATATAAACATCCCACGGAAAACTTTGACTACACCACAACTTACTTAATTTGAAAGGAATACAATAACTTACCTTGTTCCTTACATCTATGAACAACTTATAATTACCCGAGCATTCAATATATTGCAATAATTACTTCCATCTTGTAAATGTTTCATGAATTCTCTATCTATAATATATCACCGGCATTAAGCCTGCTAGGCATCAAAGCTTGAAATACACACCGGCATTTAAGCCTGCTAGACCCGAGGTGTAAAATTTGATCACCGGTATTTAGCCTGCTAGGCAATGCCCGATACATTTCACCGGCACAAGGCCTGCTAGGTTCGAAGCCCGATACAATCCACCGGTACAAGGCCTGCTAGGCTCGAAGCCCGATGCATTTCATTATCATCTCATAAACATTACAATAATGCAGCCCAAATTAACATAAGTCACATTATTCAATCACTTTAACATATCAACCCAATTTAAATTATAACAACATTCCAATTCAATCTCACTATCCACATTCGGCTATAATAATTTTTACAAGCATAATTTCATAGTTCAATATATAGTCAATGTTATAAATACTATTAATGATATTAAATTGCTTATAGACTTACCTCGAAAAACGTCGGACAGCTAAAATCGGCTATTCAATAACTTTTGCCTTTCCCCGATCCAAGTCCGCTTTTCTTTGTTCTTGATCTAAACACATTCAATTTGAGCTCATTCAAACACATTTCATTTCAATTTAATCCAAAAACACTTAAATGGGCAAATTACCTTTTTACCCCTAACATTCACAATTTTTACAATTTAGTCCCTATTGCATAAAACTCAAAATACACATAATTCAAATGAAATCCTTAAGGGACGAATCTTCCTTATGCTCCTACAAGTCCCTTCATTTCATTTATTTTGCATTTTAACCCCTCAAAGAATTATTCTTTGCAATAAAGTCCTAAATACTCAAAATCACTAAAATTTCCAATACAATACAAGCTAATTTTTAACATATCATTAATATAAAATCATCAAACACCAAAAACTTCAAGAACTATCAATGGTCGAACATCAAACATGCTTAAATTTAAAAATTCTAACTGGGTCAGCTACTGTTCGAAGCAACGATCTCAAAAACGTAAAAATTATCAAAAACCGAAAACTAACCATACCTTAATCAAGCTTCAAAATGCCGAAATGTTGAAGAAATTTTAAGTTCTTCCTCCTTTTACATTCGGTCATAGGAAAATAAGATGATAATGGCCTTTGGTTTTGTTTAATATTACTTATTAATTATTTTACTTATTTAACCTTTATAATAAAATAAGTATAACATATAAAATATGTCTAAAACCGTCCATCAACCATCCACTATCACATTTATGGCATAATTCTACTTTAAGGACTTCATATTAAGAAACCACTAACAATTAAGCACCTTTTACTATAGTTTGTAACTTTTACACTTTACGCGATTAAGTTCTTTTTTTTTAATTAAGCACCTAAACGATTAAATTTTTCTACGAAACTTTCACACACATTAATTCACATATAATAAACACAAAATATAATATTTAATAATATTTCAGACTTGGATTCGTGGTCCCAAAACCACCATTCCGACTAGGGTCAAATTCAGATTGTTACAACTCTCCCCCCTTAGGGATTTTCGTCCCCGAAAATCTTACCGTTAAACAAAGTCGGATATTGTTGCCTCATTGAATCCTTAAGTTCCCACGTAACCTCTTCAACTCCGTGCCTATTCCATAGTACATTCACTAATGGAATACTCTTGTTTCTCAACTTTTTCATTTCCCGAGCTAAAATACGGATAGGTTCTTCCTCATAAGTCATATCGGATTGGATTTCAATCTCAGATGGAGCGATTACATGTGACAGATCTGATTAGAAGCATCGAAACGTGAAATACGTTGTGTATCTTTTCTGATTCCGAGGGCAACTTCAATCTATAAGCAACAGGCCCAATACGTTTGATGATCTCGTACGGTCCTATGAACCTCGGACTTAGCTTACCTTTCCTACCGAATCGGAGTACCTTCTTCCACAGGGAAACTTTCAAGAATACCCGATCTTCGATCTGAAACTCAATGTCTTTGTGCTTCGAATCAGCATAAGACTTTTGACGATCTGAAGCAGCTTTCAAAGTATCTCTGATCACAGCCACTTTCTGTTCAGTCTCTTTAATCAAATCAACCCCGTGTATCTTATTTTCACTGAGCTCAGTCCAATACAACAGTGTACGACACTTGTGGCCATATAGAGCTTCATAAGGTGCCATTTTGATACTAGATTGAAAACTGTTATTATAAGCAAATTCAATCAAAGGTAAGTATCTTTCTCACGTACCTTTAAACTCAAGGATGCAACATCTCAACATGTCCTCAAGTATCTGAATGGTTCGTTCAGACTGACCGTCTGTCTGCGGATGAAAGGCTGTGCTAAAGTGGAGTTTAGTACCCAAAGCATCTTGCAACTTCTTCCAAAACCGCAATGTGAATCTCGTTTCTCTGTCTGAAATAATGGAACTCAGCACACCATGTAATTTCACAATTTGTGACACATACAATTCAGCAAGTTTATCGAGCGAATAGTCTGTACGAACTGGCACAAAGTGAGCTGATTTAGTCAGTCTATCCACAATAACCCAGACTGCATCTTTCTTGTTCGGTGTCGTAGGCAAACCGGATACAAAATCTATAGTGATTCTATCCCATTTCCATTCAGATATCATGATCGGCTAAAGTAACCCAGAAGGCACTTGATGCTCGGCTTTTACTTGCTGACAAATTAAACACTTTGAAACAAATTCAGATATATCTCATTTCATGCCAGGCCACCAATAGAACTGTTTCAAATCATTATACATTTTCGTGCTACCTGGATGTACCGATAGTCGACTATTATGGGCCTCATTCAAAATCATCTGAATCAATTCCTCATTCCTCGGAACACATATTCGGCCTTTGAAGTTCAAACAATCATTTGCGTCAATTTGAAACTCTGACTCTGCATCATTTTCACATTGAATTCGTCTAGCAATCATATCTTCGTCAATTTTCTATGCATCACAAATTTGCTGAATAAACATCGGTCTTGTTTTCAACTCGGCTATGATCGAACCATCACCAGACATAACCATATGTGCGTTCAATACACGAAGAGCAAACAATGATTTTTGACTTAAAGCATCTGCAACCATGTTAGCTTTTCCCGGATGGTAGTCAATTACTAATTCATAGTCTTTCAACAGCTCTAACCATCTGCGTTGTCTCAAGTTCAAATCTTTCTGAGTCATCAAGTACTTCAAACTTTTGTGATCTGAATAAACATGACATTTCTCTCCGAGTAAGTAATGACGCCAAATTTTCAATACGAACACAATAGCTGCTAATTCCAGATCATGAGTCGGATAATTTCTTTCATGAGGCTTCAATTGTCTCGAAGCGTAGGCTATGACTTTTCCCTCATACATCAAAATGCAACCCAAACCATTCAAAGAAGCATCACTATAAACAATAAATTCTTTACCCGATTCAGGCTGAGCTAACACTAGAGCTTCGGTCAAAAGGGCTTTCAACTGATCGAAACTTTTCTGACACTTTTCCGACCACTCGAACTTGACATCTTTCTGTAGTAACTTTGTCAAAGGTGTAGCTATCATGGAAAAACCTTTGACGAATCGTCTGTAGTATCCCGCAAGTCCCAAAAAGCTTCGAATTTCGGAAACATTCTTTGGTGGCTTCCAATCAAGTATAGCCAATATTTTGTTCGGATCAACCCAGATACCTGACGCTGAAACAACATGACCCAGGAAGCTGACTTCATTCATCCAGAACTCACACTTACTAAACTTTGCATATAACTGTCGATCTCGCAAAGTTTGTAGTACTAATCTCAAATGCTCTGCATGCTCGGTTTCATCTTTGGAGTAGATCAGTATATCATCAATAAACACTACTACAAACCGATCCAAAAACTGTCTAAAAACCCGATTCATCAAATCCATAAAAACAGCAGGTGCATTAGTAAGTCCAAAAGGCATAACCAGAAACTCAAAATGTCCGTACCTCGTCTGGAATGCAGTCTTTGGCACATTTGTATCTCTGACTCGCAACTAATAATAACCCAATCTCAGATCTATCTTTGAGAATACTGATGCCCCTTTTAACTGGTCAAAAAAATCATCAATTCGAGGTAACGGGTATTTATTCTTTATTGTCACTTTATTCAGCTGCCGATAATCAATACACATTCGCATGGTCCCGTCGTTCTTTTTCACGAACAAAACTGGTGCACCCCAAGGAGAGAAACTCAGTCGTACAAAGCCTCTATCTGTCAACTCTTGCAACTGTGCTTTCAACTCTTTCAACTCAGTAAGTACCATCCAATACGGAGCTATCGAAATCGGAGTCGTCCCCGATACTAATTCAATACCAAACTCTATCTCTCGAACTGGCGACAAACCCAGTAATTCTTCGGGAAACACATCTAAGTATTCACACACAACTGGTACAGATTCAATCTGCTTTTCGGACACTTTGTTATCCAACACATAAGCCAAGAATGCTTCACATCCTTTTCTCACATACTTTCGAGCTAACATCGAGGATATAATGGTAGGAAACCCGCTCAAATCATTAGATTCAACCCGTATGATTTTTCCGTTCTGACATCTTAAATCAATAATCTTTCTTTTGCAATCACCACTACATCGTGCAAAGTTAACCAGTCCATTCCCAAAATTATATCGAACTCGTCGAAAGGCAACAACATTAAGTCAGCTGGAAAGTAGGAATCCCAAATCACCAACGGGCAACCTTTACACACTTTATCAACGAGAACACATCTACCCAAAGGGTTGGACACACGGATCACAAACTCGGTAGACTCAACTGGCAGAGTCTTACTGGATACTAGAGTTTCACACACATATCAATGAGTCGAACCAGGATCAATCAATGCAATCACAATAGTACCATAAAGTGTAAAAGTACCAGTAATGACATCTGAGGAAGAAGCATCCTCTCTGGCTCGTATAGCATAAGCTCTAGCTGGAGCTCTAGCCTCTGATCGAACTACAGTGTCCTTCGTCCCTCTCTGACTGCCACCTACATTGCCCGAATGTCTGGGTGGTCTGCCCCGTGCTGGCGTGCTACTCGGTTTAGTGTTTTGAGCCTTATTTTTCTCGGCTAGCATCAGGTACTCTCGAATGAAATGGCCCGACGATCCACATTTAAAGCAGGACCGATCACGGAATCTACAATTCCCAGAATGCCATTTTCCACAATGTTTACACTCAGCCCGATTCTGCTGAACATTACCAACACTAGCCATCGAAGTGGCTCGGGAACTCACTGGAGGCCGATCTTGTCTAGGCAGGTCTGAAGTAGCTTTATGTCGGCTGAAGTCATCTCTGAACTTCTTAGGCACTGAGTGGAAAATCTTACTCGATGATCTTTTACGAGTGTCTCTAGCTTCTATTTCAGCCTTTCTTTTCTCTTTTCCGAGCTCTTCAGCTTTGCAAGCTCGCTCGACTAGTACTAAGAACTCTTTGATTTCAAGAATACCAACAAGCAACTTTATGTCTTCATTCAGACCGTCTTCAAATCTTTTGCACATAATGGCTTCAGTTGATATACACTCTCGGGCATAACGGCTCAATCTGACAAACTTCCGCTCGTATTTCGTCACAGTCATACGACCCTGTTTTAATTCCAGAAATTCTTTTCGTTTCTGATCGATGAATCTCTGACTGATATATTTCTTACGGAACTCGGTCTGGAAGAAATCCGAAGTCACTTTTTCTTTCGGAACCACTGATACTAGTGTATTCCACCAATGATATGCAGTGTCTCGAAGTAGAGATATAACACACTTCAGGCATTCATCTGGAGTACAAGCTAGCTCATCAAGTACCCGAATAGTGTTATCAAGCCACATTTCGGCTCGCTCTGCGTCATCATCATCATTAGCTTTGAATTCTTTGGCCCCATATTTCTTGATTTTATCAACAGGAGGCCTACTGGATCTCATCGGATCTATCATCGGAGGTGCTGAAGGTACCGTAGTTGGATTATTCGGGGGTGGAGGTTGCTGTACAGCCGGGTTATTCTGAACAAACTGGGTAAACCATTCGTTCATCATCTGGTAGAAGGCTTGTTTAGCCTCTCCCTCATGGCTACCCGATACTGGTCGAGAGTCTACTGGCACTGATCGGCGTGCGCGATCAGGCACTACACTCTCTACATCATCTGCTACGGCTCTATCAGGATCAGAATCCATTTACTATATAAAACACAGTTTAAAATATCAGAAGTCACCACACTATCGTATATACAATTAAGGCATTATAGCTAGACTCTCACGCGCTACGGTAGTCCTAGAATCGACTAAACCGTAAGCTCTGATACCAATAAAATGTAACACCTCTTTACCCATATCCATCGCCAGATTAGGGTTAAGAGACATTACCGAACTAAACTCAATTCCAGATAAACATTTATTTGAATCCAAGCCCAAAACAATGCTATCTTTTCTATTTCATATCACATTACAACCATTTAAAAGTAAATAATGTACAACCAATTTTTTTTTATTACAGGTATTTAATACATACAATTGTCCGAATCACATAATTTAATCATTCATGACATAGATACCTTTAAACCATATCTCAACTTATGCCATTTTATAATGTATATCAGATGTCAATCAAAACTCATATAACATAAGCCGATTTTCAATCATATTACTATAATACATATGCATATCAAACTAACCGAACCATTATACCATTTAATAAACAATTACATATACAAACAGGTTAATATTACACCTTGGCTGAACATACAATTTCACTATTCATTTGAATTCGTACCTAACCAACCATGAAACATATTCATTTCTTACCATTAGTAATCGGATCTATATAGCAAACTATTTCATATATATATATATATATATATATATATATCATTATAATAGTATAAATACCACATAGTCAATTTCATTTAAACATAACATTACTAAAATCTTACTAAACACATCACGCATATATCATTTACCTTATTTCCGAATACATGCCTTAACTCAACTATCATAAGTAAAGCATATTAAGTAAGTAACACATAAATTCATCCTATTTGAGATCATATATACATCATAAACACAGCAACCATGTATCAATTATAATAAGTCAAGTCCAAGTTTACTAAAACAAACACATAACATATATATATATATCAAATGAGCACCTTCCATATATGATGTACACCATAACCGAATTTAAAACATTCATTAGCATTATGAACAAACCATTAAATCAAACATAGAAATGAAACTTAACCAAAAGAATTAGCCATTTTTCGCAAGGCTATATTTATATACAAGACCAAAATACCATAGGTTCCAAAACTTAGTCTAATCTATACATGCCTTTGATTCAAATTTAAACTTATAAATACCAAAGAAGATGAAAATGTGGTTGACTTCTCTGACGATCTGCCGAGTCCGTAGCTTGACCAAAATCTATAAAACAGAACAATGAACACCCACAAAGTAAGCTTACTAGCTTAGTAAGTCTTAAGCAATTACAATACAGCTATCAAACATTCAAGCAATATATAAATATATATATATATATACATATATATATCAATTTATCTATGAAATTGAATACAAATGAATTAACTTATAAGTTTCATTATGGTCGAATGCCATTACTATTTCTTAGCATTTATCATTTTCTTATCATAAGCATACAAACTCTCCAAAATACTTAAATTCCTTAGCTATTCGTATATTCCAAAACTGATAAACATAATATACATCTCATTCACATGTAATTAGTCATACACATAGGTAAGCATATGCAATCATTCTCACATCTAACAATTATACATATGACCGAATCTCAAGGCATAACCAAGCTTATATTTCAATATACATATCATACTCATTATTAATAAGATCAAATGCACATATAAACATCCCACGGAAAACTTTGACTACACCACAACTTACTTAATTCGAAAGGAATACAATAACTTACCTTGTTCCTTGCATCTATGAACAACTTATACTTACCCGAGCATTCAACTTATTGCAGTAATTACTTCCATCTTGTAAATGTTTCATGAATTCTCTATCTATAATATATCACCGGCATTAAGACTGCTAGGCATCAAAGCCTGAAATACACACTGGCATTTAAGCCTGCTAGACCCGAGGTCTAAAATTTGATCACCGGCATTTAGCCTGCTAGGCAATAAGCCCGATACATTTCACCGGCACAAGGCCTGCTAGGCTCGAAGCCCGATACAATCCACCTGCACAAGGCCTGCTAGGCTCGAAGCCCGATGCATTTCATTATCATCTCATAAACATTACAATAATGCAGCCCAAATTAACATAAGTCACATAATTCAATCACTTTAACATATCAACCCAATTTAAATTATAACAACATTCCAATTCAATCTCACTATCCACATTCGGCTATAATAATTTTTACAAGCATAATTTCATAGTTCAGTATATAGTCAATGTTATAAATACTATTAATGATATTAAATTGCTTATAGACTTACCTCGGAAATCGTCAGACAGCTAAAACTGGCCAATTCAATAACTTTTGCCTTTCCCCGATTCAAGTCCGCTTTTCTTTGTTCTTGATCTAAACACATTCAATTTGAGCTCATTCAAACACATTTCATTTCAATTTAATCCAAAAACACTTAAATGGGCAAATTACCATTTTACCCCTAACATTCACAACTTTTACAATTTAGTCCCTATTACATAAAACTCAAAATACGCATAATTCAAATGAAACCCTTAAGGGCCGAATCTTCCTTATGCTCTTACAAGTCCCTTCATTTCATTTATTTTACATTTTAACCCCTCAAAGAATTATTCTTTGCAATAAAGTCCTAAATACTCAAAATCACTAAAATTTCCAATACAAAACAAGCTAATCTTTAACATATCATTAATATAAAATCATCAAACACCAAAAACTTCAAGAAAATATCAATGGTCGAACATCAAACATGCTTAAATTTAAAAATTCTAACATGGGTCAGCTACTGTTCGAAGCAACGATCTCAAAAACGTAAAAATTATCAAAAACCGAAAACTAACCATACCTTAATCAAGCTTCAAAATGCCGAAATGTTGAAGAAACTTTAAGTTCTTCCTCCTTTTACATTCGGTCATAGGAAAATAAGATAATAATGGCCTTTGGTATTGTTTAATATTACTTATTAATTATTTTACTTATTTAACCTTTATAATAAAATAAGTATAACATATAAACTATGTCTAAAACCGTCCATCAACCATCCACTATCACATTTATGGCATAATTCTACTTTAAGGACTTTATATTAAGAAACCACTAACAATTAAGCACCTTTTACTATAGTTTGTAACTTTTACACTTTACGCGATTAAGTCCTTTTTTTAATTAAGCACCCAAACGATTAAAGTTTTCTACGAAACTTTCACACACATTAATTCACATATAATAAACACAAAATATAATATTTAAAAATATTTCAGACTCGGATTCGTGGTCCCGCAACCACCGTTCCGACTAGGGTCAAATTCAGGCTATTACAGTGACAATCCCGAATAAATATATGTGGGGCCAACCCACTGTGGTACCAAACCACTGAGACGAGTCACTGAATCATATATACGTGGTGTCAAACCATCGTGGTACCAAAACACTGAGACATAGTCATTGAATAAGATATGTGGGGCCAACCCACTGTGGTGTTAAACCACTGTGACAGTCCCTAAATAACACTTCCCCTTTCACATCATATCCAAAGCCCATGCAATATGACATAATAATTCGTATATGCAGTATGTCATGTATGCAAAACATATATCAAATATAGCGTATGAAATGATTTACCATAACAATACAACATAATCCAGCTAATCAACTCCTAAGGGTATAACAGTAATTTTACCTTCCAGGGGTATTTCAGTAATTTACCCTTTCAAGGTTATTTCTGTAATTCTGCATCTAATGACCTTTCCGAAGGTCTAATGTCGCCCCGAACGACTCGGCTACCATTTTCGGTCATTACCGTACTATTGGGCCTAAAACCCGATTTTGGCCCACTCGAGCCCACACGTTCGTGTGGCCAATCTAGCACAAATCTAGCCACATATATAAGATTCACATAGTCTAATCCAACATCTACTACACAAACATACCATTTATTCATATGGGCCCACGGGCCCATTCGGCCCATCGTGGCCCAACAGCCTAATCCAACCAACAAAAAGACTACTGATGGCCTCAACTATTGCATCGAAGCTCCCACACATGCGCTCGCATGCTCGTATGGCTACAATCGCTGTGTGACCGGCATTTCGGCATTTGCCGCTCTACAACTAGAGTAGAGAAGTACACACCTGATAGGGAATAGGAAGCTGCTAATCCACACTCCGAGCACTCCTATGCCCAACGCCCACCAAGGTATGTTTCCTCTCCTCATAGAATGCTCTATATATAGCTAGCTTCTTACCTTCCTTCTTTGTATCTTTCCGATGTGGGATCCCTTGCTTCTTACCTTCCTCATAGAATCCAACTCAAACTCTTGCCGTCCAATTCGCAAAATAAATACTCCCTTGCTTTTCATGAGATTCGAACCCAGACTCCCATGTAGCATAATCTACGCCACTAACCACAAGCTCCTCTTGTGTCTAAAACCATGCGCAACTAAATATAAATCTATAGCCAAATTCTAAGGTCCATATAAAATGAAAACCAAAATGCAAGAGCCAAGACTTGAACCCTGGACCTCCTTCCTTCCCTGTGGCGTCACTCCCTTGCTCCCTAAGTGGCATCATTTGCCACTACACCACACACTCCACTTGTGTCATTTTTCTCCATGTTTTATTCTTAAAGCCTACCTACTACTCCCAGGGTTTTTTTCCACCTAAAACCAAAATTTCCCTAAAGCCAAAGTTTGATCCTGGGACTTCTTAGAAGCCCTCTAACCTTCCAAAATCACTCACCTAATAAGTCCAACTTGCACTAAAGCCATTCTCTTGTTCTCCAAAAATTTTAAACGCTACTACTCCCAAGGCCCATTGGGCCCAATCCTACTAGGCCCAATTTCAGGATGTTACAAATCGATAAGACAATTAAGTTTCCAAAATGACTTGAAAAATGGTTTTTCCACAACATTAGTTTAGCATTGAGTTTTTTTTAAAAGAAAAGCGACAAGCAAACGATTTTTCTAAAACAACACTATCAACAATAAAATGATCCCTAAGTATACACGACCTAATGAATGAATGAATGCTTTTAAGCTAACTCAAAGTACAACTATGTTTTTCTCTAAAATGAGTTTATTTAAGGTCTTCAAAAGTAATGTAAGTTAGCTTAGTCATTTCGGTGGCTAATAGCCTTCTCAATCTAGCCATAACATCTAGGTCGGGTTTGGGAGGTTATAAAGGTGTACTGTGGAAGGTACAGTTCGGGGTGAAGATTGCAGAGCCACATGGTTAGCTCGCATAAACTCTAAGAACCATTTATTCATCTTTAAAAGAAACAGCTCACATTTCATTATTTGACCTTTTACAAAACAAGTGTACTATGACTAGCTCCCTAATCAAAATCTTAAATGTTACTATCAACTTCATCATTAATGACACGGTTTGATTCTGCCGACATCTTTATATCTATAAGAAAACAAGGTCAAATCGGATCAAATAACATCGCACTAGCACATGTCAATGTGACATGTATTTTCGAGACTCAATACATGCTACGTTCATTCTTAGAATCGACTAAATCGTAGCTCTGATACTACTAAATGTAACACCCTTTAGGGGGAAGAGTTGTAACATCTCATTTCAATGAAACCGGAACAGTAGTTTCGAGACCACAAATCTGACGAGTAAATTGTTATTTTTTTATTATTTTAATGTCTATGAAATGTTAGTAGAGTCGTATAAAAATTTTGTTAAGAAATTTTTGAGATTTGCATGTTTAATTATGTGGAAAGAACTAAATCGTAAAAGGTGCAAAATTGGCATCCATGTAGCTAAAGGTGTTAAATAGTTATAAAACTTAAATGTGAGTGCTATTACTTAGTAATTAGTCCGTTTATAATGTTAGTGGACTTTATGGACACAAATTAAGTGATTTTAAGTTTAAAATGTGAGGTTAATAAAATAATTTAATTAATAATGTAAAAGAAAATAAAGAAAACAATTGTATCATCTTTCTAAACACTTTCCTCCATCGAAAATAAGAAAGAAATCTCCATTGTTGCACCTTGAAGATTCGGCTAGCATTGTCCATTGCATGTAAGTGATTCTTGAATTCGTTTTTAATGATTTTTATGTTTTCGGGATTGTTGTAGCTTAATCTAGCTAGTCCGGTGATCAATAGTTGTGCCTTGAGTCTGCTATTTATATAGCACAAAATAATTGGAACTTGAAATAATTACAATAACTAACTACCATTAACAGACTCGTCTACCTTAACAGTTCTTAACTAACTTCTGTTACATATTCCATAACTGTTTACAACACTCAGTTCAATGGTAGAAGAAAAAGTATTGAGAGATCACCAAATCACCTTACTAGCCATGAAAGAAAGAGCAAAAGACTAGAGCTACACTAAAAATACAAAAAAATAAAACCAGTCAAGCTCCCTTTTTTGCCTATAAAGTCAGCCATACCATTTACTTTTACCAATTTTCTTTAAAAAACTTTGTAAGTAAATTTAGTTCAAACAATACGGCCGTATATGCTTTAAATTTGTGCTCTCTGTTTTTTTTTCTTTTTTTTTTCATTTTCCTCATTTGATTACGAATTAGTTTTTTATTTCTTTGTTGATAATTGACAAAAAAACAAGGTCAGATTATTTAATTTATTATTTCAGATAAAATTTCACAGATTAACTTAAAAAATCTTTAAAATAATCATTTTTACGAACTTAAAAGACATTTTGTAACACCCCGAACCCGGCCCAAACATTACGACCGAATTTGGTATGTTACAGAGGAAAACATTTTGAAAATCCCTTTTTGTTGATTCATTCTTTTGGTAAAAAGCGTTTTCATTTTGAATAGAATATTGTTTGTTTTAAAACAAGTTTGGTGCATGAAGAAAACAATACTTAGCTTTGTTGTTTAAAAATCTATTAAGCCTTGTTGTTACCAAATTTTGTCAATGTACCCGATGGTACCAAAAAAACATTTACGTTTGAATTTAAGAAAACTTGTTTAACAATATTAAAGTTATTAAGTAATTTAAAATTCCATCCATAACATGTAAAATAATCAAAATGAAATTTAAGGAGGCCTTATTACAACTTGAACAAATAAATCGAAAAGGAAATAAAAATAATTCAAAGTTCATTTAATCCACAATTTCACTGCATGGCCGCCTCGAGTCCATCCGGCTCCTCATCCGCAATCTACGAGTCACCTGAAAATGTTAAAGGAGAAGGTGAGTCACTAAGACTCAATGTGTAACCCTTTCCCCGGTTTAATGCAACATCATACACAATTTATAACAAGTCAACATGCACTAAGTTCAACATGCACCCAACCTAGCCATCCAAACGCCTTTCTCTACCCCGTGTGGTACCAAACCACTGGTGGTGCCAAACCAGTGGTGACTCAAAGTCACGATATCCATCAATATTGTGGTGCCAAACCACTCGTGGTGCCAAACCACTGGTGACTCGAAGTCACAAATAATAAGTTGTGGGGCCAACCCACGTGTGATACCAAATCACTGGCGCCAATCCCCTAATGTCATCTGTGGGGCCAACCCACTGTGGTGCTAAGCCACGGGGACGAAACGCTATGAGATGCCAAACCTCTGGTGACAAAAGTCACGAAATGTGGTACCAAACCACTGGTGTCCGTCGACACGAATATCACTTCCCCCTCCACTCGTTTAACCCACATCAATCAATGATATGCATTTAACAGAAATCATGCCAACATGTTTACATAACAATATATACAGAGTTTATCATCAGCCATATACTTATATAGCACATATACCAAATATGTTATGCTTCCCAAAAGCATCATAAGAGCTCATAGCAACAAGGACTTACCTGAATCCTTGCTTATACCTTTATGGTATTAAATCCAAATCTACATCAAACCAGTTTAGCATACACAATGCATTTAGCACAGTTATTAGTTATAGAGTGTGTATGTACACACCTGTTTCTAACGATAGCTCTAAATCCCGAAGAGACAATCGGCCACACAAGATATCATTGCTCCTACATGCCTTTTGAACACTAACAACCTCACGATATGTAAATCTGCTTCACCTCCCAACAATCGGCAATCATTAGTAGCCACAACAATAGCCTTCGGCTTTCAAATACCAACCAATTGGTTTACTGAAATAGATCCTTACCACCACCTACCAAGACTGATAGCTAACGAATGGAGGCTTCACTTGACTATTTCCAAAATCCCGGAGTACCTAGATCACAATCGGTTTCAACACTGATTAGCCATCACTATAATTCGGCTTTTCCCTTTCAACCAAGTCGACAGAGAGAAAGAAGAGAGGAGAGTTTTGGCTATTACCTACCTTCACCAAACGATTGGAAAAAGAAATCCTGAAGGGACAATGCTGACTTTAATATTCGGTCAGAGTGATTCTAAATAGGAGAAAGGAATTTCGGCACAAGAGTGGGGAAATTCGGCTACTTGCAAATGGAGAAAAGAAAAAGAAACAAAATGAAGAGTATGCCTTAAGAGAATTCGGCACTCTCCCCCTTCCCCTAGTCTCCTTGCCGTCCACCCCCTTCAACAAAGAGTTCAAAAAATTCGGCAAGTCCCCAAATCACTCTAGGCCAACCATTTGAAATTATTCCAAAGAATTTGAATAAGTCAAATCCCTACTTTTTCTCTTTGCCACCCTTTTTAGATTATTCACATAAAATCCAAAATAAAATGATAATAATATCCTTATTATCCTGAAGTTTAAATTGAGCATTCCTCTCTCTCTCTTGCCGTCAAAAGAAAGTGCAGAAAAGAGAAATTCCACGACTCGAACATAGGCTCCCCTTGCTCCTCTTGTGGCGTCAATTCCAGCTCCTAAGTGGCCTCCCTCTTGCCACTTTACCAAGGCCTTATTAGCGTCAAATAATCCCTCATTTAAACTTGTAACCCTTACCTACTGAGGCTCCCTATCTTTAAAGCTTACAAATAAAAATTTTTCCACTATTCAAGCCTACTCAAAGTTCATAATTAAGTCCTACTACACCACGAATAACATCACAGCAATCCAATCATAAGCAAAACAGTTTAATCACAAATAACCCCAATTTTAGGATGTTACAGTTCTACCCCTTTAAAATAATTTCGGCCTCGAAATTACCTGATCAGAAGAGGTGGGGGTATTGCTGCCGCATCACATCCTCGGGTTCCCACGTAGCTTCCTCTGCACCATGGTTTCGCCATAGCACTTTCACCAAGGGTACTGACTTCCTACGTAGAACCTTGACATCTCGATCTAAGATCTGGACTGGCTCCTCCTCGAAAGATAAGTCTGAGTTAACCTCAATCTCTGCCACTGGCACAACGTGTGATGGATCTGACCGATATCGCCTAAGCATCGACACATGGAAGACATCATGAATTTGCCTTAACTCTGCCGGCAACTCGAGCTGATAAGCTACCGGTCCCACTCGCTTCAACACTGTATATGGCCCAATGAACCTAGGGCTTAGCTTCCCTTTTCGCCCAAATCGCAACACCTTTTTCCAAGGCGACACCTTCAGAAAAACCTTATCTCCTACCTCATATTCCATTTCCTTGCGCTTGAGATCATCATAAGACTTTTGCCTATCTGATGCCTCCTTGAGACGAGCCCGAATAATCTTAGCTTTATCTTTAGTTTCTGCTACCAACTCCGGACCCAAGACATGTCATTCACTTGATTCCGTCCAACACGTAGGGGTACGGCACTTCCGTCCATACAGTGCCTCGAATGGTGCCATCTGAGTGCTCGCTTGATAACTATTGTTATAAGCGAACTCTGCCAACGGTAGATACTCCTCCCAACTACCACTGAAGTCCAAAATACAGCCCCTCAGCATATCTTCTAAGATCTGAATCACTCTTTCCGATTGTCCGTCAGTTTGCGGGTGAAAAGCTGTGCTGAAGTCCAATTTTGTTCCCAAAGCCTGATGCAAAGCTCTCCAAAACCTTGACGTAAACCTCGGATCTCTATCCGAGATAATCGATACTGGCACACCATGCAATCTTACTATCTCGGCTACATATAACTTTGCTAGCTTCTGAAGCGAATAATCTACCCTTACTGGTATGAAATGCGCTGACTTGGTTAGTCGATCCACAATTACCCAAACCGAGTTCTTTTTACTAGGCATGAGGGGTAGTCCGCTGACAAAATCCATCGTGATCCTCTCCCATTTCCACTGAGGGATCTTCACTGGTTGAATTAGACCCGATGGCAACTGATGTTCAGCCTTAACCTGCTGACATGTCAGACACTTCCCCACAAATTCAGTCACCTCGCGCTTCAACCCAGGCCACCAGAACTGTTTCCGCAAATCTCCATACATCTTGCTACCTCCCGGATGCATAGCGTATGGGCTGCTATGTGCATCCTGAAGAATTCTCTGCCTCAATTCCACATCTTTCGGCATACAAGCTCGCCCTTGAAAGCATAATACTCTATCATCGAACAAGCTATACCCTTCTAAACCACCATCTTGAACTTGCAATCTCCGAGCATTCAGACTTTCATCTACTAACTGTTTTTCCTTAATCTCCTCGATCCAAGTCAGCTTAACTTGCAGCTCTGCCAAAAGACTTCCATCGTCATATAGACTCAAATGGGCAAACATCGCCCTTAAGTCCGCCACGACCTTCCGACTTAACGCGTCAGCCACCACGTTAGCTTTGCCCGGATGGTACTCAATTGAACAGTCGTAGTCCTTCAACAGCTCAATCCACCGTCGCTGCCTCAAGTTCAAATCCTTCTGAGTTAAAAGATACCTCAGACTTTTGTGATCCGTAAATGCTTATCATGCTCTTCATCCGTCCTTGAGTAAACCAATATATCGTCTATAAACACCACGACAAATTGATCCAAGTACTGCTGAAACACTCTATTCATTAAGTCCATGAATGCTGCCGGCGCGTTGGTCAACCCAAATGGCATCACCAAAAACTCGTAATGCCCATACCGAGTACGGAATGCCGTCTTGTGAACATCAACCTCCTTTACCTTAAGTTGATGATAACCCGACCTAAGATCTATCTTCGAGAACACCGATGCACCCTTCAGTTGGTCAAACAGGTCATCAATCCGAGGCAACGGATACTTGTTTTTGATCGTCAGCTTATTCAGTTGGCGGTAATCGATACACATCCGCATTGACCCGTCCTTTTTCTTGACAAACAACACAAGTGCTCCCCACGGAGATATATTTGGTTGGATAAATCCTCGGTCCAAGAGCTCCTGAATTTGAGCCTTCAGCTCCACCAATTCCTTCGGTGCCATTCGGTACGGTGCTATGGACACTGGCGCTGTTCCGGACAACAAGTCTATACCAAATTCAACTTCTCGATCCGGAGGCAGACCCAGAAGTTCCTCTGGAAACACATCAGTGAATTCCCTTACTGTTCGGACCTTCTCAACTGCTGACTCCTTAGCCTCCAAGGCACAAATTTGAACCAAAAACGCCTCACAGCCTTTCTTGACCATTTTCTCCGCCTTCAATACAGAGACCACATTGGATAGGTAATCTCTTCTATTACCTATCATGACCATTTCATCACCCTCAGCCGTCTTTAGAACCATACGCTTAGCAGCGCAATCCAACCTTGCCTGGTACTTCACCAGCCAATCCATTCCGAGAATCAAATCGAATTCTTGAAACGGTAGCTCCATCAAATCCGCTAAGAACACTACCCCTTGGAGTTCTAGGGGTACATCTCTATATAGCTTGTTTACAACTACAGAGTGACCTAGGGGGCTAATGACTGTCATCTCCCTAGAAATAGTCTCAAAGTCTATGTTCATAGTCTCTACCACACTACTAGCAACGTATGAATGCGTTGAACCCACATCAATTAATGCAACGTATGGAAGACCAAAAATTAGGAACGTACCGGTTATGACGTTCGGTGCGTCACCCTCCTCTCGACGCCTCGCTGCGTAGACTAAACCAGGCTGCCTTGCTTCTATGTTGCCTGCCCCTCTTCCCGGAATTTCGCGACCTCGATTAAAACCATTGCTTCCTCTACCATTACCACGACCCCTCTGTGGTGGTCCTGCATTTCTAGCCTGAGTACGGTTCTGACCCTCTGGCTGATTCTTTGCCAACTTCCGAGGACAATCCCTTACACGGTGATCTAAAGATCCACATTCAAAACATCCCCTTTCACCGGTCCAACAACCTCCCCAATGTGATTTCCCACAGCGATTACACTGAGCTGGTCTCTGATTAGTAGCCATACGCCTCCCTGTCTGATTCGGCCCACTCTGTCTAGCCCTCTTCTGTGCGTTACTACCCGATCCAGACGACCCAAAGCCTCTTTTCTGCTTGTTCCTATCGTAGTTCTGTCTCACGGACTCCTTAACCCCTTCGGCTACCTCAGCCTTTTCCACCAAGACAGCAAACTCACGCTCCTGCTGTGGAGCAATCAGCAACCTTAAATCGTCCCTCAGTCCGTCTTCAAAGCGGACACAACTATCATGCTCAGTTGACACAATTCCCCGAGCATAGCGGCTCAGCCTCAAGAATTCGGCTTCATACTCCGACACTGACTTATTTCCTTGTACCAACCCCAGAAAAGCTTTCCTCTGCGCATCAGTGTAGCCGGTGCCCACATACTTCTTCTGATAAGCAGCTTTGAAGTACTCCCAAGTAAGATCATCTGCCGTAGCACCATCTCGAACCGTGAGCCACCACTGATATGACTCATCCTTTAGAAGCGACACCACTCCTTTCAGCTTCTCCTCATTCGTCAGATCGAGATCATCCATGATCCTCTCAGTCGATTCTAACCAATACTCTGCCGTGCTGGGTGCCACACCCGATACACCCCGGAACACCTCAGCTCTGTTAGCTCGAAATCTCTCAGGTATCGACTTCCGAGCTCCTCCACCTCCACCCATTCCTGCTACTCTTTCCAGAACCCGCAGCATCGCTTGCGACACTGCGTCATCACCCGTCTGATCCTGCTCCTCGGCTCCAAAAGTTGGGGGTGGTGGCGGTGGTACCTCATTCTCAGATCCCTGACCCGACCTAACGGGTTCTGACACGGTCATCCTGCCCCTACCGCGTCCACGACGGCCACGTCCTCTAGAGTTCATTTCTAATGATTGAGGCTTAGTCTGATTAAGAAATTTTTATGGATTAGTAACTGTTTCACTGATTATCCACGAAGAAATTTTATGAAGAAAGTTTAATAGGGATCCTTTTGATCAATCAAAGTTTTAAGTCCTCTATCCTAGTTCACATAGAAAAGCACATCCATTCCCTAATACCTTTCATACACATTCACTCTTCGGACATTTCTGTCCGTTTCTATCCCAGGGGTATTTTCGTCATTTTCCTACAGGGGTATTTTTGTAATAAACCGAAGAAATTTTGAAAACTTTAGTAAATCAAGACATTTTGTAATTTCTAAAACTGAGGAGTATTTTCGAAAAATTCTCAATTTGAAGGTATGGCAGAATTTTGAAAACCAGGGGTATTTTGGTAATTTTGTCAATAGGGGTAATTTTGTAAATTTCCAAAGTCAGGGTATTATTTTGAAATACAGAATGTTGGATACTTTTGTAAAGTAAGAAAATTTTATTGAAATCGGGGTAATACGGTAATTTTAGAAAGCATGGGCATTTTCGTAATTTTGCCACTAGGGCATTTTGGTAATTTTGGTAAGTTGAAAAATATTTTGAAAATTTTCCAGAAATAAATTTTTGCTGCTATTAAAAGGAGTATCGTAATGATTTTTAAAACTTAGAGCTTTCCTAAAACAGGGTTAATCCGTTTCAGGTTTTATTTAGTGTGTTTAGCCTATGACCGAGTCCCCTTGGTTAGGGTGAACCGAAGCTACGCACCAGGTAGGATTCCTGGGAAGAGGAGGTGAGTCACGAGGACTGCTTAAGTACCAAGCTCTTCCGGATCCAATCCTAGACATGCGCACCAGGGTTACCACACCCTAACTCGGCGACTTGGTCGTAGGTTTGTTTAATTAGGCCTTTAAAGTCTTATGTACTTTGTTGGGGTAAAACTAGTCCTAAGGTTTAAACACTTATCACACTATCTACGTTCCATACCTACCCTTCTACAGATAATAATAATTCACACAGTAGTCAAGAGTACTTACCTGGGCGGATTGGTGCCGGAGACTCGGTGCCATGCTGTTTCAAAAACCCAAAAATATTTCACAAAGGCCTACCAAAACATTTTGGGCCTTGGGCCCCCACAGCCGAGCTTTGAACTGGGCTCTGATACCAATTTTGTAACACCCCAAACCCGGCCCAAACATTACGACTGAATTTGGTATGTTACAGAGGAAAACATTTTAAAATCCCTTTTTGTTGATTCATTCTTTTGGTAAAAAGCGTTTTCATTTTGAATAGAATATTGTTTGTTTTAAAACAAGTGTGGTGCATGAAGAAAACAATACTTAGCTTTGTTGTTTAAAAATCTATTAAGCCTTGTTGTTACCAAATTTTGTCAATGCACCCGATGGTACCAAAAAAACATTTACGTTTGAATTTAGGAAAACTTGTTTAACAATATTAAAGTTATTAAGTAATTTAAAATTCCATCCATAACATGTAAAATAATCAAAACGAAATTTAAGGAGGCCTTATTACAACTTGAACAAATAAACCGAAAAGGAAATAAAAATAATTCAAAGTTCATTTAATCCACAATTTCACTACATGGCCGCCTCGAGTCCATCCGGCTCCTCATCCGCAATCTACGAGTCACCTGAAAATGTTAAAGGAGAAGGTGAGTCACTAAGACTCAATGTGTAACCCTTTCCCCGGTTTAATGCAACATCATACACAATTTATAACAAGTCAACATGCACTAAGTTCAACATGCACCCAACCTAGCCATCCAAACGCCTTTCTCTACCCCGTGTGGTACTAAACCACTGGTGGTGCCAAACCAGTGGTGACTCAAAGTCACGATATCCATCAATATTGTGGTGCCAAACCACTCGTGGTGCCAAACCACTAGTGACTCGAAGTCACAAATAATAAGTTGTGGGGCCAACCCACGTGTGATACCAAATCACTGGCGTCAATCCCCTAATGTCATCTGTGGGGCCAACCCACTGTGGTGCTAAGCCACGGGGACGAGACACTATGAGGTGCCAAACCTCTGGTGACAAAAGTCACGAAATGTGGTACCAAACCACTGGTGTCCGTCGACACGAATATCACTTCCCCCTCCACTCGTTTAACCCACATCAATCAATGATATGCATTTAACAGAAATCATGCCAACATGTTTACATAACAATATATACAGAGTTTATCATCAGCCATATACTTATATAGCACATATACCAAATATGTCATGCTTCCCAAAAGCATCATAAGAGCTCATAGCAACAAGGACTTACCTGAATCCTTGCTTATACCTTTATGGTATTAAATCCAAATCTACATCAAACCAGTTTAGCATACACAATGCATTTAGCACAGTTATTAGTTATAGAGTGTGTATGTACACACCTGTTTCTAACGATAGCTCTGAATCCCGAAGAGACAATCGGCCACACAAGATATCATTGCTCCTACACGCCTTTTGAACACTAACCACCTCACGATATGTAAATCTGCTTCACCTCCCAACAATCGGTAATCATTAGTAGCCACAACAATAGCCTTCGGCTTTCAAATACCAACCAATTGGTTTACTGAAATAGATCCTTACCACCACCTACCAAGACTGATAGCTAACGAATGGAGGCTTCACTTGGCTATTTCCAAAATCCCGGAGTACCTAGATCACAATCGGTTTCAACACTGATTAGCCATCACTATAATTCGGCTTTTCCCTTTCAACCAAGTCGACAGAGAGAAAGAAGAGAGGAGAGTTTCGGCTATTACCTACCTTCACCAAATGATTGGAAAAAGAAATCCCGAAGGGACAATGCTGACTTTAATATTCGGTCAGAGTGATTCTAAATAGGAGAAAGGAATTTCGGCACAAGAGTGGGGAAATTCGGCTACTTGCAAATGGAGAAAAGAAAAAGAAACAAAATGAAGAGTATGCCTTAAGAGAATTCGGCACTCTCCCCCTTCCCCTAGTCTCCTTGCCGTCCACCCCCTTCAACAAAGAGTTCAAAAAATTTGGCAATTCCCCAAATCACTCTAGGCCAACCATTTGAAATTATTCCAAAGAATTTGAATAAGTCAAATCCCTACTTTTTCTCTTTGCCACCCTTTTTAGATTATTCACATAAAATCCAAAATATAATGATAATAATATCCTTATTATCCTGAAGTTTAAATTGAGCATTCCTCTCTCTCTCTCTCTTGCCGTCAAAAGAAAGTGCAGAAAAGGGAAATTCCACGACTCGAACATAGGCTCCCCTTGCTCCTCTTGTGGCGTCAATTCCAGCTCCTAAGTGGCCTCCCTCTTGCCACTTTACCAAGGCCTTATTAGCGTCAAATAATCCCTCATTTAAACTTGTAACCCCTACCTACTGAGGCTCCCTATCTTTAAAGCTTACAAATAAAAATTTTTCCACTATTCAAGCCTACTCAAAGTTCATAATTAAGTCCTACTACACCACGAATAACATCACAGCTATCCAATCATAAGCAAAATAGTTTAATCACAAATAACCCCAATTTTAGGATGTTACACATTTTATCAATGATTCAGTGATGGGTGATATCACTTTTATTAGAGAAGTATATAGCTGATAGAGTATTACGATGGGTGAAAACTTTATGATTATATCTGTGTTTATTAAGAGTGCATCGTACTTGCAATTGATGGTCATTATGTAAAGAAAGAAATTAAAATTTTAAAAGTTGAAGGAGAAAAACAATATAGGTCAAAGAATGAAGTCAATGACATCGGAAATTAAGTAATTACATAATATAAATTTACCTTATTTTAAGAAATAAAAGTAAAAATACCTTTTTTTGAGAAAATGATTTTTTAAGTGCGTTAAGGTGGGAAAAAACTCGATGAGTTTTTGCCTTCTAAATAAACCATGATTTCTGCGGTATCCACAACTCTGCCACTATGTAAATTTTATTATAGATTTTTATTATATTTGTTCTTTTCTATATAATATTTAAAATTATTCATGGTCATCTCCAACCCTTAAATGTAAGGATAATATGCTTCAATACACTCGAACTCACATCCTCCTGTATGGCAACAATATCGATACTAATCGACCTAAGACTCAATCAGCTTTTCCTTCGATTTTTATTCATTTAGGTTGTCGAAACCACATTTTTTGAAAACAGGGATCGACTAGGGTTTTGAAAACGAGAATAAAACGGGAGTTGCCACCGATCTTTATTAGGTGTGATCGAATCACCTTTGTTTTAATAAAACGTTTTGGTTTACTAAAACGGTGTTTTTTGTAACATCCTAGATTAGGGGTTATGCGTTCGTGCATAATTCATGAGTTTTGGCAGTGTATGGAAATGTAAGGAAATGTATGGAAATGTATGGAAATGTAAGGAAATGTATGGAAATGTAAGGAAATGTATGGAAATGTATGGAAATGTAAGGAAATGTATGGAAATGTAAGGAAATGTAAGGAAATGTGAGGAAATGTGAGGAAATGTAAGGAAATGTCTTGTCTTGGAAATGTAAGGAAATGCTTTAGAAATGTTAAGTTTAAAGGAGGCAAACGAACATTTTTGGAAACTTAGAAATGTAAGGAAATGTCTTAGAAATGATAAGTTTTAAGGCAAGGTGGTCTTAAGAAAATTAAAAGAGGAAATTTGACACACAAATGGGCATGGAAAAGTGGCTTGGAGATGCCACTTAAAGCCCAGTAAGTGACGCCACAAGCAGGTGCAATTGGGCCTGGGTTCGAGTCACATGAGAAGCAAATAAAAGAATTTTATTTTGCTACAAGGAGCAAAGAGGTGGACGGCACCAAGGAACTCAAGGGAGGAGTTTAAATTCTCTTAAAATTTCGGCTAAGGGGTGGATAAATGATGATTTATTTTAGATTATTTTTAAGAGATAAATGGTGGATAAATAAGGGATAAATAATGGATTTATTTTTAAGAGATAAATGAGGATTTTTCTTTAATTTTAAAATAAGGAGATAAGGAGGAAAATAAGGAAGAGTGGTGGCCAAGTAGGGGACTCTGGCCTAGTAAATTCGGCTATAAAAGGAAAAGAGAGGTCAATCAGCATTATTTTCTCTTCCTTGATAACCTCTGCCGAATTTTCTCTACAACCCCTATTCTTTTCTTCTTCATTCTTCTCCTCTCAATATTCCAAAAGCTGAAAGCTTGCTAAGATCAAGGCCATAGCCGAATAGTTTGAGACTTCAAGCAAAGGAACTGTTGATATCTAAAGTAAGGGTAAGATCTCATTCGGTTTCATCCTTTTTCTTTTAAGATTTGCTGAAATCTAGGACTAACCCCATTAATATCTTGTTGCCGAAACCTTGAAGAGATCTTTCGGGATTTACTAAGTGTCGACTACAAGGAAGGAGAAGTTCTTTTCCCGAAGGTACACCATAAGCCGCGTGTTCCCTAGTTATTCGGTGAGTTTCGGGATTTAAAATCCACAAGGTAAGTGTCTATAGCATTCGGCCAAGGCCATGTTTGGTAAATAGATGTGTTTCCTTAAATTATTCAAAAGCCGAAACTAATATATTCAAGTAATCTAGTGATTGCCGATTTCAAGAAAGAAGGATACAAAGTTTCCGGCATTTGATTAGACATCAATCGACAACAAGGTAAGTTTTAGTGTACTAATCCTACTAGGATTTGGATTTATGGCCGAATGGCTCTTTACTAAGTATTAAATGATTGATTAAATGTAGAGATCTAAGATCTAAGGCATTAGATCAAGCTTTTCGGGATTTGGATTGGAAACCTTAAGCGAATCAGGTGTGTACCCCACACTATTTCTCAATAAGTTTTATGGCATGTTTAATAGATATATATATGTGATATTAAGAATATGAAAGTGTAAGAAAGTGGCTAAGGTACCATGTTATGGTACAAAGTACTCAGGTACATTTCCTACTCCTACTAGGAATATGAAATATGTTACATTTAACATGTGAATAAAGATAAGAATGTGAAATTTGGCATGATTAATGCATACTATGTATAATATGGGGCATATGGGTTATTGAAAAGGGGAAGTGAATGTGGTGACCTAAGACCACGCTATCTGAATGCGGTGACCTAAGACCGCGATTTCTGAATGTGGTGACCTAAGACCACGAAATCTGAATGTGGTGACCTAAGACCACGAATTCTATAAGGGCGATGAGCACGTCGACTGCAGCGACTGCCTTCGATGGAGTGTAGCGGAAGGAGGGTCGACTTAGTAGTCCCCACGATGTACAGGTTGGTACGGGGAAGTGTAGCGGATGGCTAATTAGGTTTGGGTTTGGGTTGCATCATTATTTTTACTTGTTATTTGAATATGTATGTGACATGATAATGCATGCCTGAAATATTGATTCTTAGTGTTGGTTACACATTGAGTCTGTTTGACTCACCCCGTTGTGGGACTATTTTCAGGTGACGAATAGTAATGGACCGGGCTCGGCAGAAGCTTAGGGATGGCCATGCACAGCAAGAAATTTACAATTTGGATGTTTATTTTATTTTAAGTATTTTAAGTTTATTTTGGGAATTATTTGATGTAATAAGGCCATAAGGCCATAGTTGAATTTCTTTACTTCTTTTTACTTTTATTTATTATGTTTACAAATTATTATTTATGGATCAAACAAATTTGTTTTAAAAATAAACTCCAAGTGTTTTGTCACCTTAATAAAAAAAAAGAAAAAGAGATTTAATATATTATTAATACATTTTCAACTCAAGCCCAACCCAAAACAATCTTTCTTTCAAAACACACAAGTTTTTCCTAAGTAACAAAAGGATTTTGAACCGGTTTACATCGAGGAACATACCAGATCCGGTCAAGGCTCGTGGGCTGGGTTTGGGGTGTTTCATTTTTGGTCTACGAAATTCGGGAAAACGGGTTCGGGAGTCGGTTACGTGCGAGGAAGGATTAGCACCCTCGTCACGCCCAAAATTGGTACCGAATTGATTAATTAGTGTCTTAAAGTTGAAATTTGAAAACCGGGAATGAATTTAAAATATGATCCTTTTTATTAGTCTTAAAAAAACAATGCTTGAATTAAATCAAAACGATTGCTAAAGATTTCCTCGTCTCGAGATATCAGAGTAATAAAATTTAAAAGGATATTTGGCAATTTAAGTTTAACGAGGAAACCGAAACCTCGTAAGTTAGGGCACGGTTCCTCGAATTTCCTAAAACGCGAAATATTGCCTTATTGAGGAAAATTTCCTTTTCGAAATATAGCGAGTACGATATTTAACAACGTGCATTTATTTTGTTTAGAGTAAAATCAAGCAATTTAAGTTGGATAAATGCGTTGGGTTAGTTCACGATGCGATGATATGAAATAAAAATATAATAATGAGCATGGGATGATAGTACATGAATAAAATATTACACAAGTGAATGATAATAATATGAAAACACAAATAAACGAATCACAGTACATGCAATGACAATAATCTCACAACATTCATCATTTAAATACCAAAATTGACAACGAAAGAAAACGGAACAAAAACATATATGAGACAATTTAAAGTAAATAATAGTTTAAAATAAATAAGTTATATAAAAAAATCAAAATAAACAATAAAAATTTAAAATAAATAATAATAAAACAGACAAAAATAAATAAATAATAATAGATAACATATAAACCATCCTTTTTTCTTTTTAAAAAGGAAATATATATATATATATACATATAAGATTTAAATGACAATATATAATAGTTTAAAATAAATAGTATAAAAAAATAAATTAAATAAATAATATGTAAAACAATTTAAAACAAATAATATATAAAAGAGGAAACTTAAAATAAATAATAATAAAAGTTTTTTTTAAATGAATAAATTAAATGGATTAAGGACGAGATTAAAATCAAACTAAAATTCGGGATTTAAATTGTAAATAAATAAAAAGGGTTTATTAGGGACCAAAATAGAACGTGTTTTAAAGAAAAAGGGACTGATTGGGAAAATATTCCCAGCCCTTATGCGCATCCATGGGTCGAGGACCCGATTGAAAACCCAATGAAATTAAAAGAAAAAATCTATAAAAAGGAAACTAGCAAAAAAGGGATTGATTGAACGGTGCTGCAAAAGGGAGGGACCCATCGCGTAAATATCCCTTTTTGAAGGAAAACACGCAGATCTTGGCTTTAAGGTCGAGTCGGGTTCGGGCTCCCCCAAAACGATGTCGTTTTGGCGCCTGGGGGAACCGAATGAAACGCTGCCGTTTCAAAGGGCGAATTTAAGCCCAAATTTCATTTTTTTTATTTTTCAGACCCTCATTTCCAAAAATAAAAAAAAAAACTTCAGCATTCTCTCCCTCTCCCTTTTCATTCCCCACGATTGGGCTTCTTCCGGCCGCTCGTCGCACCACCACCGCATCTGGTGGCCGACGATGCGCAAAGGTGGGCTTTTAGCCCCGTTTGAGAGCTTGTTTGAGGGTCGAGCCTTGGCGCCCCAAAAAACCCGAGAGGAGAAAACCCTCCCCCCTCCGCTTTTGGGTCGGCTTCGACGACGGAGAGGAGACTCCGATGACGCGACTCTGGGGTTCAGGTAGGTTTCTCCTTTTACTTATTACTAGTTCGTAAAGATTTTTTTAAAAAGAAAAAGTAATAAGAAAAATGCAGTATTAAATAATAGAAAATGAAAATAGAAGGACCAGAATCAACCTTCTAAAATTTCTATTTGGTTTTCGATTGCTGATATTCGTAAAAAAAGTACAAAGGATTTGTTTCGATTTTTATAACCGAGTTACAGATTCTTTTTTGTCTGTTTTCTCTTTGTTTTCTCTGTTTGGTTCTTTGCCTTTTCTTCTTTGTCCTATTGTTTGCAGGTGACATCAGAGGCGTGCGAGGGGCGGTGGCATGCTCGAGGATCTGCTGACGTGCGGTGGCCAATGACAGAGGCGGCTACGCTTTAGGGTTTCAGCTTTTCTAAAACCCTAGTTTGGCTATTTTGGCCAAGTGGGTTTGGGTTTAATTTTATTTAGGCAGAAATTTGGGTTGGTTTATTTGGGTTTTATTTAATTTGGGTTTGGGTCTTGATTTGGGCTGTGTTTTTTTGTTGTAATGGACTTTAACCTGGACATTTTCGGGTTTTAATTTTTGTTTTTGATCTGGGCCAAAATTGGCTATTACAGCTGCCCCTCTTTGATCATTGTCGTGTAACGAAAATGGAGCAAAGACTTCAAAAGGGCCAATTTTGCCTAGTCTCACTGAATCTTGACTTCTTTGGTGCTTCTTTTCTTCAAATAGCCTCATTCCATCCCACTGCATCTTCAGGGGTGTAGGAATTGGTGCTTCAATTCACTCGAATGTAATTTTAGGGAGAAGAGATTTGTACCTTCGATCTACTCCACCGGAACTTCAAAGATATAAGAATTGGTAATTTCAGCTTTAATCTGTTCCACTGCAACTTCAGGGAAATAAGATTCGCTGTTTTCAGTCTGCTCCGCTGCAACTTCATGGAGATGAGACTTTCTATGGTAAATTCAGTCCGACCTACTACAACTTCAGAGATATAGGATTCATCATTTTAATCCGCTCCACTGCAACCTTGAGGAGATAGGATTAATTGTCTTCAGTCTGTTCCACTGCAACTTTAGGGAGATAATGTTTGTTTTGATCTGCTCTACTGCTAGGGGTGAGCAAAACTCGATCCGACTCGAAAAAATCGAAAAAAAATTCGAATTTCAAGTTAAACGAATCGAGTTATTCGAGTCAACTCGATTCGAATTTCGAGCGAATGAGTTCGAATTCGAATAAACGCGAAGAATTCGAATAACGAAGATCAAACTAAAATGGACATTTAACCCAAAACCCAAACCGACCCGCCTCAAAACGCCGGCCCACTTTCCCCCAAAACTTTACGCCCCTCCGAGCCCAACCCCCCAATCTACCCAAAAGCCAGGCCCACCAAAACGCTCCCCATTTACTTCTCAAAACTCCCAAAAACCCTCAAAACTTATTTCCTCCAAAATTTTACTCCCTCCCACTTTCCCCTAAAACTTTCACTCCCTCCCATCACACCTCCCATCTACCTCAAACCCATCCCCCCTCCAATTTTTTTTAATATTTTCCCTTTAAAATTTTACTCCCCCTATTTATTTTCCCTCAAACTTTTATTCTCCAAAACTTTTTAATTTCCCCTAAACTTTTACTTCTCACCCTTACTCTCAAAAAAAATCAAAATTATCCAAAAAAAATCACTAAACATAAATAGTAATAATTTTATTTATATCTACTATTTGTATTATTAAATTAAATTTCACATTTTATATTATTTATATTATTGAATTGTTTAGTCATATTGAATATTATATTAAAATTGAATTATTAATTATGCCATAAGATATTCGTGTTAAAATTTTATATTTGTATCAATTTCACATTTTATCTTTAAAATAACTTTTATTAAAAAAATCACATTTTTACGTTTAATATATTTTTTAATTCCAAAATACATAGTGACAAGAATATGACGATAATTGAAAGAACTAAACAAGCAAAGAAGCTAACCCATATATAAAGATTAATAAATAAATTATTTGGTGTGAAAGTTAATAAAAAATTGGTTAAGGTGGACAAATTTTATTACGATAGGTGACAATGGTTACAAGGACCCAAAATTATTTTTTAAAATTTAACTCGAACAAATATATTCGATTCGATTCGATTCAAATTCCATCTCACTCGACTCGATTCGAGAAAATTTCCAATCAAATTAGGATGATAAAATATGATTCGTCAACTCGATTAACTCGAAATTTTTTCATTCAATTCGATTCGATTCGATCGAACGCTTACCCCTATCTACTGCCTCTAGGGAGAGATAAGATCTGTGATTTATAGCTTCAATCTGTTCCACTGCCACTTCAGGGAAATAAGATTTGTTATCTTCAGTCTGCTCCACTGCAATTTCAGGGAGATAAGACTCGTAACTTCAACCTGTTCCACTACAACTTCAGGGAGATAAGGTTAATGGTCTCAATCTGCTCCACTGCAACTTCAGGGAGATAAGATTCGCCATGGTAATTTCAATCCTTCCCACTACATCTTCAGGGGTATGGGATTTTGCATTTCTGGTCTGTTACACAATTCTTTGGGAAACATGACCTGTAAAGTGTCTTTCTTGGGCCTACTTATGCCAAATGATTAGGATGACATGATCAGAATGAATCAAATGCTCCTAGCTAGATGTGTGTGAATGATGTTTGCACTAATGCAAGAAATGTCCTCTTTAGCATGATCCTCCTTTTTTAATGCTTAGGTTGTCATTGCTCGTTATTCATCAAGGTTCTATCACTAACGCATTACCCTGCCTTCTTATTCAGCTGGTATCCTTGACAGAAAATTCGAAGAAACAGTCGTCATTTAGACGTTTTTTTTTTTCAAATGTTTCCATCCCTTAAGTTTGGTTAGTTCTGACTAATGGTCCTGCTTCAGGTCCTTGTACTATTTTGAACTTTTCAGAGTAATATGCAAAACCCATTTTACTTGAATATTAATAGCCCATTAATCATTATTTCAATGAAAAATGCTCGAAAAAGATTATCACAATGGACAAGATGGAATTTTATTAAGAGCAGAGCTCGAAATGAATAAATTGATCAATAGATCAAATTTTGTTTAAAGTACGAAATGAGAGTAAGTTAAGATAGCAAATTTGCTAAAAATACAAAAATGAATAAATTAATCAAGAATAGCAAATTTTGCTAAAATATAAAATGAATAAGATGAAAATAGGTGCCCCAGGTATCGTAGCATGAGCTTCTCTGCACAAAACTTCTCGAGGACCCCTTTTGAACTTGATAGGTGTTTAGAAGATCTAGAAGACTTCGTTGATGCCCTAAGATGTAGCGTCCCTCCTTCTTGTTAATTCGAACATAGCAAGACTACTGCATGCCTCCCATTTAACCAGAAATTTGAATTGCCCATTCTTGGGTTTTCAAGTCAAAACCTCTTTGGTCTCAAGGCGCCCTTTACGGATTTTCGCCTTGGCCTCTCCTCTTTCTTTTTTTTTTTAGGTGAAGTACCTCTTGACTGAATCCGAATTCATAAGATTAGGCAGGTTTTTGCCATCCATCTCTGTCAAAATCAGCGCTCCTTCAAAGAAGGTCTTCTTCACTACATAAGGTCCCTCCCAGTTTGGCATCCATTTTCCTCTGAAGTCCTTTTGTATAGGGAGGATCTTTTTCAAAAAAATGTTTCCCTCATGGAATTCTCTAAGGCAAACCTTCTTATTTTAAGTCTGCATCATTCGCTTTTGGTACATTTGACCATGACGAATAGCCTTCAGCCTTTTCTCTTCAATTAAGTTTAGTTGATCATATCAAGACTGGATCCATTCTGCTTCATCCAATTTTAACTCTGATAAGACTCTGAGAGAAGGAATCTCCACTTCAATGGGCAAAATCACCTCCATCCCATAAACCAAAAAAAAAGGTGTTACCCCGGTAGAGGTTCTGACTGACGTTTGGTAGCATAGAGAGCAAATGGTAATTTCTCATGCCAATCTTTATAAGTCTTAGTCATTTTCCCCCACGATCTTCTTAATGTTCTTATTAGCCGCTTCTATTGCACCATTCATCTTTGGGCGATATGGTGATGAGTTGTGGTTTAATTTTGAGTTGACTGTAGACCTCCGCTATCGTACTATTGTTCAAGTTCAGCACATTGTCAGATATGATCCTTTCGAGCATTCCATATCGACATATGATCTCTTTTTTAAGAACTTACTGACTGTCGACTTTGTAACATTGGCATAAGGAGTGGCTTCTACCCACTTGGTGAAGTAGTTGATGACCACAAAGATAAATCGATGCCTATTTAAAACTTTTGGTGAGATTGGACCAATGACGTCCATCCCTCATATAGAGAAAGGCCATGGAGAAGTCATGATGTGAAGAGGTGAAGGAGGTACATGAATTTTATCTCCATAAATTTGGCATTTGTGGCACTTCTTGGCATAGCTGATGCAATCCCCTTCCATAGTGGACCAATAATACCCGAATCTCATGATCTGTCTGGCCATTGTAAAACCATTAGCATGAGTTCCGCAAACACCCTCATAGACTTCTTCCAAGATTTTCTTAGCTTCAACAACATCCACGCATCTTAAAAGCACCTGATCCTTCCTCCTCTTATATAGGATCTCTCCATCTAAGACATAATCACTGGCCAGTCTTCTCAACGTCCTCTTATCATTCTCGGTAGCTTGGTACAATATATCGTGATACCATGGGTGATCATCTTTTTCTTCTTCTTTGTCAATGTTGTAGCAATGAGCCGGAGCCTCATAAATACTCATTTAGATGGGCTTCACTTCCTCTTGCTTGTTTGCTCTGATCATAGAAGCTAAGGTAGCCAAGGCGTCGACCATCTGGTTCTCTTCTCGTGGGAGGTAAGAAAAAATGATGTCATCAAACTCCTTAATTATCTTCAAAACTAGCTTTCGATAATTGATCAATTTGAGATCTCTTGTTTCCCATTTGCCTTTGAGCTGATAGATTACTAACGCAGAATTGCCATATACTTCTAACACTTTGATTTTGCGTTCAATGGCTACACGGATACCCATGATGCATGCTTCATATTCGGCCATGTTATTTGTAAAATTAAAATCCAATATGCTAGTAAAAGGATAATGATCTCCGTTTGGGGATACTAGGACTGGCTCGATTCCATTACCCACTGCGTTTGAAGCTCCGTTAAAGTTTAGTTTCCAAGGATGACCCTCCTTTTGAGAACCTCCCTCAGTGATCGCAACATACATTAGATCTTCATTCGAGTAATCAAAGTTCAGTGGCTCATAATCTTCTAAAGCTCTGCTGGTTAGAAAGTCTGTTGTTGCACTCCCTTTTATAGCCTTCTGGTTTACATAGACTATATCGAACTCAGAAAGTAGAATCTGCCATCAGACCATTCTTCCATTCAGAGCAGTAGACTCTATCATGTACTTGAGAGGGTCCAGTTTCGAGATGAGCCAAGTTGTATGGTACAGCATGTACTGTCTCGGTCTCTAGGTCGTCCAAATCAAAGTGCAACACAACTTCTCAATTGGCGAATATCTTGTCTCACATTCATTGAACTTCTTGCTGAGATAGTGTATCGCTCTTTCTTTTCTTCTTGACTCATCATGTTGGCCTAGCACGCATCCCATGGAATTTTTGAATACCGCCAAATACAATATCAGTGGCTTATCTAGGCAAGGTGGCATCAGTACTAGGGCTTTGGACAAGTAATGCTTGACCTTATCAAAAGCTTTCTGGCACTCCTCATCCCATACACCTGAGTTGTGTTTCCTAAGGAGACGGAATATAGGGTCACATTTCTCTGTTAGTTGTGCAAT
Source organism: Gossypium australe (assembly GCA_005393395.2). Lineage (NCBI taxonomy): Eukaryota > Viridiplantae > Streptophyta > Magnoliopsida > Malvales > Malvaceae > Gossypium > Gossypium australe. The sequence goes on from CM016617.1 coordinate 76,816,803, forward strand.
GAATCGGGCGATGTAATTTAATCTTCCTAGGAAACCTCGAACCTCTTTTTGAGTGCGCGGTGGAGACAGCTCCTGTATGGCCTTTACTTTATCTGAATCAATCTTAATTCCTTTTTCACTGACTACAAATCCTAGCAATTTTCCCGACCTAGCCCCGAAGATACATTTTGCTGGATTGAGCTTTAGTTGGAATTTCCTCAACCTTAGGAACAATTTCCTTAAGACCTGCACATGCTCTTTCTCAGTTCTGGATTTTGCAATCATATCTCCACATAAACTTCGATCTCTTCGTGCATCATATCATGGAAAAGGGTTACCATGGCTCTTTGATACGTTGCCCCTGCATTTTTCAGTCCAAATGGCATTACCTTATAACAAAACGTTCCCCACATGGTTACGAATGTGGTCTTCTCAATATCTTCAAGGTGCATCTTAATCTAGTTGTACCCAGAGAAGCCATCCATGAAAGAGAAAAGTGAATAACCAGCCGTGTTATCCACTAAGGTATCGATGTGAGGCAACAGGAAGTTGTCTTTTGGGCTGGCCTTGTTCAAATCCCTATAGTCCACAAACATCCGCACCTTCCCATCCTTTTTAGGAACGGGTACTATATTAGCTACCCATTCTGAGTACTTAACCACTTGTAAGAAACTGGCAACAAACTATTTCATGACCTCTTCTTTTATCTTCAACAAAATATTGGGTCTTATCCTTCGGAGCTTCTGTTGAACTGACCTACACTCCTTTATGGGGAGTCGGTGTACCACAATATCCGTATTTAACCCGGGCATGTATTGGTATGACCATGCAAAGACATCCTTGAATTCTTGGAGTAACTCAATGAGGTATCGCTTTGTTTCTCCTAAGCTCCAATCTTCAACTCTTTTCCTTCTCCTAAGCTCACAATTTCCACTGGCTCTTTTTGAGGTAGGATTTGTTTCTCATCTTGCTCTACCATCCTTAAAAAATCAAGAGATATGTTACGGTCCTGGTCATCTTCAAAATCTTGAGAATCCTCCATACCCGCATCTTGCTCAAAAGGAGGTTTTGAGTTAATAACAGCATCGCTCATATCATTGATATATGGGGACCTGTTAGAAGGGTGAAGAAAGGTGCAAAAACAAAAGAATCTAAGAATGATTATCTACATGATTGGTTATGAATAAAATGTAAAGAATATTTTGGTTATGAATGAAAAGAATAAAAGAACATTTGCTCGGAATGATACAAAAAGATGCATTTTATTGAAATAAAGATATTTGGACATATGCCTATTTAACAAAAGGATTCTTATTGCTCCTAGGCTTAGAGCAACAAGTGTGTTTTGAACATCACTCTGAATTAATTCTAAAGGTTACAGGAATCTCTTCCATGGTCCAATTGTTCAGAACACTTCCAGGAGTGTAAGGGCAAATTCCAGATAAATTTATTTCTTCAGTTCCTTCCTTGGATACGGTGTTAATGCTCAAACTTCCCAACCTTTCCTCCGCTATTTCTCTTCTTGCCATCATTTGTTTAGGGTATATAGTTCCTCCCGAAAAAATGTTTTAGGTAAATGAGGAAAGGTCATTGGCTCCCATTTGACCTCCTCATCGCGCAAACGTACTTTTCTTCTCCCTTGCTTTTTCTCTACCTCTTTCCTCTTTCGCTTCACATCTGGCTTGAATCCTAAGCCAAAACGATCTCGTTTTTCCTTTAGCATTGGTACCTCGGTCTTTCCTTGAAGGCAATTCCCGAGTCTTTTTCCTGGTAAGGCTCATTTCCCGACTGTCATTTGCAGGCCCATCCTTGTGGGTTTGGATATTTTGGGCATAGGGATCTTGTTGCCTTCAACGATGAAAGGTTGCATTGACAAATTCCAATGATCGAAAGGAACATTCTATTGCTTCATCGTCTACCCCTATGTATGGGGCGTCACTGGTAACAGATGTAATGATGTATTCCTCTGCATTTATTGTGACCAATCTACCTTCAGTTACCAATTTTAACTTTTGATGTAGTGATGACGACACTACCCCTACCGAATGAATCCAAGGCCTCCCCAACAGGCAATTGTAGGAAGGCGTGATGTCCATCACCAAGAAGTCCACCTCATACGTATTTAGACAATCTGAAGAGGTATCTCGATCCTTCCCATGACCTTCCTTTCAGTACCATCGAATGCTCTCACCATGTTTTGACATGTCTTCATGTGAGAACTATCTATAGGTAACCTATTCAGCGTGGATAAAGGCAAGGCATTCAATGCTGATCCGTTATCAATTAGCACACCCGACAGTGTATATCCTTTGCAATGAGTAGTGATGTGTAGAGCCTTCGTAGATCCCATACCCCCCGGAGGTATCTCATCATCATTGAAGAAGATGAAGTTGTCGGCATTTATGTTGCAGACCAGACGATCCAGCTTGTTGACAGAGATATCATCCGTCACATAAGTTTTGTTTAACACTTTCATCAATGCGCGACGATGCGTCTCTAAGCTTAAAAGTAGAGCCAACACCGATATACGAGCCGACTGCTTGTGCAGTTGTTCTATAATGCTATATTTACTGTGTTTTAGGAATTTCAAGAATTCCTTAGCCTCTTTTTCAGTCACCGGCTCGTTAATGAGTAATTCGACTCTAACTATTTTTTCTTTTTCTTACTCCACCGCCAAGGCCTTTCCTTTTACTGGTTTTGCTCTTGAATTCGTTGGATCGTAGCATTTTCCACTACGAGTGTAAAAGCCTACATCTTTGCCCTCTTCTGAAGTGTTTATTGGGTTCTCCTATTCTGGGATCGTTACTTTGCAGTCATAGTTCCAAGGAACCCTTTTGCTATCCTTATAAGGGAAGGATACATGTTTCTAGATTATGATTCTTGGTGCAATTTGTATTCTTGCTTCATTGTTTCTGGGTCGTGAAATGATCACCACAGGGTGATTAACTTTTTAGACCCTTTCTGTTGGTCCTTCCTCTAAGGCGTAGACCTCTCTTTCTTCTGATCCTTCGATCTCTTCATAACATTCCATCTCTTTATTGTCCATGAGATTTTGCACCGTGGCCCTGAACTCAATGCATTCTTGGATGTCATGACCCTCCTTGGCATGGAACTCGCAGTATTTTTCTTGCTCCTTTGGGCTTTTCCCCTGATTCTTGTGTAATTAAACCTCCATCTACCATTTGTTTCCAAACCCATCTCAGTGGGGTTTTTACTTCAGCCATGTCAACCTTGATTCTTTTGCCTCCACTCTTGATTATCGCATTTACCCCTTTATCAGAATGATTGGGTAACGGATTTCCTGTTACGTTAGTCCTGATAGGTCATCAAACTTAACTATCCCCATTTTGATGAATCTTTTGATCAACTTTTTAAACGTAGTACAGTTCTCGATCGAGTGCCCCGTTATCCCTGCATGGTACTCACACTGGGCGTTTGCGTCATACCATTTTAGGAACAGGGTTGCATGGGTTTTATGTAGAATGGGGATACCACATGTGCGTCGAATAGACTATGGTACAGCTCCCTATATGTCATTGGGATGCGCATAAACTGGAGCCTTTTCGTATTTGGCCTTGTATTGGATTCCTGCCTCGGGGGGCCTTGATGGCTAGTAGTTAACGTCCTTGGCTGGCTTACAGTGATGGGTTTTGAATAGCCTTTATTGTACGTGCTCACATTGTTCACCTCGTTGTCTTTCTTTCTCGAGGCTGATCTCCTGGCGCTTTCCCCCGCGTCTATTTTCCCGCTCCTGATTGCGTTTTCTATCATCTCTCTAGACATCACTATGTCTGAAAAGCTCTTAGTAGCACTTCCCAGCATGTGGTTAATGAATGGAGCCTTCAGAGTGTTGATAAAAAGTATGGTCGTTTCCTTCTCTAGAAGAGGGGGCTGGACTTGAGTCGCTATCTCTCTCCACCTCTGGGCATACTGTCTGAAGCTCTCACTCGGCTTCTTCTCCATATTTTGCAATGTAAGTCTGTCTGGTGCTATGTCCGTCACATGGCCATATTGTTTCATAAAAGCCTGTGTCAAATCCTTCCATGAATTAATTTGAGCACGGCTTAGCTGGTTGTACCACTTGGCCGCAGACCAGATCAAACTGTCTTGAAAGCAGTGAATTAACAGCTGATCATTATTGACGTATCTTGTCATCTTCCGACAGAACATCGTAATGTGAGCTTCAGGGCAGCTAGTCCCATTATATTTCTCAAACTCCGGAGTCTTGAACTTTGGTAGCAGTATTAGGTCTGGGACCAAGTTCAAGTCCTTAGCATTAACCCCGCTATGGTAGTCTACGTTCTCCATTGCCTTAAACTTCTCTTCTAACCATCTACACTGGTCTTCAAGTTGTTTTGACACATCTACTCTCGCCTTCTCTATTTCTATTATATCATCGAGGTCGGGAACAACGGGATTAGCTGGATTATCTACTAGATTGGAGCCCGAGCCTGTTGGAAAATTCATTGGTGCCGAAGCACCGGCCTGGTATGGGGGCCTAATGGTAACAGGCACCCTTTGTGGATTCACATCTGGTTGTGGTAGGATTTTTTTCGGGGTAAAACCTAGAGGATAGACAGGGCCCTCATTATCATTCCCCGAACTAACATCAGTGCTTTTCCCTTTTTTGCGTTCTTTAGCCAGCAACTGCGCCAACTGGCTTATCATACAGTTTTGGGATTCTTGCATTCGTTCTATCATGGCTTGTTGTATTTTGGCTAATTTCTCTTGCATCTGTGCTTGCAATTGATCTTGTATATCCCTTTGCATTTGTTCTAGTCTTTCCATTCTTTGATCCATTGCTTTCGTTTTGCGACCGTAGTGATATTTAGTCAATGGATTTTCGTTGGTTTCCAGGGTAACTATCATAATTTTAATTAATTAGGGTCTTCTTATGTAATTTAATTCAAATGATGTAATGTAATGCAAATGAATGAGATGAATGCAAAAAGAGGCGTTGATTTTGATTCAATTCTATTAGACCAACTTCACTAGAAAACAAATTTCTTTACAAAGAGCGGATAATTACATATACGACTTCGCCCTAATACCCAAAGCCTTGACTTTCCTAAGAAGCCAAGCTAAGTTTCGCCTCGATCTGATTCTAACTCGTATTTTAGACTTAATACATCAGCCTGAACTACCAAGGTTTTTAAATGATCAGCTACTTTTCAAACTTGAGCTACAGCTTCGCCCATAATATAATCTCTATCTCTGATCTGATCTTGAGAGCAGTGGAGCTGCTCTTTCCAATGTTCATTGTTTGCTTCAAGAAGTTCAACTCGAAGTTCACCGTTTCACAGTGCGGTCTAGAGCTCTTCTATCCATCCTTTCAGCTCTTCAATCTTGTTTTAGCTGGCTCTTAATTCAATTACTGAGTTGCGACTACGGTGCTGATGTAGTGACTTTTCCAGTTCTGCCACTCGAGCTCTTAGCCTCTCCTTTTCACTTTGGCTCTCCAACAAGCTCTTTTTTAAAATGTCCTCCCACGTTCGAGCATCTTGGAACTTCTTCTCCCACTGATCGGCTCTAGCCTTTTCTTCTTTAATTTCCTGTCGCCATTACTCTGATGTTTTGCCCAAACCAGCGGTTCTTATTGACATGCGTAACTTTTTGTAGTCCGTCTTTAAACTGTCTAAATCTTCTTCTGCCTTATTTCTTCCTTTCTTCAATTTCTCAGCCTCGAGCTTGTGGATGTCAACGTCTAATCCTAACTGCATCTTTTCCTCCTCTAACTGCTCTATTTTCTTTCCCAATTCCTGACTCATTTTCTCAAAATATTACTTGATGATCTCTAATTCAGACGAGATTACTTGTAATTGCTCCTCTATTGGCAGAGCGTTTCCTTGACTTGGCATTGGGATATTGTTGTTGATTCTTTTACCCCACCACCAATCATACTCGGGGGTCGTCATTGGTCCTGTAGAAAGTCCCTTCATTCTACAGGTTTGGTTCCATGCATTCGATATCTCACGAACTCTCATCTTATAATTATCACCCTTGTATGAAAACTCGCACTGAGCTAACCCTTGTGTCGTAGGTATGAACTGCCTTGATCGATACTACCTCATCACGAGTAGTGGAGCGTATCCAACGGCTCCCTATATCCCGAGTAGAGGGACCCAGTCAAAGTCTCCACACCGATACAAGATCTCGTCAGGGATCATCCATAGAGCACTCCATTCGACGTCTTCCACTTGTAAATTCTGGAGAATCACTATCCATTTCTCTTCAGAAAGGTCGTCCCGCCTTGGTGTAGTCGCTAATTCCTTCAAAGGAGAGTAGTTCTCGGAAAAAACTTTATATGAGACTTTTACTACCTTCCAAAAGTGGTTATGGAACCATGATAGTAAAAGCTACGCACATCCTATGAACCTCCCCTCGCCCGCTCTCTGGCAAGCATTCAATGATCTAAAAGTTTCGGCTAAGATCGCAGGGACGAGTGTGACTCCTTAATCAAATCTATCGAATAGGTCTGAGACTGCTTCCTATACATGTCCTAATGCCTTGGGAAAGACAACCAAACCGTAGATGCTTAAAGCGGAAACATCAACCCTCTTTTTCATATCCGGATGTGCTAGAATTAGATCTCTCAAGTTCTTCCAAGAAATACACTTACTGTCTCCCTTTTGCTTAATCTGAGCTGCAACCCACTGCTCACTCATCCCCGTGATATTCGTCAATTTCTTTACAAAGGTCGGGATGTTAGCAGCTCTAGAATAGGCTTTGTCTGCTTTAATTCTCGGGCAACGAAGTAAGGCCATGTACTCCTCCACGGTAGGCACCAAATCAACTCTCCCAAAAATGAAGCAACTGTAGCCAGGATTCCAAAACTGATCGAGAGCTCGAAATAAATGCTTGTCCACCTTTGTATCAAGCAGATAAGGTAAGTCACTGTAGTTATAGTAAAATAGCTGCTTGATCTCGTCACCCCATGAATCCCATATATCCTTTAATTCTTGCAGGTTATTCTGAGTCACACTGATGCTGGTGAAATCCCACAACTCTGATTCATTTCCCTCGGTCAGACTATCTCCTTTCTCTCGTTGTATCCTCTCGGACCATATTCGGACAACCGCATTATCCTTCACTCTATCAAGAAACCCCTTTTCCATGCTAAGCTTTTCTATCTAGTAACCGAACGTGAATCAACACCCTTTTATGATGAAATGTCATGCAATAACAACAAAACACAACAAGTTAGTATTATGTACAAGAAAGAACTCAAAACAAACAAGAAATAATCAAGCACCTATTCAGGTAACCATTAAGGTTTGGTGTAGTTCTACCTAGGGTAGGTTCTTAGGGCTCATTACATGTGGTTCGGTTTAAAGTAAGGGTACCCAAACCGGCAGATTTCTCGATCCTCACCCATTATAGGCTCATGTAGACCGAGTTCAGTTCAGGGAAATACATTTCCCTACGGCTCTACGGAGATGAAAATCTCATGAAGACGCAGGTACGGATGTATCCCGAAAGCAATCCACTATCCTATATGGAGGTGAAGACCTCACGAAGGAATAGTTTCTTACTCCCACTTAAGAGGGTAAAATTGACCACTTGGTGTGATGCGATATGCAAAGATACACCAAGAGATTTAAACCACAGAACATGCATATTATAAAGAAAACCATGAAAGTAAAGAATAACATGCAATGAAATAATCGTGATTTTAAACCAGATTTTCAAATTTAGACGAAAAAGACAGGAATTAATCGATTTTTGGCTTGACTCTCTTATTGACGTCCCCAATGGAGTTGCCAAGCAATCGAAACCACATTTTTTTGAAAAATGGGGATCGACTAGGGTTTTCAAAACGAAAATAAAACGGGAGTCGCCACCGATCTTTATTAGGTGTGATCGAATCACCTTTGTTTTAATAAAACGTTTTGGTTTACTAAAATGATGTTTTTGGCCTACAAAATTTGGGAAAATAGGTTCGAGAGTCAGTTACGTGCGAGGAAGGATTAGCACCCTCGTCACGCCCAAAATTGGTACCGAATTGATTAATTAGTGTCTTAATGTTGAAAGTTGAAAATCGGGAATGAATTTAAAATACGATCCTTTTTATTAGTCTTAAAAAAACAATGCTTGAATTAAATAAAAACGATTGCTAAAGATTTCCTTGTCTCGAGATATCGAAGTATCGCATCCCGTAAGTTAGGACGCGATACCTAGAACACTCGAGCGCAAGTTTGTCTTTAATTTTAATTAAAGTTTTATGTATTTTGACATTTAAAAGGATATTTGACAATTTAGGTTTAACGAGGAAATCGAAACCCCGTAAGTTAAGGCACGGTTCCTCAAATTTCCTAAAACGCGAAATATTGCCTTATTGAGGAAAATTTCCTTTTCGAAGTATAGCGAGTACAATATTTAACAACGTGCATTTATTTTGTTTAGAGTAAAATCAAGCAATTTAAGTTGGATAAATGCGTTGGGTTAGTTCACAATGCGATGATATGAAATAAATATATAATAATGAGCATGGGATGATAGTGCATGAATAAAATAGTACACAAGTGAATGACAATAATATGAAAACCCAAATAAACGAATCACAGTACATGCAATGGCAATAATCTCACAACATTCATCATTTAAATACCAATATTGACAACCAAAGAAAACGGAACAAAAACATATATGAGACAATTTAAAGTAAATAATAGTTTAAAATAAATAAGTTATATAAAAATACAATTCAAAATAAACAATAAAAATTTACAATAAACAATATATAAGAAGCTTAAAATAAATAATAATAAAATAGACTAAAATAAATAAATAATAAAAAATAACATATAAAACCGTCTTTTTTCTTTTTAAAAAGGAAATATATATATACATATAAGATTTACATGACAATATATAATAGTTTAAAATAAATAGTATAAAAAAGAAATTAAATAAATAATATGTAAAACAATTTAAAACAAATAATACATAAAAGAGGAAAACTTAAAATAAATAATAATAAAATTTTTTACTGAAATGAATAAATTAAATGGATTAAGAATGAGATTAAAATCGAACTAAAATTTGGGGTTTAAATTGTAAATAAATAGAAAGAGTTTATTAGGGACCAAAATAGAACGCGCTTTAAAGAAAGAGGGACTGATTGGGAAAATATTCCCAGCCTTTATGCGCATCCATGGGTCGAGGACCCGATTGAAAACCCAATAAAATTAAAAGGAAAAATCTGTAAAAAGGAAACTAGCAAAAAAGGGTCTGATTGAATGGTGCTGCAAAAGGGAGGGACCTATCGTGTAAATATCCCTTTTTGAAGGAAAACACGTGGATCCTGGCTTTAAGGTCGGGTCGGGTTCGGGTTCCCCCAAAACGATGCCGTTTTGGCGCTTGGGGGAACCAATGAAACGCTGCTGTTTGAAAGGGCGGATTTAAGCCCAAATTTCATTTTTTTTTATTTTCAGACCCTCATTTCCAAGAATAAAAAAAACACTTCAGCATTCTCTCCCTCTCCCTTTTTGTTCCCGACGATTGGTGTAACACCCTAAACCTGGCCTAGACATTATGACCGGATCTAACGTGTCACATCAAAGTGATGTTTAAAAACTACGCTTTCGTCGAAACCCTTCTTATAACTTAAAACTTAGTACCATTAAAAACCCCAGATTTTGGTTGCGTATTGTTTTTACAACATGATTCACTCAAGACATTTTTCTCGCAAAATATTATAATTTCTAAAGCCTTGTTTGTTTATTTGGAAGTTTAAATCAAAACAGTTGCGGATACGTGATGTTTTGAAAACGGTACTTATTGTTTTAAAAACCCATGTTTAATGGACTAGCAGGTTATAATTAAAAGCAAGAACATATAAAGTTAAAAATCCTAATGGCCTTATTACAAAATTTACTAACCTAATAATTTAAATAAAATAAATTAAACTAGAGTCTCTAAGTTTAACTTTTAAGCATATCTGACGTGTGGCCATCTTCGAGTCCTCGCAGCTCCAAATCTTCTAAGGCTGGGGATTACCTGCACAGTTAAAAGAAAGGGTGAGTTACGAGAAATCAGTGTGTAATCCCTTATACGGTCACAGTTTGGGCCTGAGCCCTTACAGTATTAATCTAGGCCTAAGCCCCGATTCGATAACGGTCTGGGCCTGAGCCCTATATCACATCAATGCAACAGACATGCAAGCCACCCCTATCTAGCCAACTCTCCACCCGTACCAACCATCTAGCCATTTGAGGACCAAGTTGACCCATCCAACCAACTATCCAATAATGCAGCCAAGCTGCTAATAACGATATACATGGCAGAGCCACTAAAATCAGAATACGTGGCGATGCCACTATAACGGTACTTCCTCCAAATCAGAAAATCCCAACCCAATGCAATATGTTATGTATGCAGTGTATCACAATCATTTACAGTTATACGAATATCACATAAACATCATTTAAACTACCACAAAGGGTATAACAATCATTTAAACGATTAGGGGTAAAACGGTCATTTCACCCTTTAAGGGCATCTCGATAATTTTACCCATCAAGGGTATTTCGGTAACTTTACCCATCGAGGTATTTCGGTAACTTTACCCATTGAGGGTATTTCAGTAATTTACCCACTAAGGGTATTCGGTAATTTACCCCTCGAACGACCTTTTCGGAGGCCCACTGTCGCCTCGAGCGACACAGGTTCCATTTCTGGTCAAAAATGGTGTAATTGGGCCTAAAGTCCAATTTCGGCCCAAACGGGCCCACACGCTCGTGTGGCCCATTCAGCCAATTTACCCACTAAGGGTATTTTGGAAATTTACCCCTCGAACAGCCTTTTCGGAGGCCACTGTCACCTCGAGCGACACAGGTTCCATTTCTGGTCAAAACGGTGCAATTGGGCCTAAAGTCCAATTTTGGCCCAAACGGGCCCACATGCTCGTGTGGCCCATTCAGCCAATTTTCGGTCTCGGTTCTGCAGATTTCGCAGCCGCGTCAATCATCAGGCACTTACCATGGATTTCGCCCATGTGGGCATGTTAACCCATTGGGCCCACTTAGCCCACTTCGGCTCAACAATGCCCATTACAGCCTCAGTCCCACGAGAGAGTTCGTGACACTCCCAATAGTCTATCGCCAACACTAGTGGCTCGATTTATCTCTATGAGCGCTTGCACGCTCGAGTGATCTTAGACGCCGATATTTCGGCTTTTCAGTATTTTGGCTTTTAGCCGATTCATAAACCATCGCACTAACAGAACAAACAGGAGTGTGAGATTACACATCTTGATTACGAGTGTGCCGCCAATCCCTTAGCACCGATCCTATGTTAGACAAGATCAACAATTAGTCAAACGATTAAGAGGGTTATCCTCTCATTACATAACAAAACCGAAACCCCAATAACACCTACCTTGTTACACCTGGTTTTGCTAAGCGCTTTCCGAATTTCAGTGAAGATTAGGAATCCCTGAAAATAGCTTGCGATACAACACCCTTATTAAAAGAGTTTGAAGAAAACATATGGTTAACAACCACCCTCGACAAATACGAAGCGGGAGTGCTTACCCGATCAATGCTAAGAGTACAAATTGCTTGCTTCCCAATGCTTGTCCCTTCTTACACTTCGAGCGAACCTATTTACCAAACAACGTTAGTTCAAGAGAGAAGAGAAGATTCGGTACAAGAGAGGGAAGAACCGTACTACCCAACCAATGACTAAAATAAAGTCCATAATACTTACCTTTTTCAATTTGGCAAAACAGTTTCCTTCTAGCAACAGGAATGGACGACCCCAGAGATGGAAGTACACTAGAAGCGAAAGAAGGGTTAGTTTCAGCTTGAACAACTTAAAGAACAAAAGATGGAGTGTTGATAACAAGGGGGAGGATAGGTTCGGCTATCCAGAAGAGAAAAGAAAGGAAGATGAGAGGAAAAAAGTGTTGAATTCGGCCAAGAAGTCTAAAGATAGAAAAGAAAATGTGAAGGCAGAAAGTGGCAGCAGTTGGAGAAATAATGCACTAGCAAACGACCCAAATGGTAACAATCGTTGCACAAAATACCTCTACTGAAAGAAAAATACTAAGATGAGCAAAAGAAAACCCGAAAGGCAAAGAAAAGGTTTTCGATTTCCACCACAACCAAAGTTGCCGAAATACTCCCAAATGCCACCCCTCTAGCCGAATTGCCTAATTGAAAACCCCTAGCCGAAATCCCCACTTAGCCACACTCCCACATTCGGCCAACTCTCCCACTTTCATCCCTTCCTTGATTTTCTCCACTATCTTCTCCTTGAATCACTCCTAGCCTCCCATTCAAACTTGTTGACCAAGTCTTCAACCTCCTCCAAAGAGTTTGATCCAAACTCTACCTCTTCCACTTTCAAGCCACAAAATAAAAGTCCCCAATTGCAATCTATGGGATTCGAACCCCTCCCTTCCTTGTTCTCCCATTGACGCCACACCACTAAGCTACATGCTTATCTTGTGACTCCTAAATGCACACAAATATACTTAAATCCTACTGCAACTAGTCCTCTCCCCTTAAGGGCCAAAAACGAAAATTTTCTAAAGCTCATACTCGAACCCAGGCCTCCTTAGGACCCCCAAACACACTCAAATAGCTAGTCGTTCAAGCACAACATGGATTTTAAGAAAAAAATACAGCCCCTAATTTTTGGGGCGTTACATCTAGTGCCCGACGATGCTCAAAGGTGGGCTTTTAGCCCCGTTTCGGAGCTCGTTCGAGGGCCGAGCCTTGGCGCTCCAAAAACCCGAGAGGAGAAAACCCTCCCCCCTCCACTTTTGGGTTGGCTTCGACGACGAAGAGGAGACTCCGATGATGCGACCCCGGGGTTCAAGTAGGTTTTCTTTTCTCCTTTTACTTATTACTAGTTCGTAAAGATTTTTTTTAAAAAAGAAAAAAATAATAAGAAAATTGCAGTATTAAATAACAGAAAATGAAAACAGAAGGACCAGAATCAACCTTCTAAAATTTCTATTTGGTTTTTGATTACTGATATTCGTAGAAAAAGTACAAAGGATTTGTTTCGGTTTTTATAACTGAGTTACAGATTCATTTTTTTCTATTTTTGCTTTGTTTTCTCTGTTGGTTCTTTGTCTTTTCTTCTTTGTCTTGTTGTTTGCAGGTGACATCAGAGGCGTACGAAGGGCGGTGGCATGTGCGGGGATCTGCTGACGTGCGGTGGCCAATGGCAGAGGCGGGTGCGCTTTAGGGTTTCAGCTTTTCTGAAACCCTAGTTTGGCTATTTCGGCCAAGTGGGTTTGGGTTTAAATTTATTTGGGCCGAAATTTGGGTTGGTTTGTTTGGGTTTTATTTAATTTGGGTTTGGGTCTTGATTTGGGCTGTGTTTTTTGTTGTAATGGACTTTAACTTGGACATTTTCAGTTTTAATTTTTGTTTTTGATCTGGGCCAAAATTGGCTATTACATAGGTATTTATTAAATGATATATTTTTTATTGAGAATAACTAATATTAACATCATTAGGGGTAAATGAATAGAACGTTCGTGAACCGTTTGTATAACATTTGTTTATGTTCTCTTATTAAGCTAAATAAACGAGTATGAAAAAAAATTTTATATTCGTTTAATAAACGAACAAACACGAACAGATGTGTGTTCGGTTTGTTTATGTTCACGAACAAGCTCATTTATAAGCTCGTTTCTGACTCGTTTATTTATTAATGATATTTTCTTATAAAAATTCCATTATTATATATTAATAAAATTATTTTGGTTTATATTTTTTTCATTTATAATATAATTATTAATATTTATATTTTGACTATTTTATATCTAAACAATATATATGTGTATGCATTTATATTTTTATTATTTATTAACATTGTTCGTGAACATGTTCAATTATATGTTCATGAACATATTCATTTAATGTTCATGAGCATTAAACAAACGAACATGAACAGACATAATTTTAAATAAACGAACATGAACAAAAATTTAAAATTCTTAACGAACACAAACTGAACATGAACAAGCTTAAAAATAAACAAACAAACATTAACAAAGGTTTTTTCGTTCAAGCTCAATTAATTTATTGCCGTAAACATCATCCTAAAAAATATAGCTTTTAGGAACTACTAAAATATTGCCACATCATCAATTTTTAAAGATAACAAAGTATTATCATGAACTCATCTATATCTATTATATTTTTCAGCTTAATTAACTTTAATTAAATTACTTAAAATAATTAGTATTTAAATAATAAACAAATATATTTTCTTCTTTAACAATTTTTTTAATCATTTTTAGTGTTTTTCCCAAAATTTAATATTTTTTATTTTTCTGGAATCATTTTAAATTGTTTCTAGGTATAGAATTTTTTTTCTTATTGTTTTCTATTTTATTTAACTTTTAATCAAATAACATATTTTGATAATAAAATTAGTGGTGGTTATAATTTTTCATTTCCTATTAATTTTTTTAGTTTCTTTTTTAAGTTTAATTGTTGGTTTCTTTTTCTTCTTCTCTTTTTTTGTTTATTTTCAATTTTTTTTATCTTTTCTTTGTAATGAATGCTATTAAGTGAATGTTCATTATAATCAACTCTTCACCTTTCATCTTCCTTAACTCTTCATATTTTATCTTCTTGTAACCATTTTTCTATTTATGTATTAGAAAATAAGGAGTCTAATCTCCCTATACATATAAGAGTATACTACTTGTAATAAGGATGAAAAAAAATAGAAAAATGCAATAGAAATCTCTTTTATTCTCATCTATAATTATTGTGTTTTTTGTATTATCATCATTATAATTATTATTTTATAACACATCATCAACATAAGCTTACTCAATAGTATTCAATATTCCATTGGAAAGCAAGCAATCTAGACATACAACATCCTTGTTGAAGTAACATTCCTAAGGTATGTGATTTCTATGTGTGCTTAAAAGATTTTGAGATTTCAATATTCTTAATAAAAAAAAGTTAAAAATGATGCTCATTTTTTTTTTCGTATTTAAGTATGAATTTATGATTTATATATTCCATGGTATGCTTGTTTATGATATAAGACTTTGAATAAGATTGAAGTATCAATAACTTGAATATTTTTACTTAAATATGTATATATTTCATAACATATGTCATTGATATGATTAAAAATAGTCATCATTTTAAAAAAATTTTGTTTTATTCAGTGACCTTTACCAAATATATTAGGTTGCCTATTAGATTATTTCTAATAGAGCCACACATTATTTGTGAGTATAAACGAATTTGACATTTTATATAGACAAAACAAAAACCATTATATTTGTCCAACATCATCTATATGAAGGATTAAAAGTAGAATATTTAATTGTGAAAGATCCTCTTGAGTCTTGAATTGCGTAATAGTTTGAAAGAATGATTTGACAATTAGAAAACGATTATACTCTCTAAAGTTTGTTATAATTGAAATATCTTTATGTACTCCTATAGTAATAATATTGTGAAAAGGGCTTTAAAAAGTATTTTGAAATGATATCATGCCTTCTAGTGAAAAAGGCTTCATACCCTAAAGTGAATGTAACGATACATAACAATTATGAAAAATCAAAATATAGAGATCGCGATTGTCGTTGTGATTGAGGAGGTGGCTGGAGACGTACTAATAATTGTTATCATGGTGGTTATAATAGTGGTTATAATAGTGGTATTTCTAACCAGTAGAAAAAAAAATAGAAAGGAAATAGAAATATTTCTTTATTCTCATATATTATTCTTGTGTTCTTTGCATTGTTATTATTTTATAATAAGGAAAAACAAGAAAATGGTGGTTAAAGTATTCGAAGGTTATTGAAAATTCATGCTACTAACGTGGTATGAAAATGTATTAGTCACGTACATGTCGTATGTTTAAGTATCTTGTAAAAATTTATCAAAGCATCCATCAAAAAAAGGGGGAAACAATATTGAGATAAATTTCGTTATCCCAAAATGATGAAATGAAGGATAGTTTTTCGATAAAAGATGAAAAATTTTACTTGTAACATCCCGAATTATTGGGCCTGTGCATTCTATGAGATGTGTACTTAAAATTTTAATTTGAGGTTTAGAGGGGCAAATTGGGCTCAGGAATCGGCCGAGGTCTTGGCTAAATATTTTGTTTAGAGACTATTGGGTTTAAATAAAGTATTGAGAGTGTAATAGGCATAATGGGCTTGTGGCCCAGGAACAAGAGGCGTAGTAGGAGGGAGCTATAAGTGGCGCCAATAGGCAAAGGAAGAGGGCCTCAGTGTGGCCGCTTGGAGCCCAAGGAATTGGGCCAATTTCGGCAGCCAAGGAGAGCTAGGGGCGGCAACAAGGCTAAATTATAGGAGTTTTATTGTTTTAAAATATGGATAATTAAAGCTGATAAAGGAGGGAAGAGTTGGAGTTAATTAAGCCTCTTTTGGATGGGTGTTTTGATAAGGATAAGGGATAGAATGATAAGAGTGATCTCTAGGTTGCAGAGTTGGCCGAAAATCAAACACAGGAGAGGGGGGAAAATCGGTTCAGTATAGGCAAGGGGGTGTGTCGAATTTTTCATTGTGTTATCTGAAAATAGCCTCAAGTTTTCTTTCTTTTTCGGCACACTAGAATCATCTTTTCTTCTTCTTTTTCTTTTTCTGTCAGAAACCGAAACCCCTGCCATTTACTTTCTCTTCTCTTTCAAACTCTTTGGCCGAATCTCTCTATCTACTTCCTTGCCCATCTTTTCAATTCTTTGTTCTTCTAAAAGCCAAAAACGTATCAGTATTTCTCTTGTTCATCTTTTCTGGGATTTTCTTAAAAGCTGAAATCCCTAGATCTCATCTCCTGTGATTGCCGAATTCCTTCTGTGGTGTCTGCTTGTGCCGAATATTGAAGAAAACTAAAGGTAAGTGTCGATTCGCGAGATTTCAATCTTTTTCCAGCTTTTAGAGATCTTAGCCGAATAGCCATATGGTTAACTAATCGGGTGTTTCCTTTCATTTGTGGCATTCCGAGATTTGAAGGGGATTCAATCGCTTAGATTTCTAAGCCAGAGTTCGGTAGCACTAGGATCGTATTACTTTCGAGATTTCAAGGTAAGGAGATCTGTTAATTTAACGTATAATTCGGGTAAAACACTAACCCTTGGTCGAATATAGGAGAGGCCTTATCTTCGCGTTCTACCGGCTTTTGAAGCAAAGTTGTAGGTAAAGGGCAGTAGATCTGATTAGCGAGGGTATCGACATAGAGAGTAGTACTACGGGTTAGCAGGTGTGTAATTCCTCACACCATTTAGATTGTCTGTTAGTATGTGTAGATAAATCTATTTATATTCTGTTAAATGCCGAAACCCCAACATAACGGTTGAAAACCCGAGGAGGGTAATAGCGAATCACCAGGTTAGTGATTTCTGTCATTCATAAGTGAATGGTTCTGTTAAGATGATATGTTTTCTTGTGTATGCCGATTTCTATGTATGCACGGGGTTGGGAGATTAATGAAAGGGGAAGTGTTCTGTTGTAGTGGCGCTGCCACGATCTGTTGTAGTGGCTCTACCACGATCTGACGATGAGCAACTAACTGCAGCATGACTGCCATCGATGGTGTGTAGTGGTGTGGGTTGATTGTAGAAATCCCCAATGGTGTGACTAGCAGGTAAGGGTGGTATGTAGCGGATGGAAACCTAGGATTGGGTTGGGCTATGCATAATTTCTGTTATATGGTATTCTGTTATTCTGATCTGTGGGGCTAAGGCCCAATCTGATGGTGCACGAGGGTTGCACACTGAGTCTTGTGACTCACCCCGTTGTTTAACATTTTTCAGGAGACACGTAGAGCATTGGACCGGGCTAGAGAGGAACGCAAGGTGGCCATGCATGCGATTATTTTGGATACTGTAAAGACATTATTTCATTTATTGATATTTAAAATTTTGGATTAGTTGGGTTTTTATTTCATTGTAATAAGGCCATGGGCGATTAGCTTTATATTTTCGGTTTTTGGGCTTTACTTTCAGACCCTTGAATTATTTGATAAAAATTTAAACTAAGGCATGTTCTAATTTCGGTTTTTAATTCATAAAGGCATCATATACAATTTATATCTTATATCCATTATCAAATTATTAAGGTTTCCGGTAAAAATGTTTAAACTCGACAAATGTTTTCCAAAGATGTGACATGTTTTACTAAATCTTCTTAGTGACATGCCAGATCCGGTCGTGGTGTTTGGGCCGGGTTTGGGGTGTTACATTACTACAATGCTAAAGCAGACCATGCATAGAAGGATGATTAATATGTTCTTAGTTTGTGTCGAAATTTTGTTGGGATCTAAGCATTAAAATTTAACTGTTTGGTTTAAGAATCATTAGAATCAATGGCTACTTGATATTTGCTTGGGGAATCTCTTTCTCTTCATTACAAAGTATGCTTATAATTACTGTTTCTCATCCATGGTAACATAAGTCAGTCTAATCAACTTCTTTTGAAATTTGATTTTATTTCTATTAAGAAATTTAATTTACATAATTCTCTATCTATAACTATATGAAATTTTAAAACTCTTCACGCATTTAGTTATTGGGATTTTTATGTGGAGATAAATGTTTTTATTTTTGTATTGGTTCATTTTTAATAGAATTGATTGATTTCATTCATTAGGATTTATGATTATTATTGAATGAGAGTAAAAGTACTTACTTGTCATGAACTTTAGGATATTCACCCTGTCTAGATAGTTTCATGATTGAGGTAGAGGTTAGAAAATATTTATGTTTAAACCTTTATAGCTGTAAAGTTACTTTAATCTAACCTTATAATATTTTGCATTTTGTTGTGTTATGGTATATATAAATATTATCTATAACCATAGTGATCTATTAGTAACATGAATTTATTACTTATTATGTTTAATATATGTTTTATTTATACCTATTCATTTTATTTTTATATGAATAAATAAAGTTCTTAAAGATAATTTTTGGAACATCAGAAATTTTTATCATTCATGTTGAAAAGAAGTGAAAAAGTATATATTATTTAAAATAAATTAAGTATTCATAAAGGTTATATAATAAAATGATTACGTGCTCCTGAAGAGCTAATATTGCATCAAACTGTAAAATTATTTTTAAGAGCTAATATTTTACCTCCGTGTGTTGCAAAATTTTGTAAAGCATAAAATTATTTTTCAGATCAAGAAGATATATGTTGAAGAAAATCTTTATGTGTTTTACATTAAAACCATGGATAGAAATTACATGAGATACTCTTGCTTTTGTATTATAAATATTCCCCGAAAGAATACATTACATGTATATGATTGACATATGGATAGTGAAAAGAAGTTCATAGTGTTGGCATGACTGGTTAGACCATCCCGAGTCAATGATGATGCAAAATAATTTAATGAAAAGTTATATGATTTTATTGAAGAATTAGAAGTTATATTTTAATGATTGTCATCTTTGGAGAAAATATTGAACTATCACCAGCTAAAGTTAAAGGTCGATTGCATTTTTAGATGATAACCAAATAATATATGAGCTCATGTTTGCAACCCGAAGTTTGCGATATTATTTCTTGAAATAATTTGATTGTGCACAATTTCCATGGTATGCAATTTGTGCTAACAATGTTGATCCCAAGCTTGATTTTCATAGTTTTAGCTGGGATGATATTAAATTGTCTATGCCTATATATGCTACACTTAATGGTTAGCAAAATTATGCCTCCATTTAATTGTTTAACCATTAATATAAGAATAGTTTTACAATAAGCATGTAACTTTTATTTGCATCAAGCTAACATATAAGAAATATTTGTCTCGTGCTAATTGAGTCTTAGCTCGATTGGCATGGACATTATTACCAATGCAGGAGGACATGTGTTTGAGTGTGCTGAAGTACATTATCCTCCTATTTATGGGTTGGGATGGGGCTATGGGTAGTTCTAGGCATTATGTCAAAAAGAACAAATATGATCAAACTTATAATGAGATTGTTCCAAAAATAAAAAGAAATATTTGTCTCATGAGAATTAACTTTCATTTATAAGCCAATAGATTTCATCTAAAAATATTTGGATGTGCAATATCTATTTTATATTCCACCATAATGGACAATATGAAACATCAGGTATTAAGTTAAGAAAAATTAGAATTTTCATTAGATGTTAAAAGTTGAAAGGAGATATATTTATAAATTTGAAAAAGTATTGTCATATTGCAAATTTTCTCAATATTAAGGGGAGACAAATTGATTAAATAATTATGTCATCATTTTTTTTGTGATCCTCACTAATATTATGTGCACAAAGTTTGAAGGATAAAATCATTTGTCAGATATGTTTAGTGATGACATTTAGAAATTGATGTACTAGTTGATACATATACCAACTAAAATGCTCCAAATAATTATGTTTTCCATGTGATAAAAATAAATCTTGGGCATGCTAGAAGCATGATAAATAAGTCGATTCTATAAAACGAAAAATTCTTGAAAGAAAGGAGAAAGAAATGATGATAGTCATATGCCAAAGGAGGCGGGTACTCATGAAGAGACCCAATGCATAACTTTTGATAAAACCTAGAAGAGGTTTAGGTACCTGAAATTATGAATATAACAAGATATCTCAATTAGTTATTTCATGACCAAAGATGATGTAGCTGACAAAAGGAAATATTATGGAAAAGTGAGGATTTTGAACGAAAATATACTTTAAAGTATTGAGATGAGAACAAATCATCAAAATAAATAAATGATTCTATTATAACTTATAAAATGTATCTTGAACATGAAGTCCGAAACTCCGGAAGGTGTAAAGCCAAGTGGAGTACATGTTAGCATAATAGCGAAAAAAATATACAAGTCTTAATATATAGAATTAACTTGTAACACAAACTTTCACAAGACATTTGGTTTTAGTTATGAAAAATGATTAATTTGTTGTGGATGCAATAGTCTGACACTAAATAAAATTATTTATTTAGGTCTAGTGAATCTGTATTTAGCTGATATAAATTATTTGATAATATTGATGCCTGAAGTATAAAACTCGAGTTTCATAAGAAAATCATTAAATGTGAATATGATTTTGTTAGAAGTTTTTATTAATTAATGTATTTATACATATATGTTATTATCATCATTGTTGATATTAATGTATCAAATTTCATTGGAGTTCCTGAAGAATTTTCAAGAGTAATAATTATTCGGTAGATAAATTTTATAATGAAAGTGTATCTAAAAACGAAATTTTGTCTCGACGTGAAGATCGAGTGTTCAATAAGGACAAATTGTTACACAATGATATTATAAAGAATTACTCCTGAGTATCCAATAGTGTTTATATAATCAAAATTAATCAGGTTAATTTTTCATGTAGATTGAAGATATTGAAAAGGAATACAAATGGTCAAACAATAATTTTATAAAACGATCGTTCTGAAATAGCATTTCTTTATGTGCCCAATGCATTCATTGTGTTGGTAATAATGTATGATACAATATGATCTACAAAAGAATGGAGATATAAATGTTCAACAGATTCGTTCAAGTGAGAATTTGACAGATCTTTTTACTAAGGCACTCCTTACTACTACATTTGAGAAGTTAATTTTCAACATCAGATTACATCGTTTCAAAGATATTAAGTTATGCTTAAATGAGGGGAGTAAATTCGTACTACATTTTTCTTTTAAGGTTATGACATACTTTAAAAGATTATATCCTTTTTTTCCTTCATTAGATTTTTGTCCCACTGGGTCTTTTCTAGTAAGATTTTTAACTAGACATATCTTTTATACAATGAACATCCAATGGAGTGTTATGAATGCTATTAAGTGGATATTTATTATAATCAACTCTTCACCTTTTATCTTCTTAACTCTTCACATTTTATCCTGTTGTAACCCATTTTCTATTTATGTATTAGAAAATAAGAAGTCTAATCTCCCTGTATATATATAGGAGTATACTACTTGTAATAAATATGAAAAAAATGGAATAGAAATCCCTCTTATTCTCATATATTATTCTTATGTTCTTTGTATTATTATTGTTTTATAACATTTTCTAAATTTTTAATTATTTATTTCAGCTTTTTCAATTTTGTTCCTTATGTTTTTCTCAGTTTCAACATATTTGTTTCTTTTAATTATTTTTATGTAATTTAATTAAAGCTAAATTAATAAAAAAATCATATAGGGTAAACTATTAAAGTAGTCACTTTTGTTTGCCTCAGGTTATATTTTAATCACTTTTGTTTGAAATATTACGTTTTAGTCACTTACGTTATATCGTGTTGTAACATTTTAGCCACTAAGCCGTTAATTTTCGTTAACAGTTTAATGGTAAGTTGATTTGTCACGTTAAATCATCATTTTAAATGAAAATTTTAGGTTAAATTATACAATTGATCCCTATATTTTTTCATTTGAGCAATTTAATTTTTTCTTTTATGTTTTTGAACTTTCTTTTTTCTTTCTTTATTTTTCATTCTCTTTCGCTTCTCCCTCAATTTTCCCCCCTTCTCCATTTTTTTAACATAGTTTTTCTATATTTTCCATTTGTTAAAACTAATCCTTATACTTTTATTTTAGTATTGGGTATTTCTTATACATTCTGTTTAATCTTCATTTTAATTAGTTTTCAATATGTTTTCAACTTAGGGTAACAAATTTATATTGACCTTCAATGAAAATCCAGAATAAAGATTTTTTAATCATTTTTGCTTATTATAGAAAGTTGTGAATTGGTGTTTCTGATATTTTATAGTTATTGCTAAAGCTATACAAAAGATCCAAAAATGGATTATTGTAGTGATTTTATAGAATTATTTGGACTTGATATTTCAATGAAGATTCTCATGAATTTGGTTAACCCTTTTTATCTCATTAAGGTTAGCTTGGTTTCTAGTTCTGGCATCAATTTGGCAAGCAAATCAATGTCTTTGGTAGAATTTAGCTTGGTGTTCTATTATATATCGAAGAAGAATCGGTATTGATTAATTCAATAGTGTCAATTTTATTCATCTTGCAGTGATCAAAAATGGTATCTGGATTTACACACAGAGTATGTAATCAAATATATTTGACTTAAAAAAAAAGAAATAAAAATAAAAATAATTAAATTATTAAAAAAATAAAAATATGAGGACTAGATTTAACAAATAAAAAATATAAAAAAATTACGTTTAAAGAAATATAGAAGAGAGAAAAATAAAGGGAGAAAGAAAGTTAAAAAATAAAGAAAAGAATTATATTATTCAAAATAAAAAAATATAAATAATAATTGTATAATTTATCTTAAAATTTTCTTTTAAAATAATGATTTAACAAGCAACCTTAGTTGTTTTCCGTTACATTATTAACCATAATTATATATATATACTATTTGTATATTTTTAATCATACGACACTATTTTATTAGTGCTTCAAATAGTTATTCTCATTTTTATTTTTAGGTTCGGTTGAGTGAAATATGGAGCAGCAAAGAATCACATCGGAGTCGTCGCAGAGCCCTAGATCTCCACATTCACAGCGATATCTATCAGTCTCCGTTTCGGATCCCGTTAAATTAGGCAATGGCGTCCAAGGTTACATCTCTTATCGCGTCATCACTAAGGTAATCCTTATTTTCTTCTTTCTTTCTTCTCCTTTTAATTTAAACACTGATGATATATTTGGGGGGGGGGGGGAATTCTATTGTTTGGATAGACCAATTTCCCGGAATACCAAGGGTCGGAAAAGATTGTTATTAGGCGTTACAGTGACTTCTTTTGGTTACGTGATCGCCTTTTCGACAAGTACAAAGGCATTTTCGTTCCTCCTCTCCCCGAGAAGAGTGCTGTAGGTAAACTAATTTAACATTTTTCCCCTAAATCTATTTGTTTTATTACAATGAGTTTATGATCGATTCTTTTGAGTGTAGTATTGCTTCTTTTTTTTTAGTAATTCTGAATGTATCTTTGTGGTTAAATGCGAATGCTTGCATATGAACTTTGAAGTAATTTTAAGTTTATTGTTATTGCTGTTGCAGAGAAGTTCCGATTTAGTGCTGAATTTATTGAGATGAGGCGTCAAGCATTGGATGTATTTGTTAATCGAATAGCTTCTCATAATGAGCTTCAGCAGAGTGAAGATCTTAGAACCTTTCTGCAGGCAGATGAAGAGGTGATGCTTTTAGGGTTGTTGTTTTTGAACAATTTGCTTGAGCTTTTATCTGTGCTTGTTTATATGATAGTAGAGATCATCTGTTAGGATTTTTCTCATGTTGGGGGGGGGGGTGTTAAGCCATTTGTCACCTTTCTCATAAGTACAATGTTAGCTTTGTGATTTCTTTAGACACTGTTGACTAAGATACCCTTTACATTTCTATGTGAGTTCTTATCCAAAAATACCACAATTGTTGCTCCATCCAGGACCATGCTGGAATTAGGGATGCTTTTTCTTCTCCTTTTCCAAATGAAAGTTTGATATTAACTTTGTAGTTTCTTTTTCAGTCAATGGAGAGACTGAGATCTCAAGAGACTGGTATTTTTAAGAAGAAGCCAGCTGATTTGATGCAGATGTTCAAGGTAAACGAGTTCATGACTTTGTGATGTCAGTGGTATGACTCTATAGGAGACTGATGCAAATAAAATTGTCTAATGACTAATGAGATTTCCTCAAACTTCAATTTGAACACTTTTTTTTTTTTTCAATTTTTTTTAGTAGAGTTGATCAGGGGAGAAGTATAAACAAAAGCTCTTGCCATAATAATAATTTGTTTCTACAAATTTAACCTAGCTAATTGAACCAGGTTTAAGGCGAGAAGACCTCATAGGCTCTAACTCAACTTATAAATCTCTCTAGATAACTTGTTGCTTCTTATCTAAAACTCAGAGGGAACTTACCACTAGCTTTTATAATAATTTGGTTTCCCTTTTTTTCTGCTTTAAGGTATAACCTTTATTGCACAATTCTTGCCTCTGCCACTATTTCTCAGGCTTGAATTTAACATGTTTATGGTGTTGAAATTCTTATGTTATTTGATCTTGCATTAACTTGTCTATAAATTAAACAGGATGTACAGTCAAAGGTGAGTGATGTTGTTCTAGGAAAGGAAAAACCTCTTGAAGAATCAAATCCTGAATATGAGAAGCTTAAACACTATGTTTTTGAGCTTGAAAATCATTTGACTGAAGCTCAGAAGCATGCATATCGTCTTTTAAAGAGACATAGAGGTGAGGATTTTGATGCTCTGAGCATTTTTTATTCTTGTGTATGTCCTTCTCATGTGTTTATTTCGTTTTGGTTTGAATACCAATTGAACAATTTTTTCATCTTTTTGTCAAAGCTCAGAGTTGGGGCAATCACTATCTGGTTTTGGTAAAGCAGCCAAGCTTCTTGGTGCTTGCGAAGGACAAGCTCTTGGCAACGCATTTGATGAACTTGGGGCTAAATCCGAGACACTATCAATTAAGCTGCAGAAGGAGGTAGGCTTCCTTTTAAGTTTGAGCCTTTTCCTTTGGTAATTTGTTTTGCAGCCTTTGAGGGCATGCATATTTGTGGTCAGATATATGATACCCAAACTTTTTCATATAAGTGGTTCACATAGGTAACATTACGTTTCCACAATCCTTGAATTGACTACAGAACAATCAACTCTTGATGAATTTTGAAGAACCCGTGAAGGATTATGTACGTGCTGTCCAGTCCATAAAGGTGCGTTAGGCTGCTGTCTTGTGTAATGTTTAATGGCTGGCATATACTAATAGCAGGCATAGCTTTCCATGGAGAAAATATTGAAGAACAATATGTTTTCTAACTACAATGATTAAATCAGTTAAGTAGGAAAGAAATAATATTGTGGAATCATTGATGGAGCATCTTCTGAACTGAGCTCTATTTTTATCTTTTTTGATAATATTGATGTGGAAGGTTTATGACAATTCCATACGCGACCCACTTGCATTCATGTTATGACAGGTCACAATAGGAGAGAGAGCTAACGCATTCAGGCACCAGTGTGAACTGGCTGAAACAATGAAGTTGAAGGAGATAAATCTGTATGCTTCTAGTCTTCCATATTTTACTCCTTTCTTCCTCCCTTTTATTTTTAGCTATCTATTGTTGGCGGACTCTTTGCATGATACTTTGATATTTGCAAACAAGCAGCTTATTTGACAATCTTTATAATTTTTATTTCGTTTGTAATTTGAGAATATTTATTGTTTGCAGTGACAAGCTCATGCTAACACGCTCTGATAGGGTGGGAGAGGCTGAGCAAGAGTACAAGGAGGCAAGTCATTTTATCTTATACGCCTATTAGGTCTAATTGCTTTAGCCTCTGCTAATACAAGTATTGTGATTGCAGTTGAAGGCAGAGAGCGACGAGGTGACAAGAAGATTTGAGACAATTGTGAGACGGATGAAAGAAGAGATAGTTCGATTTCAGGAACAGAAAACACAAGATATGCGGATTGCCTTTCATGAGTTTGCAAAGGGACAGGCTCGACTGGCAAAAAGTATTGCGGATGCCTGGCGAAGTCTCCTTCCTAAGCTGGAAGCTTGCTCTGACACTTCCTGACCTAATGAATTAGGAGTAGTAAGTAGTAATGACCTGGATGGTTTTCTTATATTTGAGGGATGGCAGATTAGCTCTTGCATTGTAATTACATGAACTATCAGGAGCTAGGTCTGCCATTATTTGCACTACCATTCATTGTTCGTTGGGACTCTTGGATTTTCTTTGTTCAAATTTTAGTGTCTAGTTTTTTTTTTTTTTTTTTTTTTTTTTTTTTTTTTTTTTCACGTGTAAATTTAGGCCCTTTTTTATTATTCAATAAAAAAAATTTTTCATTCATGCAATTAATATAAGTAATCATCACTATTGAAGATAATTAAAATAAAAATCAAATTAACGAAAAATAAAAAGGAAAAAGATTTGGTATATTGCTAGTGGTGTTTTTAGACTTTACATGTAGGATCAGGAGTTGAAAATTGTCTTATAATGATATAGTAAAATATTAAAATAGAAGATATACATGTTAAATTTTTAGAATTACTTGTGAAAAAAAAAAAGGTACACTAGTCGTGTATCAAATACTAACTCAAATAAAAAGTAATTAGAATATATAATATTTCAAAAAAAAATAATTAGAATATATAATATTTAAAAATAAATTTTAAATCATAAATTAAATAATTGTATTTATTAAAAGATTATATTTATACAATGTTTAAGATATGAATTTGGAGATGTAGATTCGGAATTTTTATTTTTCAAATTTCATTGCTATTATTTTTATTATCAAATTATTTTGGAGGTCTAAATTATTTAAACAATTAAAAGTTTTTATAAGTAAATTATCTAAATAATTATATAATATTTATTGTAAAGTGAAATTATTTATTATAATTATTAATAATTAAAAATAGCATAAAGTAATTCTAAACAAAATATAAACTAAAAGTAAAATTAAAATGAATAACAACATTCTATGATAAAAGTCAACTTTTAACGTTAAAGAATATAATAATAGGGTTTTTATTAAAATCATTTTTAAAAAATTGACTTATTTTTAGCAAAAAGATCTCTCCATAAGTTGATATCATATGCAACGTTCTAAATTTAATAGTTACAAAAAAGTTAAAATTGAATTGTATTGAGAATGGGTGATACACTTGTAACACCTAAATTTCTAATAACTTGGAAATTAGGAATAACTGAAGGACTAAATTGAAAGAAATCACAAGTTGGTGACCTCCATTGAAAGAAATGAGAAGGCTAGAAACTAAATTGGACATGGTTGAGAACCAAACCTGTTTTGGTTAGGATGGAACCCGCTGGTTCCTTAGTAGGTGACATAATAATTAACGATGGATGGTTCTCCTAAGCTTGATAATAGTGCAGGAAGGGCTATAAATAAATGGGAGACGGCTCCTAGGGATGATTTTTCTCCCCAACCTTATTTCATTTTCGCTTCACCTTCTTCAGTGGTTTTGAAGAAGAGGAGGCCATGGAAGGTTCTGCAGGAGCAGACTTCATAAGGATTAAGATGAAAAAGTATGGAAACCAACAAGCGGGTAAGGTTATTATCCCTTTTGTATACGTGAAAGTTAAGAAATGAGGTAATGGATCTTTAGAACTGTTTTAAGGGTTCTACATAATATGAAAGTTTAAGCTTTTAAGATGAAATGCAAGTTTAACCGGTAGATTTTTGGTTGTAAGTTGCTGTTAGGAGAATAGAAGCTCTGGTGTTCGAGAGAAGGAATAAGCTATGAAAACGATGAAGTTTCAGGTAAGTTCCAAACTCCAAGCATACTATTATGGTCTACGTTGTTTAAGTATGCCGTGTAACATCTTGAGATAGGGCCTGGGAGTTTGGACATCGCAAGTAGGGTGTTCGCTAGTAGTACGACGAACTAGTGTCTTCTAGAAAACTTTTAGCGAAGTTCGCCAGCAAGATCGATGAAACAATGTATGTCTAAACACATGGTAAAGAGTGTTTGCCAATTTGTTTAGCGATCTGGGGTTCGCCAGTTGGTTTGGTGAGTAGGGGTTCGCTAGTTGGTTTGGCGAACTAGGGTTCACCAGTATAAGTCGATTTATACGTGAATTAGGAAGTTGAATTGTTTTCCAATTAGGACACTATCCATCTCCTAAGTCAAGTAGGGTATACTAAGAGTACTAAAACACTTAGTGCCTATAAATTAAGTCATTTCCATAAAAACAATTCTCTCATTGACTATTCTTTTGTCAAGTCCCTGTTCTGAACTGAATCTCTTAGAAATCGAGGTAAGCCTCTATTCTACTAGGATTAATTGTCTAGGGACTAGGTTCGCTCGTATGTTCAAATTTTGTGTTTTGTTAAGTAATTTATGTTTATGTATGTTGCGAACCAGTCGGACCATCTACTACCAAAAACAAAGGAAAAGCATAACTTTTTTAAATTCTCAGTTAATTGGTGACTATTCAGGGATTGCCATTTGTGTGTGAACCATTATGTTTTTCAGGAGCTTAGGGTTTTTAAAACTAAGTTCCAAGAGCAAGGTTTTCTATAAACCCCGTTTTCAAAATATTTGATTATGTTTTATGCGTGTTTCTACGCTTATGTTTTAAATGTTTTAAGATATTATTTCAAGCATGATTTTACAAACTCTGTTTTTGTGAGCTGCTATACAAGCTCTATGTGAAAAGTATTTTATGCAAGCTCTTTATGTGAGCCTTATATTTGATATATTGGCATGCCAAAGGATTGTGAGTACTCACCTATAAACTCTGTGATTTGGGCATTGAGACCTTGAGACATGTGGAGAGATAAGGGAATGTCGAGTTATGCTCCATTCAAAGGGACATGTTGGTGTACAGGAGAGTGTTTAGCTTTATGCTACACTTATGGGGCTTGTTAAGGACTCTCTGAGTCACAAGTGAGACAATATAAGGAGATTCACTTATCCAAAAGTAAGATATGACAAGTATAAGAACATGATATATGTTCAAGAACAAGAACAAACACAAGGACATGTCAAGTACATGACTATGTTTTATGTTTTCTTACTAAAACAAGACAAGTTTTTAAGTATAATTTTCAACAAGTACATGTGAAACTGTTTTACAAATTTATATGTTTCTTTAACAAGCAGGTAACTGCGAACTGGGTCTCGCACCTTTTCTATAACACCCTAAACCCGGCCTAGACGTTATGACCGGATTTGACATGCCACATAGAAGGGTTGTTTAAAACTATACTTTCGTTAAAAAGTTCGTATTCTTTTTGAAACTCCGAGCTTTGTAGTTTGTGAAAAAACAAGGTTTTTTGCTTGCCATGATTTCCTAAAAACGTTGTTATTGTTATTAGTGTTTTTACTATTATTACTATCATTATTCCCAAAACATGTTTAAAACAAAATTCAGATTCAATGGATTTCGGAAGTGTGATATATTGAGAATAACTTTCGGCGTTTAAGAGAACCCATAGTTTTATCAAGTATAGTTTGCAAACTGCTCGTTAACATTTTGGAAAACAGTTATTAATGTTTTAGGAAAACCCCGTTTTGAACACTTAACACTAGATAATAATCGAATTAAAAATTAAAACCAAAATAAAATCCCAAAGGCCTTATTACAAAACATAAACCCAAATTAAGGTAAAATTTATGGTAAAGTAAAACGGAGTTTACTAACGTTACGATGTGTGGCCACCACTGTAACATCCGGGAATTAGGGGCTTTGCATTTATTATGTTCTGTGTGTTGGGTATGCTTTGCTTGTTGTTTGGGTGTGTTTGGGGGGGCCCGGGAGGGTTCGGGGTTAAGCTGAAGCTTGGGCAAAATTTCATTCTTGGGCATCTTTAGGGGAGAGCTAGCTGGGGCAGGCTTTAAAGATTAATGCTTGTGGTTGTTGACACAAAAAAGGAGTGCGGTGTGGTGGCAAGGAGACGCCACCTTGAGTGCTTGGAAGTGGCGTCATATGGGAGCTGCAGGGAGGAAGGAGTTCGAGTTGCACTGACAGCATTATGGAGTTTTATTTTGCGCCTGGGGAGCTTAAGTGGTGGTTTCGGCAAGGGCTCTTCATGGATGAGGGTGGAATGAGTCAAATGATTTGAAAGTGTGGCCAAGAGTGAAAGGTGGAGGTTGAATCATTCAAACTAAATTAAATGGGTGATGGAGAGGGAAAATATGAGAGAATCGTGGAGAGTGTTGGGGGTGCTAGAGTTGGCCGAATTTGGGGCTTTGTTGGAGTTGAGTTTCGGCTAGGGGGTATGGGTTAGTAGATTTCGGCATTTTAGGGATGAATAGAGCTAAAGTGAACCGTATTCCCTTGTTTGGTTAAGTGTCGAAAGTCTTAAGGAGTTTTAGTTTTATGTTGGTGCACTTTTGGTTTTAGGTGTGGGTGTGTAAGCCGATTCTTCCAAAGGTTTTGTGAGAGGAGTGTTAGCAAATCAACCTTAGAAGTATTTTACTCTCTTTTGTAATTGGTGAGCATGGGTTTTCTTCTCTCATTTACCAACTGAAATCATCTCTGGGGAATCTCACTTTCG
Source organism: Gossypium australe (assembly GCA_005393395.2). Classification (NCBI taxonomy): domain Eukaryota; kingdom Viridiplantae; phylum Streptophyta; class Magnoliopsida; order Malvales; family Malvaceae; genus Gossypium; species Gossypium australe. The sequence goes on from CM016617.1 coordinate 76,847,758, forward strand.
GCATTCTTTCTTCTTTCAATCAAAAGCCGAAACTTCAACTTCAACTCTCTCTTTTTCTGCTGTTCATACTCATTCTACATTACATATCCCCTTTAGCCAAACCCTCCTATCACTTTCTCCACTTCGTTGTTCTTCTTCTATCTCTTCTACTCAAAGCCGAAACCTATTTCCCCTTTTCTCCTCTTTAAGTTTTCTTTCACTTTTCCTCTATAGCCGAATCTCTGACTGTTCATTTCCCTTCAATCGATCTCGTTTCAGTGGATCGCCAACACTCATTCACCAAACCCTCTCAATCGATATCTTCCTGATTGGTGGTAAGCATTTTCCTTCTTTTCGATTCTTTCTTATTCTCTTGCTGGTTGGTAAACTAAAGGGGGTTAACTTAGTACTTTGGGTGCTTTGGTCGAATGTAGGAGGGGCCTTGTGGTCGAATTCTTCTCTGCATCTGGCCTGTAGTTGGAAGACTTTTGGGTAAGTAGGGTTGGCCGAATGGTGGTAAGAGTTCCTGTTTGCTTGTTGGCCGAAAGGTTACTCTTTTAATTTATGAGAGGGATCGGTTCTAACTTGATAACATTTTAGGGATTCACTCGATTCTTAAACCAAGCCTGAAGCTTTCGCTTCCTGTCGATCTAGGTAAGGAAATCTCTTCAGTTGAACGTATTATCTTACCCTTATCCCATTCAATGCTTTAACTCGGTCTTCTGACCAAGATCTTTTCATGGAATCAAATACCAGTCAAGCAAAGGAGGGGGTTGGACCCGTAATCCCAGCCCCTAAGTTCAAAATGCGTGCGGTGTCTGCCATTCGTGACTTTCCACCAGGTTGTGGGCCGGCTTCAGAAAGGGATAAGCAGATCGTTGTGATCCCTGCTAGTGAGGACGTTAGCGGGATCGATAGTTTAATTCTTCAGGTTTACAGGTGTGTAATTACCACACTATTCTTTAATTGTATAACTGTGTATGTGTTATGTTTGAAAGCTGAAAATCGCGGCAATGGTGATTGAGTTACCCATGTTGGGTAAAACCGAAACCCCAGGTCAGTATATTTTAATTAAGTCTTATAATTATTGTTGATAGCATGATTGTGTGTGTATACTGAATACTGGATGTACGACATCATATGGACTGTTTAATATGCTATGTTGCATGTGCATGAGATATGGGGATGTTAATGATATGAAGGGGAAGTGTATATCGGTGACACTATCACATTAAATGATGGCTTGGTGCCTCATTATCGTATCGATGATTTGATCACGTGTTTACCGGTGGCTAGACCACATTATATTGACTTTGAGCAGTGTGTCTGTCAGCATGACTGCCAAAGAGGTATGTAGAGGATTGTAGAAATCCCCATAGGTGTGTTGAGGATGGACATATGGAGCGGAGTGTAGAGGATGGAACATTAGGCTGGGTTGGGTTATCATGTTGATTACTTGGTTATGCTAGAATGATTGGGCTTCAGCCAATGGTGTTTTGGGCCTTAGGCCCACTAGTGGATTATGTGGACTAATTGCACACTGAGTCTTGTGACTCACTCTATTTGCTTAAACAAATTACAGGTAACTCTTAGTTCTTTGGACTGGGCTGGAACGGACTCGAGGTGGCCATGCATGGGTTATTCTATTAAACTTTATTTTATTTATCGTTTGCTACTTTGGGGAATCTTTAGTATGTAATAAGGCCACTTCAAATTTGGTACATTTTGACTTTAATTTTTTGGACGTATTAATTGCAATCTACTCGAGGAGATGTTTTTATAAAATACGAACGAATATTTTCTTTACAACCTGTCAGACAACATTTCTTATAAAAAGGGATTTTGTTAATAATCTAATAATCGAATAATCGATAAGTGTTATCAAATGTCACCTAATTGCAAGGCTTGGCTAATTGAATTTATAACTTAAATGAATAACGGGTTTTCAACTGAGCCTCAAAACTTGAGTTTTTAAAATAAAAAAAAGCTTAGAATTCTTCTGAAGCTCGTGAAACTTTCTAAACTCTTTTCTAGTAACATGCCAGATCCAGTCGTGGTGTTTGGGCCGAGTTTGGGGTGTTACAACCACAGTGTCTGCCTCGACTTCAAATCTTCAATGCTGGGGATCACCTGCAAGATTAAGCAGAGGGGTGAGTTACGAGAACTCAGTGTGTAATCCCCTGAATGGTCACGAACTGGGCCTGAGCCCACAAAAGCAAACTGGGCCTTAGCCCATACAGAAGCAAACTGGCCTGAGGCCCATACAGAAACAAACTGGGCCTTAGCCCTATTAGCATGGTAAAATAGATAATGCATGCAATGTAACCCAGCCTAGCCTAGTAATCCATCTGCTACACACCACCCGTACCAGCCCAACATACCTGTGGGGATTTCTACAATCAACCCTCCATCCGCTACACACCTCGATGGCAGTCACGCTGCTCATCACCGAAATTGTGGCAAAGCCACCAGATTAACAGAATATACGTGGCATAGCTACCAGACTAAATGTGACAGAGTCACCGAAATATGTGGCAGAGCCACCGGATTACACTTCCCCGATCATCAATATCCTAATCCCATGCATCATATTATGACATAATAATTTAGTGCATGCATGAACGTACCAATATAGCAGATAAACAGAATACACGGTCATGCCAAATCTACTCGGAAGGGTATAATCGTAAATTTACTCACCACTAGGGGTATTTCAGTAGCCTACCCATTAAGGGTATTTCGACTTTAGGCCGACACACAGTATAATACATAACAAACGAATAAAGGTGTGAGATTACACACCTGTTATGAACATAGATTGAATCCTCGAGATTACGCACCTAAGAATCCATATCCTTCACCATTAGTCTCAATCACAATATGACATAACTCTAAGATTGAAAACGGCAACACACCACACTACTTACCAAGAATAACAGCACTTCTTCACTACTCTTGAATGTTGGTTACTCCCTTTGGCTACTAGATTGAGTCCCTAAAAGAAAACACGAGTTAGTAACGCTGCCCCAAGTCTAAAAAGAATTGGCTATACGACCCCAAGACCTCAAAGAATAGCACAAGAATTGACCACTTCATATTCGGCCATCACCTAACCTACCAACCAGCTTCTGAACTCCAAAGCTAAGAGAAAGATAAATGGCAGAAGAGAATGTCTTGATTCGGCCCTTCCCAAGAGAGAACAAAAGGAGTTTTAGATTATAACAAGTGGTTAAGGTTCGGCCCAGCCAAGCCAAGAGAAGAAAGAACCAAAAAGAAACATGAACGAAAGAGGAAGAACCATTACCTTAGTATTAAGAGTGAGCCGAATGGAATAGTAGCATTTGGCACTAGTAGCAAGACCCCAGAACTCTTGATTCGGCTAATGGAAAAAGAAGAGAGGAGCCGATTTAAAAGATGAAAAGAGAGACTCAGTTGATGAAGAAAAGAATAGAAGGAACACTGAAGATGAAGAGGGAGTTTCGGCTATGGTGTTAATGGTGTAGAAGAAGATGCGAAAAAGAAGAGTGATGGGAAGTGAGTTTCGGCTAGAAGAAAGAAATGATGAAGAAGGAAAGAAGAGTAAGGTTTTCAATCAATTGGTTCGTGTGAAAGTCACCCAAAATGCACTAAGCAAACCGCACACAATTTGCACAAAATCGCAGAGAGAAAAACAAGAAGAGCCCAAGGAATTTCGGCACACAATCTCTTCACTTGACCGAATATGGTACCTAACACCCCCTAGCCGAATGTTCACTCCCCTCCCAAGTTCCCATTTTCGGCCAACTATCACCACACTCCCAAATCCCATGATTTTCTCCCTCACATGCTCCACAATACACTCTCCATCACCCATTTGAAATGTTTGACCAAGTCCAACTCCTCAATCTCTTCTCCACCTTCCATTCAAACCTGATTGACCAATTCAGACCCTCCTTGGTAGAGTCCCATGCCAACTCCACCTCTTCTCCCTTTTGGCCACAAAATAAATGCCATATTTTGCAGCATGTGTGATTCGAAACCCACTTCACCAGCTTCCACCTTGACGCCACAACCAACACACCACACATCTCACTTTTGTTATCAAAACACAACCAATTATACTTAAGTCATGCCTTCGATAGCTCTCCTTACTAAAGTACCCAAAACCAAAATTTTTCCAGAACTTGGGCTCGAACCCGAGTCTCCCCAGGACTCCCAAACACACTCAAATAACAAGCTCATCAAGCACAACACGAGCAATAACCCAAAAACGCCAGACCCCTATTTTTAGGATGTTACAGTTCTACCCCCTTAAAGAAATTTCGGCCTCGAAATTTACTTGATTAAAAGAGGTGAGGGTATTGCTGTCGAATTGCCTCCTCCAGCTCCTACACTTCTTCAGAACCATGATTCTGCCACAACACTTTGACAAACAAGACAGATTTCCTCCTTCACACTTTAATGCCCCTATCCAAAATCCGCACTGGTTCTTCTTCAAAAGACAGATCAGGTCTTACCTCAATTTCTTCCATCGACACTACATGGGATGGATCTGAACGATAGCGCCTTAGTATCGAAACATGGAATACATCATGTGTTTGATTCAACTCTGGGGGTAACTCAAGCTGATAAGCAACTGGTCCCACACGTTTCAACACTCGATAAGGCCCGATGAATCTGGGGCTCAACTTGCCTTTCCGTCCAAATCTTAAAACCTTCTTCCAAGGTGAGACCTTCAAGAAAACCCGATCCCCCATTGAAAATTCTATCTCCTTACGCTTCAGATCCGCATACGACTTCTGTCTATCAGAAGCCTCTTTTAACCGGTCCCGAATCAACTTAACCTTTTCCTTTAGTCTCTGAAATCAATTCCGGACCCAACAACTGTCGCTCACCCAATTCTGTCCAACACGTAGGGGTACGGCACCTACGACCATACAACACCTCGTAAGGTTCCATCTGAATGCTGGATTGGTAACTATTGTAACACCCCAAACCCCGCCCATGCGGTATGACTGGATCTGGCATGTCACATGAAGAAAACGTATAAAGAACTTGTGATTTTTACTAAAGTTGACGTTATTTGGTATAGTTAAGAAAACAAGTTTGGTTATAAATATTCGATAAAATACTACTAATTTTGAGTGGTTGATTGATGGAATGAAAATCGAACTAGTAAACTTTAAAACCGTGACTTTTGAAAATGACGTTGATAATTTCGAAAGAAAATCTGAGTTAAATTATTTGTACATATTTGTTATGAAATCCATTTGTTAATCAATTTTGGAAAACCATTATTTATGATTTTAGAAAATCCCCATTTAAAACAATTCAAGAAAGATATTAAGTACGTCTAAACATTGAGCAAAATAAAACATATCCCAGAGGCCTTATTACAACTTTAAAACCCAAAATAGTAAAAGTAACGAAATAAAATGGAAAAGAAGTTTACTGATGTTCGAAAACATTATTTCCAAAGTATGGCCTCCACCGAGTCATCCATGGGCCCAAGTCCTTATTACTGAGCATTACCTGCAAGGATTAAGAAAAAGGGGTGAGTTACAAGAACTCAGTGCATAATCCCCTTATTGTCATCCACTGGGCCTGAACCCGCATAGCATGATCTTGGGCCTAAGCCCGTTTTACAGAACAATATTTAAATGAAAAGTATGCAACCCAACCCATCCATCCATCACACCCCTGACCAGCCAATCACACCTGTGGGGATCAAGTCAACCCACCCCGCTGCTCACACCAATTTGCAGTCGAGCTGCTATTTGTATAACATTTTTGTGGTCAAGCCACTGAAATCATAATTAAGCACAATAGTGCACAAATTGTGGCTATGCCACCAGGCTACACCGCTCTCCATAAAATTTCTCCCATCCCATGCAATAAAATGCAACATACATAATAAAATAGAATATCCACATATATATAACAACCATTAATCTTGTAAATTATTTTGGTGAATCGGCCCATTAAAACACTTTGATAGTTTGGCCCACTAAGGCATTCTAGCAAATCGGCCCATAGAGGCATTTTGGTAAATCGACCCATAGGGGCATTTTCGTAATTTTACAAATTAATACCGATTTTGACAGATTTTTAGAAATAGAGTTGTTTAAGCAAATTACTCGATTCATGCCATATTACAGTTATTAGAATTTTAAGCAACAACGATCTATTTTCCAACATGATAGTGAATCACGAATCTATGGGATTTCGGTGTGAGATTACACACCTGATTACGGTAAGGAATAAATCTTCTTGATCGTCGGCACCTATGTCACCATAATACTCGATTAACAACAAAAAAAGGGTGTCTTAATCCAAATATCTAAATCTAACAATCTAATGAAATGCTTAACCTTAGTATCGTGAACGACCACGATTTGTCTGTTCTCACCGGATGATGATCCACAACCCGGTGGGAAATCCCGAACTGCCGATACCGCCCTACGTTTGAACTTAGGAGTAGGAATTGCAAATCCACTCCCTTTTTGTCCTCCTATCGATTTTCCTTTAAAATCGCTACCACTTGCCTCCATTGGAAAAGTCTCGGTTAGAATAATACTATGATGAGATAATGTAGTTGATTAAGGAGAGGATTTCGGCTTACCACTACTTTCGAAGGGTCAATGAGTAGAGAAGAACGAGTGATTAGTCCCTAGAATAAACGATTAAACATAACCATCGATCCTTTTTAGCGGAATAACCAAGCATTCAGAGATATCGAAATGAACCTTGAAGAAATTCCTTACCTTGACAAGGATAGGTCCAACTTCCACCGATTGGGCTTAAGACTAGAAATGAATCGGCAAGGATGTGATATTCGGCCACCCACTAGAACACTACGAAAAAGAGATGATCACGATAAGAGGGAGTAGTAGAGAGTGATGTTTTCGGTTTTGAGAACCACCCAATGATAAGGGCACATAATCGGCCATGAAGAAAAGAAAAAGAAAAGAGGAGAATGAAACCACTTGTCGATTCGGTCAAAGAAGAGAGTGTCCAACACACAAAAGAAAATGAAAAAAGAGATTAAGTGATAAAAGGTTCGGCTATTGGAGAGAAATGAACAAAGAAGATTCGGCCACAGGGTAATGTCGATTTAAAAAAAGAGAGGAAGGTTGAAGAAATAATCAAAAAGAAAAGAAAAGATGGGAAATGAGGTGTTAGAGGGTTTTGGCTAACACCAAGGGAAAAATGAACAAAATGGATTGAGTAATACGGCAAAACAAAGAGAAAATAGGTGAACAAATTACTTGAGTGTTTCGGCAAAACAAAGAGAAAGGATCAGAAAAGAGAGCACCAAAATGTTACAAAGAAAACAAACCTTTCAAGCACAAAACTTGCAAAATGACCAAAAGGATTTCAGCTCCTCTTTTCTCCCAACAAAACTGTGTACCACCTTTACCAAAAAGATGAGAGTTGACCAAAAGTTCTTTCCCAAGCACCTTCCAAAAATTCGGCCAACATATCCCCCTCCCTTTTCTCTTTCCTTTACTCCTTTCTTTATTCTCTCCTTGATCTCCTCCTTACTCTTCTCCTTGTGTTCTTTCCATCATTAAAAAGTCTTCCTTTCCTTCTTTAAAGCCTTGGCCGACACTTCCCATAAAACACTTGATTAGTACAAAAAGTTAAATGCACAAGTTGCAATAGATGGGATTCAAACTCCACCCCTTAAGCTCCTTCATGTAATGCCACACCACTCTGCTACTAGCTTCACTTGTGCTAGCAAAATACATACTTATTTCCTTAAGCCTTGACGCCACTTACCTTCTCTCCCCTTAAGTGCTTAAACACAAAAACTCTACTAAGGCCCAACTCAACCCCAAGCCTTCTTAGGATCCCTAAACATACACAATTAACATTCTTAACTAGCCTATCTCATGGTACAATGTAAAACATAAAATCCTGAATTTCAGGATGTTACAACTGATGTTGTACACAAATTCCGATAACGGTAGATAATCTTCCCAACTACCTCTGAAGTCAATCATACAACCCCTTAACATGTCTTCCAGAATCTGGATTAAGCTCTCCGATTGACCATCAGTCTGTGGGTGGAACGATGTGCTGAAGTCTAGTCTTGTTCCCAAAGCTTCATGCAATGCCTTCCAGAACTGAGATGTAAATCTAGGGTCCCTGTCCAATATGATAGACACTGGTACTCCATGTAGCCTCATAATTTCTGCCACATACAACTTAGCCAACTTCTGGAGTGAGTAGACCGTGAGTACCGGTATGAAGTGAGCGGACTTAGTCAACCGGTCCACAATTACCCACACTGAATCCTTCTTAGTAGGCATCAAAGGTAGCCCACTAACAAAATCCATCGTTATCCTTTCCCACTTCCAAAGTGGAATTTTCACCGATTGCAGTAACCCTGAAGGCAACTGATGTTCTGCCTTCACTTATTGACATGTCAAACATTTGCTCACGAAGTCGGTAACCTCACGTTTCAACCCTGGCCACCAGTACATCTCTCGTATATCTCAATACATCTTGTTTCCCCAAGGATGCATAGCGTATGGGCTACTATGCGCCTCCCGCAGAAGCATCTGTCTTAAATTAGAGTCCTTCGGCATACAAACTCTCCCTCGAAAACATAATACCCCTTCACTGCTCAGACTAAAATCCACTGTCTTCCCACTTTTCACTTGCTGAAGCCGAAAACCCAACGATTCGTCCAACGATTGCTTCTCCTTAATTTGACTTACCCATGCCGGTTTCACCTGAAGTTCCGCTAACAAGCTACCATCTTCATAAAGACTGAGATGAGCAAACATTGCTCTCAACTCCGATACCACCTTACGACTTAATGCATCTACTACCATATTGGCTTTACCCGGGTGATATTCGATCGAGCAATCATAGTCTTTCAGCAACTCTATCCATCTCTGTTGCCTCAAGTTCAACTCCTTTTAGGTAAGGAGATATTTCAGACTCTTGTGGTCAGTAAAGATAATCGACTTTTCCCCATACAGGTATTGTCTCCATATTTTCAGTGCGAACACCACAGCAGCTAGTTCTAAGTCATGAGTGGTATAGTTCATCTCATGCGGCCTTAGCTGACGAGATGCATACGCTACCACCTTCCCTTCTTGCATTAGCACACAACCCAAACCTGTGTGCGATGCATCACAATAAACGACAAATTCCCTTCCAGCCTCAGGCTGAATCAACACTGGTGCCTCAGTTAGAATCTTCTTTAACTTTTCAAAACTTTCCTGTTGTTTATCGGTCCAAACGAACGGTACTCCCTTACGCAGTAGCTTAGTTAGGGGTGCAGCAATCAACAAAAACCCCTCCACAAACCTTCTGTAGTACCCAGCCAAACCCAGAAAACTTTGTATTTCTGATGTCGACTTTGGTGACTTCCAATCCAATACTGCTTCAACTTTTGAAGATCAACTCTAATCCCCTCGGCAGATACAACATGCCCCAAAAAGGTTACTTCCTTCAGCCAAAACTCACACTTACTGAATTTGACGTAAAGTTGCTTCTCTCTCAATATCTGCAGAACTATCCGAAGATGTGAATCATGTTCCTCCTCCATTCTCGAATACACCAAAATATCGTCTATGAATACCACCATGAACCGATCTAGATAGGGTTGGAAGACCCGGTTGATCATATCCATAAAAGCGGCTGGTGCATTTGTTAACTCGAATGGCATCACTAGAAACTCGTAATGCCCATATCGAGTTCGAAAAGCAGTTTTGTGAATATCCGCTTCCTTGACCCTGAGCTGATGATACCCCGATCTCAAATCTATCTTCGAGAAAACTGAAGCTCCTCACAACTGATCGAACAAATCGTCAATCCTTGGTAGCGGGTATTTGTTCTTAATAGTTAACTTGTTCAACTGGCGGTAGTCAATGCACATACGCATCGACCAATCCTTTTTCTTCACGAACAATACCGGCGCTCCCCACGGAGATACACTTGGTCGGATAAATCCACGGTCCAACAATTCTTGGATCTGAGCTTTTAGTTCTACTAGCTCCTATGGTGCCATCCTATAAGGAGCGATGGACACTGGAGCCATTCCTGAAAGTAGCTCAATGCCAAATTCCACCTCGCGATCCGAAGGGTAACCCTAGAAGCTCTTTAGGAAAGACGTTTGAGAACTCCTTCACAGTTCTGACATCCCCTACAGACAATTCCTTGGCATCAGATGCGCTGACGAAAGCTAAATACGCCTTACACCCTTTTCACACCATCTTCTCGGCCTTAAGTGCCGAAATCACATGAGATAGATAATCCCTTCTTTCTCCTATCACCATCACCTCCCTATCCTCTGAAGTCTTCAATATCATGTGCTTAGCAGCACAATCCAAGTTTGTACGGTGCTTAACCAGCCAGTCCATACCTAAAATTAGATCAAACTCGCCGAACGGCAATTCCATCAAGTCTGCCGGGAAAACAATCCCTTGTACTTCTAAAGGCACATTCCTAAACAACTTGTTCACTACCACAGATTGTCCTAGAGGGCTAATCACAGACATGTCTCTAGCAGCAATCTCAGATTTTATACTCAAAGTCCCAGATACCGTACATGCAACATATGAATGGGTTGATCCAATATCTATCAAAGCAGTAAATGGCACATCAAATATAAGAAACATACCGGTTATGACGTTCGGTGCGTCGCCATCCTCTCGGTGTCTAGTCGCATAAACCAGTCCAGGCTGTCTTACATCTGCGTTACCCGCACCTCTAACCCGTGGTCCACGATCTCGTCCAAACCCATTTCCCCCTCTGGCCGAACCACACCTCTCAGTGGCTGCTGACCACCTCTCTCAGGCTGTGCAATTCCCTGAGCTACTGCCTGCACCCTAGCAAGCTCCCTTGGACAGTCCTTAATCAAATGATCCCTAGACCCACACTTGAAACATCCACCAGTTCTTCTCCAGCACTCCCCCGGATGTGTTCTCCCACACTGTGCATAAGGTCGCAACTGACCTACAGTAACTGGCATCCCAACTCAAGCTGGCCCATCCAACCTAGGCCTCTTTTGGAAACCCCCAGAAGAACATGACGTCCCAAAACCTCTCTTATTCCTGCCCCTATCCTTATCTCGATTTTGCCTCTCAGAATGTTTCACCTGTTCCGCAATCTTGGCTTTTTCTACCAATACAGCAAAATCTCTTTTCTGCTGCGGGGCTATCAGCACCCTCAACTCACCCCTCAGACCATCCTCGAACCGCACACAACGCTCATAATTGGTTGCGACTATACCCCGAGCATAACGACTTAAGCGCAGAAACTTTGCCTCATATTCTGCCATGGATTTATTTCCTTGAACTAAGTTAAGAAATGCCTTCCTCTGGGCGTCCACATAACTCGCCCCGAAGTATTTCCCTTGGAACGCTGTTTTAAATAAACTCTAGTCGATACGAGCTGCTTGAGTGCCTTCTCTTACAGTGAGCCACCACTGATATGCCTCATCCCGCAGAAGAGACACTGCTCCTTTCAATTTCTCCTCTTCTGTGCAGTCCAGGTCATCCATAATCCGTTCCACAGCCTCCAACCAGTACTCAGCTACATTTGAGGCTACCCCAGAAATGCCCCTAAAAACCTCAACCCCGTTTTCCTAGAGTCGCTCAGGAATAGATTTTCGGACTACCGACCCCGTGCTTACTCCAGCAACCCATTCCAAGACCCGCAGCATAGCTTGGGACAAAGCATCGTCCCCTCCAGCTCGGTCCTGAGTCCCTGCTTCCGCCACTGGCGATGCTGGCGCTTCGCCTTCCGGCACATCCCTGGTTCTGAGGATCCAGCCTCAGCGCCCCGGCCTCTACCACGACCGCGTGTACCACGTCCACGTCTTCTGGTACTCATATTACTTAGTCGAGTTAATCTGATTAAAAATGTTTTATGATTCAGTATATGGTTCCAATATTGATTAACAAATATTTTATGGAAAAACAAATATAAGAGTTGTTTTCGCAATTCGAACTTCCTAACGTCTCAGTCACTACAGTCTTAACTCCTATAGCTAGGAGTTTCTAACAGTTTTCTTACTACAGTCATATCATCATCATATCAACAATCATACAATAAGAAAACTTACGGATTTGGTGCCGGAGACCCGTGGTGCCATATTTCCCAGAAAGACATGTATTTTTGAATCATGTTTCAAACCGATTCTTGGAAAACATTTTTGAACCCATTACACAGCCAAGTTTTGCAATCGGGCTCTGATACCACAAAATGTAATACCTCAAACCTGGCCTAGACGTTATGATCGGATCTAGCATGCCATATAGAAGGGTTGTTTAAAACTATACTTTCGTTAAAAAGTTCGTATTCTTTTTGAAACTCCGAGGTTTGTAGTTTGTGAAAAAACAAGTTTTTTGCTTGCCATGATTTCCTAAAAACGTTGTTATTGTTATTAATGTTTTTACTATTATTACTATCATTATTCCCAAAACATGTTTAAAACATAATTCAGATTTAATGGATTTCGGAAGTGTGATATTTTGAGAATAACTTTCGGCGTTTAAGAGAACCCATAGTTTTATCAAGTATAGTTTGCAAACTGCTCGTTAACATTTTGGAAAACAATTATTAATGTTTTAGGAAATCCCCGTTTTAAACACTTAACACTAGATAATAACCGAATGAAAAATTAAAACCAAAATAAAATCCCAAAGGCCTTATTACAAAACAGAAACCCAAATTAAGGTAAAATTTATGGTAAAGTAAAACGGAGTTTACTAACGTTACGTTGTATGGCCACCACAGTGTTCGCCACGGCTCCAAATCCTCAATGCTGGGGATCACCTGCAAGATTAAGCAGAGGGGTGAGTTACGAGAACTCAGTGTGTAATCCCCTAAACGGTCACGAACTGGGCCTGAGCCCACAGAAGCAGACTGGGCCTTAGCCCATACAGAAGCAAACTGGCCCGAGGCCCATACAGAAACAAACTGGGCCTTAGCCCTATTATCATGGTAAAATAGATAATGCATGGAATGTAACCCAGCCCAGCCTAGTAATCCATCCGCTACACACCACCCGTACCAGCCCAACACACCTGTGGGGATTTCTACAATCAACCCTCCATTCGCTACACACCTCGATGGCAGTTACGCTGCTCATCACCGAAATTGTTGCAAAGCCACCAGATTAACAGAATATACGTGGCATAGCCACCAGACTAAATATGACAGAGTCATCGAAATATGTGGCAGAGCCACCGGATTACACTTCTCCAATCATCAATATCCCAATCCCATGCATCATATCATGACATAATAATTTGGTGCATGCATGAACGTACCAATATAGCAGATAAACAGAATAAACGGTCATGCCAAATCTACCCGAAAGGGTATAATCGTAAATTTACTCACCTGGGCTATTTCCAAACTCATCCACTAGGGGTATTTCAGTAGCTTACCCATTAATGGTATTTCGGCTTTAGGCCGACACACAGTATAATACATAACAAACGAATAAAGGTGTGAGATTACACACCTGTTATGAATGTAGATTGAATCCTCGAGATTACGCACCGAAGAATCCATATCCTTCACCATTAGTCTCAATCACAATATGACATAACTCTAAGATTGAAATCGACAACACACCACAGTTCTTACTAAGAGTAACGGCACTTCTTCGCTACCCTTGAATATTGGTTACTCCCTTCGGCTACTGGATTGAGTCCCTAAAAGAAAACACGAGTTAGCAACGCTGCCCTAAGTCTAAAAAGAATTAGCTATACGACCCCAAGACCTCAAAGAATAGCACAAGAATTGACCACTCCATATTCGACCATCACTTTACCTACCAACCAGCTTTCAAACTCCAAAGCTAAGAGAAAGATAAATGGTAGAAGAGAATGTCTTGATTCGACCCTTTCCAAAAGAGAACAAAAGGAGTTTTAGATTACAAAAAGTGGTTAAGGTTCGGCCCAGCCAAGCCAAGAGAAGAAAGAACCAAAAAGAAACATGAACGAAAGAGGAAGAACCATTACCTTAGTATTAAGAGTGAGCCGAATGGAATAGTAGCATTCGACACTAGCAGCAAGACCCCAGAACTCTTGATTCGGCTATTGGAAAAAGAAGAGAGGAGCCGATTTAAAGATGAAAAGAGAGACTCAGTTGATGAAGAAAAGAATAGAAGGAACACTGAAGATGAAGAGGGAGTTTCGACTATGGTGTTAATGGTGTAGAAGAAGATGCGAAAAAGGAGAATGATGGGAAGTGAGTTTCGGCTAGAAGAAAGAAATGATGAAGAAGGAAAGAAGAGTAAGGTTTTCAATCAATTGGTTCGTGTGAAAGTAACCCAAAATGCACTAAGCAAACCGCACACAATTTGCAAAAAATCGCAGAGAGAAAAACAAGAAGAGCCCAAGGAATTTCGGCACACAATCTCTTCACTTGACCGGATATGCTACCTAACACCCCCTAGTCGAATGTTCACTCCCCTCCCAAGTTCCCATTTTTGGCCAACTATCACCACACTCCCAAATCCCATGATTTTCCCCCTCACATGCTCCACAATACACTCTCCATCACCCATTTGAAATGTTTGACCAAGTCCAACTCCTCAATCTCCTCGCCACCTTCCAGTCAAACCTGATTGACCAATTCAAACCCTCCTTGGTATAGTCCCACGCCAACTCCACCTCTTCTTCCTCTTGGCCTTAAAATAAAAGCCATATTTTGTAGCATGTGGGATTCAAACCCCACTTCACCAGCTTCCACCTTGACGCCACAACCAACACACCACACACCTCACTTGTGTTATCAAAACACAACCAATTATACTTAAGTCCTGCCTTCGATAGCTCTCCTCACTAAAGTACCCAAAACCAAAATTTTGCCAGAACTTGGGCTAGAACCCGAGCCTCCCCAGGACCCCCAAACACACCCAAATAACAAGCTCATCAAGCACAACACAAGCAATAACCCAAAAATGCCAGACCCCTATTTTTAGAGATGTTACATTTTCTGTGAGCTAGCTTGGGATGTGGTTTTCAAACTAAGCTTTGTTTTAACTCTATATTTTAAGCATACTATGATGTTTTCTTCATAGTCACTAGGTTCTCAATGAACTCACCCACTCCTCTCTTACTTCACAGATAAGTAGATCACTGAAGGTAGTGGCGAGGTGATTGATCCAAGTAAGGCTAGTAAAGATGGGTATCATTGAACGCTGGGAAAAGGAAATGTGGTTAAATTCTTGGGATTAAAATCATTATATTAGATGACTTCGCTGTTATATCACACAAATTTTCCTTAAGTTTATTTTATTTTCAATTCTACGAACCATGAAGTTAATTATTTATTTGTTTAATTATTATTGACTTCCTTTCAGTATGAATAAAGTTCTAAGCTTCATTAACCTTCCTTTTGTGTGTGACTTGTTATGTTCTTTTAATTTTGACTAAGCATGACTTAACTCTTGATGTGAACCAGTTTTGATGAGAGGTGTCCATGCATGCAACCCCTATGTGTTTACGACCCCAAAATTACTTGTGTATTTTATTCAGATATGCGAACCCTGAAAATCTCGGGTTTTTACCTCATCTTCCTCTTTATGTACATTTTATGTGCTCACATGTTTTATATTTTGTACATGTTATTATAACATTTCACTGCATTATTATAACTTAACACATTTTTATGCTATATCTATGGTGTGTTGGAGGTTAGGTTGGGATTTAATGGTGAGTCACTCTGGTGGCCAATGTGGCACGCTGAATTCGGGTTGAACTAACTCGGCCAAGTGTAGGGTGTTACATGCCATGTTTGTGTAAACATGAGATATGATGAGATATGCATACATTTCTTGTATGTGGGAAAACCCTGCATGGGATAGACAAAGTTAGAAAAGGAAATGAGGAGTGACCTTATTAGATACTGCCTCGAGCAAAGCTCCGGGCCTTGCGGAGGGAACACTACGGTGTTCAAACATTAAGGTTAGGTGGTGTAAAGGAGGTAACGGGAGGAGGATTCGAGAAATAAAATCATGGAAAAGAATTTACCACGATGACAATATCTACTAGTCCTTCAAGGTGACACCGTGACAACAATATATGGCGTAAGACCATCATAAATGAAAGATGCTATGGCAATCTGGCATAAGGTATACGGTGTAAGACCATAAATGAAAGAATCTATGGCATCATGAGTGTAACAACCCAATTTCAGTGAAATTAGAATAGTGGTTTCGGGACCACAAATCCGAACTGAAAAGAAAAATTATTTTTATATTTTTGCATGATTTGTTTTTGGATAGGAATATCATGTGAAAATTCTGATAAGAAAATTTTATCGATTAAGTGCTTAATTATGGGAAGGACCAAATTGCATAAAATGCAAAAGTTGGATTCTAGTAGCTAGAAGGATCAAATAGCTATGGAATTCAAAACTTGAGGTCCTTATATGGTAATTAGATCATTAAAGAAAAGTTAGTAGATATTTTTGATGATTCATCCATGGAAAAATTAGAAAAGGATAAGGACTAAATTGGAAAGTAATAAAATTTAAAGATGATAAATAATTAAAATAGAATTAAAAACATTTTATATCATCTTCTTCCCCAAATATTCGATGGAAACCCTAGGAAAGAGAAAACAAGCTTTCTTGACCTAATTGGGTAAGTATTCAAGCCCCATTTTTAGTAATTTTTATATTTATGAAACCGGGATAGTTTAATCCATCTATTTATGGGGTCAATTTGTAAAGTTATCAAAGTATAGAAATTTTTCCAAGGATGAATATGCTGAAGATTTGAAATTTATGGTAGAAAATGAAAGGTTGTTGATAGATAAACAACTTTTACAAAGTGAATTTTGATGAAAACATGATTTAGGGACTAAATTGTAAAGTTGTGAAAATTAAAGAAAAATTTTGAATTTTATAGACTACATGTTCTGTAAATTTTATATAGAAATTTCGATTAGGCTTGGAATAAGGAGTAAATTGCATGAATTTCATTTTCTGAGCCTAGGGACGAAATTGGAATTTATGGAAAGTTTAGGGGCAAAATGGTAATTTTGCCTAGGATGTAAATTGAGTTCAAATAAATATGAAATGTGAGAAATTGATGATTAAATTCATTTATATAGATTCAGATAAGTCAAATTCGAAGCTAGATCGAGGAAAAGAGAAAGTTTTGGATTAGTACATTTTCTTGTACGAACTATTATCGAGGTAAGTTCGTGTAACTTAATTGAGCATGTAAATATGTTGAATTGAATGTTGTATTTGTATAGATTGTGATTTGTATTTATGTGAATTATTTGGATTTTACAATATAAGAAATGAATACTGTAATATCCGGAATTAGGGGTTATTTGTGATTGAACTGTTTTGCATGTGTTTGGACTGTGGTGTTATTATTTGAGATGTTTTAAGACTTAGTTATAAGTTTAGAGCAGGCCTGAGTGGTAGGGAATTTTTGTTTTTAAACTTTAAGTAAAGGGAGCTAAAGGAGCTAGGGGTTATAGGTATTTCAAGGGGGTTTTTAGCACAAAAAGTGCCTTGGTTAGGTGGCATGGAGGCGCCACTTAGGGCCTTGTGATTGACGCCATCAGCAGGGGAAGGAGATCACTGGTTCGAGCTGCAGGAACCCCACTATTTGCTTATTATTTTGACACCAAGGAGGGGAAGGAGTTGTGCTTAGCTCAAATTCTGCCAGATAAAGATGGGCTAAGTCAAACCTATTTGAAATTGCGGCAAAGTGAAAATTTAGGAGTTTGATGAGTTCAAACTCATTTGAATTGTTGGTCAGGAGAGAATTTAGGTGGTTGCCGAATTTTGAACTCCTGCTTAGAGAGGAGTGTTCGGTTTGGAAGCTAAGGGGAGGGAAGGGCTGAATTTCTTAGGTGCTCAGATGACATTTTCGGCTAGCTAAGGTTTGATGCAATCGGTTGGGAGCAAAGCCGAAACTTCATCTTGTTGTGTTTTGTTTCTTCTTGTACCATTTGAAGCACCTAGCCGAACCTTTAAGTGAGCTCTCTTTTTCTTCTTCTTTGAAACCGAAAGCCACAAGCACCATAGACTTTTGCCTATTTCTCCCTTGGGCACTTAGCCGAATTTTGCACTTGCTTTTCTCTTTATTTCATTAGTAGCCGAAACCTTACTCTCCTAAACACCTCCTCTCCTTTACTCTCCATTCTTGTTGGTGGCCGAATCTTCTACTCTTCCATCTCTCTCTTTTCTTTTCTTATTCTTGTTCAAAACTGAAAGCACCCTCTTCCCTCAAATTCTTTTGCTGAAACCCTCTCCACCTTTCTTTACCAAATTCCCACTCTTCCCTTTTTACTTTCTTTTTCCTTCTCTTCTCCTATTCTAGCCGAATCTCCCTACCTTCTTCTTGTGGTGTTTTGACCGAATAGCAAACAAGGGTGGATCTCTTCTTCGGGATTTCTTCAATCGGTTTTAGAAAGGTAAGTGTTCAAGGCCGAATGTCTTTTGTTAGTTCTCTTTTCTCTGTTGTCTCTCATTAGGGCAGGAACCGATCTTGGCAGTGGTTAGCAAGGGTTCTAATCACCTTTGAAACCGACCTCTCCTAGGTACTCCGGGACTTTGAAGCAGTCGATCTAGGCTCTCTACTCTCTGGCAATCGGTTTGGTAAGTCAAGTGGTAAGGATCTATGCGGTTCGATTATTCTTTAAGTTGTGAAAAGCCGAAGACTATTGAGGCTAATTTTGGTGTGGCCGAATGGCCTTGTTAATGATCTTATGGATTGGCCGAATGTAGGATCAAGGGAACTGGTACTGTAGATCGGGCCTTCGAGATTCAGTGGTAGCGTCAGTAGCAGGTGTGTAAACGCTTACACACTTTATTAGTTTAATAATGCTTATTATGTTACGATATAACCTTTGATGGTAGCGACTGTGCCTTGTGGGCATAAGCTTGGATTCCGGGTAAGTCCCCTACTATGTGATTTACGATGTATATTTGTATATGTTATCATGTTCTGTTATATGCTATGCTATACATAAATGCATGATGTATGAGATCACGACACGTATGATATGAGCATGATGATGATGGGATTGATGAGAGGAGGGGGATGATATATTTGGACTGTCACCAGTGGTTTTGACCACAAGATGGGTTGGCCCCATCAGTTGATTTGTGACTACTGTCACCAGTGGTTTTAACCACACTATTGATATGATTTGTGACTAGTCCCAGTGGTTTTGACCACCAGTGGTTTTGACCACACTTGTGATAATTGTGACCTCGGTCACCAGTGGTTTTGACCACATATTGATATTGTGACTCGTCCCAGTGGTTTGGTACCACAGTGGGTTGGCCCCACATGATTATTACGGGATTGTCATCAGTGGTTTTGACCACAAGATGGGTTGGCCCCATCATTTGATTTGTGACTACGGTCACCAGTGGTTTTGACCACAACGATATATATATTCGTGACTTCGGTCACCAGTGGTTTTGACCACACGGGGTAGTTAAAGGAGATTGGATGGCTAGGTTTGGGTTGCATAATCTGCATGTTTTACTGATGATCTGTGTAAGTGCTTGAATTACCGGGTTGGGGATTTATACACTGAGTCTTGGTGACTCACCCCTTCCCTTCCATTTTGCAGATGAGACATAGAATGCGGATATGGAGCCGAGGAGGACTCGAGGTGGCCATGCATCCCAGTTTTGGTTTTGGACTTCAAACTTCTATTCCGTCTTTATTAGCTTTCTTTTAATTTGGTTTTTGGTTTGTAATAAGGCCGCTAGTATTATTTTGGGTTTTAATTACTTACTTTTACTTTGATTAAATTACTCATAAATTGGATTATAGACTTGTTAAATTAACCGGTAAAAAGCATGTTTTCAAAACTATAACTCTTTCGGGTTTTAAAAACGTTACCATCGGGTAACAGAGTTCACAAAATAATGAGGTAACTTGAATGCTTTTATAACTTAAATTTTCAAACAACTTCAAAAGCAAATGGTTTTAACTTGATTATACTCGACACACTCAGTTTTTAATAAAAACTAAACATTTTTCTAAAATTTGTAGAATCAAGTGAATTTTTCTAGCATAGGTTTAAAACAACCTTTACAACACTTAAAAAACTTTTAAAACGATTAAAGAGTCTCTTGAGAAACTTTCCGACACATTTGTGTTTTCAAGCGGTATTCACTCCGTAACATGCCAGATTCGGTCGTGGTGTGTTGACCGGGTTTGGGGTGTTACAAATACATGCTTGAAACTGTTTGAAAAGGGTTAAGTTCCTTTTAAATATTGGATTTCGATGGATAAATGTGATTTCCCTTATTGAATGAGGTCCTGCATTTGTTGTTGACAGGATTTAGCTCGAACAAGTAATCCTATTAACCTCATCACAGAAAGGATTGAGCCTGGACTGGTAATCCTAATATAAGCCCTCTTGAGCATATGTTACAGATAGGATTTAGCCCGGACGAGTAATCCTGATTAAGCTTTTGTGAGCATATGTTGGAAACGGGATTTAGCTTGGACAAGTAGTCATGTTATATGATATGTGGCTCAAAAGTGTGCTTTCTGATTAAGTGCCCTAATCGGTACTCCTGAATATGAATTGACAGTTTATTGAATTGTACACCTTGAGTGTACTATCTGAATATCCATCAGAACTTCAATGATTCAAGGGATAAAATACTTGACATGATATGAGAATTATGATATGAAATGAACAATGTTTTGAAGAATATAGCAAGATGAGCTCATTAATGCTTATGGATGTATATGTGAAATTTATGTAATTAACTTGCTTGATTGAGTGTATGTTTGTTTAGGTAAATTTTCCAAATTGATGAAAAGCATGTTATTGAATGCTTAATGTTATTAAATGTGATTGGTAAGTTTTAGTTCCTGTTATACGAACTTACTAAGCATATAATGCTTACTAGGTTTTATTTTCTCTGTTTATATTGCTTGGAAGCTCAAGAAGGTTGGTAATCTGTTGGAGCATCATCACACTATCCACTAGTTTGTTTTGGTATAATTAGTAAACTTATTTTGGTATAATGGCATGTATAGGTTAACTTGACCATCGTTGGCTAGAAAATGATGTTTGTAATGTAGCCATTGGAATGACTAGTAATGGTTTATTTTGATATACTTATAAGGTCATACTATGGTAGCTACATATATTAAGTATGGTTGATTAAATTATAATTAACATATAGACTAAACCAAGGTAAGATTATAAATATGTGTGCATATAATGATTGTAACAGCCCGATTTTGGGTCTAGTCAGAACAGTGGTTTCGGGACCACAAATCCGATGCAGTAAAATTTGTTTTTATTATATTTTTATGGTCTATAGTTTTACGGAATGATTTTGTGAAAATTTGGTTTGAAAATTTTGACGTTTGAGCACTCAATTTAGCAAAAAGGACTAAATTGTAAAAAGTGCAAAAGTTGAGTTCTACATGCTAGAGGTGTCTAATTGCTATGAAATTTTAAATTGAAGGTCCTTAGATGGTAATTAGACCATTTGTTAAGTTAGTGGACAAAAATGGACATGAAAAGGTGAAATTTCAAAGTTATGCATTAAGGGCATTTTGGTTATTTGGTAAATAAATGAATAAAAAGGGAAAATAAAGCCAAAATTTTTGTCCATCTTCTTCTCCATGTGTCGAAAATTAGAAGGTCACCATAGCTAGGGTTTGTTCAACTTCCAAGCTTGATTGTAAGTACATCCTAGCCTCGTTTTTAATGCTCTTTACATTTTTGAAGTCGTTATCACTCGATCTATCTATTTTTACCATTAATTTGAGAGATGATTGAGGTCTAGATTTTGACCCATGTTATACATGTGTGTATTTTGATGTTTAATGGTAGATTATGCAAGTTTAATGTTAGATAAACAACTTTTGCTAGGTGATTTTTGATGAAAATGTTAAAAGGACCTATTTGTAAAAAGGTTTCAAAATGTGTGTAAGAGTGTGATTAAATGAAAAATGTGGGTTTTTATAAGCACGAAAGAGGTTCGGCTAGGCTTGGGTCTTAAAGAAATCGAATAGATTTCATTCTACGAGCCTAGGGGCCAAAATGTAAAAATGTCAAAGTTTAGGGGCAAAAATATAAATTTTCTATAATGTGATTTTTAGACTGAAGTGACAAATGTGGATAATAAATGAGTTAAATTTGCTATTATAGATCAAGAGAAATGAGGTTCAGACCTAGATCGGGGAAAAACAAGGTGTTTGACGATTAGGTCCATTTCTACTATTTTTGTACCGAGGTAAGTTCGTATGTAAATAATGCATTATTTTATTTATGTTTTAAATGCTTTAATATTGTATGAATTATGATTGACTCCTTGGATGTAATCGATAAAGTTTGACAAGTGAGAAATCCCGATTGAACATTAAGAATAGGTAGGATATGAATGTCATGACATTAGGGTTATTTGAGATTAAGTGTAAGACCACATTTGGGATATGGCATCGATATGAGATTTCGTGTAAGACCATAACTGGGCTATTGTCATTGATAAGAGATCCCATGTAAGACCATCTCTAGGATATGGCATTGGTATAGTATTGTGTGTGCGAAATTCACGAGTATCCTTTAGTATTCCAAGTGGTTCAACGAGAAATTCAACGAGTATGTCAAAGTTGTGAAAGATTATGATTATATTGCAAGTTGGTACAGGTACGACGTAAAAGTCATTTACTAATGAGCTCGATAAGTGATGAATCCCTCGATAAGTTTATGGAGGAGTAAGTTATGATTAGAAGATCTTGATACTATTTATGCCAAGTTTATCATGTTTATTTGTATGATACATGTGTGATTATAATGCTTATTATTTGCACACGAACTTACTAAGCTATATAGCTTACTCCCCTTTTCTTTTCCCTTGTCTTATAGTGTCACCAAGCCAGCTCAGGGATCGAAAACTGTCGGAGATCCATTCACACTATCAACTTAATATTTTGGGTACCATTGTTTTTAATATTTTGAGTTATGGCATGTATAGGGACTTGGTTATTTTGTTATGTGTTATAATTGATTTAGCCAAATGTGTTGGCTTATGTCAGCTGATAATTCATTTTGTAAATGGCCATTGAAATTGGCTAATATCGATTTAAGTATATATATGCATATGATGATGCTTTTCATGGATGTGGGAAATTGCATGACTTGAGTTGAGATATATGTGACGTTTGTGTATGATAAATGATAGCATGTAAATGGGGTGTTGATGCCTTAGTTATGGCTGATTTGGTTGATGGTATATGCTTGGAATGGTTTTATGTTGTTGTGTAGGTTTGTGCATGGAAGGGTGACAAAATGGCTTGGTAAACAGCCCTATTTTTGTTCACACGGGTAGACACACGGGCGTGTGTCTAGGCCATGTGTGACACACGGCTTGCCCCATGGGCATGTGTTCCAGCCGTGTGTCCCTTACACCTTAATTGTTGCAAAACAGAATGCTCAATATCGAGCACACGGGCAGAGACACTGGCATGTGTCTCGGCCGTGTGGACAGCACGGCATCGAACACGGGCGTGTGCCCTAGTCGTGTGATGTCTGCACCTATTTTATGAAAAATTATGGAAATTAAATCGACCACACGGCCCAGCACATGGACGTGTGGCACGGGCGTGTGGCACAAGTCAAAGAACTCCCTATTTTGAACACGGCCTGTAGCACGGGCGTGTCTAAGGGTCACACGGGTGTGTCCCTTAGACCACACGGGTGTATGAGCCTTATAACATGAACATTTTTCTAAGTTTTGCAAAACTTTCTAAAGTTCTCGGTTTAGTCCCGAACCACTTCCAAAGCATGTATTGAGCCTCGTAGGCTCGTTTTAGGGATGATATGAATGTATGTGAAAAGTTTTAAATTTGGATGGAAATTACGTCTCGGTTTTGTATGTTTGTTTGTGTTTAAGTCCGATAATGCCTCGTACCCTGTTCTAGCGTCGAACACCGGTAAGGGGTGTAACACCCCCGACCCGTATCCGTCACCGGATTAAGGTTACGGAGCATTACTTATCAAATCGTAACCCAAAATAAGCATTCATAACTAAATAAAAGATATACTTCAAAATGTTTTATATAAACGTATCATATTTCTTTAATACCAAATTGAATCAAACGAACTTCCATCGCATAATTATCAAATGCCTAATTCATATTCAAACATATGCCTATCATTTCATTGATCAATGTTAACATAGAAATCTATCATATAAATGGTCGTATTCGAAGGTACCACGAATAAATTTATACTTTCATAGTAAGCATAAACCTTAAAGAACATTTCACAAATCTATATTACCAATTTCACATAAGAGTAATGTTGATCATATAGCAAAAGTACTATTCATTTGGTCATTTAGTTATAATAGCTAAACATGCACATGCTTATAATCTCTTTACCGAAACAAGTATCAAATACCAAAACCACATATACCTGTATGGCAAAAACGTTGCTTAACCGAACCTAAGGTACACCAAATTCAATACCAATTTCCGAAAGCATTTATCTACTACATTAACTACCTCTCTTTAATTAACATAGTCAAATATATTTTTCAATGACCTAAAACATATAAGTACCCGACCAAAACATTTACCAAGTCACTTTAATACCTCTCATATCCGAGTACACAAACACGTTTTAATCAAATTACCAAAGAAACTACAAGGCCGAATATGCACAAGAGATTACATTTCCAATAATCTAATTTAATGAACACCTACATTAATACCCTACTTAACTTCTCACCACATTCATAATATACCATATGACATATTTCTAAGATGAACCAAATACTTGACCGATTATGCATCATATATACATATAACATCAATATCACGCCATAACACCAACCACAAGCATTTATATATATATACACATCATGTACTATACTTCCATAATAACTAATACCATAACCGACCTCACAAATATCTATAATATCAAGATAGTTAACCTTAAGATCATTCTAGCCACCTTTTCATATATCAAACACAAATACATAAAAATGCACTTTCATATTAAACAAACATCAAGGCCGAATTCAAACAAGACCAAGTTACCATAATTTAGCCATTTTCGCATGGCATAAATACACATATACATCATTTGAAAACAATCCAAAAGTACCTTAGCCTATACATGCCATAATAGTCATAGTTTACTACTTCAAAAAAAAAGAGTACCAAAAGAGATGATAGTATGGTGAGCTTCCGAGGTGATTCCCGAGCGTAAGTCGAGCTTCCAAAAGTAACCTACGCACACAAGAATTAACCAAAATAAAGTAAGCTTTCATAGCTTAGTAAGACTTAAGCAATTTGCATACATTCACACAAGCATATACGAATTCCTAAAGAAATACTCTTACTCATTTACGACCATCGTACATTATATCCGAACCCTCATTAATTAAATTCATAACCACCCTATAAATGAATCACATACATAACATATGCATAGCAAGTAATCAACCACAATTCGGACCATTTCTCAACCTTAATCTTAATGGAAATGATACTTACCTCAAGTATAATCACCTTTCCGAGCTATTCGTTACTGCGTAACATATAATGATACCCATCACCTTTTCCGTACATGTATTACGTTAATAAAAATAATAGTCTTCTTATGAGCCTTGATTTGTATATTCGTATATTTTGATTTGGTAACGTATTGCACACTTAGTGCCGTTACCTATCAATTCTGCACACTTAGTGCCAATTTTCTCGTAACGTACCGTACACTTAGTGCCGTTACTTGTCAATTCCGCACACTTAGTGCCATCCGACCGATTTCGCACACACAGTGCTCGGTATAAAGCTTGCACACATAGTGCCATTAAATTTAATTCCTTTTCAATACAAAATACATACATATTCTAATACTCATTTACAAATATGTCCATATAATGAAAAGTTTACAAGCAACCATGCATTTTAACACTCACTAGTGCATTCGGCACCTTAATATATATATATATATATATATATATATAAACATAATTCCAACATTTTTTTTAACATTCATTTCTCATATCGTTCGTACACCTAACCATCTCGTATCTCATTCAAACATATTCATTTTTGCTCCACTAGTCAAAGCATACTTAAGCAAATACCAAATCTTATATTCGGCTATTCAAGCTAAATTCCTCAATTCCCATTCGACATTATAAAGATTTACATACCTAAAATTATTTAAAATAGGTACATAACATAGAATAAAATTCAATTAAGTCCAATTTCTTAAAATCTTACCTCGAATATCAACGAGTTCAACTTCCCGGTTAGTCGTTCAATTTAGTTTTTCCCCGATCCAATCCTACCTCCTTTTGTTCTTGATCTAGATACGTTCAATTTAAGATCAATCAAACACATTTATCTTCAATTTAGTCCTAAAACACCTAAATAGGCAAATTACCATTTTGCCCCCATTATTTCACACTTTTACAATTTAGTCCTATTTGCGCAAAACACAAATTACACAAAATTTGGCCACACACCTCAAGGGCCGAATATTCATAGCATTCATACAAGTCCATGCATTTCATTTATTTCACAATCTAGTCCCCCCTAAAATTTATTTTTACAATTTAATCCAAAATACCAAAATTTATCACAAATCTAAAGACAAAACATATTAATTTAACACATATAATTCATAATTCATCCTCAAATAACTTAAACAACCAACCATCATCAATGGCTCGACTTAAAATATTCATCAAACTCAAAAATTAAAGCATGGGTCTTGAAGATTTCTAAGCAACGATCTCAAAAACGTAAAAATTATCAAAAACCGAGCTAGGATCATACCTTGATTAAGCTCAACTATGGCCGAAAGTTTCTTTAGTTTTGGCTTTTAATGATGGAATAAAGATGATAAACACATGGTTTCTTTATTATATTATTATCATTTTATATATAACCTTTTTAACATATAATATATATAATTAAAACATATCATAATAATTTTAAAGCCAAATGCCATCCACTATAAGGAAGTTGGTTAATTTACCACTTAAGTCCCCACATATAAGAGGTCAAATCAATTTAACCATTGAAATTTAATACAAGCTACTTTTACCAGTTATG
The DNA here is from genome assembly GCA_005393395.2 of Gossypium australe. Lineage (NCBI taxonomy): Eukaryota > Viridiplantae > Streptophyta > Magnoliopsida > Malvales > Malvaceae > Gossypium > Gossypium australe. Next base: position 76,874,786 of record CM016617.1, read on the forward strand.
CAATTCAGTCCTTTTTCTTTAATTAAACACACAAACGGGTAAATTAACTCACGAAATTTTAACCCATGCTCAATCATAGATTATAGACTCAATATAAAATATTAAAATATTCTACTGACTCGGATTCATGGTCCCAAAACCACCGTTCCAATTAGGGTCGAATTCGGACTGTTACAAGGGGTGTTACAATGATATATCATGTTAAATGATAGAATTAGCTTGATTATAATGCTTAGATTAGTTGGTTTATGAATGTAAGTTTTGGTGTAGGTTATTGGCAAAGTTTTGGGTGAGAAATGAAGCTAGAAATGACTTTATTTCGTCCACACGGGTAGACACGCGGGCGTATGTCTTGACTGCTGTGATATACGGCCTGGTACATGGGTGTGTGGTTAGGCCGTGTGTCCTCTGCACTTTAAATTTGAGAAGCAGAATGCTCAGAATTGAGCACACGAGCAGAAACACAAGCGTGTGTCTTAGTCGTGTGTGCTACAAGACCCAAAACATGGGTGTGTGTCTTGGCCGTGTGAAACATGCACCTAATTTTGAAAAATTTAATTAACCACACGGCCTAGCATACGGGCGTGTGGCTGGCCGTGTGGCACAAGTCAGAGAGCTACATAGTTTCCAACACGACCTGCAGCACAGGTGTGTCCTAGGGTCACATGGGTGTCTCCCTTAGACCACACGGGCGTGTGTGCCCTACATCAAGGAAAATTTTTGAAATTTTGTGAAAAATTCTCTGAGTTCTTTATTTAGTCTTGACTCGATCTTAATACTCATATTGGGCCTCGAGGGTCCATTTAAAGGACGTTATGAATAATTTCGGTAAATGAATAGTAGTTGTTGTGAAATTATTTGTAAATGTTCTAAAAGCTTCGGTAATGCTTTGTAACCCTGTTCCGGTGACGGATACGGGTTAGAGGTGTTACATTTATTGGTATCAAAGTTATAGTTTAGTCGATTCTCGGACTAACGCAGCAAATACGAGTTTAGCTATACATGGCATTATATAATTTGTGATAGTGTGATATCTCCTAACCATTTTAAATGTATTTTTCATATAGTAATGTCAACCAACCAAGCTAGAGTTGAATCCGAGAAAGCTGAGAGCAACACTTCAGCTTCAGTTTAAAGAGCTGCATCTAGTAGTGGAAGGCCCGTATCTTAGGGCTGAAGTGAAGAGGCAAAACAAGCCTTCTTTCAAATGATGAATTAATGGTTTACTGAATATTTGAGAACTCATCCATATCCTGTTGTATAGCAACCTCCCCGCACCTGCTCCTCAACCGATTCTTGAAATACCACAAGGTGTCAAACCCGCTAGAACTGGTAAGCCTCCGGTAGATAAAATCCATAAATATGGGGTAGAGGAATTTAGAGCTACGGCAGATGATGATCCAAAAAGGGCTGAGTTTTGGTTGGAAAATACCATTCGGGTTTTAGATGAATTATCTTGCACAACAGCTGAATGTTTGAAATGTGCAGTATCTTTACTGAAAGATACAACTTATCATTGGTGGAATACCATAACTTCAGTGGTACCTAGAGAGAACATTACATGGGAATTTTTCCAAACTGAATTCAGAAAGAAATATGTTAGTCAAAGATTTCTAGATCAGAAAAAGAAAGAATTTTTAGAGCTCAAACAGGGAAATATGTCTGTATCTGAATACGAGCAAGAATTTGTTCAATTAAGCAAGTATGCCAGAGAATGGGTTCCAACCGAGGCTGATATGTGAAAACAATTTGAAGAAGGTTTAAATGAAGACATCAAGTTGTTGATCAAAATCCTTGAATTATGAGAATTTGTGGTGTTAGTCGGTCGGGCACATAAAGCTGAAGAATTGAGTAAAGAAAAGAAACAAGTTGACATAAGCTCAGGTTTTTAGTAAAAGAATTATGAGTAAGTCACAATCATCTGCTTTTAAGAAATTAAATAAGTATTATTATAGTTTTGCAACATTAACGGATATTCTAGAAAAGAGCGAGGTTTTCAACGCTCTAACCTGAGGTCATCTCCATTTATAACCAGTGTTGGAAGTGTCAGTAATCCCAAACCAAAGTGTAAACATTGTAACAAATTTCATCATGGGGAATGTCGGTTTAGAATTGGAGCTTGTTATCGATGTGGATCTCTTGATCATTTTCTTAAAGATTGTCCAGAAAGGGTTGAAAAAGAAATTGAGCAGACTCCAAAGCCAAGTAATCTTGTTTCGAGAGGTAGACCACCCTGTCACCCCGGTAATGTCAATGGTAGTTGTACTACAAGGGATACAATAGTTAAATCTGAGGCACGAGCACCGGTAAGGACATATGCTATTCGTGCTAGAGAAGATGCCTCTACTGTAACAGACCGATTTTGACCCTAATCAAAACGGTGGTTTCGGGACCACGAATCCGAGTTTGAGAAATATTTTAATATTAGATTTTGTGTTTATTATAAGTGAATTAATGTGTGTGAAAATTTCGTAGAAAATTTTAATCGTTTATGTGTTCAATGTAACAAAAAGGACTAAATCGCGTAAAGCGTAAAAGTTGCATGCTATAGTGTAAAGTGCTAGAATGATGATGGCTTCTTAATATGGAGTATTAAAAGGGCAAATATCCCATTTTACAAGTTAGTGGATGGCTTATGACTAATGTGCCCTTATTATATATGATAGTTTTATTTTTATTTAAATGTTATAATAGTAATCTAACTAATAACATAATATATGATTTAATAAAACAAAAAGAAATGCCATTATCATCTTTATTTCTTATGGTCGAATGTTGGTGAAGAAAGAAAGGGTTTATTTCTTTGAAATTTCGGCATTTAGAAGCTCAAATTGAAGGTTAGTTTGACTTTGGTTTTTGTTAATTTTTACATTTTTGAGATCGTTGCTTAGTATATTATCCGACCCATGCTAAAATTTTTGAGATTAGTGTACATGTGATATTCGACCATTGATGTGTTCATGTAAGTTGTGATGTTTGATGATTTTGAATTAAGGATATGTTAAAGATTAATATGTTTTGTCTTTGGATTTTTGGTAAATTTGAGTATTTGGGCTAAATTGCAAAAATAAAATTTTAGAGGGGCTTATTTGCAAAATAAATGAAATAAATGGACTTGTAAGGTCCCTAGGAAGATTCGGCTCTCGAGTAACATGGGGAAATTTTGTGTATTTTGTGTTTTATGCAAATAGGATTAAATTGTAAAGATGTGAAACATTAGGGGTAAAATGGTAATTTGCCCATTTATGTGTTTTGGGACTAAATTGAAATGAAATGTACTTGAATGAGCTAAATTTCATTGTGTTTAGATCAAGAACAAAGAAAAACGGATTTGGATCGGGGGAAGTCGAAGATTACCGAATAGTCGGTATACGTGGTCCGTCGACTGTCGAGGTAAGCCCTTAAGCTAAAATATGTTAAAGAATTATTTATGAATAGGTTTAATGAAATTATTTGATAAATTTGAGTATGAATATATGTGTTAGCCAAATGTAAAGGCTTTAAAATGGATTAGAGGTGTTTTTGTATATGTGATAAGAATTTGTACATTCGTTGTGATATGTGAATGTGAATTGTGTATATGTTTAGTTAGTGATGATAGTGTTAAGAAATGTAATTTGATGGACTGGTTTTATGAATAATTTTGGGCATTAAAGCCTAGCAGGCCTTGTGCCGGTGATTTGATTCGGGCTTATTGCCTAGCAGGCCTTGTGCCGGTGATTTGATCCGGCTAGCAGGCATTGTGCCGGTGATCTATTTCGGGCTTTGAGCCTAGCAGGCTTCGTGCCGGTGAATTATTTCCGACTTCTGGTCTAGCAGGCTTAATGCCGGTGATAAGCTATAAACTGAGAGCTCATATAATAAACGAGGTGCGACATATTATTTAATGCTATGTACCATTAGCCCAGGTAAGTGTTATCCTACTAGCTTATTATGGATTGAAGTGTATTATCTATTGAGTTTATAAAGGATGAACATGAACCATTTATATATATAGTTATGTATGAATTGAGCCTAATGTCTACATGTTGTTTTGATGATTCGGCTATAAGTAAATTCGTTATTGAGAAATGAATTTGGATGTGATTTTATGTGCGTATAAAAAGAAGATTATGCGATTAATATGTATGAGATGTTTATTCGATTTGGAGTATAGGAATACTTGTGATAACTATAAAATGAATGATGTATATGTTCACGGAAGATAAGTGAAATCCTTAAGTTAAGGTTATGGATAGTATTCGGCCATGTCATTCTGTAATTATAATGTTTATATTCATTTTCTATGAATTGTTTAATTAAAGGTTAAATGTTTGAATATCAATTTGTATTTGCTTGAGACTTACTAAGCTAGTGAGCTTACTTTGTGTGTTCATTTTTCGTTTTATAGATTTTTGGTCAAGCTACGGGCTCGAAGGATCGTTGGAGAAGTCAACCACACTATCATCCCTTTTTGGTACTTTTGAGCTTGTTATTTTGGAATCAAAGGCATGTATAGGCTAGCTAAATGTTGGAATGATGTTATGTTTATATGTGTTTATAAAATAGCCATGCGAAAATGGCTTAAACTTATTTTATAAGTTCAGTTTTATTTGTTCTTGACCATGTGGTTTAAGTGTTTGGTTTCAACGGTTTGGTCATGGTTGTTTCTTTACTTAAATCTTATGCATTCTATATAATGGCCTGTTTGTAAAACCAACGTTTGTATTAAATTAGTTAGATGGTTTGGCAATCAAGTTAATCTTTATATGTATAAGTCTAGGTAGATATATGTTAGTTGAGCTTTATTCGGGAATTATATAAGTGTGACAATTTCAATCGTTTTGCTAGATAGAAATTATGGGAGTAATGCATGTATGTGTATTCGGCCAAACCTAGGTGAAAGTTACACATGTTATTATCATGTTTAATGGATTATTTGTTTAGGGCCATAGTCGAATGTAGAAGATGTGTATAACTATGTTTTTTAAATATTTTGCTTGTGAGGTCACTTATTTTATTTGAGTACATGATTACCAAACTTGGTTTGTGCTAGGCAATCAACATGAAATGTTGTAAATGAGGTCTTGTATATTCGGCCAAAATTTATAAGTATGTATGAGTTGTGTAATTAGTTGCATATTTCGGTTATGTGGAAATTTTTATGCCTTATGAAATCTGTATTGTTAAGTGATAATGTTGTAGTATACATTGTATAGTCATTTTAAATACATCAATGGTTATATTGTATATGACTTGGATTAATGTATCGAGTATGTATTAGACATGTGAAATTTGTTGTTTGTTATTATTAAATCATTTGAAAAAAAAGTGAGTGATTAAGTTTCAATCGAGCGAACTGAAGTTTTTTTTTTTACTTACATGGTAATACCCGTAACCTAATTCGACGACGAACATGGGTTAAGGGTGTTACATCTGCACTAGACGTCATTACTGGTACATTTTCTCTACTTGATATTGATATTACTGCTTTGATTGATCTTGGTTTCACACATTGCACAAATTTAGTGTCTGTTAAAAATTTACCTGTTGAATTCACTGAATTTGTGGTTAAAGTTTCAAATACCTTGGGCCAGTATGTTATGGTGGGTAAGGTCTGTAAAAATTGTCCGCTAATGGTAAAAGGATATTGCTTTTCAGCCGATTTGATACTATTTCCTTTTGATGTATTTGATGTGATTTTGGGAATGGACTGGTTAACCCAACATGATGCAGTGGTGAATTGTAAACAGAAATATATTGCGTTGAAATGTCAGAATAGTGAGTTACTCCATGTTGACTCTGATAAATTAGATGGGTTATCTAATGTGATTTTAGAAATATCAGCACGGAAATATGTCAGAAAGGGTTATGGTGTTTATCTTGCATATGTTTGGACACTAAAGCATCTGAGTCGAAGATTCAGTCAGTGCCAATTGTATGTGAATTTCCTGATGTATTTCCGGAAGAATTACCTAGTTTATTTCCGGTTAGAAAAGTGGAATTTTCCATAGATCTTATCCCGGGGACAACACCCATATCCATAGCACCTTACAGAATGGCTCCTAATGAATTAAAAGAGTTGAAAGCACAGTTTCAAGAGTTGATTGATAGAGGCTTTGCTAGACCCAGTTTCTCACCTTGGGGTGCATCAGTTTTGTTTGTAAAGAAGACAGATGGATCGTTAAGGTTGTGCATTGATTACAGACACTTAATAAGGTTACAATAAAAAATAAGTATCCATTTCCTCGAATCGATGATTTATTTGACCAGTTGAAAGGTATCACTATATTTTTAATGATTGATCTCTGTTCTGGCTACTATCAGTTATGGGTAAAAGATTCAAATGTGCCAAAGACAACTTTTAGAACCAGGTATGGACACTATGAGTTTCTTGTGATGCCATTTGGTTTGACAAATGCACCTACAATGTTTATAGATCTGATGAATAGAATTTTTAGACCTTATTTAGATAGGTTTGTGGTGATATTTATATGATATTTTGTTTATTCTCGAGATGAAAATGAACATACTGATCATTTGAGAATAATGTTACAAACATTGCGTGAAAAGCAATTGTATGCCAAATTCAGTAAGTGTGAATTTTGGCTACGGGAAGTTGGTTTTCTTGGACATATTGTATCTGTAGAGGGTATTTGAGTAGATCCGAGTAAAATTTCAACTATTGTCAATTGGAAACCATCGAAGAATGTGTCTGAAATATGAAGTTTTCTGGGACTTCTTGGATATTATCGGAGGTTTGTAAAAGGATTTTCAATGATAGCTTCTCTGATGACTCGTTTGTTGCAAAAAGATGAGAAATTCGAGTGATATGATAAATGACAGTAGAGTTTTGATTGGTTGAAAGCCTTATTGACAGAAGCACCTATGTTAGTTTAGCCTGAATCGGGTAAGGAATTTATAATTTATAGTGATGCATTATTAAATGGTTTAGGCTATGTTTTGATGCAAGAAGGTAAAGTAATAGCCTATGCTTCAAGACAACTAAAACCACATGAAAAGAATTACCCGATACATGATCTTGAGTTGGCAGCAATTGTGTTTGCATTGAAAATATGGCGACATTATCTGTTTGGTGAAAAATGTCACATATTCACTGATCATAAAAGTTTGAAGTATTTGATGTCACAGAAAGATTTGACTTTGAGACAGCGCAGGTGGCTTGAGTTATTGAAAGATTATGATCTGGTTATTGACTTCCATCTGGGAAAAGCCAATGTGGTTGCAGATGCTCTAAGCAGAAAATCCCTGTTTGCTTTGCGAACAATGAATACTCGATTGATGTTATCTTATGATGGTTTAATTATAGCTGAATTAAAAGCTAGACTGGTGTTCTTGCAGCAAATTTCTGAAGCTCAGAAAGATGATAGTAAATTACATGCAAAACAGGTACAGTGTGAATCAATTTCTGATTCAGAATTTCAGGTCGGGACTGATGATTTTCTATTATTCAGAGGTAGAATATGTGTACCAAAGAATTCAGAATTGATACAGAAGATTTTGAATGAAGCTCATAATGGTAACATGTCTATTCATCCTGGTAGTAATAAAATGTATAATGATCTAAAGAAGATGTACTGGTGGCCGGGAATGAAACGGGATATTTCTGAATTTGTATCTAAATGTTTGATATGTCAACAAGTAAAAGCTGAACATTAGTTGCCTTCGGGATTATTACAACCAGTTACGATACCGAAATGGAAATGGGAAAGAATTACCATGGATTTTGTATCGAGGCTACCCCTGTCTCCAAAGAAGAAAGATGCCATTTGGGTAATTGTTGATCGATTGACAAAGTCTGCATACATATGGATTTTTTCTTGAATAGATTAGTCGAATTATATGTCTCTGAGGTTGTTAGATTGCATGGAGTACCTATCTCTATTATTTCAGATAGAGATCTAGATTTACATCCTGATTCTGGAGCAAATTGCAAGAAGCTCTAGGTACACAGTTACATTTCAGCACTGTATTCCATCCCTAGGTAGATGGTCAATCTGAACGTGTAATTTGAAGGTAATTGGGAAAAGTATCTACCTTTGGTTGAATTTGCTTATAATAACTGTTATTAGTCTAGTATCAAAATGTCATCATATGAAGCTCTGTATGGTTGCAAATGTAGAACTCTATTATATTAGACAGAACTCGGTGAGAAAAAGTTATACGGAGTTGACTTAGTCCGTGAAACCGAGGAAAAGGTGAAAGTAATTCGGGACAGTTTAAAAGTAGCCTCTGATTGTCAAAAGTCCTATGCTGATCTTAGACGAAAAGAAATAGAATTTTAGATCGGTGACAAGGTATTCTTGAAAGTATCACCTTGGAAGAAAGTTCTTCTGTTTGGTCGTAAGGGAAAATTGAGTCCACGGTTCATTGGGCCATATGAAATTATAGAAACAATTGGACCTATTGCATATCGGTTAGCCTTACCACCAGAACTTGATCGGATTCATAATGTTTTTCATGTGTCTATGTTACGAAGATATCGATCGGATCCTTCACATGTTATTTCTCCGTCAGAGTTAGAGATTCAACCTAATATGACTTACAGTGAAGAACCAATCAAAATTCTGGCACGTGAAACAAAAGAGTTAAGAAATAAAAAGGTGGCATTAGTAAAAGTTCTATGGAAACGACATGGTATCGAAGAAGCTACTTTGGAATCGGAGGATACCATGAGAAAACAATACTTGAACCTCTTTAATGGTAAGATTTTTGAGGACGAAAATTCTTAAGGGGGAGAGTTGTAACAGCCCAATTTTAGTGAAACCGGAGCAATGGTTTTGGGACCACAAATCCGAACCGGAAAGAAAAATTATTTTTATATTTTTGCATGATTTTTATTTGGATAGGAATATTATGTGAAAATTCTGATAAGAAAATTTTATCGATTAAGTGCTTAATTATGGAAAGGACCAAATTGCAAAAAATGCAAAAGTTGGATTCTAGTAGCTAGAAGGATCAAATAGCTATGAAATTCAAAACTTGAGGTCCTTATATGGTAATTAGACCATTAAAGAAAGTTAGTAGATATTTTTGATGATTCATGCATGGAAAAATTAGAAAAGGCTAAGGAATAAATTGGAAAGTAATAAAATTAAAAGATGATAAATAATTAAAATAGAATTAAAAACATTTTATATCATCTTCTTCCCCAAATATCCCATGGAAATCCTAGGAAAGAGAAAACAAGCTTTCTTGGCCTAATTGGGTAAGTATTAAAGCCCCCTTTTTAGTAATTTTTATATTTTTAAAACCGGGATAGTTTAATCTATCTATTTATGGGGTCAATTTGTAAAGTTATCAAAGTATAGAAATTTTTCCATGGATGAATATGCTGAAAAATTGAAATTTATGGTAGAAAATAAAAGGTTGTTCATAGATAAATAACTTTTACAAAGTGAATTTTGATGAAAACATGATTTAGGGACTAAATTGTAAAGTTGTGAAATTTGAAGAAAAATTCTGAATTTTATAGAATACATGTGTTGTAAATTTTATATTGAAATTTTGGTTAGGCTTGGAATAAGGAGTAATTTGCATGAATTTCATTTTCCGAGCCTAGGGACGAAATTGGAATTTATGGAAAGTTTAGGGGCAAAATGGTAATTTTACCTAGGATGTAAATGGAGTTCAAATGAATATAAAATGTGAGAAATTGATGATTAAATTCATTTATATAGATCCAGATAACTCAAATTCGAAGCTAGATCGAGGAAAAGAGAGTTTCGGATTAGTACATTTTCTTGTATGAACTATTATCGAAGGTAAGTTCGTGTAACTTAATTGAGCATGTAAATAGGTTGAACTGAATGTTGTATTTGTATAGATTGTGAGTTGTATTTATGTGAATTATTTGGATGTTACAACATAAGAAATGAATATATGCTTGAAACTATTTGAAAAGGGTTAAGTTCCTTTTGAATATTGGATTTCGATGGATAAATGTGATTTCCCTTATTGAATTAGGTCCTGCATTTGTTGCTGACGGGATTTAGCTTGGATAAGTAATCATTGACCTCATCACAGAAAGGATTTAGCATGGACTGATAATCCTGATATAAGCCCTCTTGAGCATATGTTACAGATAGGATTTATCCCGGACGGGTAATCTTGATTAAGCTCTTGTGAGCATATTTTGGAAACATGATTTAGCTTGGACAAGTACTCCTGTTATATGATATGTGGCTCAAGAGTGTGCTTTCTGATTAAGTGCCCTAATGGGTACTCCTGAATATGAATTGACGGGTTATTGAATTTACACCTTGAGTGTACTATCTGAATATCCATCGGGATTTCAATATTCAAAAGGAACTTAACCCTTTTCAAACAGTTTCAAGCATGTATTCATTTCTTATATTATAACATCCAAGTAATTCACATAAATACAAATCACAATCTATACAAATACAAAATTCAATTCAACATATTTACATGCTCAATTAAGTTACACGAACTTACCTCGATAATAGTCCGTACAAGAAAATGTACTAATCCAAAACTCTCTTTTCCTCGATCTAGCTTCGAGTTTGAGTTATCCGGATCTATATAAATGAATTTAATCATCAATTTCTCACATTTCATATTCATTTGAACTCAATTTACATCCTAGGTAAAATTACCATTTTTACCCCTAAACTTTCCATAAATTCCAATTTTGTCCCTAGGCTCGGAAAATGAAATTCGTGCAATTTACTCCTTATTCCAAGCCTGAACAAAATTTCAATATAAAATTTATAGCAAATTTATTCTATAAAATTCAGAATTTTTCTTCAATTTTCACAACTTTACAATTTAGTCCCTAAATCATATTTTCATCAAAATTCACTTTGTAAAAGTTGTTTATCTATCAACAACCTTTTATTTTCTACCACAAATTTCAATTTTTCAGCATATTCATTCATGGAAAAATTTCTATACTTTGATAACTTTACAAATTGACCCCATACATAGACAGATTAAACTATTACGGTTTCAAAAATATAAAGATTACTAAAAACGGGGCTTGAATACTTACCCAATTAGGCCAAGAAAGTTTGTTTTCTCTTTCCTAGGGTTTCCATGGAATATTTGGGGAAGAAGATGATATAAAATGTTTTTAATTCTATTTTAATTATTTATCATCTTTTAATTTTATTACTTTTCAATTTTGTCCTTAGCCTTTTCTAATTTTTCCATGCATGAATTATCAAAAATATCTACTAACTTTTCTTTAATAGTCTAATTACCATATAAGGACCTCAAGTTTTGAATTCCATAGCTATTTGATCTTTCTAGCTACTAAAATCCAACTTTTGCATTTTATGCAATTTGGTCCTTTCCATAATTAAGCACTTAATCGATAAAATTTTCTTATCAGAATTTTCACATGATATTCCTATCCAAATACAAATCATGCGAAAATATAAAAATAATTTTTCTTTTCGGTTTGGATTTGTGGTCCCAAAATCACTGTTCCGATTTCATTAAAATTGGGCTGTTACAATGAGGTAGTGCACCGGGATGGAAAAACGGTATAAGACCATGGATGAAAGACTCCATGGCATCCACAGAGGTAGTCCGCTAAGACAGTAAACACAAAATAGAGATAGTCCACTAGGACAGTAAACACAAAATAGAGATAGTCTACTGGGACAGTAAACACAGAATAAAGATAGTCCATTGAGACAATAAACATAGAATAGATAGTCTATTAGGACAATAAACACAGAACAAATAAAGTCTGTCGGGATAGTAAACACGAGGTATGTAACAGCCCACTTTTAGTGAAATCGAAACAGTGGTTTCGAGACCACTAATTTGAGCCAAAAAGAAAATTTATTTTAATATTATTGCATGGTCTGCATTATGATAGGAATGTCATATGAAAATTCTGATAAGAAAATTTTATCAATTATGTGTTTAATTATGGAAAGGACCAAATTGCATAAAATGTAAAAGTTAAGTTTTAGTAGTTATAAGTACTAAATAGCTATGGAATTCAAAACTTGAGGTCCTTATATGGTAATTAGACCATTAAAGAAAAGTTAGTAGATATTTTTGATGAATCATCCATGAAAAATTAGAAAAAGGCAATGACTAAATTGGAAAGTGGAAAAATTAATGGATGATAAATAATTAAATAGAAATATTATCAGTTAATATCATCTTCATCCCTAAAAATTCCATGGAAACCTTAGGAGAGAGAAAGGAAACTAATCAAGATTAATTAGGTATGCTTTCTTGTCCCGTCTTTAGTAATTTTTATATTTTTGATATCCGGATAGCTTAATCTATCTATTTTGGTGATTAATTTGAAAAGTAATCAAAGTATTAAAGTTTTTCCACGGATGAATATGCTGAAATTTTAAATTTTATGGTAGAAAATGAAAGGTTGTTGATAGATAAACAACTTTTACAAAGTGAATTTTGATGAAATTACGATTTAGAGATTAAATTGTAAAGATGTAAAAGTTATGGAAAAATTTTGAATTTTGTGAAATACATGTGCTGTAAAAGTTATATGAAAATTTTGGTTAGGCTTGGAATAAGGATTAAATTGTGTACATTTATATGTTTGAATTAAATGTTGTATATGTAAATTGTATAATTGTCATGTATGTGAAATTGATGGAATATCCGATAATGCCTGATAAATGCCGAATCCCGATTGAACAAATGAAAGTCGATGGATACAGGATTTCCCGTATTGGTTGTAGTCCAGTATATGTTGCGGACACACCATAGCTCGAAAGATCATCAAGTTATTAGCCCTCTCGAGCTTCCCTTTATATGGTTCAGCTAGCTTCCTATTATAACTCTTCAGAGTGTCCCGATAGGTTGTGATTCTACATTTTTTGTGGACACACCTTAGCTCTTATGAGCATTCCAATTAAAGGCTCTTTATGAGCTTCCCGTTAAATTGGCTCTTTGTAAGCTTCCTGATAATGCTCGCTTGAACTTCCTGATATTGGCTATCCGGAGCTTCCCAATATGATTCATTGTGAACTTCCCGATAAGGTTCTTTATGAACTTCCCGATTCTGGCTATTATGAGCTTCCTGTTATATAGCCCGGATAAGCTTTTCGATATGACTCTTTATAAGCTTCCCGAAATGGCTCTGTGTGAGCTTCCTGTTATAAGGCTCGAGAGTGTGCTTCCTAATTATGTGCCCTAACTGGGTATCCTTGGAAATGAATTGACGAATTATAGTAGTGTACACTAAAGTGTACTATATGAGCGTATCCATCGGTATTTCAAATAAATTCAACGGGTACAGTTCTGACATGGCTAAACTAAACTTAAAATGATTTGTCATTAAAATGTACATGTAATATGGAATAATGATATGGAAAACATATGTATATGAAAGACATTAAATGATGTGCTCATCCATGTTATTGGTATTATGTGAATTACTTGACTAACATGATTTGTGAAGTTGTTGTTTTAGGCTATAAGCCAAATTACTTGGATGCATTATTGTATGTTTATCTTAAATGAAAATATATGGTAAGTTAAATTCCAGTTATACGAACTTACTAAGCATTAAATGCTTACTAGGTTTTCTTTTCTTTGTTTTATAGTGCTCAGAAGCTCGTAAAGGTTGGAGATTGGTCGGAGTATCATCACACTATCCTCCAGCTTGTTTTGGTATAAATAGAAAACTTATTTTGACATAATGGCATGCATAAGCTAATTTTACCAATGATGATGATATGTAAATGGATATTTGTAATCTAGCCATTGGAATGGCTAGTAATGGTATATTTTGGTATGATAATATAAAGTTAAATCATGTTTCATACATAAATGTATAAGGTTTAGTTAAATTGAATTAAAGTAAAATATAAATCATCATAAGAAGGTAAGCTTGGTCAAATAAATATGTGATACTATTTCATATATATTAATGATGTTTGCTTGACTTATATGACCTGAATTGGTTGGCAAATATACGCAAATGTTGTTGTAGGTTGAAGGTTAAATTTGAGTGAGAAATAGGGCTAAGAAATAGCCTTATTTTGTCCACACGAGTAGACATACGAGCGTGTGTCTTGATTGTGTGTGACACACGGCCTGGCACATGGGTATGTAGTTTGGTCGTGTGTCCCCTGCATCTAAAAATTAAGAAACAAAATGCTCAGAATTGGGCATACGGACGGAGACACGGGCGTGTGTCTCAGCCGTGTGTGCTACACAGTCTAGAACACGGGCGTGTGTCTTGGCTGTGTGAAACCTACACCTAATTGGAGAAAATTAAATTGACCACAGGGCCTAGCACATGGGCGTATGGTAGGTCGTGTTGGACAAGTCAGGGAGTTACACAGGTAAGGACACGGGCTAGGACATGACAGTGTGCCTTACATTGAATGCCCGCATGGTCTGAGACATGAGCATGTGACATGGCCGTGTGAGCCACACGGCCTACCCACACAGGCGTGTGACCCCTGTATATAAGAAAAATTTTGAAATTTTGCAAAAAGTTTTTGGAGTTCCCGATTTAGTCCCGACTTGATTCTAATATTTAAATTGTGCCTTGAGGGTCCATTCAAGGGACAACATGATTAATTTCATATATGAAATGTAATTGACATGAATTATATAAAATTACTCTGTAAACTTCGGTAATGCTCTATAACCCTGTTTCGGCAATGGTTACGGGTTAGGGGTGTTACAAGGTAAGTCCTATAGGATAGTAAACAGAGGGTAAGTCTGATAGGATACAGAGAACAACGAAGAAGGGTATAAAACTATAGCTCGGCTATGAAAACCCATAGAGTCTACCATAGAACAGATGTGGACATACGCTATGTAACAACCCTTACCCGTATTCAACGCCGGAACAGGGCTCGAGGCATTACCAGACTTATAACACAAGCAATCACACAATTCTAAGTCATAAAATTTGTATCCAAATTAAAATAATTTATAATCAACCATAAAGTTTCTATTACGAGCCTACGAGGCCCAAAACATGCTTTAGAGGTTGTTCGAGACTAAACCGAGAACTTAGGAAACTTTTACAAAACTTAGGAAATTTTTGCTAGAAGCAGGGCTCACACGTCCGTGTGACCCCGGGGACACGCCCGTGCTTCAGACTGTGTCCAAATTAGGGTGTTCTCTAACTTGTGCCGCACGGCCGTGCCACACACCCATGTGCTTGGCCGTGTAGCACACACAACTGAGACATACGCCCGTGTCTTTTCCCGTGTGCTCAATTCTGGACATTTTGGTTTTCAAAATTAAGGTGTAGGGGACACACGGCCAGAACACATGCCCGTGAGGCAGACCGTGTGTCACACATGGCCTAGACACACAACCGTGTGTCTACCCGTGTGGACAAAAACAAGGCTATTTACCAAGCCATTTTGCCACCCTAACTTGCACACATCAAGACAACATCACATGGTACAAATTTAAGCATATAAAAGCAACTAAACAACCACAACCAAGACAATAATATGTCATCCTCATTCCATTATTTATCATGCTTAGAACATCAACCTTTCCACACCAAATCATGCAAGATTCCACATTCACAAATGAAATTAGTATATAAATACACTCATAACCAATATTAGCCAACTTCCATGGCTATATACGAAAATGAACCATAAACCATTATAATCCAACACATAAGGCCAAATTAATAATAACACATATAACCCAAAGACCAAATCCCTATACATGCCATAAATTCAAAATACTCGAATTCATCAATACCCAAAGTGATAGCTTGATAATGTGATTGGATCTCCGGCGATCTCCAATCCGAGCTAGCTTGGTGACACTATAAGACAAGGGAAAGAAAGAGGGGTAAGCTATAAAGCTTAGTAAGTTCATATGCAGATAATACAAAACATTATTCATACATTTGACATATAAATAACTTAACAATTATTAATATAAATGTCATTAAAACTTCATAAATGTCATGTGACCATAAATGTCATTTAATATCAACATAACACAACTTACTCAATCACATTCTTACCAATTGTTCATCATATACCGAATCCATTTTCTTTGAGTTTTTCGTACATACCTGTACCAACTCGAAACATAATCACATATTTTCTCATCTTCTACATACCATTGAACATTTCGTCAACATTTCTCGTTGAACCATTTGGAATACTAAAGGATACTTGGGAATCTCGTACACACAGTACCGTATCAATGCCATATCCTAGATATAGTCTTACATGTAATCTCGTATCGATGACAATAGCCCAGCTATGGTCTTACACAAAGTCTCATATCAATGCCATATCCCAGATATGGTCTTACACGAAGTCTCATATTGATGTCATATCCCAGATATTTACACGTAATCTCAGTAACCCTAATGTCATGACATTTGTATCCTATCTATTCTTAAGGTTCAACCGAGATTTACTTGCTTGTCGAAACTTTGTCAATTTCATCCATAGAGTCAATCATACAATTCACGCAATAACAAAAAAAAAATTATAAATACAATTATAACGTTGCATTATTTACATACAAAATTACCTCGGCATAAAAATGATAAAAAGGACTAAATCGTCAAATACTTGTTTTTTCCCCATTCTAGGTCTGAACCTCATTTTTTCTTGATCTATAATATCATATTTAACTTATCTAATCATTACACTACTCAAATCAGCACAAAATCACATTATGGAAAAATTACATTTTTGCCCCTAAACTTTTGACATTTTGCATTTTAGTCCCTAGGCTCGTAAAATGATTTTCATTCAATTTCATTACACCCAAGCCTAGCTGAACCTATATCATGCTCATAACAGCCTACATTTTCCATTTATTCACACTTTTGACTACTCATTTTACAACTTTACAAACAAGTCCTTTTAGGCATTTTTACCGAAAATCACTTAGCAAAAGTCGTTTAACGAACAACAAACATGCATTTTCCACCATCAAACATCAAAATACATACAACATGGGTAAAATTTTAGACTTTGACATCTCTTTAAATTGGTGGTAGAAATAGATAGATCATGTTACAAGGATTTCAAAAACATAAAAATCATTAAAAATGGGGCTAGAACGGACTTACAATCGAGCTCGAAAGTGGCCAAACCCTAGCCATGGTTTCCCCCTTGTAAAATTCGGCCATGAGGAAGAAGATGGACAAATTTTGGCTTGATTTTTGCTTTTTAATTCATTTTAATTACCAAATTACTAAAATACCCTTAATGAAAAACTTTAGAAACATACCAAACCATGTCCATTTTTGTCCACCAACTTAACCAATGGTCTAATGACCATTTAAGGACATCTAATTTAAAATCTCATAGCAATTGGACACCTTTAACATATAGAATTCAAGCTTTCTACTTTTTGCAATTTAGTCTTTTTAGCTAAATTAAGTGCCCAAACATCAAAATTTTCGAACAAAATTTTCACAAAATCATTCCATAAAATTGTAGACCATAAAAATATAATAAAAATGAAATTTACTACGTCAGATTTGTGGTCCCAAAACCACTGTTCCGACTAGACCCAAAATCAGACTGTTACACGCTATGACCTCGAGTGAAGGGTATACGACCAGTGCGCCAAGAATGGGAAACCACGCAGGTGGAAAAAAGAGTTAAAAGGAAAGTGTAAGTAGTGACAAGCGGATCTTGAGGAATCTGCCAAAAGTGATGAAAGCGGTAAAGATATGGAAGCTGATAAGGAATGGGTAAAGACCTGACAAGAATTAGAGAAAGATAAGTCGTGCGGGAGCTAATCTAAATATGTAAAAGTAAGAAAGGAAAATCATTTGAGGATTGAAAAAAAGGATATGAAATCAAGAACCACTAGGAAGTGCTTGATGAAGTGGTATGCAAGAAGCAAACCTCATGAGAGGGATAAGAATACCATTCTCAGGGTAAGGATTTTGTCCAGGGGAAAAATGTCTATCAAGATTATTCCTCATTGAGGAAAGTCTATTGCATGTACGTGACCATGAGGATAGCCATAGGGAGGAAACAAGCAAGTGGGATGGCAAACTTGTATAGTCGCGGGAGTGATAACTTTCTAGTTTAGCTAGACAGATCGATATTCAGTTGTAGGACAAGTGAGTCCCCAAGTAAAGAATGGAGTGAGGGGCGGATTACTGAAAGTAATCCCCCACTGTTTGTGATGAGATTCTGGCCGCATCATGTTTTGACACAACTCGCCGACCTCAAAATTGGCCTAAGCTCGAGGGCTCGAAGTGCAAAATGAAGGTTAAACTCAGCTCAATAAGCTCAATTTTAGCTTCTTCAAGCTCGTCTAGTTCAACCCGAGCTCATTTAGCTTACTTTCAACCCATCTTTAATTTGCTGGAATAAACTTAAATAATATTTAGTTTAAGTATTAAATGTATTTAGTTAATTTAGTTTAATTAATTAAGTTGCTGGAATAAATTACTCATCTTAGTTAATTGATTTCATCTTAGTTAATTAAATTGCTGGAATAAATTACTTATCTTAGTTAACTAAGTTTATTTTAGTTAATTTAGTTGTTGTAATAACTTAGTGTTAAATGTGTTTATTTAAGTTTATTGATTAGGCTTATTAAGTTTAATGTGTTTAATCTGTTTAAAAGTGTTTAATGTGTTTTAATGTGTTTGTTAATAAATGCTTGGAGGTGACTATTCAGCTAGACTCAATTACATACAAGGGGCTATTACAAAGTGTTAAATGTGACTATTTAGTTAGAATCGGTTACATTCAAGGGGCTGTTACAACATTCAAAGAAGAGCATTATGCACCATTAAATTTCGGTAGCCTATTCCTCTTCTCTAAGGAGTTGTTCAAGAATAGCAATTGACAAAAATTAAAGGAGAGCATTATACATGTTGCTGGTGTCTATTCAGCTGCCCAAGGCTAATTTAATGAAGGAATTGAAGTCATTTGGCTGCTCAAAACGTTGAACTCTTCCAGCATAAGTAATCAGCTCGTTTATTCAACTGAATTGGAACAGTAAATCATGTTAAAAGTTGCTGTTACTTAGGCCTAGAGAATTCAAGAGTTCGTGCTTAGTAATTAAGTTTTATTTCAGCTTATAACCTCACATTAAAGCTGAATTCTTGTGACTTTTCAGCTAGGTTTCATGCTGCACTATAAATATGTTGTAATCAGCTTGTTTTGGGGACTTTTTGCCAAATTATATGAACAAGTGTTCTTTTGTGAGATTTCCACTTCTCATAGTTCTTTTCGGGCCTGACTTGACTTATCAAGCATAGCTTGTGGCGTCAATCTTTCTTTTGTAAACCGAACTTATCACATTTGGTGTGGCATTCATTATACCTACCTATCACTTTTGATAGCGGGTCAAGGTTCTTTGTTGATTTTCCTAAACTGAATTCCCATAAGAGCTATTTTGAGTCTTGAGTCAACAATCATTTTATTGTTGGTTCATTCTCTACCCTTAGTCGAATTCCCTATCTATTGCTTAATCATCTTTCTTTTCGACCTTTTGTTTGTAACCATTACCTATCTTTTCCATTCCTTTTGAAACGAACTAAGTCTTACTCAAATTCACGATTGGGCAATCTAAATGACTTGAATCATCACCGAGGTGAGTTCGTATTAGTTTGTAACACCCCAAAAATCTCTTATATATTTATTTTTGTATGTTTGTGATATAATTGTATGTCTCCTTCAGTGGTTAAGTGTTCTGGGAAGTGTCTGAGAGGTCCCAAGTTCAAGCATTAGTTTGGGAAATTTTTTGTTTTTAAATGAATAAACCCCTATCTCTAATCAGTAGGCTTATAAATAAATGTTGGTAAAGTATGTTAGAATGGGCTTGCTGGTCTGGTGCTAAGGCGAGAGTAGGCATGAGGGAGGACTGGAGTTCAAGTCCCTACGCTAGCAAGGGGGATATATTTTTTTCTTGGTGCCGTGTAGGTGTTTGTGTGTTAGTAAAATTCTGATGCTAGTGGACGGTTATGGGAGTGAGGGAGTGATTTTAGGAGAAAAATGTGGGATTGAGGGAATATCCAATTTTAATTAATACTTTTCCCAAATACGGTTTCATCTTTTTTCCCAGAATCCCTCCAATAATTCTAACGTTACTCTCTCCCTCATCTACCATCTTTCCTTTTTGTTTTTTTCTCTCTGCCTCCATAGCCGAATTCTATTCCTTTTTTTCCCCACCTCTTTTTTTTTTTGTTTTCTCTTGACTTCAATCTCCCTGTGTTGCTGCCTAAACCCCTTCTTTTCTCTGTTGGCGAATGCTTCTCCTTGTTTCTACCGAAACTCTTCATCATTCTCTCTTTTCCGTCGATTCTTCCTTAAGCAGTCTTCTATGTTTTCAACGTTGGCTACGTCGGTGGGTAAGTCTTTTGGTAAGAGGCTATGCCTCACTTGATTTGGAGAAGTTTTCACTTATTATTTTTTTGAGAGGTTTCTAACTCTCTGTTGTGTCAAATTTTGTTTTGGCAGAAACAAATCGCAATGAGCGGGGTTTTCCTGTGGGATAGTTGTTTTCATCTTTCGGAATGGTTAGGGTAACCAACATATTTAGAGATCATTTGTTGTTGGCTTAATGGCAATAGTTTAAGTCATGACTGATTTTGCCATGGGATTGTCGTTCTAAAGTGTTGTTTACACCAGGAGCTTTTGCGTACAAAAATCGTGTCAGGTGTGTAAACACAACTCTGAAATTGGAATTCGGCAAAAAATCGAAATAGGTTATTGTCGACGCGACATGAGTGTGCGGTCGCCCGTGTGGTAGGCCGTGTGACTGAACACGGGCGTGTGATCGACGAGGCTCACCATGTGTGATTCATGGGCTGGTTCGAATTGCGCTATGTGGGCCACACGGACGTGTGGGCCCAAACGAGTAAACCATACGTGCGTGTGGAATATTTTGGGCCAAGCCGTGTGGGCCACATGGGCAAACAACATGGGCTTGTGGGCTCATTTTCACTGTTTGTTGGCTAAGGTTGCACGGGTCACTCGAGTAGACTGTGGACTTACTGAAGGGTCGGTAAGCTTAAACACAAAATTTTACTAAGGCCCAACTTGAACCTGGAACTTCATAGAACCCCGTAACTTTCTAAAATCACTTTCCTAATAAGTCCAACTTGAAATAATGTCGTTCTCTTGTTCTCAAAAATTTTAAACACTCCTATGCCCAAGGCCCAATGGGCCCAATTCTACTAGTCCCAATTTCGGGATGTTACACAATACTAAACATCCTTCTTTCCCAATTTCACTAAATCATATATGTAATTTACCATCACAAAGATTTCCATTAATAAGTCAATTTCTCAACTTACAATTCATACCAAAAAGTGTATCATATATACCAAAGTCATTCATGCTAAAACTAGCACGTATCTAGCCACATCTCATGGCTACTTATAAATCCCAAACATGATTCAAATAACTAGCCTATACATGCCATATTTCAGCTATGTACATCCTTCTAAAAATACCAAAATAGAGTGCCGATAGTGTGATTGAGAAGCTGACGATCCCAGATCCAAGCTAGCTTTACTGACACTGCAATGCAGAGAAATAATTCACACAATAAGCTTTCCAAAGCTTAGTAAGTCCGAAAATATAATACAATTATCTCATCACTTCTAACTAAGGTATATAATAAACCATCACATAGATAAATTCTCTCATATTCATACCATATCAATTATAGCTAAAATACTCACTCACCTATTCATAGCTTTATCAATAAATTAATCAACCACAAAGGTTAAATACATACCTTAGCTACCACATAGCTATTCAACGTCCCAACTATTCAATACTCAATATTAGATGTCAAACACTCTTTGCTATTCGTTTGATTTATTCGCACACTCAGTGCCACATACTTAATCGAAGCATATTCATCATCGCACACTTAATGCCTATTCTTTTAACCGACTTGACTCGGAATCGCACACACAGTGCCAAATCAATAAGCCGAAGCTTTCATATCATCGCACACAAAGTGCTACCCATTTCTGTTTTGATTTCACTTTCGCACACTTAGTGCAATCAATTAAAATCTTACACATAGCAACTCACTTTCATGCATATATACATATTCATTTCATAATGCTAAAACATATTTTAATAGTATGTATTATATCTGAACTTACCTCAGACATCGAACTATCGATACGGTTGGTTAATCGAGCACTTTATCTTTGCCTCGATCTTGATCCGAACCTCTCCTCTCTTGGTCTATACACATTCAAATTTAGTCCATTCAATCACCAAATCATTCATTTTAGTCCAACCGCACATATTTAAAGCATTTTACACAATAACCCCTCACATTTTCACATTTTGACACTTTAGTCCCTATTTCACCAAATCATCAAATTCACATAATTTCACTTGGTTCAAGCCTAGCCGAATTCTCACCATGCTTATACAAATCCATACATTTCATTTATTTTACATTTTAGTCCTTCAAAATGCTATTTTCACAATTTAGCCCTAATTAGCTAAATTCATCAAAAATTCAAGAACAACACATGTTCATTAAACACATATCTTTCATTTAACACCAACACTCATCACAAAGCTCACCCTTTCATCAATGGCACATTCCATAAACATCATCAATTCACAAAATTTAAGCATGGGTTAGCTAGAGCACAAAGCAATGATTACAAAAACGTAGAAATTAACAAAAACCGAGCTCAAAACTTACCTCAATCAAGCTTAGCA
Organism: Gossypium australe; assembly: GCA_005393395.2. Lineage (NCBI taxonomy): Eukaryota > Viridiplantae > Streptophyta > Magnoliopsida > Malvales > Malvaceae > Gossypium > Gossypium australe. The sequence goes on from CM016617.1 coordinate 76,897,429, forward strand.
AGTGCCGAAATTTCAAAAGCTTCAATGGCTATTCTCTTTTCTCTTTTTTGGTGGAAGAAAGATGAGAAAATAGCCATCAAATTTGTTTTGTTTTAATTAATATAAACTTATTAAACAACTACCAACTTTGCCCTTTTATAAATCATATAAAACAAATATATTTTAAGGCTAATAAGTCATTTAGCCACCCATTATCTTAACAATGGTTATTAACAACATAAGGCCTCCTCCTTAAAAATCCATCAACATTTAAGTACTTATAATTCAGCACATAGCTTTTACTCTATACGCGATTAAGTCTTTTTTCTTATTTCGACATACAAACAATCAAATTACCACACAGAATTTTCACAGAGGCTATGTCACATACTATTCACACAGAAATATCATTAAAATATTTTTACGACCTCGGATTTATGGTCTCGAAACCACTGTTCTGACCAGGGTCTAAACAGGGTTGTTATAGTTTAGTAGTCTCAAAACCACTATTCCGACTAGCCCTAAAATCGGGCTGTTACATATCACTTCGACAAAGTAATCGTGAGATATGAACCCACTCTAAATACTTTGTAATTCGATATTCGCTATCTCTCCGGTATATGGGATAGTACAAATTTGTCCCTCAAAGTTGATTCGATTTCAATTCAAAAAGCGCGCTTTGGGTTGGAATCATTTGGCGTACAGTTGGGAAGTTGAGTTGGCGGTGCTGTATTCAAAATCCTGTGAACAAATTGGCATGTTCAATTGGAAAAAGCTAGTTGGATTCCGTCAAGGGAGATAGTGATCAAATTTAAACGACCCACATGGTTGAGGCCGTTAATTCGAGTTGGGCTTTTCAAATCACAAGGCTATCGAAGTCATAAATTACGGGTACGTGTCACATGGTTGGACATTTGACAATGGTCTATTTACAGGTGATACCGAGATCGGCTACGAGAGGAAGAGTTGGTAATTTGAGGGATCTCTGATTGCTATAACTAGCTTACCACGTGGAAGGGAAAATCTGTTTCAAGGATCGATTCAAGTTTGGAGTACACCGAGGCTAAATCTAATCTTAAAATTTTTTATTTGCCAATTTATTTTCTTTTCTTAAATTTATTTTTTCATTTTGAATTTGTTTTTATTTTATTTTATTACACTTCATATTTCCTTATTTTATTTTCTTAATCAATTTAAACCCCCCATTTTTATTTCTTTTTTTCAGCACTACTACGCACAAGTCGTGGGCACGACCGTGATTGCGATAGCGAATTTGGTCACAAGAAAAGGCAAAATTAAATAACCATTCCCTATGGATTTAACCCTACTGCTCTATATTTCAATTTACTGTTATATTTATCGTAAGAATTTAAATTTTGTGGTTTTGACGCCCATCAAATTTTGGCGCCGTTTCTGGGGATTGGTGAAACTTTTCTACCTTTTGTTTGTTTTTTATGACATGTCAGAACCGAGGACTCTAGAATTTGAACTGGAGATAGAAAATTTGGCTTGAGCACTTCGAAGAGAAGCAATTCGGTGCAGTTAACAACCATAACCTGATTTTGAAGAAGGATCTTACACTGAAGATATTTACTCATTTAAAGATTCAAACGACATGGCAGCTGCACCAGATGAACAATAACTGCTATGTATAACTTATCCGGTAGGCAAAACATCGTTTGAGTTAAAGTCAATATTAATACGTTTATTGCCTACTTTTCATGGTTTGAAAGATGAGAACCCCCATATTCATCTGAAGATTTCCACATGGTTTGTCTAAGCATGAAACCAGAAGGAGTAACTGAGGATCAAATAAAACTATGAGCTTTTCCTTTTTCATTAGCTGACTCTGCTAGAGAATGATTGTTTTATTTACCTCCGGGATCTGTTAATACTTGGACTGATATGTCTCAATTGTTTCTTGACAGGTTTTTTCCCAGCAGCTCGAGTAGCCAAATTAAGGAGGAGTGTAGTCAGAATACAACAAAAAGAAGCAGAATCACTCTCTAATATTGGGAGCGGTACAAGAAGTTGTGTGCAAGTTGCCCACGACATGGTCTATCTAAATAGTCACTCTTATAGTATTTCTACGAGGGGTTACTCCTAATGGAAATGAAGATGATTGATGCCGCTAGTGGAGAGGCTCTTGTGAACATGACTCCCCAAAGAGCTAGGGAATTAATTTCGACCATGGCTGCAAATTCTCAACAGTATCGATCACCTATGGAACCTACGAGAAGGGTTCATGAGCTAAGTACTCCTTCCATAGTAAATAAGATTGATGAACATACTAATGTGGTTAAAAGTGTGCTTGCAGGAAAATCAAACCTAAATCGGTTATGCGGGACTTGTGCTTAACCTAATCATCCAGCCGACTCATGCCCAATTTTACTTGAGGACACAACTACACAAGTAAATGCCATTGGGAAATTCCTAGGGCCACCTCAAAGGCCTTATTATCCATATTCAAGCACGTACAATGTAGGGTGGAGGGATCACTCAAGCCTGAGCTATGGGTCAAACTTTCAATACAATCAACCATATCAACCAAGACCACCTCCGCCTTAATAGTATCAACCTCCAAAGTCATCTCTTGAAGCCATAGTAGAGAGGTTAGCCGTTAGCACCGAAAAGTTCTAACAAAAGATTGAAGCACATTTCCAAGAACTAGATCAGCAAATAAGTAAGCTAGCACTTACAGTTAGTCGTTTAGAGAACCAAGGAAAATTGTCATATCAAATCGAGCCAAACCTATACCAAAATGCAAGTGCTGTGACTGTAAAAGATGGAACAGAGTCAGAACTAGTGTTTGGCACAAGTCGTGACCAAAACGTTGAACAGGAAGCTGAACCAGTAGATCCCACTAAGCCGGCACCTCATAAACCATTTGTTGTACCTCCCTCATACCATAGAAAGCTCACCCAAGTTAAAAAGGAGCGAGAGGAAAAAAAAATCCTTAAGACATTCCGAAAGGTAGAAATTAATATTTCTTTACTTGATGCAATTAAAGAGGTTCCATGCTATGCAAAATTTTTGAAAGAAATGTGTACCGGAAAAAAGAGGCTCCAAGGAAACAAATGGGTGAATGTGGGAGAAAATGTTTTTACAGTGCTACAAAGGAAAATCCAGCCAAAGTGTACGGACCAAGGTATGTTTTCTATATCCTACAAAATAGGTAATATTAGCATAGAGAAAGCTATGTGTGATTTGGGAGCATCTATTAATGTAATGCCTTTATCTATTTTTAAATTGCTAAACATGGTTCCTTTGAAAGAAACAGGGTTGATTATTCAATTGGCAGATAGGTTATGCGTATATCTAGAAGGGGTGCTAGAAGATGTCCTCATAAAGATAAATGAACTAATTTTTCCTGCAGATTTTTACATCATCGATATAGAGGACGACCATTCAAGAAATGCTTCTGATATTCTACTCGAGAGACTGTTCCTAAGTATCGCACGTAAAAAGATTGATGTTCGAAGTGAAACCCTCACTATGGAATTTGACGGTGATGTGGTAAAATTTAATGTTTATGAGGCGATGGGTCAACCCAGTACAATGTCGAATATTTCTAGTGTTGATATTATTGAACCACTAACAAAATTTCATTTTGAGTATCATGAAGAGGATGGGTTACAAATTGTACTTTGCAAGAGTTTAAACCTTGATACGATGGATAAATTGGAGGAGTTAATGACATTCAAAGAACCGATTCGTGAAACCGTTATTCCATTGGAGAGTCCACAATTTCCTAGAAGTCAAGGTAAATATTTTGAACTTTCTCCTTCTAAACTAAACTCTTGCCTTCTATTTTGCAGGCTTCGGAACTAGAACTCAAACTGTTACCGAAACATTTAAGGATTTCCACCAATAATGGAGGAATTCCAAGTGCAAATAATGGAAGAATTAATTCTTGAGAAACCAAACGAATAACACTCAGGTCGTCGAGCTAACAACGTTAAACAAAAGCGCTTTATGAGAGGCAACCCAAATTTTTTTATTTTTTTTAATTTTGAATTCTAGTTTAGTTTGAGAATTAAATAAAATATTATTTTAATCCATTTGATCGCATTGTTTTCCAAGAGCAACCACCTTCAGCTATAGACGAACAACTTCATCGCGTTGAAGCTCGCCTCGAAACAATGGAAGCCAACATCTCAAGCGTCCTTACTATTTTGCAAAGCGGTCATTTCCATCATCCTCCGACCCATTAAATATACATGGGGAGTATACTTTTCTCCACTCTTATTATTCTTTTAGCACATTGGGGGCAATGTGGGCTAAGTAGGGGGTTCGTAGCATCATGTCATACTTTCTTTTTGCATGTATTTTGCTAAGAATAATTTTTTAATTCGTTTCAAAAATAAACCTCTAATTCTTATGTTTAGTTTACCTAAATAAGTGGGTGAATCATGAATAAGCATTACTTGCTTGATCAATGAATATTTTGTAGAATTTAAAATATTATGCCTTAGTCGATATTTCATGAAAATTGTTGGTTTTGTTGAACTTGCCTAATGAAAGTTCTTGTTTAAATAAATAAATAAATTTGCTAACAACTTGGTTAAGAGTGAAGATTTGGAAATGTGACCAAGTTGAGCAACCGGGATGAGGTGCTTGGGTTGTCATCTCATTTTACGTCAAAAGGTTTGGTGACAAGCCGAAGCTTGTAACACTCTGCTAACTGAGCTGGCTTGAAATAAATCGATTAGGGACATATGAAATTGAGTAACCAGGATGAGGTGCTTGGGTTGTCATCTCATTTTGCGCCAAAAGGTTTGATTATGTCTCAAATTCCTTAAAAATAAATAAAGAGAACGTGTCAGGTTGAGTAACCGGGGTGAGGTGCTTGGTTGTCATATCACTTCGCGTTAAAAGACTTGACTACGTTTGAAAAAAAAAATGTATATAGATATAAATAAAAGTATATATTGGTATGATCATTTCACATGTTTAATTGAGCCTAAATTTAGTGAAATAGTTGAGTTTGACATACTGTTTGAGATTTTATAAAATGCTTATTGATTAAGTTTAGTAATTGTTTATTTTTGATTCACCTAATTGTTTGATATATGCTTGACTGGGAAAGGGGGTTTTGATTTTAAAAATGATTGACGAATTACTTTTAGTGGATATCATGCTTGAGGAAAATCATTGACTAAGTAGGGTGGAATTTGATAGCAAGATAAATTCATATTTTTAATGTATATATTTTTGCCTAATTATCGTATAAAATACTATTAAATTTGGATTTTTCTTATCAAAAATGAAGCTGGTGTGCTGAATTCAAACTCTTACAAAAATGGGCTAAATTGGAACAAAAAGTAAAGAGGAGGGCTTGATTGAAAGATTGAAGATACAAAGATGACTGCACAAAGATTGAAGGGTAGAAGATTTTTTTTTTTAAAGTGGATGGATAAAGATTGAAGGATTTTTTATATTGTTACAACTCTGTAATTAGTTTAAATTTAATCTCTAGTTTGAATTTGATTTTTAAATTTTAAATTATTTAGTGATAATATTTAGAATTATTTAGTGATAATATTTAGTGATGATATTTAGGATTATTTAGTGATAATATTTAGGAAAAATCAAGCTAAATTTTAGCACTAAAAGTGTGTATAAATACCTAGTGGCTACAACCAATTGAACACACACTTTTGCCTTTAGCATTTAATAAAATTCTTTAGTTTTTCCCCATTCCTCATACTTAATTATCGTTTCATTTCTTTTGTTTTCAACATTTTGGTTTAATTGCCTTCCAAGGCCTTTTCCCTTTTTACTTTCCAAAATTCTATTTAAACCATTTATTTTCAAGCATGATTTTTCCTTGATTAACTAACCTTTTTTTAGCCGTAGCCCGATTATCACTTCGACAAAGTAATCGTGAGATATGAACCCACACTAAATACTTTGCAATTCGGCATTCGTTATCTTTCTGGTATATGGGATAGTACAAATTTGTCCCTCAAAGTTGATTCGATTTCAATTCGAAAAGCGTGCTTTGGTTGGAATTGTTTGACGGACAGTTGGGAAGTTGAGTCGGCAGTGCTGTATTCAAAATACCGCAAACAAATTGGCGTGTTCAATTGGAAAAAGCTAGTTGGCTTCCGTCAAAGGAGATAGTGATCAAATTTAAACGACCCACATGATTGAGGCCGTTAATTCGAGTTGGGCTTTTCAGATCACAAGGCTGTCGAAGTCTTAAATTACCGGTACGTGACACATGGTTGGAAATTCAACAAGGGTCGATCTAGAGGTGATACCGGGCTCGACTACGAGAGGAAGAGTTGGCGGCTTGAGGGATCCTCGATTGCTATAACCAGTTTATCACTTGGAAGGGTAACTCTGTTTCAAGGATTGATTCAAGATTGGAGTACACCGAGGCTAAGGCTAAGCTTAAAAATATTTTATTTACCAATTTATTTTATTTTCTTAAATTTATTTTTGTATTTGTTTTTATTTTATTTTATTACACTTCATATTTCCTTATTTTATTATCTTAATCAATTCAAACCCCTCAATTTTATTTCTTTTTTTTTTCTGCACTACTACGCACAAAACGTGGGCATGACTGTGACCGCGACAGCGAATCTGGTTACAAGAAAGGTTAAATTAGATAACCAGTGTAACGCCTCGAATTTGGGCTTGAAAGAAATAGACCTTGAGCATAGAAACACATAAAAGTTTATGTGTGCAAGGAAATAATACAATTGACTATCTGCTTTAGTGGTTAAGTGATTTAGCAGTGTTTAAGAGTGTCTGAGAAGTCCTGGGTTCAAAACCTGGGCTTTAGCAAAAAATTTATTTTTAGAGAATAAAATCATTGGGATCTAGATAAAAGGTTCTTAAATATTTGTGGTTAAATTATGACACAATAAAAGCCTGTGGTTTAGTGGCAAAGTGGCGTGTAGAGTTCTCTCGAGGTCTAAGGTTCAAGTTATGGCAAGGTAAAAAGAGTATTTATTTTGCTCTCTTGCCATGTGAGAAGCAGAAGTCGACTGAAACTCTGCAAGGTGGAATTTGAATTGGTCAAGAGATGATGGCGGAATAAATCAAGGAAATGATTATGGAGCAAATCAAGGAGGATAGGGGAGTGAGGAAAGGTGTGCCGAATTAGGACTCTGAACTCCCTAGTAATCGATTTTGGTAGGGAATTTTCACTTTTGGTCAGTTTCTGTTTTGCCACCAATTTGTTTCCTTTCTTCTCCCTGTAGTGCCGAATTTTTCATTTGATCTTTTGTGCATTTTTTTGTTTCGGTTCCTATTGTTCTGTCAAATTTTCAGTGCTACCTTTTTCTAAGCCATTCTGTTCTCTTTCTTCTGTTTCAACCTGTGCCGAAATCACCAATTCTGCTCTTGTCTCCTCTCAGTTCCCAAGCTTTGGCAGAATATCCTACCTATTGTTTTTGCTCCATTGATTATTGTTTTCTGGGATGAAATCATCCTCTTTTCCTCTTTATTGTTCTTTTTCTTTCTCGGCAAGGGACATACGATTGTTCTTAGTCAGCAATCTAAAAGGAGTAGATCGCGTGGTATTCAATCAAGGTTGGACACTTAAGAAACTTGGAACGGTTGCTTAAACAGGTGTGTAACTATTTTCGGTAAATGATAGTCGGCTTAAAAGCTGAAAAGGGTGTGTAGCCGTACTCAACAAATAGTAATAGGCGTAAAAGCTGGTAAAGTATGTAATCACACTATCTCTCTATGAATCAGCTGCAAAACCCGAAAAGCCGAAACTTCGGCATTCGAGGCCTCACGAGCGTGCGATCACTCATGTGGTAAACCGAGCCCACCAATCATGGGCGATAGATTGTAGAGGCCACTACGAGCGTTCTCGTGATCTTGGGCCTCGTTTGGCTAAAATGGGTCGTATGGGCCCAATGGGCTCGTGGGCCCCACACGGATAAAATCCACGTTAAGTGGCAAATACTGGACTGGGCTATGTAGTTCACATAGCCGTGACTGAATTTGGGCTAAATGGGCCACACAAGCGTACGGGCCCACTTACACCGTTATGACCATTTAGGTTATCTATGTCGCTCGAGGCGACTGTAGACCTTCGGAGAGGTTGTTATCTGCACCGAGACCCTAAAATAAGTAAAATGATCGTAATACCCCTGTAGGGTAAAATGACTGTAATGCCCTTGTAGAGTAAAATGACTATCATACCCCTGTAGGGTAAAATGACCGTAATGCCCCTGTTAAGGTAAAATGGCCATACTGCCCCTGTTAAGGTAAAATGATCGTACTTCCCCTGTTAAGGTAAAATGACCGTAATGCCCTTGTAGGGTAAAATGACCGTAATGCCCCCATAGGGTAAAATAACCGTAATGCCCCTGTAGGGTAAATGACTATTTTCCCCTCGAGAGTAAATGACTGACTTGTGCTATGATTTGATTGATTTGACTGTAATTTTATGACTATGATTTGATTGATTTAACTGTGAATGATATGATGATTTGTGGGCCAGACATTCTACATACATGACATACTACATGGGGTTGGGATATTGGTTACGGAGGAAGTACTGTTCTGATAGGGTCGCACGAGACGACTGTGGACCCAGTAATTATCTGTTAAGGTCGCACGGGCCGAACGAGACGACTGTGGACCTATCGATGGCTTTAAGCCAGTTAATCTGATTATGGCTCTGTGCCAACCTAATTATGGCTCTGTGCCGTCTTGATTATGACTTTGTGTCAATCAAATTTTATCCATGGCTGTGTGCCGATCGTAATTATTGATGACTTTGTGTCGATCATGCTTACCCATGGTTGTGTGCCAGTTATATTACCACAGCTGATGGCTATGTGCCGATCTTATTACAGTTACCGATGTCTATGTGCCAATTATGAGACCGTTACTAAAGGCTTAAAGCTGCATATATACTAGCAGCTTTGCTGCGATTTTGGTTAGTGCTGCAACCGGTGCTAACACTGTTAGTGTAGGGATGGCGTGCGTGATTTATTCCGCACAGGTAGTGCAGGGTTGGATGGGTTTGCATGAATCATGCATCATTCATACTGAGACTGTTACTATGATGGGCTAGGCCCAATTGATTCTGTTATGGGTTGTGACCCAAATGATATTGCTTTGGGCTTTTGGCCCACATATGCTCTGAACTGAACTGTACTATTACTGTTAAAGGGCTTAGGCCCAGAATGATTCTATTTATGTATAATGATTGTTTCTTTAATAAGGGGATTACACACTGAGTTTTCATAAACTCACCCTGTTTTTAACCTTTTAGGTAAACCCCAGCGTTAGACTGTTCGGAGTTGCGAGGGACTCGGAGAGGGCCACACAACTGCACATGTTTCATTCTGTTTTGCTCATTTACTTAAGCACTTTGACTTTGATTCGGGTTGTAAGAAGGCCTCTATAATTTCTGGATTTTAAATTTGGGATTTTATTGGTTGTGATTTATATCTGCTAAAAGTAGAACACGATTTTCCAAAACAATAACTATTTTCAAACGCTACATTTCCGCAACTCAATTTTTAAATATCACGTTTTCGTAAATCATTTGGTTTAAATTAAGCTTCTGCAACAAATAAGGTTTTAAATGTAATAACGTTTTAAAAGGGAATAACTTTTTAATAAACCGCGATAGAAAATAAACAAACGCAAACTGAGGTTTTGTACAAGTTTTAAATGGCAAGAAGTTTTAAATTTCAAGAAGGGTTTTCAATAAAAACATGGTTTTCGAAAAACACTTCAATGTAACATGCCAGATTCAGCCTTAACGTCTAGGATGGGTTTGGGGTGTTACAACCAGTCCCTGTGGATTTGACCCTACTGCTCTATATTTCAATATACTGTTATATTTGTCGTAGGAATTTATATTTGGTGGTTTCGACTCTCATCACCCATCTATACATGCCATTATAACAATGATCAAGACATCAAAATCTACCAATATAATCACTGGATAGTGTGATAGATCTCCGACAAGCTTCCAAACCAATCGAGCTTCCAATAATCTGTAAAGTAAAGGAAAAATAACTATATAAGCAATGAATCCTTAGTAAGCTCGTATAAACATCAAACATAAAATTTCATTTTAATAATGAACTTTATGGGGGTAATTATAAACCTATACCAACTTGACAAAGTTTATCAAACTTTATAACCATCAACTTATAAATGAGTAAGTTTATCAATATCACATATATTTTTCATTCCTAACATAACAGGATTTTATAAGACTTTGAACCCTTCCATTTACTTACTTTCCATTGCATTTACTTACTTTTCATTGCATTTACTTACTTTAGCTTAAATAACAACATCAATTCACTAATTAGTATATTTGTTCATGAATTAGGTATATTCATCCATAGCATACATAAATTTCTCACATATAAGTACATCATTCAACTCATAATTCCTTTTTTTTTATCATATTACATTTCAACTATGAACTTACCATTTCATTTCCTTTCCTCACCCATTTCATATGCATAACACACAAGACATAAGCATAACGTCAACCATGGCCACAAGCTAGTGCATTTAAACATAACTCTTTTGGAATCAACTACATGATAAACCATTTCATAAGAAATTACATACTTTGATCCTTACCACCCTTTCAAGAACATAAACACATTTCCATTTGAACTCTTACCATTTCAATGCATAACTTTAAAACTAACATAATACAATCCAACCAATAGCTTGGCACAAGCCTAAGCATCACCAACAACACATGTGGGTGCATCAATTCACAATTCACTTGAATTAATATAAGATAAGTCATTAAACATGAATAATCTCACTTGAAATTATCAATTTCATGAACATAGACATACTTTCATTTAACATACCCTTTTCATCCCTTTACATAGTTTTCATGATATAATTCATTTGAATACTTACCGTTCCTTTCCTTTTCATGTCCGTTGAATCAAATGAAATAACATTGAATATTAGACAAATACTCAAGTAACCATTTAGTTCTATAAACACACTACAACATCACGATTTAATGTATTTATAGACATAATAAGAATATATATTTACACCAAAGCATTAACATACATTATCATACTATACTATTCAAACATTCAATTCGTATTCATACTTATGATACATACCTCACTTGAAACGTGTTACCTGAATATCAAATGATTGGAGTGTGCCATGGTGTCTTTCAACCATGGTGTTGTTCATTTCCTATCGTGTTGCCATAGTGTCTTTCAACCATGGTCTTATTCGTTTGATTCGTGATGCCATAGCATCTTTTAGCTATGGTCTTACTTGATAGAATTGTGATGCCATAACGTCTTTCAGTCATGGTCTTACTCGATAGAGTCGTGATGCCATAACGTCTTTCAGTCATTATCTTATTCGATAGAATCATGATGCCATAACGTCTTTCAGTCATGGTCTTACTCATTTATGGTATGGTGCCATAGTGTATTTCAACTATGGTCTTATTTATTCTCTAGTATAGTGTCATAGTGCTTTTCAACTATGGTCTTAGTCATTTTCCTTCAAGCGAATAAACTCAATTCATATATAAAAAATTGGATATTAAATAATAAAAACCACAATTAATTGATTTAATCAAGTTACGAGCTTGCCTGGCTAAATTGCAGAAATGTCAAAGTACATGAGCTTTTTGGTAATTTTCCATTATCCTCGATTTTTCACTCGATCTTGATCTAAATTAATAATTTCATTCAATTTATTAATTTAGATAGTAAAACAATTTATTTTATGCAATTTAGTCATTTTTAACATTTTTACAAAATTGCCCTTAACATTTTACTTTTATTCAATTTATTCTTTGAGCCTAAAACATGCAAATTAACCATTTTTATTGCAAACCCATGCTAACCGAATGTTAATAGCATCCATTTCAGCCCATTTTTGCAACAATTTCACATCAAGTCCTTGAACTATTACTATTTCAACAATTTAGTCCCTAATCGGCAAATTTCTTAAAAATCATTTACTTTTAAATACCAACCAACACTTTAAATTCATCATTTAACATCTAAATCATAAAGACTCATCAATAGAAAATCAAAATCTTTAACAGTTTCAAAAACGAAAATACGGGCTAGCTGGACCTAGTTGTAACGACCTCAAAAACATAAAAATTATTAGAAACGAATGAAAAATGGCTTACCATGCATCATCCATAGAAGAACCGAAGCTTGAAGCTTTTAAATTTCCATTTCCATGGTGACATTTGGTGGGAGAGAAGAAAATACCTTTTGTTTTTTAACCTTTTGTTCATTATTTTCATAATATAATAACATAATAAACATTAAAACTTAAAAGAAATTAAAGCATCAAACCGTCCCACTACATTGAGGATGGTTTATTTATCCATTAAGGCCATCCAATTATAAATATTTAATCAATTAATACCTTTAAACTAATAGTGATTGACTTTTCAACTTTTACAACTTAGTCCTTTTTACTTAGTTAATCATTTAAAGGTTAAAATTTCTTAACGAAACTTTAATACAACCTTAATAACACTCCGTATAGTTAATCATTTAAAGGTTAAAATTTCTTAACGAAACTTTAATACAACCTTAATAACACTCCGTAAATATTTAGAAAATATTTATGGCTCGATTTTTAGAAACGATATCACGATACCTCTTTTTCTAAAACCACTTGACTTTAGAGTCTTACCATTTGAACTTAATTAATCATTCATATAACATAAATTACCATACCAAAAACCTTTTTAAAACCATATTTGACTCGTAAATATTAAATAATAATATTTACGAACTTACTCATCGAATTTGTGGCCCTGAAACCGCCGTTTTCGACACCACTAAAAAATGGGCTATTACGGATTAGTTCCTCATGGCTTTAATAAACAACATGGAAAGAATGGAAGAATTGATCATGGGGAATGAAGCAGAATAGAGAGTTTAAGAAATCCTGATTGATATTGAATAAAACGAATCCACAGAAGTTGATCTTGCTTTACAATCATATTTCTTGAAGGAACAAATAAACTAGACTATGAAAACCTAAGAGAAACAAGAAAACAAATCTAAAATCTAAGAAAAGAATCTGAGCTAATGAAATGATATCTATAATGTGTGCCAGAGAGGTTTATTTATAGCCTTCAGGTAGTCGTCGTCCTTAACCGTAGGATAGCTGACATTCCTAAGCTTTAAGTTCAATTGTGCAGACCAAAACGCCCCTCTTTCGTGTTTTATTCTCGTGATAGAGTCGATGTTTCGACACACTAGGACCTGTGTCGTGACATAGCAACTTGTATGCTCCTCTGCAACCATCTTCAAGGGTATGTCACGACATCGTTAGACTATGTCGTGACATTGAAGGCAGTTTCTCACTTTCTCTATTCTACCTTTTATGTTGCGGCATTGGATCTCCCATGTTGTGACATAACGTCCAGTATTCGCCCGAAGTACGTTAGTTCTCCCTTAGGCTTCATTCGGCCCTTAAGGATAATAAAGACTCAATTTGCACATTTTATTAAATGTTCGTAAAACTAAAGAAACTTAATTAAAACATAACGAAAATGCTTGTATTTAAGCTCCTTAAATGTGGAAAATAATTTAATCTGCTACATTGAATTACGATAGATCAAACATGCATATCTTTTCTTCTCAAATCTGCATATGATTTCTGATGATCTGATACGACTTTCAAGCAATCACGAATAACTTGAACTTTATTTTACCTTTCACGAATCAAATCAATTCCAACTAACTTGGATTCGCTCAACTCAGACCAGTACAATGATGTTCTACATTTCCTACAGTATAAAGCTTCAAATGGTGCCATTTTAATACTGGATTGGTAGCTATTATTATAAACAAATTCATCTAACGCAGATATTTCTCCCATCTAGCTTCAAACTCAAGAATGCAATATTGTAACACATCTTCCAACATCTGTATTACTCGTTTTGACTATCCATCTGCCTGTGGATGAAATGTTGTGCTAAAATTTAATTTAGTGCCTAGAGCCTTGTGAAGTTTACCCTAAAATCTAAATGTGAATCTCGAGTCTCGATTTGAAATAATAGATATCAGCACTTTGTGTAATCTGACGATCTTAGACACATACAACTTAGCTAATTTTTCAAGTAAATAATCTATTCTGTCTAGAATGAAATGTGCCAATTTCGTCAATCTATCGACAATAACCCAAATCGAGTCTTTCTTTCTCAGTGATATAGGCAATCCATATACAAAATCCATCGTGACTCGCTCCCATTTCTATTCCAGAATCATGACAGGCTGTAGTACTCCTTACGATACTTGATGCTCAACTTTTACATGCTAACAAACTAGGCATTTAGCTAAAAACTCAGAAATTTCGCGTTTCATACCCGACCACCAATACATCTTTTTCAAATCACAAAACATTTTCTTACTATCCAGATGAATAGAGTACATACTACTGTGAGCTTCAGACAAAATGTCTCATTTCAATTCCAAGTCATTCGAAACACATAGTTTCTTGCGAAACTACATTATACCATCATCAACAACAATGAATTCTGTAGATGAATTACTTTTAACCTGTTCTTTTTTAGCTACTAACTTTGGGTCATCATTTTGAAACTCCCAAATTCGCTGAAGAAACAATGGTTTAGTTTTTAATTTTCCAAAATAGAACCATCGATATTCAAAGTCAGTTGAGCATTTAACACTCTCAAAGCGAACAATGATTTCCGGCTAAGTGCGTCAGCAACCACGTTAGCCTTTCCTGGATGATAATCAATTATCAAATCATACTCTTTCAATAACTCAAGCCATCGTTGCTATCTCAAGTTCAATTCTTTTTGGGTCATCAAATGTTTTAAGCTTTTGTGATCAGCATAAATGTGACATTTCTCACCGTACAAATAGTGTCGCCAAATCTTCAAAGTAAAAATAATCGTGGCCAATTCTAGATCGTGAGTTGGGTAGTTGTAACGCGTAGGTTTGTGCAAGTGTACACAGTCGTTATCAATTAATAAGTAAGTATCGAGTTATCGTCTCCACAGGGATTGTATTTGTGTTAAATCACTTAATTGTGAAATTATATTAACAACTTGGTAAATAAAAACACAATATGATTGAGAAGTGATGAGTAAAATTAAATATATTAAACTAAATGCAATGATCCCCAATTGAAATTATACTAAATATGCAAACTATATGAATGAAATAGATTTTAGTAAAATTAAACACAATTTGCAACAATTATAACATAAATAAACTAGGACAATTACTTTAATTAAACTCAATTTATTATCAACATGCTTAATAACATTCAGAAAAACATTCCATGGCAACTCGATCTTTCATGAGTTTGGAAACCACAGTAGGTCCTTTCGGAATCCTTTACTTAGTAAATAAGCATTTTACTGATCCTTATTTACTAAGGGTTTCTTAGCATTCGTGCGAGGTAACATGGATGTGTTAGGTTTGAAACAGTTTAATCACACAAATCTAACAACTATACATATAACAGAGCTTGGTTAGAGTTGTTATGCAACCTACAATTTAATCGGGTTAGGATCTAAATTGAGCATGCGTATTTCAATTATGTGTCCACTAGCCGTTGTCTGGTTAGGATCGCTCAGCTAATTCAGGTGCATTTCAATCATGTATGAACGAAATACAAACTTGATTTTAATTGAAAACATGATCGATTGAGGCACAAACATTATAAGCATGAATCAAATAAATATTATTTAATCAAAGCAATCATCCTAGCTTAAATAAAATTAAGCTAACATTGTTGTAACAAGAACAAAGAACACATAGCAAACATTTTCAGATTAAATCAAATAAAAGAAAGATTAAACCCAAATCAAAGTGGCTATCACCCAAGACTCTGACCGACAAGGCTCCTTCGCTCCTTTGCTTTGCTCCTTTGCTGATGGCTCTCCAAGGTGGCCGACCAAGGGCTCTTTAAGAGGCTTAATTGCTAAAATCTCTATAAAGAGATGATGCTAGGCGTGGGGAATGGAAAACGCTAATGCGAATTGAGAGAAAAGAGAGAATGATGAGGGATGAGGGATGAGGGATGAGGGATGATTAGGAATGGTGAAATGAAGTCTTATTGTAGTTGCTATAAATAGAGAGGTTTAGTCTCTTCCAGCTTCTTCAATAAGTGGTCGACCATGATTAATGGATTTTGACTTGAATTTTGCTTGATTTTTAAGCAATTTAAATGCCATAACAACTCAGGACTGAGACTCGATCTGTAACACCCCAAACCCGGCCCAAACGCTACGACCAGATCTGGCATGTTACGGGTTGAAAGGTTAAAAATGAAGTTCCTTGCTTACTTTTAAGAGAGCATGTATCTCATTTGAAAAACTCATCACTGACACGTTGATTTGAAAAATTGGCTTTATGTAGGTATTCGTTAAATAAGTGATATTTACAGAAAACCTTTGTAGGTTAGGTTTTCTGTAAATATCACTTATTTAATGAATACCTACATAAACAAAGCCAAGTTTTCAAATCAACGCGTCAGTGATGAGTTTTTCAAATGAGATACATGCTCTCTTAAAAGTAAGCAAGGAACTTCGTTTTTAACCCTTCAACCCGTAACATGCCAGATCTGGTCGTAGCGTTTGGGTCGGGTTTGGGGTGTTACACGGTCAAATGTAAATCTTCGGGCAAATCTCTAATTTCTTCAACATTGCAAGAATCTTGTGTAATTAAACCAAAAAGTGGTTTATGTGGACAGCCATGTGTAGCCGAAATTAGGTTGACTTGGTCTTCAATTTGGACGATTTTTGTAATCCAACAAAGCTATCAGACTTGTCCAAAATAAATCAATAAATTAAAAGACCAAAGAATAAAATAATTAATTAGTTAACACCCAAATTATTAATGAAATATTTTAAAATGAATTATTAAATATAATTTTATATTTTATTATTTAATTTAATCATGCATGGCCCGTTTTATGTCTTAAAAACATAATATGTTCAAATAAATATAAAATAAGCGATTTTATGCATGAAAACCATATAATAAAGCATAAAATCACATTTTAATAATTTCTATGTCTTAATTTCATATTTTCATATATTTCATTAATTTAATAAACAATTACTTAGTTTTAACAACGAATTTAAGTAAAAGGTGATAAATCCCTAAACTTAATTTATTGCTCGTCCCGAGTAATGTTTATACACAACAAAAGGTCTTGCTAAGGCAAAATTGCTAACTATGTAAGCAGCATCAATCTTTTGTCCCATAATCATGCATTAATAACTTCAAGTTCATAGATCTCCTTTATTAACAAGTAATTCATATGCAAACATTGTAACACCCCAAACCTGGCCTAGACGTTACGAATGAATTTGACCTGTCACATCAAAGTGTTGTTTGAAACCGAGTTTGTTGATAAAATTTCGTTACCAAATTTAAAATCTCATTTAACAATTGTTTTGAAAATGTGAGTGTTGTAAAACCTTGTTATCCAATTATAGGTCATATCAATTCTTATAAGCTTATCAATCTGAGATAAAACCACAGAAGCCCTTTTTAGTTGTAAACTTTAAGATTTGAAAATGTGATTTTCAAAAACGGTTATTGTTTCAAAAACCCGTGTTTCCTAGAGTAGTAGGTTGAAAAAAAGAGAACCACCAAATAAAAGTTAAAACCCCAAATGGCCTTATTACATAATTATTAACCCAATATATTAAAAATAAAATAAGTAAGTCTAAGATCAGATCATATCGAGCGTGTGGCCACCTCTGAGTCCCTCGTAGCTCCAAATCATCTAAGGCTGGGGATTACCTACGTAGTTAAAGAAAAGGGTGAGTTACGAGAACTCAGTGTGTGATCCCCAATAATGCAATAATAGTCTGGGCCTGAGCCCTATTCAGTATCAGTTCAGTCTGGGCTGTAGCCCTATACAGTAGTAGTGTGGCCTATGCCCAAATGATCACAGAACAGAGCAGTAATGCAACCCAACTCAATCCAGCCAACATACCACCCGTACCAACCAACACACCATGTAGGGACCAAGTTGGCTGATCGTGTCTGTCGAGTCATAAAATTTATAAAAAGAATGATCGAACCTGGAAACTAACTCTGACAACAATTTGAGGCAAGCGCACCTATTGAACAGTAGTATAGTTAAGGAAAGACCGGAATGTCGAACCCCAAGGAACCAAAAGTACTAGTACTAACTCTCTTTTTATTATTTAGCCTAAGAATTAAGTGGATTTTTATCTAATCTAAAATTAACTAACAAATAAACTAAAGACTCTAAGACAAAGAAGAATGAATTTGGGAAAATAACTTGGAAGAAAAACCAATTGATTAAGACGACACCCAAGGAATAATCCACCTAGACTTCACTTGTTATCTAACTCTGAACCAGACGATCTATTCACTTGACTTGATCCGTAAGATTCCCTAATGTATATTAATCCCTCTATCGAGGTGACTAACGTCTAACCCTAGGTTGATTAATTTAAATCTCTTTCTAATTAAAACCCTTAAAATCGCATTAACTCGATCTATGGACTCCCGTATTAGGTTTCACCCTAATCGGACAAAATCTCGTCACCCTATCTCTAGGCACGCGATCAACTCCGCTTAATTATGCTAGATCTACTCTTAGGCAGGGACTTTTGCTGCTCCACTTAAGCACATCATACTTGAATTAATATCCCGGAAATATCAACACAATAATTAAAAACACATAATTAAGAACAAGTCAAATATTTATCATATAGTTCAGCAAACGATAACAAGATTCATCTTAGGTTTCATCCCCCTCAGGTATCTGAGGGTTTAGTTCATAACAATAAAAGAAAACATCTCAAAAGATAAAACAAAACATAAGAAATCCCTAAAACCCCCTGAAGGAATTGAAGGAGAGATCCTCCATCTTGAGTATAACTCCGGCTTCTTGAGATGGATCAACTGGCTATTTTCGAGTAAATCTCCACAAATCTGCCTCCTTTGGCCTAGTCGGACAGCCCCTGACTAAAGCCTTGGGTTTCGGCTTTTGCCGAGCTCCCCTTCAAGTTGCCCCCTTGGGTGTTTATATAGACTTTGAGATGCCTTACTTGGCCCCTAAGTATCCTAATTCAAGTAGAATTCCTACTAGGGTGTTTGAATAGGCTTTGGAATGTGTTTCTTTGCCCCTAAGTATCCAAATCTGAGTGAAACTCTTCTTTCCTACGGCAGAGACACGCCCATGGCATACGCCTGTGTAAGTCGTGGTCAGGCCGTGTTCGATCCTTTTGAATTGGGCATGACCGTGTGGATTTGGGCCAGGCCGTGTCGATTTCGTGATATGGCCCATTTACTCCGTTTTGGGCCCGTTTTTCATTCTTTTCGTCATTGGGTGCTCTCTTGAGTATAAAACATGAAAAGAAAGGATTAAGAGCACCTTTTTACATAATTCAAGGCTTAAATCATCCAAAAGCATGCTAAATGTGGGCTTAAAATATGTTACTTTTACAGTTTATCATCAACCCACCCAGCCAACACACCAATATCACAGCATAGTTGCTAGTAGTAACGCAGTAGAGCTGCTAATGACAGTGAACATGGGCCAAGCCACTAAAATCAAAACGTGGCGAAGCCACTAGATTAGTAAAACGTGGCAGAGCCACTAGTACAGTATTTCCTCCAAATACAAATCCCCACCCCAATGTAGAATGTTGTGTCATAAATAATTCATGTATGCAGTATGTCACAAACATAATCAGTAATATAAATATCACAAAAACATCACTTAAGCTACCAGTAGGGGTATAACGATCATTTTGTCGATTAGGGGTAAAATGGTAATTTCACCTCTCGGGGGTATTTCGGTAATTTTACCCTTCGAGAGTATTTTCGTAATTTTACCCGAGGGTATTTCGGTAATTTTACCCTTCGAGGGTATTTCGATAATTTTACCCTATAATGGCCTCTGCGAAGGCCTATAGTTGCCTCGAGCGACATAGACACCCTTTTAGGTCGAAATGGTTCAATTGGGCCCAAAGCCAATTTTCGACCCAAGTAGGCTCACACGCTTGTGTGGCCCATTCAGCCTGATTTCGATTGCGGCTATGTGAACTTTGCAACCCAATCCATTATCTGACAGTATCGTGAATTTTACCCACGTGGGGCCCAATGGCCCATCTCGGCCTAACGAGGCCCATTACGACCTAAGCCCACGAGAATGTTCGTGGCAGCTTCAACGGTCTATTGCCAACAATTGTGGCTTGGTTTATCTCTACGAGTGCTCGCACGCTCGAGAGCCCTCAAATGCCGAAGTTTCGGCTTTAGTCGATTCACAATTCATTAGGGGTGTGAATACACACCTTCGTTCATCATATTGACAGAACCAAAATTGGGTGTACGATTACACACTTGTTACGGGTTGTAGTTGAAGTGCTTCCAAGACACCTATGATAACAACAGCCCATTTATTAGTCACAAACCCTTGTTAAACCATAGTATTGAAACACTTTAATCACACTAACTTTACTTACCACGAAACGAAAGATCCCTTGTTAGTGGAACAATAATAGGCTTACCCCTTGGTTAAGGAAATCAGGTCCTTAGCAAAATTTGACGAGAAAGAAAGTGTTAGTAATATATATTTCCATGGCATCAGGGGAGAAAAGCCTTCTGGCCCAAGAGAACAAAATCGAAAAAGGAGAAAAAGCCAACCTAGATTCGGCTGTAGTCACCACTTACCAACCAATCGAAGAGGTTCGAAAACAGTTAGAAATGAAGAGAAGAAGATACTTAGGCCCTAGTAGATTCGACTGACACACAAGAAGAAAGAAAGTGTTCAACTATCTTGCAGAGAAAAGAAAAGAATAACAAGAGGAAAAAGAAAGGTTGTGTTCGGCTAAAGGAGAAACCGAAAGGAGCAACGGTGATTCGGCAGAAGGATGTGACGAAGAAGGGTAGGTTTTAGTAATGAATTCGGCAAATGGACAGTTGGTATTATGCTTGACAAAAAGAATGACAGTTGAGAGCCAAAAAGAAAATAGAGAGAAGAGACTCGAATGGTTGAAAAGTTCCACGAAATGCTACGAAAAAGTAAATCCTGAAACCGAAATGAAAAAAAATAAAGGAAGGCCCCAAAATGCAGAGAGAGTTTTCGGTTCTATCCTACCACCAAGCTGCCAAAAATGCTCCCAAATGACAACCTTTAGCCGAAATTCCCCCTACTTAACCTCTCCAAATTCAGCAAAACTCCCCCTCACATTCAAACTCCCTCAAACTCTCCACCAAATCCTCCTTGAATTGCTCACAGCCACCCATTCGAAATTGTTGACCAAGTCTTCAACCTCCTCTGCAGAGTTTGATCCAAACTCTACCTCTTGCACCACCAAGTCATAAAATAAAAGCCTCCTATTTGCATGCCATGGGATTCGAACCCCACTCCCCTTGCTATCTCAGTGACGCCACAGCCACCAAGTGACAAGCTCTTTTTGTGACACAAAAACACACATTTATACATAAGTCTTACTGCTAATAGCTCATTCCTCTTAAGAGCGAAAGCTAAAAATTTTCCAAGGCCCATACTCAAACCCAGACCTCCTAAGAACCCCCAATACACTCAAATACCTAGCCATTCAAGCACATCATGGAATTTAAGCCAATTCAACAAAATTACAAGCCCTACATTTTTGGGGCGTTACAACTCTACCCCCTTAAAGAAATTTCGGCCTCGAAATTTACCTGGCCAGAAGAGGTGAGGGTACTGTTGTCGCATCGCCTCCTTAGGCTCCCACGTGGTTTCCTCTGAATTGTGATTACGCCAAAGCACCTTGACTAGTGGAACAGATTTCCTCCTAATACCTTAACATTACGATCCAGTATCTGTACCAGTTCTTCCTCAAAAGTCAGATCAGGTTTAACCCCGATCTCCTCCATTGGCACAATATGTGAGGGATCAGTGCGGTATTACCTCAACATGGAGATGTGGAACACATCATGTATCCGGTTTAAATCAAAAGGTAGCTCAAGCTGATAGGCAACCGGTCCCACACGCTTTAATATCCGGTAAGGTCTGATGAATCTAGGGTTCAGTTTAAATCTGCATACGACTTCTGCCTATCTGCTCCTTCCTTTAACCAATCTCGAATCAACTTTACTTTTTCTTCGATTTCAAAAACTAATTCTGGCCCTAAAACTCGCCGCTAACCAGGTTCTGTCCAACAGGTAGAGGTGAGACACCTACGACCATATAACGCCTCGTACGGTGCCATCTGAATACTGGCTTGGTAGCTGTTGTTATATGCGAACTCTACTAACGGCAAGTAGTCTTCCCAACTGCCTTTGAAATCAATTACACAACTTCTTAGCATGTCCTCCAATATTTAAATCACCCTCTCCGACTGACCATCTGTCTGGGGTTGAGAGTAGTACTGAAATCCAATCTTGTACCCAATGCGTCGTGTAGCTTCTTCTAGAATCGAGATGTGAATCTAGGTTTTTTGTCCGAAATGATAGAAATTGGTACTCCATGCAGTCTCACAATCTCAGCCATGTATAACTTAGCCAACTTCTGTAGCGAATAATCAGTGCAGACCGGTATGAAGTGGGCAGTTTTAGTCAGTCGGTCAACAATAACCCATACCAAATCCTTCTTAGTAGGCATCAAGTGTAGCCCACTAACAAAGTCCATGGTAACCCTTTCCCACTTCCAGAGTGGAATTTTAACGGGTTGCAGTAATCCAGAAGGTAGTTGATGCTCAGCCTTAACTTGCTGGCATGTTAGACACTTACTCACGAAATCTGTAACCTCGTGCTTGAGCCCTGGCCACCATTACAGTTCACGCAGATCTCGATATAACTTCTTTTCGCCAGGATCCATAGCGTATAGACTACTGTGCGCCTCTCGTAAAATAGACTACTTTAACTCAGAATCCCTCGGTACACAGACTCTCCCACGAAAGCATAGGACACCCTCACTATTCAGCCCAAAATTCGCAGTCTCCCCCTTCTCAACCAGTCGAAAACGAGGGACCAACGATTCATCCAGCAACTGCTTCTCCTTAATTTGATTAATCCAGGTCGGTCTCACTTGGAGTTCCGCCAACAGACTACCATCCTCAAATAGGCTGAGATGAGCAAACATTGCTCTCAGATCAGATACAACCTTACGGCTCAGTGCATCCGCTACTACGTTAGCTTTACCCGGATGGTACTCAATCAAGCAATCATAATCCTTAAGCAATTCTATCCATCTTCGTTGCCTAAGATTCAACTCCTTCTGAGTAAGGAGGTAGTTGAGGCTTTTATGGTTGGTAAAAATGATAGACTTCTCACCGTATAAATAATGTCTCCAAATCTTTAGTGCGAATACCACTGCAGCTAACTCCAAGTCATGAGTGGGGTAATTATCCTTATGAGGCTTAAGCTGGCGAGACGCGTAAGCAACCACCTTACCCTCTTTCATCAACATACATCCCAATTTAGTGTGCGATGCATCACAGTAGACAATAAATTCCTTCCCAGACTTTGGCTGTATTAACACCGGGGCTTCAGTCAGAACCTTCTTCAGTTTCTCAAAACTCTCCAACTGCTTATCTGTCCAGTTGAAAGGTACCCCTTTACGTAGTAACTTAGTCAGAGGTGCAACAATCAGTGAGAACCCCTCAACAAAACATTTGTAATACCCAACCAGACCTAGAAAACTTCGACTCTCAGATACAGTCTTCAGTGGTTTCCAATCCAATACGGCTTCAATTTTTCTAGGATCAACCTTAATCCCCTCGGCAGACACCACATGACCCAAAAATGTCACTTCCTGCAACCAGAACTCACACTTGCTGAACTTTGCATGAAGCTGATTTTCCCTCAGTATTTGCAATACAATTCGAAGATGCGAATCATGATCCTCCTCGGTTTTTGAATACACCAGGATGTCATCTATAAACACCACTATGAACCAGTCTAAATAGGGTTAGAATACTCGGTTCATCATATCCATGAAAGCAGCTGGTGCATTCGTCAACCCAAACAGCATGACCAAAAACTCATAATGCCTATAACGAGTCCTGAACGCAGTTTTGTACACATCCACCTCCCTAACCCTTAGCAGATGGTACCCAGATTGAAGATCTATCTTGGAGAAAACTGAGGCTCCTCGTAGCTGGCCAAATAGATCGTCTATCCTTGGTAATGGGTACTTGTTCTTAATCGTCAGTTTGTTCATTTGACGGTAATCGATGCACATGAGCATGGACCCATCCTTCTTCTTCACGAATAACACTGGTGCTCCCAATGGAGACACACTCGGCTGAATGAATCCTCGATCTAGTAGCTCTTGAATCTGAGCCTTTAATTCCACAATCTCCTTCGGTGCCATCCTATAAGGGGCAATGGACATCGAAACTGTTCCCGTTAGAAGCTCAATGCCAAATTCGACCTCACGGTTTGGAGGTAGCCCAGGAAGCTCTTTGAGAAAAAAAATCTGAAAACTCCTTCACAGTTCTAACATCCCTAATAGAAGAACCTTTAGAATCAGACATGCTGACATAAGCCAAGAACGTCTCGCAACCCTTGCAAACCAGCTTCTCGGCCCTGAACGCTGAGATTACATTAGACAGATAACCCTTTGCTCCCCTATCCCTACCACCTCTTCATCCGCAGAAGGCTTCAATACCATACACTTAGCAGCGCAATCCAAATTCGCATTGTATTTCACTAGCCAATCCATGCCCAATATCAGATCAAATTCACCAAACGGCAGTTCCATCAAATCTGTCGGGAAGACAGCCCTTTAGACCTCTAAGGGCACGTCTCTAAACAACTTATTCACTCTAACCGACTGCCCCAGTGGACTTAACACAGTCATCTCCCTATCAGTAATTTCAAACTGAAAACCCAACGTCCCAGAGACAGTGCATGCAACATACGAGTGTGTAGACCCAATAGCAATTAAAGTAGTATATGGTACATTATAAATGAGAAACGTACCAATTATGACGTCAGGAGCGTCACCATCCTCTCGGGACCGAGCAGCATAGACCAAAGCTGGCTTTCTCGTCTTAGTATTTCCAGCACCTCTGCCCGGTGCTCCACGACCTCGTCCCAAACTATTTCCTCCTCTGGTCTGACTACGGCCTCTCGGTGGCAGTTGACCACCTCTCCCCGACTGAACATAGCCCTAACCAGCGGCTTGCATCTGAATAGGCCTATGTGTACAGTTCTTGACCTGGTGATCTATGAAACCATATCTGAAACATGCCCCAGTTCGTTTCCAGCACTCACCCTGGTGAACTCTCCCGCAATCTGCACAAGGCTGCGATCTAGCAGCAACAACAGGGACCCCAGCTCGAACTGTCCCCTTAAATCTAGGCCTTTTTTTAGGCCTACCAAAATAACTTGAGGCCCCAAAATCCCTCTTACTTCTGCCCCTATCTTTCTCACGGTTCTGTCGCTCTGATCTTTTCACGTCCTCAGCAATTTTTGCCTTCTTAACAAGGGCAGCAAAATCTCTTTCCCTCTGCAGAGCTATCAGCACCCACAACTCATCTCGGAGGCCATCCTCGAACTGCACACAACGTTCATACTCAGTCGCGACTATGCCTCGAGCATACCGGCTTAACTGCAGGAACTCTACCTCATATTCTGCAACAGACCTATTCCCTTGGACCAGACTAAAAAATTCCTTCCTCCGGGCATCCACGTAGCTTGCCCCAACATATTTTCCTTGGAAAGCCATCTTGAAGAAATCCCACGTCAAACGGTCAGCATATGTACCCTTTCTCATCGAGAGCCACCATTGGTATGCCTCGTCTGGCAGTAAGGACACTGCTCCCTTCAATTTCTATTCCACAGTATAGTCGAGTCATCCATTATTGGCTCGGTAGCCTCTAACCAATATTCTGCCACATTCAGGGCTACACTAGAAATGCCCTTGAAGATTTCTGTTCCATTAGACAGGAGTCGCTCAGAAATTGACCCTCGGCCCACTGACCTAGTACTTGCTCCAGCAACCCTTTCAAGAACCCAAGGCTCAGTCTTAAGACCCCGTCTCAGTTACTAGTGAGGCTAACACCTCCCTACCCGGCATGTGTCCCGATGCTCAAGACCCAGCCCTATCACCTCGACCTCTACAGCGGCCACGTGTACCCCTTTCGTGACCTCTTGTGCTCATATCGATGTAACGTATTTATCTGATTTAAGAGTTTTATACATCAGCTTATAATTCCAATAATTAATAAGAGATATTTTATGATAAACAGTAATTTAGAGTTATTTTCGCAGATCGAGACCTCACTACAGTTTTCAATCTTCTACAGTCTCAGTTTACTCTAACTAAAGAGTTTCAGTACAATACACTATCTACAACATTTTAGTATATAACAGAAAATAGTGTCAGAAAACTTACAGATTGGGCACCGGAGACTCGGTGTGCCACACTTTCAGTAACAACCTTTTTGTAACAGCCCGTTTACTACCCTAATCGGAACGGTGGTTTCAGAACCACGAATCTGAATTAAAAAGGAATAATTTTATTAAATATTATTATTTTTTATATTATTTGTGTTTAATAAATATGTTTGAACATGTGTTAGAATTTCGTTAAGTTAAATTTATAGCTAATGTGAATAATTTTAGTAAAGGGTTAAATCGAATAAGAATGAAAATGATAGCTATTGTGGAATTTAGGATTAAATTGAATAGGCTTTCTCTTGATTGGTCTCTAAGTGGTAATTTGGCCATTAATAAAATGATGGTAGACGACAACATTGATAAGGAATTATTAAAGAATATATTATTATATTATAAGATGATAGTGGAGTAATAATAATAGGTATGGATATTATTAAAATAAGAAAACATGTTTTTATTTCATCTCTCTCTTCTCCATCTTCTTCACCGAATTCTCACAAGAAAGGAGGAAGCTTAAACCTCCATTTTTATTCAGTTATTGCATGTCTTATTGAGGTGAGCATTTGAGCTTGATTTTTATGAATTTTTGCATTTTTAAGCAAGTTATCTTAAAGACTATCAAACCCATGTGAAAATTTTAGAGTTTGAAGCATGCTATAGATTCGGCCATGGATGGATGCTTTTGCTTTGTTATGTTTGATGGTGAAATGTTATGCATATGCTTGAAATCAACATGTTTTGAGTAGGAAATTTAGATGAATTGAGTATGATGGCTTAGATTATGAAATTTTATAATTGAGGGTGTAAAATGCAAAATAAATGGTTGGTATAGACTTGTATAAGGATGAGGAAAATTCGGCCCTTAAGAGATTAATTCAAATTTCATGTATTTTGTGTTTTATGCTTTGGGGACTAAATTGCAAAAGATGTAAATTTTAGGGATAAAAGGGTAAATTATATAATTAGGTGTTATGATCAAATTGAATAATATTTTAGGACTTGAAGAGCTTAAAGAACATTCGACCTTAGCTAAAAAATGTGTAAATTGTCATATTTCGAATGAGTGAAAGATTGTATTAAATTGTAAAAATGCAAACTATGAGTGGTAGATTGGAAGAATAGTTCAATTATGTGTTTTGAGCTAAAAGTGAATGTAATTTTATTTGAATGGGCTTTTTTCGAAATTTATTTGATCCGAAATCGGATCGAGGGAAAGCAAAATTAAACGAGTAGCCGGAAATTCTTAGCTCATCAACCACCAAGTAAGTTTATAAGCAAATTGGTTATAAATGAATAGTATTAAAATGGAATGTATATTTTTTTCAAATGAATTTTTTTTATGAAATAAAGTCTCAATTGCCGAATGTAATATGTAAATTTTTAAAAGTGTTAGCCAAATGTGATTTTATCATGTATATGTATTTAAATGCATAATTCTTTGATTTGTTGAGATATGGATATTGGTATATATGCATATATTTTGCTGAGTGTGGCATGGTACGTGATTAAATGAAAGTACTAGAGGAATATGTGTTGAATTATGCATGAAATTATTTATGAAATTGAGTAGAGGTTTAAAGGTGGACCTTGAGATAGGGGATGGTAGTGATCGAATAGTTAACTACATAAATATATAAGTATGTTATTTGTACAAGCAGTGAATTTATATGTATATGACACGTGTGTGTGGAAATTTTGTAATGGCACTGTGTGTGCGGATTTATTCACCAAGCACTGTGTGTGCGAGATCGGTTGAATGGCACTGTGTGTGCGGATTTATACATCGAACACTGTGAGTGCGAGATCGTTGAATGACACTGTGTGTGCGGAAAATTTAAGTAACGGCACTAAGTGTGCGACACGTTACGAATGTTGCACTGTGTGTGCGGGTTATCGGATTTCCTCAAGGATAGAGACACTTAGTAAAGGTAAATGAAAGTGTCAGGTATGTACATATTGAATAATGGTTTATTATCTTGATGCAAAATTATGTGAGTCATTTCGATATGGGTATGGAGCATATGAATACTTGGTTCATTTGTTTTGAGATTGAATGAGCATGA
This sequence comes from Gossypium australe, assembly GCA_005393395.2. NCBI lineage: Eukaryota > Viridiplantae > Streptophyta > Magnoliopsida > Malvales > Malvaceae > Gossypium > Gossypium australe. The sequence goes on from CM016617.1 coordinate 76,925,810, forward strand.
GGTTGATGAATGTTAATCTAGTATGTGTTTCAATATTACGACTTATTCAATAGTTAGATCGAATATATTAAAAAGAGAAATGGTGTAATGAGTGATTGTGCACCTTACCTTATTGCTTAAAACTTACTAAGCTATAATAGCTTACATGGTGTGTTGTTATAATGTACCATAGGTTTGTCGAAGTCAAAGCTTGAGCTCGAGGATTCCTGTAGAAGTCAAGCATACTATCAACTATTTTGGTACCCTTTTTGAGAATAAATTTTAAATACTATGGCATGTATAGGTTAAACTACCTTAGAGTGGACTCAAAAGATATTTTGTGGATGTATATATATATTCAAATGCCATGCGAAAATGGCAAAATTCTTATGATTTTGGTTGACTTGATTTGTTTTGCTTAATATAATATATATATATGTATATATATGTGTATGCATTATAGGTTTGACTTAAGCGTGTTTTAAAAGAAAAGTATTATGAATGAGTTGGTGTGATGTATTTAAATATGAAGTTTAATTTGAACATATTACTTTTATGGTCACATGCAATGTGATGAGTTAGCATACATATCCGGTCATGGCTAAATTTTAATGTGGTTAGTTAATGGAATTTGTAAGTTGAATTGTATTTGGGTCAGGGTAAGTCATCTATCAAGGCTCGTTATATATGTATATACATATATTGAATGCGGCGTATACTATAAAAAGATGAAATGGAATTTATGTGTATATGTAAGGAGATTACCCTATGACAATTGATTTGTATATGATTTAGACTATATCGAGCCATGAATAAAATGTATGGAAGTCATGAGAAGCTAAGTGCATTATTAATGAAAATTTTCAGGGGTTTAGATTATTGGATGTGTAATAAATTGTATATATGTATATATATATTCGGCCTTAGGTATATGCTTGGATGCATGGTAGAAATTATAAAGGAATAAATGTTTGAATGTTTGTTTAAGTACCAATTCAGTTAATACTTAGACTTGATCATGGGAGTGTATTGTGTTCATGGAAGAACTGAAATTAGTTGAAATATGTATGTTTAAGTCGGTAATGCGAAATGATATGAATTTAGCACGTGATAGTATAATTGAATGCTCTGACTTGATATTTAGTTTAGTGAGGTCTGTAACCCTAATCCGGCGACGGGTATGGGTTAGGGGTGTCACATTTTATTGGTATCAGAGCTACAGTTTAGTCTGTTCTCCATATTTTATGCGGTGATAGTATGATGACTTCTGACAGTGAAATGTGTCTATTTCTTTCATATAGTAATGGACCCCAATCCCGAGCAAGTGGTAGCTGATGACGTCGAGAGTGTGGCACTCGCTCCCGTGCAAGGGACCACGCCAGAGGAATCTCGACCGGTACGAGTAATCCGGATGAGGGGGCCAGACAAGCCTTTTACAACATGATGAATGATTGGTTCAGTCATTACATACGAACCAATCTGGCTGTTCAAACACCCCTAAATCCGAATGTACCCCCTATAGCACCGATGGTTCCTTCAATTGATAATCCTGAAAGAGTAACCAAACCACCTATTGATCGCATTAGGAAGCATGGAGCTCAAGAATTTAGAGCTGAGGACGATGATGATGCAGAGCGAGCCGAATTTTGGCTCGATAATACTGTTCGTGTTTTCTACGAGTTGTACTGCACACCGATGAGTGTCTGAAGTGTGCCATATCATTGTTACGTGATTCTACTTATTATTGGTGGAATACACTCGTGTCAGTCGTTCCAAAAGAGAGGGTTACTTGGGACTTCTTTCAGATGGAATTTCGTAAGAAGTATATAAGCCAGCGCTTCATAGACTCTAAGCGCAACGAATTTCTTGAGCTTAAACAGGGTCGGATGACCGTATCTGAATATGAGCGCAAGTTTGTGCGACTTAGTCGCTACGCTCGTGAGTGTGTTTTGTCGGAGGCTGCTATGTGCCGGAGGTTTGAAGATGGTTTAAATGAAGACATAAAGCTTCTGGTTCGCATTCTTGAGATTAACGAGTCCGTTGTACTAGTTGAAAGAGCTTGTAAAGCTGAAGAACTGGGGAAAGAAAAATGGAAAGCTGAACTTGAATCTAAAGATTTCCGGAAGAGATCTGTGGGAAAAATTTCACAAATGGCAACGAAGAAGTTCAAGAACGATGGTGCCCGATCCAAACCTAACACTTGGATTTCTATACAAGAATGACCACCAGCAAGTTCTCGAGCTACATCAGTGGCTATTGTTGGCAATGCTCGATTGAGTAAACCTGAGTGTCAGCGGTGCGGCAAACGGCATTTTGGAGAGTCTAGGGTAAATCTTTTAATCGCACTTGTTACCAGTGTGGTTTGCAAAATCACTTCGTTCGGGATTGCCTGGAGACTGTTGAAAAGGGTACTACTCAAAGTGCAAGACCGAGCGGCACTACAGCTAGAGGCAGACCATCTCGTATTGGGGGAGGTAGGAGTGGTGCACAGAGGGGGACTACAGATGCGGTTATTCGATCAGATGCCCGTGTACCGGCTAGAGCTTATGCCATCCGTGCTAGAGAGGAGGCATCATCTCTAGACGTCATTACCGGTATTTTCACTCTCTTCGATACTAATGTAACTACTTTGATTGATCCCGGCTCAACTCATTCATATGTGTGTGAAACATTAGTTTCCAGTAAGACTCTACCTGTTGAGTCTACTAAATTTGTGATTCGGGTTTCAAACCCCCTGGGTTGATGTGTATTAGTTGATAAAGTGTGTAAGAACTGTCCGTTGACAATTCGAGACATGTGTTTTCCGGCTGATCTGATGCTATTACCTTTCGATGAGTTTGACATTATTCTCAGCATGGATTGGTTAACAGTTCCTGATGCGGTAGTAAATTGTAGACGAAAGACAATTGATTTGAGATGTCAGAATAATGAGATGATCCGAATCGAGTCTGCAGATTTAAACGGGCTACCAGCTGTGATATCCTCGATGATGGCTCGACAGTATTTGAGGAAGGGTTGTGAAGCCTATCTTGCTTATGTGATTGATAGCAAGGTAACCGAAAAGAAGATTGAATCTGTACCGGTTGTAAGTGAGTATCCAGATGTGTTCCCAGCAGAATTACCGGGATTGCCACCCATTCGTGAGGTAGAATTTGGTATTGAGCTAGTGCTAGGGACCGCTCCGATTTCGATAGCTCCATATAGAATGGCACCAACTGAATTAAAAGAATTGAAGGCTCAGTTGCAAGAATTGACGGATAGAGGTTTTGCCCGACCGAGTTTTTCTCCTTGGGGTGCGCCCGTACTATTTGTGAAGAAGAAAGACGGAACATTGAGAATGTGCATTGATTATCGACAACTCAATAAGGTGACCGTAAAGAACAAATACCCGTTGCCACGTATCGATGATTTATTCGATCAGTTGAAAGGAGCCTCGGTGTTTTCGAAAATTGATCTGAGGTCAGGATATTATCAGTTGCGAGTTAGAGAATTGGATGTACCAAAGACTGCTTCTCGGACGAGATACGGTCATTACAAGTTCTTGGTGATGCCATTTGGGCTCACTAATGCCCCTGCTATTTTTATGGATCTGATGAATCGGGTATTCAGACCGTATCTAGATCGGTTTGTAGTTGTATTCATAGATGACATATTGATCTATTCACGAGACGAAACCGAGCACGCTGAGCATTTGAGGCTAGTGTTACATATTTTGCTTGACAAGCAATTTTATGCAAAATTTAGTAAATGTGAGTTTTGGTTGAAAGAAGTCAGCTTTTTAGGGCATGTCATTGCAACATCGGGTATTCAGGTTGACCCTAGTAAAATCTCTACTATATTAGAGTGGAAACCTCCATAGAATGTTTCTGAGGTACGTAGCTTTTTAGGGCTTGCAGGATATTATAGATGTTTCGTGAAAGGATTTTCGATGATAACAACTCAGATGACGAAACTATAACGAAAGGATGTGAAATTTGTGTGGTCAGGAAAGTGTCAGAAGAGTTTTGATCAACTGAAGACCTTGTTAACGGAAGCTCCAGTACTCGTTCAGCCAGAGTCAGGTAAAGAGTTCGTTATTTTTAGTGAAGCATCTTTAAATGGTCTGGGTTGTGTATTGATGCAGGAGGTTAAAGTTGTAGCCTACGCATTGAGACAGTTGAAACCGCACGAGAGAAATTATCCGACGCATGACCTTGAGTTGGCCGCTATTGTTTTCGCTTTGAAAATATGGTGTCATTATCTATTCAGTGAGAAATGCCACGTCTATTCAGATCAAAAGAGTCTAAAGTATTTAATGACTCAGAGGGATTTGAATTTGAGATAACGTCGGTGGTTGGAACTGTTGAAAGACTACGAGCTCGTGATTGATTATCACCCGGGAAAAGCTAATGTGGTTACCGATGCTCTTAGTCGGAAATCACTATTTACTCTACGAGCCATGAATGTGGATTTAGCTATGACCAATGATGGTGTGATCGTTGGAGAGTTGAAAGCAAGACCGTTGTTCATACAACAGATTCGAGAAGCCCAAGAAGTTGATGATGATCTAAAAACAAAGAAGAGTCATTATGGCTCGTGTGCGGATTCAGATTTTCAGGTAGATGCCGAAGGATGTTTACAGTTCAAGAATCGGGTGTGTGTTCCTAAGAAACCTGAATTAATTCGAATGATTTGTGATGAAGCTCATAATAGTAGATTGCCAATCCATCTGGGCTGCATGAAAATGTATAATGACCTGAAACAACATTATTGGTGGCACGGTATGAAACGAGACATCTCAAATTATGTGTCGAAGTGTTTAGTGTGCCAACAAGTGAAAGCTGAGCATCAAGTGCCATCGGGACTACTTCAGCCGATTATGATACCTGAGTGGAAGTGGGATTGAGTCACTAGGGACTTCGTAACGGGTTTGCCTTTGACGCCAAGTAAGAAAGATTCAATCTGGGTTATTGTTGATAGATTGACGAAATTGACTCATTTTATTCCGGTACGTACGGATTTCACACTTGATAAGTTGGCTGACTTGTACGTATTGCAGATTGTACAGTTACACGGAGTACCTATCTCTATTATTTCGGATAGAGATCCGAGGTTCACATCGCGGTTTTGAAAGAAAATGCAGGATGCTTTAGGTACCAAGTTACACTTTAGTACAACTTTTCACCCTCAGTCGGATGGTCAATCCGAGCGTGTTATCCAAATACTCGAGGATATGTTGAGATGTTGCATTCTCGAGTTTGAAGGTACGTAGGAATGATACTTACCTTTAATTGAATTTGCATACAACAATAGCTTTCAATCAAGTATTAAAATGGCACCCTATGAAGCATTATACGATCGGAAATGTCGTACACCACTATATTGGATCGAGCTAAGTGAAGGCAAGATACACGGGGTTGATTTAATTAGAGAGACGGAACAGAAAGTTAGAGTAATTCGAGAAAGTTTGAAAGCTACATCAGATCGTCAGAAGTCGTACGCGGATTTGAAACGAAAGAATATAGAGTTTCAAGTGGGTGATCGTGTGTTCTTGAAGGTATCGCCGTGGAAAAAGATACTTAGATTTGGCCGTAAGGGAAAGTTGAGCCCGCAGTTCATTGGACCGTATGAAGTTGTTGAGCGTATTGGGCCAGTTGCGTATAGACTTATGTTGCCACCTGAATTAAATAAGATTCATAATGTCTTCCATGCGTCGATGCTTAGGCGATACCGATTCGACCCTTCGCATGTGATTAATCCATCAGAGATTGAAGTTCAACCCGATCTGACTTACGAGGAGGAACCGATTTGCATCTTAGCTCGTGAAGTGAGAGAGTTGCGGAATAAGAAAATTTCGTTAGTAAAAGTTATGTGGCATAAGCACGGGGTTGAGGAAGCAACCTGGGAGACTGAAGAATCTATGAAAAATGCTACCCACAATTATTTAACGGTAAGATTTTTTGGGGACGAAAATCTCTTAAGGGGGGAGAGTTGTAACAGCCCGTTTACAACCCTAATCAGAACGGTGGTTTTGGAACCACGAATCCGAATTAAAAAGGAATAATTTTATTAATTTTTATGTAACACCCCAAACCCGGCCCAAACGTTACGACCAGATCTGGTATGCTACGGATTAATAGTTAAAAACTTCTCATTGAAGGGGTTTGAAATCTCGGTTTGTTTAAGTAGGTATTCGTTAAATAAGTGATATTGGACGAAAACATTTTCTCTTTTAGTGGATATAAATTTTAAAAAAAATAAATGAAGACATTAACAATTATAAATGGATAACCTATGCTATGGGCCTTATTACATAAACATTCCCAAAATTAAAAACTTAAAGAAAAGCCGAAATAATCTATAAAAACTGGATGGCCCCTCGAGTCCACGTCAGCTCCCTTGTCCACAATCTACTGCTCATCTGAAATAGTAAAGGAAAAAATGAAAGGGTGAGTCACCAAGACTCAGTGTATAAATCCCGGACACACTGACCTAAGGCTCACAAACACATTATGAGCCCTGGCCCATACATGAAGGCAACAATCATAATTACATGGAAATAATGAATGATGAATAGCCCAACCCATCCTAGAATCTCATCCTCTACACACCAACCCGTACCAACCATCACACCTTGGGGATTTCTACAATCAACCCTCCATCCGCTACACACCATAACAATAGCAGTACTGCCTATTCCTATTATTCAGGAATCATTAAACGTGGCATAGCCACCGATCACTATGTGACCTAACATTTGAATTTGTGGTTTAACCACCGATCACCAGGTGACCTATCATGCACTTCCCCTTCATTATCATAATCCCACCCCATGCATACACAAATGAAAAATTGAAAACATCATACCATTTTTAAGAAAACAGGCTTTCATATATATATCGATAGACATAGAGATTTCTATGATCACGTACCTGGCATCCTTTGCCTAACCCTTTTAGGGTTTTATTCGACTGTCTACACAGCCTCTTTCCGGCTTTTAGCCCATAACACACACACACACACACATATATATATATATATATATTACAGTTAACTAGTGTGTTAAAGATCTACACACCTGATTACAGTCAAGACGAGACCTTTTATGTCGACACTATCAGAAGCCAATATAGCTGCTAACTGCCTAAGATTTTGTTCTGAAGCCGGTCCACAACCTGGTGGCCAATACCAAACTACTGACACCACTCGTTTCTTAAACTTAGGGATTGGTTTTACAGATCCAATCCCCTCCTTCGCCTGATCGATATTCGATTCCATTAAAAGACCTTATCATAACATATGGTTAAGATCACAACTACAATAGCGAATCTAAAGAGAATCTAAGGAGAACCCCTTACCTTGAAATCCCGAAAAGAGAGATATGAAGTTCAGAGACTAACGGTTTCAGCTTTTAGATCTAAGTGATCTACTTCAATTCCCGAATGTCGCCCAACAAGAAAATATCAAATCATTAATCCATTAGCCTTTCGGCTTTGTCTTCTAAAAATTGAAAGAGAAGAAGAATAGATCAGAAGAAATCGGCACCTACCTTTATAGAGAATTTCGGCAACTCCTAGAGGATTTCGGCTTTTGAGAAGATCAAAAAGAGAATATGATAGGAAGAAATCTATGTAGATTCGGCTTTTAGTGAAGAGATCGGCAAAAGAGAATAGCAGGTATTCAGCTATGGAGATGAGAAGAAAGTTCAGAGTTTTGACTTTTGAAGGGAAAGATGTTGAAAAGAATTGGGTGGTTTCGGCTTTGTAGAAGAAAACAGAAAAAAGAATAATAGACTTTCGGCTTTTGCATAGAAGTGAAGATGAGAGAATAGGCTTAGGGATTTCAGCTTTTATAGAGAATGGGAGAATAGAGAAACCCTAATGTCGAAATTGAAGAAGAGAGTGGGAGAATAAAACCCTAATGTCAAAATTGAAGAAGAGAGTGGGAGAATAGATTTGGACTTCATGCAACTGGAGTTTGGGCCTCCTCAGCTGACGCCACCTCCCTGCTCTCTAAGTGGTGGCACTTTGCCACTGGGCCACAAGCCCATTTGTGTCATTTTCATCCATATTTTATTCTTAAAGCCTACCTACTAACTCCTAGGGTTTTATTCACCTAAAACCAAAATTTCTCCAAAGCTAAAGTTTGATCCCGGGACTTCATAGAAGCCCTCTAACCTTCCAAAATCACTTATCTAATAGGTCCAACTTGCATTTAAGCCAATCTCTTGTTCTCCAAAAATTTAAACGCTACTACGCTCAAGGCCCATTGGGCTCAATCCTACTAGGCCCAAATTCAGGATGTTACATTTTATTATTATTTGTTATATTATTTTGTTTAATAAATATGTTTGAACATGTGTTAGAATTCCGTTAAGTTAAATTTATAGCTAATGTGAATAATTTTAGTAAAAGATTAAATCGAATAAGAATGAAAATGGTAGCTATTGTGGAATTTAGGATTAAATTGAATAGGCTTTCTCTTGATTGGTTTCTAAGTGGCAATTTGGCCATTAAGAAAATGATGGTGGACGGCAACAATGATAAGGAATTATTAAAGAATATATTATTATATTATAAGATGATAGGGGAGTAATAATAATAGGTATGGATATTATTAAAATAAGAAAACATGTTTTTATTTCATCTCTCTCTTCTCCATCTTCTTCACCGAATTCTCACAAGGAAGGAGGAAGCTTAAACCTCCATTTTTATTCGGTTATTGCATGTCTTATTGAGGTGAGCATTTGAGCTTGATTTTTATGAATTTTTGCAGTTTTAAGCAAGTTATCTTAAATACTATCAAACCCATGTGAAAATTTTAGATTTTGAAGCATGCTATAGATTCGGCCATAGATGGATGCTTTTGCTTTGTTATGTTTGATGGTGAAATGTTATGCATATGCTTGAAATCAACATGTTTTGAGTAGGAAATTTAGATGAATGGAGTATGATGGCTTAGATTATGAAATTTTATAATTGAGGGTGTAAAATGCAAAATAAATGGTTGTATAGACTTGTATAAGGATGAGGAAAATTCGGCCCTTAAGAGATTAATTCAAATTTCATGTATTTTGTGTTTTATGCTTTGGGGACTAAATTGCAAAAGATGTAAATTTTAGGGATAAAAGGGTAAATTATATAATTAGGTGTTATGATCAAATTGAATAATATTTTAAAACTTGAATGAGCTTAAGGAACATTCGGCCTTAGCTAAAAATGTGTAAATTGTCATATTTCGAATGAGTGAAAGATTGTATTAAATTGTAAAAATGCAAACTATGAGTGGTAGATTGGAAGAATAGTTCAATTATGTGTTTTGAGCTAAAAGTGAATGTAATTTTATTTGAATGGGCTCTTTTCGAAATTTATTTGATCCGGAATCGGAGCGGGGGAAAGCAAAATTAAACGAGTAGCCGGAAATTCATAGCTCATCAACCACCAAGTAAGTTTATAAGCAAATTGGTTATAAATGAATAGTATTAAAATGGAATGTATATTTTTTTCAAATGAATTTTTTTTATGAAATAAAGTCTCAATTGCCGAATGTAATATGTAAATTTTTAAAAGTGTTAGCCAAATGTGATTTTATCATGTATATGTATTTAAATGCATAATTCTTTGATTTGTTGAGATATGGATATTGGTATATATGCATATATTTTGCCGAGTGTGGCATGGTACGTGATTAAATGAAAGTGCTAGACAAATACGTGTTGAATTATGCATGAAATTATTTATGAAATTGAGTAGAGGTTTAAAGGTGGACCTTGAGATAAGGGATGGTAGTGATCGAATAGTTAACTACATAAATATAGAAGTATGTTACTTGTACAAGCAGTGAATTTATATGTATATGACGTGTGTGTGTGGAAATTTTGTAATGGCACTGTGTGTGCGGATTTATTCACCGAGCACTGTATGGGCGAGATCAGTTGAATGGCATTGTGTGTGCGAGATTGGTTGAATGGCACTGTGTGTGCGGATTTATTCACCGAGCACTGTGTGTGCGAGATCATTGAATGGCAATGTGTGTGCGGAAAATTTAAGTAACGACACTAAGTGTGCGACACGTTACAAATGTTGCAATGTGTGTACAGGTTATCGGATTTCCTCAAGGACAGAGACACTTAGTAAAGGTAAATGAAAGTGTTAGGTATGTACATATTGAATAATGGTTTATTATCTTGATGCAAAATTATGTGAGTCATTTCGATATGGGTATGGAGCATATGAATACTTGGTTCATTTGTTTTGAGATTGAATGAGCATGAGGTTGATGAATGTTAATCTAGTAGGTGTTTCAGTATTACGACTTATTCAATAGTTAGATCGAATAAATTAAAAAGAGAAATGGTGTAATGAGTGATTGTGCGCCTTACCTTATTGCTTAAAACTTACTAAGCTATAATAGCTTATATGGTGTGTTGTTATAATGTACCATAGGTTTGTCGAAGTCAAAGCTCGAGCCCGGGTACCCTTTTTGAGAACAAATTTTAAATACTATGGCATGTATAGGTTAAACTACCTTAGAGTGGACTCAAAAGATGTTTTGTGGATGTATATATATATTCAAATGCCATGCGAAAATGGCAAAATTCTTATGATTTTGGTTGACTTGATTTGTTTTGCTTAATATGATATATATATATATATATATATATATGCATATATATGTGTGTGTATTATAGGTCTGACTTAAGCGTGTTTTAAAAGAAAAGTATTATGAATGAGTTGGTTTGATGTATTTGAATATGAAGTTTAATTTGAACTTATTACTTTTATGGTCACATGCAATGTGATGAGTTAGCATACATATCCGGTCATGGCTAAATTTTAATGTGGTTGGTATAGTTAATGGAATTTGTAAGTTGAATTGTATTTGGGTAAGGGTAAGTCATCTATCAAGGCTCGTTATATATGTATATACATATATTGAATGTGGCGTATGCTATAAAAAGTTGAAATGGAATTTATGTGCATATGTAAGGAGATTACCCTATGACAATTGATTTGTATATGATTTAGACTATATCGAGCCATGAATAAAATGTATGGAAGTCATGAGAAGCTAAGTGCATTATTAATGAAAATGTTCATGGGTTTAGATTATTGGATGTGTAATAAATTGTATATATGTATATATATATTCGGCCTTAGGTATATGCTTGGATGCATGGTAGAAATTATAAAGGAATAAATGTTTGAATGTTTGTTTATGTACCAATTCGGTTAATACTTAGACTTGATCATGTGGAGTGTATTGTGTTCATGGAGAATTGAAATTAGTTGAAATATGTATGTTTAAGTCGGTAATGCGAAATGATATAAATTTAGCACGTAATAGTATAATTGAATGCTCTGACTTGATATTTAGTTTAGTGAGGTCTATAACCCTAATCCGGCGACGGTTATGGGTTAGGGGTGTCACACTTTTACTTTTATTTTCAAAAGCAAAATTTAGGAAATTGTAAAAAAAATTTAAGAACCCATTTCACAGCCGAGTTTTGCAACTAGTCTCTGATACCACTAAATGTAACACCCCAAGCCCGGCCTAGATGCTACGACCGAATTTGACGTGTCACATCGAAGTGTTGTTTGATAACCGAGTTTGTCGATAAAAGTTCGTTACCAAATTTAAAATCTCCTTTAACAATTGTTTTGAAAATGTGAGTGTTGTAAAACCTTGTTGTCCAATTATAGGTCATCTTAATTGTTATAAGCTTATCAATATGAGATAAAACTGCGGAAGCCCTTTTTAGTTGTAAACTTTAAGATTTGAAAACGTGATTTTCAAAAACGGTCATTGTTTCAAAAACCCGTGTTTCCTAGACTAGCAGGTTGAAATAAAGAGAACCACCAAATAAAAGTTAAAACCCCAAAACACCTTATTACATAATTATTAACCCAATATATCGAGCATGTGGCCACCTCCGAGTCCCTCGCAGCTCCAAATCATCTAAGATTGGGGATTACCTGCGCAATTAAAGAAAAGGGTGAGTTACGAGAACTTAGTGTATAATCCTCAATCATGCAATAATAGTCTAGGCCTGAGCCCTATTCAGTATCAGTTCAGTCTGGGCTTTAGCCCTATACGTAGCAGTGTGCCCTAAGCCCAAATGAGCACAGAACAGAGCAGTAATGCAACCCAACCCAATCCAGCCAACACACCACCCGTACCAACCAACACACCATGTGGGAACCAAGTCAACCCACCCAGCCAACACACCAATATCGCAACATAGTTGCTCGTAGTAACGCAGCAGAGCTGCTAATGATAGTGAACGTGGGCCAAGCCACTAAAATCAGAATACATGGCGAAGCCACTAGATTAGTAAAACGTGGCAAAGCCACTAGTACAGTACTTCCTCCAAATACAAATCCCCACCCCAATGCAGAATGTCGTGTCATAAATAATTCGTGTATGTAGTATGTCACAAACATAATCAGTCATATAAATATCACACAAACATCACTTAAGCTACCACTAGGGGTATAATGGTCATTTTTTCGATTAGGGGTGAAACAGTAATTTCACCCCTCGAGGGTATTTCGATAATTTTACCCTTCGAGGGTATTTCGGTAATTTTACCCAACGAGGGTGTTTCGGTAATTTTATCCTATAACGGCCTCTCCGAAGGCCTACAGTCGCCTCAAGCGAAACAGACACCCTTTTAGGTCGAAACAGTGCAATTGGGCCCAAAGCCCAATTTTCAACCCATGTGGTCCCACATGCTCGTGTGGCCCATTCAACCTGATTTCAGTTGAGGCTATGCAAAATTCGTAGCCCAATCCATTATCTGACACTATCGTGAATTTTACCCACGTGGGGCCCATGGGCCTAATGGCCCATTTCGGCCTAACAAGGCCCATTAAGACCTAAGCCCACGAGAATGTTTGTGGCAGCCTCAGCGGTCTATCGCCAACAATTATGGCTCGATTTATCTCTATGAGCGCTTGCATGCTCGAGAGCCCTCAGATGCTGAAGTTTCGGCTTATCGGTTTTTTGGCTTTAGCCGATTCACAATTCATCAGGGCTGTGAATACACACCTTCATTCCTCATATTGACAGAACCAAAATTGGGTGTACGATTACACACCTGTTACGGTTTGTAGTTGAAGCGCTTCCAAGACACCTATGATAACAACCGCCCATTAATTAGTCACAAACCCTTGTTAAACCACAGTATTGAAACGCTTTAATCACACTAACTTTACTTACCATGAAACGAAAGATCCCTTGTAATGAAACAATAATCGACCTACCCCATGGTTAAGGAAATTGAGTCCCTAGCAACATTCGATGAGAAAGAAAGTGTTAGCAATATATATTTCCACGGCAACAAGGGAGAAAAGCCTTTTGGCCCAAGAGAACAAAATCGAAAAAGGGGAAAAAGCTAACCTAGATTCGACTATAGTCACCACTTACCAACCAATCGAAGAGGTTCAGAAACAGTTAGAAATGAAGAGAAGAAGATACTTAGGCCCTAGTAGATTCGACTGACACACAAGAAGAAAGAAAGTGTTTGGCTATCTTGTAGAGAAAAGAAAAGAATAACAAGAGGAAAAAGAAAGGTTGTGTTCGGCTAAAGAAGAAACCGAAAAGGGCAACAGTGATTCGGCAGGAGGATTTGAAGAAGAAGGGTTGGTTTCAGTAATGAATTCGGCAAATGGGAAATTGGTATTGTGCTTGACAAAAAGAATGACAGTTGAGAGCCAAAATGAAAATAGGGAGAATAGGCTTGAATGGCTGAAAAGTTCCACGAAATGCTACGAAGAAGTAAATCCCAAAACCGAAATGAAAAAGAATAAAGGAAGGCCCCAAAATGCAGAGAGAGTTTTCAGTTCTATCCTACCACCAACCTGTCGAAAATGCTCCCAAATGACAACCCTTAGTCGAAATTCCCCCTACTCAAGCTCTCCAAATTCGGCCAAACTCCCCCTCACATTCAAACTCCCTCAAACCCTCCACCAAATCCTCCTTGAATTGCTCACAGCCTCCCATTCAAAATTGTTGACCAAGTCTTCAACCTCCTATGCAGAGTTTGATCCAAATTCTACCTCTTGCACCACCAAGTCATAAATAAAAGCCTCCAATTTGCATGCCGTGGGATTTGAATCCCGCTCCCCTTGCCATCTCAGTGACGCTACAGCCACCAAGTCACAAACTTTTTTTGTGACACAAAGACACATACATTTATACATAAGTCTGAATCTAATAGCCCATTCCTCTTAAGAGCAAAAACTAAAAATTTTCCAAGGACCAAACTCGAACCCAGGCCTCCTAAGAACCCCAAAATACACTCAAATACCTAGCCATTCAAGCACATCTTGGAATTTAAGCCAATTCAGCAAAATTGCAAGCCCTACATTTTTGAGGCGTTACAAACATTTTTAGAATTTTATACTAAGTTTCAAAATATGCCAGCATGAATCATAGTTTGTATGTATGTCATAGCCATAGATAATATTCTTCATTCAACATAATTTCTTATCAATCAAACAAACAATCATTAGGCTTATTTATGATCTTCATATGTTGAACTTAGTACTTCCTCTCCATTAATGTAGGTGTCATAATCATCAAATCAATAGGTCTTTTATAAGGTTATAATGGGGCTCGGTTAAAGGTAGGGATTTAAAGAGATGAGACATTTCGGTTTCAAAATCTTAACCTTTAACTCTTGGATTTCTCGAAATACAACCTTTTTCTTTAAATAAACCTTTGGAACACCCCCAAACTTATTTTGAACTTATGCTCATACATTTTTCTTTTTGGAGATCGAGCAAACTTTTCTTCGCTCTTTCTTCGTCTTTTTTTTTTTTTTACATGAGCACATACATATTTTTGAAAATTTCCTCAAATGTTGATTACCAAGACAAATTTAGTTAAGATGGGTCCACAAAATTAGGATAACTTAAAAAGATGGTAATGTGGCTTATAATGTAGGTTCATTGCAATAAACAGGCCTTTAAGCTCAAAATTGCAAATTTAAGGGTCTAATATCATAAGGTTGGCTCGAAAAGGCTCAAACGATCCAAAGAAATAGTGCCTATATCATTTTAGATTTTTATGTCTCCTAGGATTTCGCCTCAAGAAAGTTACTAAGTCAATTCTAAAGATATAGACCTTTATGCATGTCTAATATCAAGAGAAATTAAGTTTTCATGGCAAACATTGCTAAGACTAAGATCATACAAGCATTCCATTCTTCATGATAACATACGTTCACTCAGATAGAATCATCATTCATACTTGCATACAAACTATCTCATTAACAAAAAAAATGTCTCTAGACATTCATTTATTAAAACATACTTATGAAAGAAATGATTGAAAGAATCAATGTCCTCATTGCAAGAACAAAATAATAAATGAAAACTGAACACCAGGTAGGGTTGTAAAGAAAGAGAGGTGAGTCATTAAGACTGCTTAAATACCAAGTCTTTCCTAATAACCCAATCCTAGACATGTTCATTCCCATTATAACATCACTTAGTCATTTTCTTTCTAAGGAAGTGTTAAGTTTATTAATGCTTGTTATGTTTTATTCTGTAGAAATTAAATCCTAATTACGAAAGAAATAAATTCCTAAAGACCTAAAAATAATTAAATAAATAACAAGACAAGAATCCCCCCTTTTATTTTTCTAACTCATTACCCTTGTCTTCTTCAGCTCCATCTCAGCTTGCATAGTCAGTATCTTCCGTCCATGTCTCAAGGATAGCATCTGAGAATTCAGGAACAAAAGTATTAGATATATTCTTAAAAGTATTTCAAATTGAGTCATCTCTAATTTTTGCATATTTCCAGTAAGTTAGTTGTTTATTGTGCATGAAATTGCACATATCTATCATAATTGACAACTCTGATTTGTTTGAAGTACTTTCAGAAGTCAGCATTGGAGTTGTAGATTCAGGTTCAACACTTAGCTTGACTGTTTCTTCTTCTGGCTCAACCTTTGGTTCAGGGGATGCAGATCCTTCAATTGGTTTAAGACTGTTTAGTTCCTTATCAGACTCTTCTTCAATGTTTGTAACTGAATTAGCTTCAATTCCAGTTTCATTTTTTGACTCCTCGGTATCTGGATTAGTTGGCTCTTCTTGCTCTCCTTGATTCAGCTCATGCACCTTCTCTACTAACCTTTCAAGATCATGATTTGTAATGCACCCTTGAACATATTGCCCCTTCAGATTTGGTTGTGTTTTAACATGGGCCCTTAAGCAAAGTGAAGTGATTAATGATGGGAAATAAGCACTTCCTGTCTTGTTTTTAGCACAATCATGAATCTCATAGAGAATAATTTTCCCAACATTAATGGACTTTTCTGTCAAAATTGCATATAACAAGAGCATCCATTCCATCGAGATGGTGGAACTATGTGAGATAGGCATAAAACTATAGTGAGCGAAATAAAACCATACCTTTGCTACTAGTTTTAGGTATTCCCTTCGGCAAGAATGGCTCCCAAACTTTCTTATAATCCATTGGGATCCCGTATTTGTCACAACATCAAGCACTTGTTGAAGAAAATCCCAATTGATATTGTTCATCATAGGGTAGTACTCATCTTCTTCAACATCAGGTAAGTTAATACAAATCATTGATGGACTTAGAAGTAAGAGGTACCTTTTTCTTTTGAATGATGAACTCAGTAGCATCTTGCATAGTCAAACTAGCATAGAATTCTCAAACTAGTTCATCATCGGGAAGTGAACGAGCATCAAAAAATCGTTCCCACTTGAGAGCATTGATTTTCTTTCTAATCAGTATAGGAACAACCATCAAATCATGACTCTTCAAGTTAAAACCTTTTTCTGGCATCATAGGTTGATGCTTGAAGATTGAATCAAATCTCTCTTTTACTTCTTCATCGATCAAAATTGGGTTTTCAGGAGTAGTCTTTGAATATCTAGTTCTTTTGCAAGACATGGTATATTTTCTTGAGAATTTGGAAAAGTTTTTGCACAAGGGGGAAAAGAGAAATCGACAAGGTGGGAAAGGACTTGCTGCGACGAAAATCTTGTGACAGTAAGGATGGCGCAGTGGCAACGACAGCGTGCGACAGCAACGATGGTGTGCAACGGCGACAACATCAATGTGCGGTAGCAACATTGGTGCTTTAACAATCTTCTTATGGTGGCAATAGGTGATTTTTGCGAAAAGGGAGGAGAAACTAGGGTTTCTTTCGGGACTTGAGGCTAGCGGCACAAGAAGGAGATTTAGGGATTTTTAGGGTTAAGCAAATTGATTTGAGGGATATGAAAAATAATAGAATAAAGAGAAGTTTATATAGGGATAAATTAGGGTTAGGCAAAGTATGGATTTTTCCCTCCTTTTTGCTGTCTTGGGCCTCAAACTCAGACTGTATTTATTAACATAAAAATTTAAAATTTAAACAAAACAAATGAAACTTAAAAAAATTTAAATCTTTATTATAAAATTTCTTCTTAACAAATCACATTAGATTAATTCCCAGGAAAGGTTGGAAGGGTCATAGCGGTCCTACTTAAGTTCCAATCTCCTTAGACAGAATTAATTAAATGAAATAAGTTAAGAAAATAAGTTCTAGTTATTTATGTATTTACAAAACTAGTTCATGAAAAATCAAGGGTCTATTAATTTGAACGAAGATTCAACTCGCTCAACTTTACCATCCTAGTAGTGTTTGAGACTTTGACCATTAGCTTTAAACGTACCTCTATAATTGTCGTATAATTCAATAGCTCCATAAGGATAAACTCGGTAGATATTATAGGGTCCTTTCCATCGGGATTTAAGCTTCCCAGGAAATAACTTCAACCTTGAATTAAACAATAAAACCTTCTGACCTTCTTTATACTCGCGGGGTTGTATATGACTATCATGCCATCTTTTTGATATTTCTTTAGACATTTTGGCATTCTCATAGGAAAACAACCTTAGCTCTTCCAACTCATCAAGTTGTAACATCCTTCTCTCACCGGCTTGCTTAAGATCACAGTTCAACTGCTTCAAAGCCCAGTAAGCTCTATTCTCTAACTCTAATGGTAAATGACATACCTTTCCAAAGACTAACCGATAAGGAGTCATTCCTAACGATGTCTTAAATGTTGTTCGATAGGCCCATAATGCATCATCGGGCCTTCGAGACCAATCTTTTCTGCTAAGGTGTACTACCCTTTCAAGGATACCTTTGATTTCACGGTTCACTCTTTCAACTTGCCCATTAGACTGGGGGGTGATAGGAAGCAGCAATGTTGTGCTTCACATCATATTTGTCAAGCAACCACTTAAGCCATTTGTTCACAAAGTGAGAACCTTCATCAATAATAATAGCTCTTGGTGTCCCAAATAGTGTAAACACATGCTTATGTAGGAATCTCATGACTACCTTAGCATCATTTGTAGGGTATGCTTCAGCTTCAACCCACTTGGATACATAGTCCACAACAACTAAGATGTATTTGTTCCCATATGAAAAAGGAAATGGGCCTAAGAAGTCAATGCCCCATACGTCGAATAAATTAATCTCCAAAATGTTTGTCAAGGGCAACTCATTCCTCCTTGATATATTTTCGATCCTTTGGCATTTATCTCAGTTCTTCACATAAGCATAAGCATCTTTGAATAGTGTAGGCCAAAAGAAACCTGCTTGCAAAATCTTTGCTGTAGTACGTGAACAACCAAAGTGTCCCCCACTTGGAGATGAATGGCAATGATACAAGATCTTAGCAATCTCACTTTCAACTACACACTTTCAGATTATATTATCTGCACACTGTTTAAACAAAAATAGATCCTCCTAAAAATAATATCGACTATCATGAAGGAATTTTTTTCCTTTGTTGGTATGTCATTTCTTGAGGAATTACTCTACATGCAAGATAATTGGCAAAATCAGCAAACCAAGGTGTTTCATGAATTCGACTTACCTCAAATAAGTGTTCATCTGGGAAATTCTCGTTGATAAGCACACATGATCGAGTTACCTCATCTTGCTCCAACCTCGACAGATGATCAACTATTTGATTTTTGGCACCTTTTCTATCTTGGATCTCAAGGTCAAATTCTTGGAGTAAAAGTATCCAATGAATTAGCCTTGGTTTCGTATCTTTCTTTGTAAGCAAGTATTTAACCGCCGCATGATCAATAAATATTGTAACTTTGGTACCTATAAGATATGAGCGGAATTTGTCAAAAGAAAATACTATAGCAAATAGTTCCTTTTCAGTTACCGTATAATTGAGTTGGGCTCCCATCAAAGTTCTACTTGCATAGCAAATAGGGTGAAACACTTTGTTTCTTTTTTGACCCATCACAACACCAACGACATAATCACTTGCATTGCACCAACTCAAAAGGTGAGCTCCAATCAGGTGTAATGATTATTGGGGCTGAGATTAACTATTTTTTAGATCTTCAAAAGCTTCCAGACATGCTTGTTGAAATCAAACACTGTATCTTTCTTTAACAACAAACACAACGGTTTAGGAATTTTTGAGAAATCTTTGATAAACCTTCGGTAAAAACTGACATGGCCTAAGAAACTTCTGACTCCTTTCACATTAATTGGGGCTGATAGTCTTTCAATTACGTCCACATTTGCTTTATCAACTTCAACTCCTCTCTTTGAGATTTTATGCCCTAAGACAATCCCTTCCTTAACCATAAAATGACATTTTTCCCAGTAAGGACAAGATTCGTCTCTTTGCATCTCTTCAGTACCTTAGCCAAATTACTCAAACAAATATCATAAGTGTTACCAAAAATATAAAAATCATCCATGAAAACCTCAACAAAATTTTTAACCATATCAGTGAATATTTCCATCATGCATCGTTGAAATGTTGCAGGTGCATTGCATAAACCAAAGGCATTCGCCTAAAAGCAAATGTACCGTATGGACAAGTAAAGGTTGTTTTATGTTGGTCCTCCGAAGCTACAACTATTTGGTTATATCCCGAATAGCCATATAAAAAAATAATAGAATTCATTACCTGCCATTCGATCTAACATCTGATCCATAAAAGGCAATGGAAAATGGTCCTTTCGAGTGGCTTTATTCAACTTCCTGTAATCAATACAAATTCTCCAACCAGTAGCAATTCTCGTTGGAATCAACTCATTACGCTCATTTTCAACAATCGTGATTCCACCTTTCTCCAGCACACACTACACCGTGTTACCCACGAACTATCTAAAATAGGATAGATGATTCCTGCATCTAACCATTTGATCACTTCTTTTCTAACAACTTCTTTCATAATAGGATTGAGCCTCTTTTTTCCCATCAATTCGAGCTCTTTCACCTTCTTCAAAAATAATTTTACGCATGCAAAAAGAAGGACTTATACCTCGAATATCAGCTATGGTCTAACCAATTGCTTTCTTAAATTTCTTTAGAACAACAATTAGTTTCTCCTCTTGATCTTTTGTCAGTTCTGCTGAATAATCACAGGCAAAGTGGAACAGTCGCCTAAATAAACGTATTTCAAATGGGAAGGAAGTACCTTTAGTTTGAGTTTAGGTGGTTCTTCAATTGACAACTTGGATTTCACAAATTCTCTGACTTCTAACTCCAATGGTTCAAACCGTGTGGACTGAATAAAATTTCTCGGATTGGCTTCCATCAAAGCTATGTTTTCTTCACATTTTTCATCTTCCAAAGGATCAAGATCTAAGGCTTTCTCCAATAGATCTTTTTCAAAATTGCTTTCCATAGAAACCAAGGTTTCTATCTCTTCCATAACTGAACACTCTTATGTCGACTCAGGAAATTTCATCTCTTTAAGAATGTTAAAGGTTACCTGATCGTCTTAAACTCGCATGGTGAGTTCACCTTTCTGCATATCAATTAATGTTCTTTCTGTGGCTAAGAAAGGTTTCCCAAGGATGATTAGTACTTCCTTATCTACTTCAAAATCTAAGAAAATGAAATCAGCAGGAAAAATAAATTTATCTACTCTTACCAAAACATCCTCAATCCTTCCCTCGGGATATGCTAAAGATCGATCTGCTAGCTGAAGCGTCACAGTTGTAGGTCCTACTTCACCTATTCCCAGCATTTTAAAAATAAACTTAAGCATCAAGTTGATACTCGCTCCTAAATCACACAAAGCTTTACCACAGTAAGATTCACCAATGTTACAGGGTATAGTAAAGCTTTCTGGGTCCTTCAATTTCGGTGGCAGTTTGTTCTGCGAGAACGCACTGCACTCCTTTGTCAAGGCAACGGTCTTATACTCACTCAGTCGTTTCTTCTTGGACAGTATATCCTTCATAAACTTCACATAATTTGGCATTTGTTCTTTAGCCTCCACTAATGGAATATTGATGTGTAACTGCTTCAGAACATCCAAAAACTTCTTGAATTGCACCTCATGTTTCTGCTTGTGTTGCTGCAATCTTTGCGAATATGGAGGTGATGAAACTTTCGGTTGAATCGAATAACTCTTCTGAGTAGGTAAATTTTCATCCGAAGGAGATGTTAAAGTATCTGAATTCCCTAAGTTAGGATTTTCCTTGTCAGTCTTTGTAGATTCTGACTTTTTTTGGTATAGGAATTTTAACAGCTGGTTGATTCTTCTCAACGTGGTTATCTTCGACATCAATCAATTGGGGTTCTAGAATTTTACCACTTCGTAATGCCATTACCTTGATATGTTCTTTACCCAAATTTCTTGGATTCTCAGTATTGCTCAATAAGGTTCCTTGCGGTCTATTACGAAGCTCCGTAGCTAACTGACCCATTTGGTTTTCCAAATTTTTCAATGTTGTTGCTTGGCTTTGGATTAAAGCGTCATTCTTTGCCATGTACGCTTTCAACAAGTTCTCCAAACTTTTTGATGCCTCAGCTTGAGGTGATTTGGAGATTACTGATTAAACCCTTGAGATTGGTTAGGTCCATACTGCAATAAGTTGTTGTTCGGTCCATTTCCTTGGTTGCTCCAAGAAAAATTAGGATGATTACGCCATGAAGGATTGTAGAAGTTGCATTGGGGTCCTTGTCCACTCCTATTTTGATGTTGGTTCCCCACATAGTACACTGACTTGGGATTTGATGGACAATTCTCAAAAGAATGACCTTCCCCACAGTACACATAGTAAACTATTTCAAACAGACTTGGTGGCTGAGCTGCAAAATTATTAGCACTATTAGTGGTAAGCTATTTTAACATAGAGGAAATAGACGATACCTGAGCTGATAACGAAGTGAGGGCGTCAACTTCATGAACTCCAGCTACACGTCTTCCTGAAGTTGTTCGATTTGTTGGCCATTGATAGTTATTAATCGTGATCCTCTCGATGATCTCATAAGCCTAATTATAAGACTTAGACAAAATTGCACCATTCGTAGAAGCATCTACCATCAATCTTGTATATGCATTGAGACCATTATAGAATGTCTCCAATTGTATACAATGAGGAATCTCATGATGAGGACACTTACAAAGTAACTCCTTGAATCACTCCCAAGCCTCATTATAAGGACACGTCATCCAATTGTTGGAAAGTTGTGATCTCATTCCTCAACTTAGTGTTTTTTGCTAGGCGGGAAATACTTAACCAAAAATCTCTCTACTAATTCTTGCCATGTAGATATGGAACTTGGTGGCAATGAATTGAGCCATGCTCGTGCTCGATCTTGCAACGAGTACGAAAACAACTTTAACCTCAATGCTTCTTCAGTCACACCGGCTATCTTGAATGAATCACTCACCTCCATAAACAATCGAAGGTGGACATGTGGATCTTCCGTGGGCATACCACTGAATTGGCCCGCCGTTTGGAGCATTTGAAACATCACTAGTTTCAATTCAAATTGGGTTGCCTCAATATTTGTCCTTCTAATTCCTGGATTTAACTCACTGAAAAGTGGCACAGCACATTGTCTGATGCATCAATCCCAATCATTGGCAATGAGGATGGGATTTCATACACAACAGGCTTCATTACCTTGGTCTTGATTCTGATTTCCATGGTCCATCTTGATAACGGTCCGTCTCGGGTTAGGAGGCGAATCGTAAATGTTGCCCGATCATAAATTAGGTAGTTTCTCGTTTAATTAACAAAGGGATAATTTTATTGGAAATAAAATCTTTGAAAGGTAAAGATAGGTGATTGGTTGAAATGGATACGTATTTGAAACAAGAAAGAACCTTTAATAAAAATTAAAGACCCGAATCTTATAAGTTTCAAATTGATGGAATGAGTTTTGAAACAAAATCGAGACCCACTATCTAGCGAGATAGGAACCGACGGTATAGGTAGATGAACGCCACACCCGAAAGGATTATAAGTTTGAAATAAGGAAAGAACAACGCCACTAGTAAACTAGATAAGTCAATTCAAACCTCGAGAATAAGGAGAGTGAATACTCACCAAAAGAAATTTTTCTTTCATTCAAATTCAAGTTCTTTCACAAAATGAAACTAACAAGCTATTTATAGGCCTAAGGTAGTTTGTTGTGACTGAAACATAATCATAAGAATTTAAAATCAAATCCTAGCACAAATGCTTCTTAATTTCCGTGGAAGCTTAGTTGACCAACTATGGAAAAAAAATAATTCCCAAGTGGTTACGATATGGCATATTTAATTTCCCTCACATTTGTTGCCGTTCAAGCTTTGGGAGAGGAACATTCGGCCAAGCCTTGGGCAGCTAAGTGGACATATTGTCACCATAAGCTTTACCGTCCAAACATGGATTTGTGGTTGGAAACATATGGACATGAGTGTAGTGGGTTTATTTGATTATTCTCACGCATGCTTCCCTCCACCATGTATCAAATAATCCCACATGTTCATTTATTTATTCCAAGCCGCCCATGCACTTCAACATTCTCACGCATGCTTCCCATTCAATTGAATTTGCAATTTGTTTATTTTCAACATGGTTATGCCATCCAATTCAAGCTCCATTTGCTCCAATTCCATGCTTTGTTTTGCTCCATGCATGCTCCAATAATTGAATAAATAATTATCCCCCAACAACATTTTGCCCATTGCCGTCCAACAAAAACATTATCCCTTCATGTTTTATTTCTTTAATATTCCACTTATTTCATCCCACTTAGCTAGCCTTCAATTAAAATTCTTCAATTAACTAACTTTACCATGATGTGCCATATCATGCCTTGAGATTTCAATTTAAATAAAATCCCATTTGTTTGTCTTTAGCTACCATCTTCCAAGATATTTTATTCAACACCACAAACATGCTTTATTCTATTTCTCACGCATGGTCTATCTTCAAATCCCATTTATCATGTAATTAATTCCACCATGTTGATTCAAATTGAAGGCTTGCATTTTTTTTTTCATCTTTCATGACATCAAAAACGTGGAGCACTGCAAAAAAAAAATCACATTAATTAAAATTAGACTAGACAGAATTTTAATTACCTTACTTAAAACACTAGACATATTAATATGATACTAATTATTTGGCAAATTAATTTGCTATAGAAAATCAATTAAATAAATTAAGATGTTTAATTCATTTAATTAAAATTCAGCAATTTAATTTTCACAAAATTCAAAGACTCAATTTTATTTGAAGCAATAAAAATTAAAATTTGGCGTCGACCTTCGTCGACTTGAAAATTCGGTGGGTGCCCCGGGCGTGCCCGTATCATCCCCTCCCTCTTCAAGACGATTCGTCCTCGAATCGACCCATTGGTTATTCGAACAAAAACTCCTTGTTCGTCTTTCCTCGATCAAATGGGAAGGATGATAATAGCAATACCTGAAAAGAAAATTCAAGAATTAGCAAGCGATGTTTTAAACATACTTGCAACCCAAATAAAAACAACACCAAACAAATAACTCGTATGCGAACAGGCATAAGCACTTAATCATACAAAATAATCAAGCTTTTGTCAAGAATTAAAATAGAAGGTTCATTATCCAATAAGATAGAACAATGAAGAACATCACGTTTTAAAGATTTTACAAGAGAGGATTCAACAACGTGATTTTTGTCAACATCCGAAGAAAACAAAATGGGTTCATAGGGTTCAAGTGTCTTACCTTTGGGTGTTGAAAGATTGAAATCGACTTTACCTTTACGGGCGGTTTGGTAAAAATCATTCTTACCTTGCTTGTCTTCACAAGCTGAAAATCAAAGATCGAATTTTCCTTGCTCGATCAAGACGAACCTTCTCTCCTCGTGCATGTAATGTAGTCGATGCTTTATTCGCGAATCAACATTTTTCAAATAATATGGGAACTCCATGTACACGAATTGCATATACAAACACAAAATTTGCTTAAGGAACGAATAAAAATTGAAAACAAGGTTGACAAAATTTGTTACCTTATTCAAAAACCAAGTATCAACACAATAGGAATTTTTCACACATATTTGGTGATACTTGCTTTTTCCACAAAACAAATCTAAACAAATTCCCGGTTTCGAGAAATCAATCACGTTAGACCAATAAGAATTATGTACGTTCAAGATAAAGCGATCAAAACTCTTAACATATTTCAAAATGTATTTACAAAAATTCAAGGATTTCATTTTGGAAAATGAATTATTCTCGTAATATCTACAATCAATCAGATTGGGGTTAGAAGAAAAATCATCTTTATACAAAGAATTTGATGCTTCAAAACGCTTACCTTCCTTACCTTTCGACTCGGGAGGTTCAACTTCACCTTCAACTTTACCTCTTTTAATCAAAGAAATACTTCGCTTTTCCGGGAGGAGTTGAAGTTGTAGGCTCTTGTGCGATACGTCAGGAACCTGAAATGAAGAAGCAAAAGAAGAACATACTCCAAATGAGTTAGTTAAATTAACACTCTCTTCTACTTGCTCATCTCGTTTTCTCGTTTCTTTTTCACGCACTTTTTTATTTTCTCTCTCTTTTTCTTGCTCTTTTTTAGCGATCTTCTCAATGGCCTTTTCAAGCCTTCTCAAAATTTGCTCATCGTCTCTCTTTCTTGCCTCTTTTCTTTTTATTTCATTTTCATTTTCTTTTTCTTTGTTTTTATTACATGAAGTTACAAAAGAATCATAATAATAAGAATTTCTAAAAGAAGAAAAATTATTTACGGATGAATCACGATAATTTCTTCGGGAAGAGCACTCCAAAGATGTTTTCTTGGAAGTTTCTGAATGAATATATCGATCAACTCGCGTGTTTTCTTGGAGGGAATAAGAATCATAATATGTACCACTTCGAGAATAATCTTTCGTGGGTGAATACCGTTTCGAACTTCTTGAGGAATAAGAGTTTCGATTACAGTCTCTTCTCGAATATTCTTCGAAAGTGTGTCCTCGGGATGATCTTGACTCCGTCCTTCGACTTGAAGAAAGTCGATCTTGTTGGTCTCGTTCCTCGATCCGATCCAAGTGCTTTTCCAACTTGTTTATGGCTTTTCGCATCTCGTTCAACAAGTATGGGTAATCATTGGATGAGAACTCTTCTTGAGACATATTTGTTGCTGAAAAAGAACTATTATAACAAAGGGAAATAAACCGACAAAATTAAAATACCTTACCACAAAAAAAAAAATCTCACAAGTCACTCACAAAGAAATTTCGCTCACACTCGTGTTTCACTAGTATAAGTTTTTTTTTTTTTGATGAATACACTCGTGCCTTTTACCGCTCGAATTCACTCTTCTAGATTCTAGAAGGTTGTCTTCGACTTACTAGTAACTCGGAGGTCGTTTCAAGAGTTAAAAAGGTAAGATTGGTTTCGGAAATGGGTAGGCTTAGAAAGGATAGAAAGGTGCGAATCAAGCTAATTGAGCATGAAGCTGGGAAGCAGTTTAATGTAGAAAAGCCAAGAGATGACCAAGATATGTTGGAGGAGGTAACAATTGTGGGGAAGTCAACTATAGTTGATTCTCAACATCTTATAGAGCTAACTAACTATACAGACAAGGGCTCGTCTCATTTAGTATACTTTGTAAAACACTGGGAATATAAGCAAGCAAATGTCGTTCGTCTTCTTAGAGAAGAACTTGACAATCTAAACAGGCCAAGGTAGGAAGAGGGTTCTTTCTCTTTTTTTTTTTTTTGAACTTTTTTTTATCTCTTTTTTTTTATTTGAACCTTTTTTTATCTCTTTTTTTTTTTGAACTTCAAATACAATATATGCTAGATACAATGAAAATAAAATATAGTTTTTTTTTTTGATTTTTTTCTGAAACTTACTCGGAAAAACTCAAGACGATCAAAACGTGCCTAATTTGATTGGCTCTGATACCAGATGATAACGGTCCGTCTCGGGTTAGGAGGCGAATCGTAAATGTTGCCCGATCATAAATTAGGTAGTTTCTCGTTTAATTAACAAAGGGATAATTTTATTGGAAATAAAATCTTTGAAAGGTAAAGATAGGTGATTGGTTGAAATGGATACGTATTTGAAACAAGAAAGAACCTTTAATAAAAATTAAAGACCCGAATCTTATAAGTTTTAAATTGATGGAATGAGTTTTGAAACAAAACCGAGACCCACTATCTAGCGAGATAGGAACCAACGGTATAGGTAGATGAACGCCACACCCGAAAGGATGATAAGTTCGAAATAAGGAAAGAACGACGCCACTAGTAAACTAGATAAGTCAATTCAAACCTCGAGAATAAGGAGAGTGAATACTCACCAAAAGAAATTTTTCTTTCATTCAAATTCAAGTTCTTTCCCAAAATGAAACTAACAAGCTATTTATAGGCCTAAGGTAGTTTGTTGTGACTGAAACATAATCATAAGAATTTAAAATCAAATCCTAGCATAAATGCTTCTTAATTGCCATGGAAGCTTAGTTGACCAACTATGGAAAAAAAATAATTCCCAAGTGGTTACGATATGGCATATTTAATTTCCCTCACATTTGTTGCCGTTCAAGCTTTGGGAGAGGAACATTCGGCCAAGCCTTGGGCAGCTAAGTGGACATATTGTCACCATAAGCTTTGCCGTCCAAACATGGATTTGTGGTTGGAAACATATGGACATGAGTGTAGTGGGTTTATTTGATTATTCTCACGCATGCTTCCCTCCACCATGTATCAAATAATTCCACATGTTCATTTATTTATTCCAAGCCGCCCATGCGCTTCAACATTCTCACGCATGCTTCCCATTCAATTGAATTTGCAATTTGTTTATTTTCAACATGGTTGTGCCATCCAATTCAAGCTCCATTTGCTCCAATTCCATGCTTTGTTTTGCTCCATGCATGCTCCAATAATTGAATAAATAATTATCCCCCAACAACATTTTGCCCATTGTCGTCCAACAAAAACATTAGCCCTTCATGTTTTAGTTCTTTAATATTCCACTTATTTCATCCCACTTAGCTAAGCCTTCAATTAAAATTCTTCAATTAACTAACTTCACCATGATGTGTCGTATCATGCCTTGAGATTTCAATTTAAATAAAATCCCATTTGTTTGTCTTTAGCTACCATCTTCCAAGATATTTTATTCAACACCACAAACATGCTTTATTCTATTACTCACGCATGGTCTATCTTCAAATCCCATTTATCATGTAATTAATTCCACCATGTTGATTCAAATTGAAGGCTTGCATTTTTTTTTCATCTTTCATGACATCAAAAACGTGGAGCACTGCAAAAAAAAAATCACATTAATTAAAATTAGACTAGACAGAATTTTAATTACCTTACTTAAAAAACTAGACATATTAATATGATACTAATTATTTGGCTAATTAATTTGCTATAGAAAATCAGTTAAATAAATTAAGATGTTTAATTCATTTAATTAAAATTCAACAATTTAATTTTCACGAAATTCAAAGACTCAATTTTATTTGAAGCAATAAAAATTAAAATTTGGCGTCGAGCTTTGTCGACTTGAAAATTCGGTGGGTGCCCCGGGTGTGCCCGTATCACATCTCGACTTGTCTTTGAGCTGTTCATTCAAGTCTTATTTGTCTAAAAGTTCGCTCAATTTCAGGGTCTACAGGGGGTAAATCGATAATCTGATTCAATGCTCATAAACACCTGAAAAGAAAATCACAAAATTAAAAAGAATAAGTTAGTAATGTTAGAAATAAACCAAATTGAAAGTAAATAATTTCACAAAAAAATGACTATGGCAACAGTTAACAATCCCCGGCAAAGGCGCCAAAAACTTGTAATGCGTAAGTTTATGCAAGTATACACAGTCGTTATCAAGTTGTAACATCCTGAATTAATGGGCCTGTGCATTTTGGTGTCTTGCATGTTTAATGGGTTAGTTTGAGAATTAGAGGTGCGAATTGGGCTCAGGTTTGGGCTGGGGCCTCTGTTAAATATTCTATTGGGGCAGTATAGGGTTTAAAGGTAGGTAGCTGTGTTTAAAAGTAACAAAATGGGCTTGTGGCCCAAAATTAGGTGGCGCTACAAAGGAACAGAGGGTGGCGTCACTAAGGGATGGAGAGGGCCCAAGGTTGGCCGCTTAGAGCCCAAGCTTTTGGGGCCAATTTCGGCACTTAAAAGGGAGCAAGAGGGGGACAGCAACAAGGCTAAAATTTAGGGATTTTTAATGTTTAATTTATGAGGATAATAAGCAGATAAAGGGGGAAGGAGTGGTGTGATTTAGGACTCTTTTGGATCTGAGTTTTGATAAAGATAAGGGAAAAGATGAGAGGCTATCCAGGAGGCTAGAGGTGGCCAAAATTTGGACTGTGTGTGTAAAGGGGGGACAGCTAGATAGAGTTAGTAGATGCCGAAGTTCTGTTAGTTTTTCTGAAAGCTTTCTCTCAGTTTTCTCTGCTGCCGAAATTTTCTTTTCATTCTTTTCCTTCCTAGCCAAATTCTCCCTACCCATTCATTCATCTTTTCTTCCATCCACCAAAAGCCAAAACCATACTCCTATTTGCTCCTTTAGCAAAAAATCTCTACGCCTCTCCACCGAAACTCTTCACTCAGTATTTCTAAAAGCCGAAAACGCATCAACCTCCTCTTGTTCATCCTTTCTGGGATTTTCTTAAAAAGCCAAAATTCCTAGATCTCTAATCTTCTACGCTTTGATCTTCTTCTGTGATTGCCGAATCTTTCTGCAAGGGGTAGCCGAAACCATCTGTAGAGGTAAGTGTCGATTTGTGTATACTTTCACTCTTTTTCGGCTTTTAGAGATCATAGCCGAATGGCTACATGGTGGACCGATCTTGTGTTTTCTTTCATGGGCGGTATTCCGGGATTTGAAGGAGATTTAATTGCCTAAGGTTCTAATCAGTAGCACTCGAATCATACTACTTTCAAGATTTAATCGATTTAGGTAAAGAGATCTATCCATCTGAGCGTGTTAATTTAAGCAAATATTAATTCTTGGTCGATTGTAGGGGGCCTTATCTTTGCGTTCTTTCAGTTTTTGAGCAGAGTCGTAGGCAGAGAGTAGTGGTTCCGATTAGTGAGAGTATAGTACTACGTGTTATCAGGTGTGTAATTTCTCACACCATCTCTATGGTCTGTTAGTATATATATATATATATATATATATAAATCTATTTATGTTCTGTTAAATACCGAAATCTCGACATGACTATTGAAAACCCGTGAAGGGTAAGGGCGATTCACCAGGTTAGTGACTTCTGTGTATATTCTGTTAAATGTTATTGTTATGCATGCCGATTCTATGTTTGCTCGGGGTTTGGGCGATTGATGTATATGAAAGGGGAAGTGTTCTGTTGTAGTGGCTTTGCCACGATCTGTTGTAATGGCTCTGCCACGATCTGTTCTGGTGACCATGTCACAAATCTGACGATGAGCAGCTAACTGCAGCATGACTGCCATCGATGGTGTGTAGCGGTGAGGGTGATTGTAGAAATCCCCACTGGTGTGATTGGCAGGTAAGGGTGGTGTGTAGCGGATGGATCTAAGATTGGGATGGGCTTTGCTTAAATCTGATATGTGATACTCTATTATTCTGTTCTGTGGGACTAAGGCCCAGTCCGATGGTGCAAGAGGGATTGCACACTGAGTCTTGTGACTCACCCCGTTGTTTAACATTTTTCAGGTAGCACTTAGGGCATCGGATCGGGCTGGAGAGGAGCGCAAGGTGGCCATGCATGGATTCACTTGAATTCATTAAAGGACGTTGTTTTAATTATTTCCCCATAATGTTTTTTTAATTAGTTTGGTTTTATATTTTATTGTAATAAGGCCACTGACTACAGTTATTGGTTTTATGTTTTCGGGTTTCGGGTTTTCATTCACTTAGACTTTATGATTAATTGAAACTAAAGCATGTGTTAGAATAATAACACTCAAAGGCAAAATTTCGGTTTTTATTCATTAAGGTTTTAATTAAAATTTATTTCTTCCACAAATTATCAAAATTATAATTATCCAGCATAACTGTTAAAATTATGTTTTATCCAAAAATTGCGACATGTTTTAAGAAATCTTCTTAGTGACATGCCAGATCCGGTCGGGGTGCTTGGGCCGAGTTTGGGGTGTTACAAATTGGTATCAGAGCCAGGTTCAAAACTCGGCTTTGGGGTTTTGGGCTCAAAACGTTTTCTAAAGATAGGTTTTGGAAACATGCATGTTTGTAAATAATACAGGATGGTTTTCTCGGCATGGCACCTGCATCTCCGGCCCAAGTCCGCCAGGTAAGTATTCTGAACTCACTGTGTGTTATATATGTATGTGGGCATGATGGGCTTTATGGGACGTAGACTATTTAAAGTAGAACTTGATGGACTCTAGGCTTAGCTTAAACAACTTCTTAAATCTCATAAGACTTAAGTCAACTAAACAAACTCGTGAATAAGTCGCTGGGTTGGGGTGTGGCAACAGGCATGCGCATGTCTAGGATTGGATCCGGAAGAGCCTGGTACTTAAGCAGCCCTAGTGACTCACCTCCTCTTCACTGGAATCCTACCTGGTGCGTAGTGACTATTCACCCTAGCCACGAGGATTTGTTGACGGGCCAAACTCTATAATTAAAACCCGAAAGGGACCAGCCACCTTATTTTTCACAAAATTGCTAAAATGCCCCTAGTTTGAAAAAATTACCAAAACGCCCTTGATTTGGAAATTATTAAAATTTGAAAATTACCAAAATACCCCTGCTTCACAAAATTACCAAAATACCCTTATGTTGAAAAATTACCAAGATACCCATGATTTGCAAATATACCCTAGATTTACGGAAATACCCTGATTTACAAAGTCAATAGAATTTTAAAAAAACACACACAACACACAACAACAACCAAAAACCACAAACACCTGAACGCTACTATTATTCTTTTGAAATCAAATTCTCCAGAATACCCCTGTTTTAAATATATATATATATACACCTCTATTTCAAAAATCCCCAAGATACTTTATTTTGCTAGATTACAAAGAAACCCTGTAGGATGAAATTACGGAAAAGCCCTTGGGTAGTGAAATGACGAAAATACCCTTAGGTGGTGAATGTGACTTCATGGATGTGATATGTATGTTGAGGTGTGAATGTATGTGGTTTCTAGAATTAGGAGGTAAACTTGAGACCGAAACTGTAGATAGGTTCGAATTCGAAAGAATCACTCTTAGAACTACTTTTCATAAGATTGTTCGTGGATAATCAGTGGGAAGAGTTAATAATTCATAAAATTTCTAATCAGATAAACGCCAATCGAAAGAATGAGTACAAGGGGTTGAGGACGTCCGCCGCGTGGTCGTGGTAGGGGTAAGATGACCGTGTCAGAGCCAGTAGGGTCTGGCCATGGGTCAGGAAACGAGATACCGGATCCGCCAGCTATGGAGGGAGAATTTTGGGACCAGGCGCCCGGAGATGATGCGGTATCTTAGGCAATGTTGCGGGTCCTCGAAAAAGTTGCTGGGGCAGGCACGGGTTCAGGAGCTCAGAAATCTGTGTAGGAACGACTCCGAGCCAATGGAGCGGAGATGTTTAGGGGTGTTTTTGGCGTAGCCCCTAATACAGCTGAGTATTGGTTAGAGGCAAGTGAGCGTATAATGGATGACCTTGACTTCACTGTAGAGGAGAAGTTGAAGGGGGTCGTGTCTCTTCTTCGAGATGAGGCTTATCAGTGGTGGCTCACGGTAAAGGAGGGTACTACCGCAGACCGGATTGACTGGGATTTCTTTAAGGAGTCATTTCAAGGAAAGTACGTTGGGGCCAGCTATGTGGATGCACAGAGGAAGGCATTCCTAAACTTGGTACATGAAAGTAAGTCTATATCTGAATACGAGGCGGAGTTTCTGCGGTTAAGCCGTTACGCTCGAGGGATTGTGGCGACTGACTATGAGCACTACGTATGGTTCGAGAATGGACTAAGGGATGAGCTGAGGGTATTAGTAGCACTGCAGCGGGAAAGGGACTTTGCAGTTTTGGTTGAGAAAGCTAAGATATCTGAGGAGGTTAAGCGGACTGAGAAACAGAATAAGGATAAGGATAGGAATAGGAATAAGAGAAATTTTGGGCCGTCGGGATCATCGGGGAGTTTTCCGAAAAGGCCTAGGTTTGATGGGCCAACTCGTACTCCGACATCTGCTACTGGGAGTCAGAATCGATCATGTAACTTGTGCGGGAAAGTATATTTTGGAGAGTGTAGAAGGAGAACTGGGGGATGCTTCAGGTGTGGGTCTATGGACCATATGGTGAAAGATTGTCCACAGGTGGATCAGGTACAGCCAGTTGGACGAGGTGCTGATCAGGTTAGGAGGGGTGGTCAGCCATTACCGAGGGGTCGTGGTCCAGGCAAAGGAGGAAATGGGGCTGGTCGGGGTCGTGGAGCACCTGGTAGGGGTACAGGTAATGTAGACGCGAGACAGCCGGGTCTAGTTTATACAGCGCGTCGACGGGAGGATAGTGACGCACCGGATGTCATAACCGGTACGTTTCTTATTGCTGATAATCCATTTCTTGCTTTGATTGATATTGGATCAACCCACTCTTACGTTGCATGCTCGGTATCTGAGAATTTAAGTATAGAATCTGAAATAACTGCTAGGAAGACGACTGTGGTTAGCCCGTTAGGACAATCTAGGATAGTAGACAAACTATTTAGGAGTGTACCTTTAGAGACTCAAGGAGTAGTGTTTCCGACAGACCTAATGGAATTACCATTTGGGGAGTTTGACCTTACCTTGGGAATGGATTGGTTGGCTAAACATCGTGCTAAGCTGGATTGTGAGACTAAGCGCATGGTGTTGAGTACCCCGAAACGCGGGGAGGTGGTTGTGCTAGGGGAAAGAAGAGATTATTTGTCCAACATAGTATCTGCGTTGAAGGCTGTTAAGATGATGCGGAAAGGATGCAATGCATCTCTAACTTTTATCAGTGCTTTGGACGCTAAGGAGGTGACTGTCGATGAGGTAAGAATAGTAAAGGATTTCGTAGATGTCTTTCCAGAAGAGTTGCCAGGGTTACCTCTAGATCGTGAAGTGGAGTTTGGAATAGAGCTACTTCCAGGTATGGCTTCGGTGTCCATTGCTCCTTACTGAATGGTGCCAAAGGAGCTGGTGGAGCTCAAAGCTCAGATCCAGGAACTGTTGGATCGAGGTTTTATTCGACCGAGTGTGTCTCCGTGGGGAGCGTCGGTCCTATTTGTGAAGAAGAAGGACAGATCCATGCGTATGTGTGTGGACTATCGTCAACTGAATAAGTTAACGATTAAGAACAAGTATCCGCTGCCGAGAATCGATGATCTGTTCGATCAGCTCAAAAATGCTTCAGTTTTCTCTAAGATAGATTTAAGGTCGGGTTATCATCAGTTAAAGGTAAAGGAAGGGGACATTCATAAGACGACGTTTCGAACTCGCTACGGTCATTATGAATTTTTGGTGATGCCGTTTGGGTTAACGAACGCGCCAGTAGCATTTATGGATATGATGAATCGAGTGTTCCAATCATACCTAGATCAGTTTGTTGTGGTGTTCATTAACGATATCCTGGTTTATTCCAAGCCCGAGGAGGAGCATGATGCGCATCTTCGTGTGGTGTTGCAGGTTCTGAGGGAGAAGCAACTATTCGCTAAGTTCAATAAGTGTGAGTTCTGGCTGAGGGAAGTAACTTTCTTAGGACATGTGGTTTCTGCAGAGGGAATTAGGGTTGACCCTCGGAAGATAGAAGTTGTATTGGATTGGAAACCGCCGAAGTCTGTGGTAGAGATTCGAAGTTTCTTGGGATTGGTGGGGTACTACAGGAGGTTTGTTGAGGGGTTCTCAATAATTGCGGCACCCCTAACTAAGTTGTCGAGGAAGGGAGTACCGTTTGTTTAGACTGACAAACAGTAGGAGAGCTTTGAGGAGCTGCAGAAAATTTTGACAGAAGCACCGGTATTAATTCAGCCAGAGGCGGGAAAAGAGTTTACCGTCTACTGTGATGCGTCACACATGGGTTTAGGATGTGTGTTGATGCAAGATGGAAAGGTAGTTGCCTATGCGTCTCGACAGTTACGACCGCATGAATTGAACTACCCTACGCATGATCTAGAATTGGCTACAGTAGTGTTCGCTCTAAAGATATGGAGACACTACCTGTATGGGGAGAAGTCTGTTATTTACACCAACCATAAAAGTCTAAAGTATTTTCTTACCCAGAAGGAGTTGAATCTGAGACAACGTAGGTGGATTGAACTTTTGAAGGACTATGACTGCTCGATCGAATATCATCGGGGTAAGGATAACGTGGTGGCGGATGCGTTGTGTCGGAAGGCGATAGCAGATTTGAGGACGATATTCGCTCGTCTCAGCCTATATAAAGATGGCAGTTTGGTAGCTGAACTCCAAGTAAGACCAGTGTGGACAAGTCAGATCAAAGAGAAACAGCTTCTAGACGATGTCTTAAGTGCTCGACTCCGGCAAGTGCAAAGTGGTGAAGGAGAGGACTATAGTTTGAATGGTGATGGGGTTCTATGTTTTTGGGAGAGAGTTTGTATGCCAAAGGATGTTGAGTTAAGGTAGATGATTCTGCGGGAGGCGCATAGTAGCCCATACGCTATGCATCCTGGAGGGGTTAAGATGTATCGGGATTTACGAGGGCAATTCTGGTGGCTAGGTCTGAAGCGAGAGGTAACAGAATTTGTGGGTAGATGTTTGACGTGTCAGCAGGTGAAGGCAGAACACCCGTTGCCTTCGGGGTTGTTGCAGCCAGTAAAGATTCCACAATGGAAGTGGGAAAGGATCACAATGGACTTTGTTAGTGGGCTACCCCTCACGCCCACTAAGAAAGATTCAGTTTGGGTAATTGTAAATCGCTTGACGAAGTCTGCTCACTTCATACTAGTACGGGTCGATTACTCCTTGCAGAAATTGGCTAAGCTATACATAGCAGAGGTAGTGAGGTTGCATGGAGTACCGGTATCGATCATATTGGATAGGGACCCTAGGTTCACGTCACGGTTCTGAAAGGCTCTGCATCAGGCAATGGGAACAAGGCTAGACTTCAGTACCGCTTTTCATCCGCAGACTGATGGTCAGTCTGAGAGGGTAATTCAGATCTTGTAAGATATGTTAAGGGGTTCCATAATTGATTTCAGAGGGAGTTGGGAGGAGTATTTACCTTTGGCAGAATTCGCGTACAACAATAGCTATCAATCTAGTATTCAGATGGCCCCTTATGAGACGTTATACGGACGGAGGTGTCGTACTCCTACTTGTTGGACAGAGTTGGGGGAGCGTCAGGTGTTGGGTCCCGAACTGGTTTCAGAAACGGAAGAGAAAGTTAAGTTAATTCGGGCTCGGTTGAAAGAAGCTTCTGATCGGTAGAAATCTTATGCGGATCTTAATCGTAAGGAGTTGGAATTTGCAGTGGGAGATCAAGTCTTTTTGAAGGTGTTGCCGTGGAAAAAGGTAATGAGGTTTGGTCGGAAGGGTAAACTAAGTCCCCGGTTTATTGGACCTTATCGGGTGCTAGAACGTGTGGGACCAGTGGCGTATTGATTGGAGTTGCCTTCAGAGTTGGAGCAGATACAAGACGTGTTTCATGTCTCGATGCTAAGACGTTATCGTTCTGATCCATCGCACATTGTGCCAGTGGAAGAGATTGAAGTAAGGCCAGACTTGTCCTTTGAGGAGGAACTAGTGCAAATCTTGGATCGAGACGTAAAGGTGTTAAGAAGGAAGTCAGTCCCTTTGGTCAAAGTTTTGTGGCAAAATCACGGAGCAGAGGAAGCGACATGGGAGCCAGAGGATGTTATGCGACAACAGTATCCCCACCTCTTCTGATCAGGTAAATTTCGAGGCCGAAATTTATTTTAAGGGGGCTAGAACTGTAACATCCTGAATTAATGGGCTTGTGCATTTTGGTGTGTTGCATGTTTAATGGGTTAGTGTGAGAATTGGAGGTGCGAATTGGGCTCAGGTTTGGGCTGGGGCCTCGGTTAAATTTTCTGTTGGGGCAGTATAGGGTTTAAAGGTAGGTAGCTGTGTTTAAAAGTAACAAAATGGGCTTGTGGCCCAAAATTAGGTGGCGCTACAAAGGAACAGAGGGTGGCGTCACTAAGGGATGGAGAGGGCCCAAGGTTGGCCGCTTGGAGCCCAAGCTTTTGGGGCCAATTTCGGCACTTAAAAGGGAGCAAGAGGGGGACGGTAACAAGGCTAAAATTTAGGGATTTTTAATGTTTAATTTATGAGGATAATAAGCAGATAAAGGGGGAAGGAGTGGTGTGTTGTAGGACTCTTTTGGATGTGAGTTTTGATAAAGATAAGGGAAAAGATGAAAGGCTATCCAGGAAGCTAGAGGTGGCCGAAATTTAATCAATCCATGATCGATTGAGGCACAAACATTATAAGCATGAATCAAATAAATATTATTTAATCAAAGCAATCATCCTAGCTTAAATAAAATTAAGCTAACATTGTTGTAACAAGAACAAATAACACATAGCAAACATTTTTAGATTAAATCAAAGAAAAGAAAGATTAAACCCAAATCAAAGTGGCTGTCACCCAAGACTCTGACCTACAAGGCTTCTTCGCTCCTTTATTTTGCTCCTTTCCTGATGGCTCTCCAAGGTGGCTGACCAAGGGCTCTTTAAGAGGCTTAATTGCTAAATTCTCTATGAAGAGATGATGCTAGGCGTGGGGAATGAAAAATGCTAAAGAAAATTGAGAGAAAAGAGAGAATGATGAGGGATGAGGGATGATTAGGAATGGTGAAATGAAGTCTTATTTATAGGTGAAGAAAGGAGATTAGTTTGCTAAAATTAGAGAGGTTTAGTGTCTTCAACCTTCTTCAATGAGTGGCCGGCCATGATTAGTGGATTTTGAGTTGAATTTTGCTTGATTTTTAAGTAATTTAAATGTCATAACAACTTAGGACTGAGACTCGGTCAAATGTAAATCTTCAGGCAAATCTTTAATTTCTTCAACATTGCAAGGACCTTGTGCAATTAAACCAAAAAGTGGTTTATGTGGACAGCCATGTGTAGCCGAAATTAAGTTGACTTGGTCTTCAATTTGGAAGTTTTTGTAATCCAACAAAGCTATCAGACCTGTCCAAAATAAATCAATAAATTAAAGGACCAAAGAATAAAATAAATAAATCATTAATACCCAAATTATTAATGAAATATTTTAAAATGAATTATTAAATATAATTTTATAATTTATTATTTAATTTAATCATGCATGACCCATTTTATGTCTTAAAATTATAATATGTTCAAATAAATATAAAATAAGCCATTTTATGCATGAAAACTATATAATAAAGCATAAAATCACATTTTAATAATTTCTATGTCCTAATTTCATATTTTCACATATTTCGTTAATTTATTAAACAATTACTTAGTTTTAACAACGAATTTAAGTAAAAAGGTGATAAATTGCATAGGAAAAATCCTATATATCTTTCAGCTTACAGTAGTTTCTTTCGTGTGGCTTCAACTGGCGAGAAGAATATGCTATTACTTTCTCTGCTTTCATCAACACACAACTCAATCCGCTGAGCGATGCATCGCTGTAAAAAACATATTCTTTCATAGATTCAGGCTGAGTCAGTATTAGAGATTCCATTAACATGTTTTTCAGCTGATCAAAACTCTATTGACGTTTATCTGACCAAATAAATTAAACATTTTTCTGTAACAACTTGGTCATCGGTGAAGCAACTATAGAGAAGTTCTTAACGAAACGACAATAATAACCTACTAAGCCCAGAAAACTTCGTACCTCTAAAACATTTTTCGGAGCTTTCCAATTGACAATGGCAGAAATTTTACTCGGATCAACACGAATCTCATTCGTAGAAATTACGTGACCAAGAAATCCATCCTCGCAGAGCCAAAACTCACATTTATTGAATTTTGTGTACAACTGTTTGTTGCGTAAAATCTGTAATACAGTTCTTAAATGCTGAGCATGCTTGGATTCTATTTTAAAATAGATCAATATATCATCAATAAACGCAACCATGAATCTATACAAATGAGGCTGGAAAACTTGATTCATTAAATCCATAAATACAGTAGGGGAATTGGTTAATCCAAAAGGCATCACCAAAAACTCATAATGGTCGTTATGAGTTTGGAAAGCAGTTTTTGGCACGTCACAATCTTTTACGCAATTGGTAAATCTAGATCTGAGATCTATTTTTGAAAACACAGTTGCACCTTTCAACTGATCAAATAAAATGTTGATATGAGGCAAATGATATTTATTCTTTATTGTAACCTTATTCAGTTGCCTATAATCAATACGTAATCTCAATGACCTGTCTTTCTTTTTCACAAATAACACAAGTGCACCCTAAGGAGACACACTTAGTCGGATAAACCCTCTATCAAAAAATTCTTGCAATTGTGCTTTAAGTTCTTTCAATTCAGTTGGTGCCATTCGATATGGTGAGATCGATATTTGTGCAGTTCCAGGTGTAAGATCACTAACAAGTTCAACTTCATGTTCAGGCGGCAATCCCAATAACACTTCAGGAAAAAAATCTGTAAACTCTTTTATAATCGATACCTGATCCAGCTTCGACTCTGAATCTTGTATATCAAGTATATAAGCCAGAAATGCCTCAAAACATTTACGAATCAGTTTCTTTGCTGAAATAGCTGAAATAACTCTGGTAACACTGCTTGATCTATCTGATTCAATTGAGATTATTTCACCCATTTGACATTTCAAATCAATCTATTTCAATCTACAGTTTACGACAGTGTCATGTAATGTCAACCAATCCATTCCCAGAATAATATCGAATTCCCAAAAGTGTTAAAATATCAAATCAATAGGAAATTCACAGCCCTGAACTTTCAGTGGACATTTACGACATATCAAATTAACTATCACGTTCTGACCAAATGGATTTGTAACTTGAACATCAAACTCAGTTTACTCAACAGGAAAATTCTTACCCGTTACTAATGTAATGCAAATATAATAGTGAGTTGACCCAAGGTCAATCAGTGCATATACAATAATATTAAAGAGACGAAATATACCGGTAATAACATTAGGCGCGACAGCTTCCTCCCTGGCTTGAATAGCGTATGTTCTCACAGGCACTCTAACTTCAGATCGGGCAGCTGCATCCTGGTATGATTAGGTCTAATATTACTACTCTGACCAGGACATCTACCTTTATGAGTTGTTGACATTTATCTATCACTTCATTCTTCATTGTCTCCTACCACTCTCGGGCAATTCCACACAAAATGACCGGTCGAGCCACACCTGTAACACGCACCTAGATTGCTCCAGCATTCACCAGTGTGAAGTTTTCCACAATTCTTACAAACTGGCTTCGGAGTACTCCGAACACTTCCCAGACTATCGGTAAGCTTAACTAGATTTTTAGAATCATGCTGAATTGATTTGTTTCTACTCGAAAACCTAGATGCTGAAGTGTCACGATTCAGGTCTTTTTTTATTTCTTTGACGACAGTCCAAAAAATGACTTAGAAAAGCTTCTTTTATTAAGTTCCTAAGCCTTTCTTTCTCTTTACTTCTTATTATTATAAACTTCCTCCATCTTTTGAGCTTGATCAGATAGAACTATAAATGGTCATATTTCTGTCCCTCCAATTATCATTTTAATTTCTTCGTTTAATCCATCTTCGAACTGGATGCATATTTCTTGCTCATTTGGCATAATTCCATGAGCATACTTGCTGAGATACACAAAATTTCTATCATATTCAACTACTGATCTATTTCCATACTTTAATTCAAGAAATTCTTTCTTCTTGCGATCTAGGTATCGTTTATTGCCATACTTCTTTCTAAATTTAGACTTGAAGAAGTCCCAATTAATGTTGTCTCTCGGTACCACTGCTGGTCACGTTTACCACCACTTGTAAGCTTTGTCTTTTAATAGAGACATAACACATCAGAGATAATCATTAGGGGAACAGGCCATCTCATCAAAGACTCGTTAAATATTTTTGAGCCAATACTCAACTTTAGCCGGATCATCTTTTGTTTTACCCTGAAACTCCTCAACATCACATTTTCTAACTTTGTCAATAGGAATCAGTCAACTTGTTTCAATTGTTTAAAGAGGTGGTGGTATCATAGGAGGTATCATAGGAGGTTCAACAGGAGGTGTAGGTTGTGGAACCTGTAACAGTCCAGTTTATACCCTAGTCAGAACAGTGGTTTCAGGATCACAAAACTGAGTCTGAATATTATTTTAATATTATTTTCTGTGTCGTAGATATGTGATTAAGCATGTGGTAAATTTTCGTGAGTTAATTTGTCCGTCTGTGTGTTTATTTGACAAAAGGATGAAATTGCATTGAATGTGAAAGTTGTATGCTATTTGCTAAATACCAATGTGTTGTGGCTTATAAAAGTTATGGCCTTAAGTGGCAATTGAACCACTTTTGATATAGTGGAATGATAATGGTCAAAAATGACCTTGTGTAATAAGTTATATATTTTTATTCTTAAGGGATAAAATAGGAAAATGTTTATTAATGTTATTAAAGTTTTTTAAACAAAATGGTGGTCTTTTGGTTAGTGTTCTTCCGCCGAATAATCAAAAGAAAAAGAAAGGTTATAAGCTTTTAAAGCTTCAGCCATTTGAGAGCTAAATTCAAGGTAAGATTTTGATCCGTTTTCGATAATTTCTACGTTTTTATAATCGTTGCTTTGAGAGCTATCAAACCCATGTCTCAATTTAATGAATTGATGATGTTTGTGTGTTATGCCATTGATGATTTGTTAAGCTTTTTGATGACTTTTTGGTGTTAAATGAAAGATATGAGCTAGATGAACATGTTTTGTTCTTGAAGTTTTGATGAATTTAGCTAAATAGGGCTAAATTGAGAAAATATTATTTTGAGGGACTTAATTGCAAATTTGATGAAAAATGCGGTCTTGTATGTGATGTATATGTATTCGGCCAAACATGTATATGTGTGAATTTTGTGAATTTGATGTTTTGTTAAAAATGGACTAAATTGTTAAAGTGTGCAAATTTGAGGGTTAAATTGCAAATAGCCCTAAATGTGTGTCCATGGATTGAATTGTATGAATTAGTGAATAAAAGGGTTAATTCTGAATATGTTTAGATCAAGAACCGAAGAAAACAGACTTAGATCACGGGAAAGCGAAAGTAAACGAGTAGCCGTTTCTATTTCGATAAACCGAATCCGAGGTAAGTCAATATGCAAATAAATGTATATGTATGCATTTGTAATTGTTTATATAATTAATGATGATATTGAATGCTTATGTTATGAGAGGTTATGCATTTGAATTTCGAGATAAGTTCGATATAGTGATTAAGTCCGAGAAGCCCCGTACGAACCTAGGAATAGATAGAATTGATTATGTCACGACATAGGTATCTGTTCCATTTTATCATGTAAGACCACATCTGGGACGTT
The DNA here is from genome assembly GCA_005393395.2 of Gossypium australe. NCBI lineage: Eukaryota > Viridiplantae > Streptophyta > Magnoliopsida > Malvales > Malvaceae > Gossypium > Gossypium australe. The sequence continues at coordinate 76,968,514 of CM016617.1, forward strand.
GGTGTTGATTTGAGATTCGTGTAAGACCCTGTCCGGGACTGTGGCATCGATATCTGATTATGTGTAAGACCACGTTTGGGACGTTGGCATCAATATAAGTTTTATGAGTAAGACCACGTCTGGGACGTTGGCATTGATACAAACTTTACATGTAAGACCATGTCTGGGACATCGGCATTGTATTGATTCGTATAAGACCCTGTCTGGGACAGTGGCATCGATATCTGAGTGCATGTAAGACCTCGTCTGGGACATTGCCATTGTACAGCCATTCCGAGCTTTCTGGGTATCTTATTAGATTCCTATTGGTTCAACGGGCAAGTCTGAGAAACGAATGGCAAATTCGAGCTTTGATAGATTTAGTAAATGAATGTCCGATTCAGGTATGTTGATTATACACTATAAGTGTATATAAGGTAAGTATCCAAATGATCTTACTATGATAATTTGTATATGGAACTTATGATATGATAAGAATTATTTTGGTTGGATGAGCTATGTGTTTATATGATTCTTGAATGGTGAAAATGGCTAATGAGGTTAAAAATGTATGAACCAAAGCAAAAATGTGAAAGTTACTAAGTGATTGATATGTGCCAATGTATTTAATTGTATATATGCCTTCCATACCAAGTTTATTTGTATATGACTTACTAAGCTTTTGGAAAGCTTACTTTGTGTGTATTTTTCTCTATTTTATAGGTCGTCAAAGCTACTGAACGCTCGGAACCGTCAAGGATCATCATCACACTACTAAAACTTATTTTGGTAGACTTTGAGAATGTATATAGCTCAATATGGCATGTATAGGCTAGTTTTGGTATATGTTGTAAAGTGAACTTAGCCATGTGATTTGGCTAGTTATGTTTTGGTAATATGCTTTAATGATTGAGATATATGAAGTTGTTTTGGTATGATTTATTGATATATGAAATGGTTATGAGGTGGTAAGTATATATTGATGAAAGGAGTTTGGGTATAATTGAGATTTAGTCATGCAAATTGGTATGTTTGGAATTGGTTTGAATGGATGGTAGTGTGATTACCTTAGTGGGCAAATATGCATGAATTGGTTGATTATTTTGGTATGTTTTGATGGTTAAATGTGCATGTATCTTGTTAAATATCGCTTGTAGGTTTGACCCTTAGGGGTGGCATTTTGGCCATGTAAATGGCCTATAATGTCACACGGTTGTGGCACACGGGCGTGCCTAAAGACCGTGGGTGAATTGTAGGATGTAGTTTGGTATCACACGGCCTCGACACGGGCGTGTCATCTGGCCGTGGTGTGCAAGTCAGTAGCTAGCTAAGGGCACATGGCCAAGGCACACAGGCATGCTTGGTGGCTGTGGAGGGAAAGTCAGTATAGGACCACGGTCAGGATACACGGGCGTGTCTGGTGGCCGTGGGGATTAAGTCAGTATATAGACACGGATGGACACACGGGGGTGTCCAGAAGCCGTGGAGGGCACACGGTCTCCTCCCACGGGTGTGTCTCCTCTGTATATTAGAAAAGTTTTAAATTTTTCGTGAATTTTGTATATGTTCCGGTTTGGTCCTGACTCGGTTTATAAGCATGATTAAGTCTCGATGACCCGCTTAAAGGACATTATGTCTGAGAATATGATTGACTGTATGATTTTTTCTGTGAATGTTTCCTATATGTCTGGTAACGCTCCTAACCTTAATCCGGCAACGGACACAGGATAAGGGTGTTACAGAACCACTTCGTTGGTTCACATAAATTTAGTGAACCACAGACCCATTAAACCGAAGAAAATGTTTTTAACCTCAATTTTAGACATTTGTGGAAACGGTAAACTATGACTTGCTTCTTGTTCATTAGTCAGGACATTACTATTAACTGCATCAGTGTCAACACGATCATATTCTACCAACATCTTTAAAATCGATAAGAGAAAGATGGGTTAGATCGGATCAAATAATATTACACTATCACATGTTTATATGACATGTAATTTCTAGACTTTAACACGCTACGTTCAATCCAATGCTACGATCAGTCCAATAATCGACTAAACCGTAGCTCTGGTACCACTAAATGTAACATCCCTATCTCGTCTTCGTCACTAGATTAGGGTTACTGAGTGTTACAGTACAATAAATTTAACTTAAAAAGGAAACGGTTATGTAAAACTAAATAATAATATTCCATAATTCATATAAATCAAGATAAAATTACATTTATGGACCTTAAATCAAGCCTACGGGGCCCTAAAAATTAATTTGAAAACAATCAGGGGTCATTTTGAAACAAAACAAAAAATCTGGAAAATTTGAAAATAGAAGTCACACGGTTGTGTGGCCAGGCTATGTGACAAAGCCCAGATGGTTTCACTTAGAAATATGGTCATGTGGCTACTTCACACACCCATGTACGTTGACCGTGTAACTAATAGTGCCCGTGTAATATAAGGTCACACGGCTATGTGGCTTGGCCATGTAACTCACCGTGACTGTGTAGCTCAGGGTCTCACGACCGTCTGGCCAGACCGTGTAACTCTTTGTGCCCGTATGGTTCAAGGTCACACGATTGTGTTGCCAAGCCGTATAACTCTTTGTGCCCATGTGGACCAACCTGCACTGAAAACAAATGAGGCATATGACCGTATGAATAGCCATGTGATAGCTCGTGTCCTAAACCGTGTGTACCTTAAAAAGTTTGTAAAACAAGGCACATTTCCATCAAAAATTTAGGTACCAAGTCAAATTAAAACCAACCAATTCCAGAGCTTAAAAACAAATTTAACAAGCCTAAAACATGCCAAAACGTTCATCCTAAGTGCCTAACCAATGTGCCCTCATTGATACCACAATTCAAACACTTAAACAATACACAATCAAAGCTATGTTTCATGTCAAAAGCATTTACCAAATAGTTTGCATTTAAACTCATAAACCATCTTACCTTCAAGTCAAAACTTACCATTTCTCTACTCATTCATTCACATTCATATGTACCACAGCTAAACCACCTATATAAGGTTTACACCAAGTGACCAAATAACGTAACAATACCATAAACATATAATGTCTAGAACATGATCATATATAGCTATTACAAAATTAAACATCATTTCATCCATCTAACCATTACCATATATATGACACAATCAAAACATATACAGTTTCACCTATTACATGTCATATAAGCCAAAAGTAAACATTCCAAAAACTACCAAAAGATATCCAGATAGTGTGATTTATTTGAATTGATCCGATCACTCGATTTCCATGAAATCCTATCTACAAGGAAATAAGATAAATAACACGAGTAAGCCTTTGTAAAGCTTAGTTTATTTTCTAAATTTTTCAAGAAAATCCATGTCTATTTTATTTTGTTTTCTATTTAATCACTAAACACGAAATTTAATAAAAACCACTTTACAATTTGGATCAAAATTATCTTCAAGCTTCATATTCAAGAATAATCATCAAGAATACTTTAAAAACATCAGTGATAATTTTTCTAAACTTTGATAACTTCACAAATTAGTCATTAAACTAGTTAAATATCAAAACAACGACCACAAAAACATAAAATTCGTGGAAAAACGGGCCAAGAAACACTTACATGCAAATGAGCCAAAATTTTCAAACTTAATTAATGGTGAAAACAGAAATAGAGAAACATGAAGACCATGACCTATTTTTTCTTCATTTCTTTACTAATTTTAACTTATATATTTTGGTATTTTTGTAATTTTTAACATCTTTTAGATTAAACACTAATTAACTCACCATTAAGCTTAATTAATCTAATTAACATGGATGACACCATCATTATCCAATAACTATATAAACACATTGGTCCAATTACTTAATTGAACCTTCCAATGACATAAAATTTACATAATAATCACTTTTATAGTTTTTTACTATTTAGTCCTTTTTACTTAATTAATTATCTAAATGTTAAAATTTCCTAACCAAAATTTAATACAAACTTAAGGACATCATAAATATTAAGTAATTAATATTTACAGACACACACATTGGAATTGTGGTCCTGAAACTACTGTTTCCAACACCGCTGGAAAATGGGTTGTTACAATGTGCACATTCAGTTTTATCACTAGTCTAATCGTCTTCCCAATCGCTCTAGGGAGACAATCTGAGTAATACCCTTTAGGTAAACCCGGAATCTAATCCACACCACCTGATACTCAATTTTTTTTAGGCCATCGAGAAATCCAACAACCATGGTCAGACAGATAAGTAATGTCCAAATATTACCCATGGCCCCTTACTAAAACACTATTGAAATCGTCTTCATCTTGAAACCTAACAAAAAAAAAATCATTTTCCACATTCATCATTTCAATTGGGTACCTAGGATTCCACATCAAAGCAACCCTATTAAATAAAGCATTAAATCTTATTTTTCTGCCCAACAATTTAACAACAATTGTCCTCACCATCCTATTTCCAATGTACTCATGTACTCGATTTGAGAATGCTATTGACGAAATACCATCCACCACCACCATGACCACATCTCTGTCTATGAGTGAAAAATCCTTCTCCATGGCCATGTTCTATGTAGGATTCAGTGAACCCCCTAGTAACATTGATTTACACAACGCCTTAGAGATGCCTGAAATCTGTATCTGTAGTCCATTTGCTTCCACTATCAGATCATCCGCATTCGGCGATAAATCTGAGCTTATATGAACTTTCTTGGTTGCCCAACCAACACCAATGTTTGAACCTTAAGGATTCACACCTACCGTAAATTCCACCGTAGGCAATGTTGTAATGCCCAACCTGTCTGCCGGATCCGAGTATGGATCATCTAAAATGGACCTATACTTAATTTTGCTATCTTAACTCCTATAAAGCAGACTAGTAATAAAACCAATAAAATAATGAAATTTAAAATAATAAATTGTACATCTCAGGCCTTAAGCCACTGAATACTTAATCTCTCAAATTCCTATCTCTAATGAAACTATTTATTACATTGAGACCCTTAAGGTTTCCTGAACTTAGGGATAGCTAATTCAAAACCCAGGCCCTAAGAACATCGTCTGGTTCTTCCATGATCAATCCTAAGGTGAAGCCTCCAATGGTAGCTGCTTACGATCCCCGTTCTCATCACTGCCTGGCTGGTCCCTCCACGAAGTCCTCGATCAACCTCGCAAATCATGAAAAAATTCACCAACCACTTGTACCATAAATTAACCCTATCATACGAAGGTAACAAGTGGGAGATAACATAACCATGAATACTCCCTGCTCGTTCAAGGCAAGATTTTGTGTCAGGGTGGTAGACTCCACCCGATTCTCTGAGCTACTCAGCTCACTATAAGACATTCCTCTTGTCGGACTCTCCTATTGACCATAATCCAGGTACCTTGATATATCAGCGAGTCCTATCCTTACTCTTGCTTATCCTTCCTTTCTTTCCTTAATGGAAACCCTTAGTCGAACTAGCCCTTAGCGGACTTCCTCATTTCCATACCATAGTACCGAAGGACTTGTTGACATTTTCGTGTTATGCTAACTTACAGCAGACCTTGCTGCCCTGGCGAACCCATTCTTGTTCCATCCTATTGGTAACAGTTTAACACCCCAAACCTGACCTAGACATTATGGCCAAATCTGGCGATGTCACATGGTAGTGTTTTTCGAGAAAGTGAGTTGTTGTCAAAAACCCCTTTTCTATATAACCTCTTTACAATATCTTATGTTAATTCTAGGATGTGCCGTTCATTTTCAAAATGTGATTCATTGTCACAAATTTATTCTTTTTCAAAACGTTATTAATTTTCAAAACATCACTTATTGCGGAAGCTTTTTAAAACAGTTGCGTATTTGAGTGAATTTTGTTAAAATGTTTGATTCCTTTTGAAAACTCGATTATCCCTACTACTAAAAGTTATAAATCAAAACAATAAAAATCCCAAATTAAAAACATAAATCCAAAGAAGCCATGATACAGTAAAATCCCCAACATAAAATCAAAATCAAAATTTAAGTACTTAAATGGGAAGAAGTAGGTCGTGTGGCCACCGCTGAGTCCTCCGCTGTACTGATCCCCCTATTACTAGGGATTACCTGTACAGATAAAACAGAAGGGTAAGTTTACAAAAACTCAATGTGTAATCCCCATAAAAACAAGCAGACAGAATGCAATCATAGTCTGGGCCTAAGCCCATCTCAGAAACGGTTTCAGTTTCAGTTAGGGTCTTACCCCATTTCAATACAGAAGCAGTCATGCATTTGGGCCCTGGCCCATTACAGTATCAGTAATCAGTACAGCATCAGATATGCGATTACAAAATCCTACCCAGCCAGCCTTTACACTCTATCTCCGTCCAACCCTACACTCCATGTGGGGATATAATCAACCCACCCATCCCCACACTCCAAGTAGCACCGAATGCGGCACTATACAGTAATATGCAGCTAGCTACCAGTAAGTTAGGCTCGAAGCCTTTCAATACACTTCCTCCGATCAATATAAACCCATCCCTATGCTATGCATCATACAATCATGTCATGTCAAATCATGGTATCATACATGCATTCAGTACAGTTTTAACAGCACGCTCAATATACAATCATAAATATATATATCATACATGGGTATAACAGTCATTCAGTCAATTAGGGGTCTGGGTGAGCTTACCGACCCTTCAGTAGGTCCATAGGTGACTCGGGCTATTCGTGCAACCTTAGCAAACAAATAGTGAAGATGGGCCCACAAGCCCATGTTGTTTGCCCGTGTGGCCCACACGGCCCAAATGGCTTCCACACGGCCTGGCCCAAAATATTCCACATGCATGTGTGGTTTACCCATATGGGCCTACACGCCCGTGTGGCTCACAAGGCCCAATTCAGCCCGGCCCATGAATCGCACATGGCCAGCCTCACTGATCACACCCTCGTGTTCGGTCACACAGCCTACCACACGAGCGGTCGCATGCCCGTGTGGCATCGACAATGTAACATCCTAGATTAGGGGTTATGCGTTCGTGCGTAATTCATGAGATAGTGGGCTCAGTAGGTGTGTTGGATGTGTTCTGAGGAGTTTTAGGAACCCTAAGATGTAAGGAAATGTCTTGTCCTGAAAATGTAGGGAAATGTCCTGGAAATGTAAGGAAATGATTTAGAAATGTTAAGTTTCAAAAGAGGAAAGTGAACATTTCTGGAAACTTGGAAATGTAAGAAATGTTAAGTTCAAAAGAGGAAAGTGAACATTTTTGGAAACTTGGAAATGTAAGAAATATTAAGTTTAAAGGAGGCAAACGAACATTTTTGGAAACTTGGAAATGTAAGGAAATGTAAGGAAATGTAAGGAAATGTAGGGAAACGTTTTAGGAAAAGTTAAGTTCTGAGGTTAAGAGAGGGAAGTAAAGCAGGGTGGCCTTAAGAAAATTTATGGGTGAAATATGACATACAATTGGGCTTGTCTAAGTGGCTTGGAGGTGCCACTTAGGGCCTCTGGAGTTGACGCCACAAGCAGGTGCAATTGGGCCTGGGTTCGAGTCACTTGGGGAGCAAATAAAAGAATTTTATTTTGGTGCCAGGAACAAGAGAAGTGGACGGCATTAAGGCTCTATAGGGAGGTGTTTTATTGTTGTTAAAATTCGGCAAATAGATGGATAAATGATGGATTTTTATTGATATTTTTATTAAGAGATAAGAGATAATTATTGGATTAAGTTTTAGGTGATAATTAAAGTGATAAAGCTATCAAAATAGAAGAGTGGTGGCCAAGTAAGGGATTCTAAGCTAGTAAATTCGGCTATAAAAGGAAAAGAGAGGCCATTCAGCATTATTTTCTCTTCCTTGATAACCTCTGTCGAATTTTCTCTGCAACCCCTTTTCTTTTCTCTTCAATTCTCCAAAAAAAAAAAACGAGAGTAAGATCCCCTAAGCCTTGCCGAATTTCCCTTCTCCTTATTTCACCATTGCCGAATTCTCTTAAGCAACTATTCTTTTCTTCTTCATTCTTCTCCTCTCAATATTCCAAAAGCCGAAACTAGGAAATCTAACCCCATTATTGTGTTAGTCGAAACTTGGAAAGAAGGCTCTTCGGGATTTCTGCCATTGTCGACAACTTCATAAGACAAGTCAATTATTTCGGGATTTAAGAATCTAAGGTAAGTCATATTTAACATTCGGCTAAGGGTTATTTGTTGTGAATAAATGTTAGAAATTGATCTAACATGAAGTTATAGGGATTTCGACAAACATCTAAGGCAAGGAATACTTTCGAGATTTACTAAGTGTCGACTACAGGGAAGGAGAAGTTCTTTTCCCGACGGTACACCATAGGCAGCGTGTTCCCTAGTTATTCGGTGAGTTTCGGGATTTAAAATCCACAAGGTAAGTGTCTATATGCAACCGGCCAAGGCTTATTTTAGCACTAGATCTATTTTCTTACATGATTTAAAAGCCGAAAACTAATCTATGAAGGGATTCAATACCAGCCGATTACAAGGAAGGGAATCTACAACATTCCGGGATTTGATTAGTAAACAAATCGGCAAGGTAAGGATTTTAGTGTACTAATCCTACTAGGATTTGGATTTATGGCCGAATGGCTCTTTACTAAGTATTAAATGATTGATTAAATGTAGAGATCTAAGATCTAAGGCATTAGATCAAGCTTTTCGGGATTTGGATTGGAAACCCTAAGCGAATCAGGTGTGTACCTCACACTATTTCTTGATATATTTATGGCAATAATTAATATGTATGTGACTATAAGAATGTGTAAGAATATGGCCAAGGTACCATGTAATGGTACAAAAGTACTCAGGTACGTTTCCTACTCCTACTAGGAATGTGAAATTATGTTATATATGTAACATGTGAAAAGTGATAAGAATGTAAACTAAGGCATGATGTGCATGATATGTATGATATGGGGCATACGGGTTATATGAAAGGGGAAGTGAATGTGGTGACCTAAGACCACGATATCTGAATGTGGTGACCTAAGACCACGAATTTTATAAGGGTGATGAGCACGTCGACTGCAGCGACTGCCTTCGATGGTGTGTAGCGGATGGAGGGTTGACTTAGTAGTCCCCACGGTGTGCAGGTTAGTACGGGTGATGTGTAGCGAATGGCATCTAGGCTTGGGTTCGGGTTTGCATCATTACTTTATACCTGTTATATGAATAAGTATGTGATATGACATTGTATGCCTGAATTGTTAAGTTATAGTGTTGGTTACACATTGAGTCTGTTTGACTCACCCCGTTGGGGAATATTTTCTTCCAGGTGATGATCAATAATGGACCGGGTCGGCAGGGGCACAAAGGTGGCCATGCACAGCAAGGAAAATTTTATTATTTGGACTTTTATTCTATTTAAGCACTTTAATTTATTTTTGGGAATTATTTGATGTAATAAGGCCATAGTTGAACTACTTTATTTTTCTTTTATTTATTTTGTTACAAATTTTTAATGGTTATAAGATTAAGTAAATTTATTTAAAATAAACTCTAAATGTTTTATCACCTAACATAAAAGGATTTCGACATAAGATAAAACTTGTTCTCAACTTGAGCCCAACCCAAAACAATCTTTCTTTCAAAAGACACAATTTTACAAAGTAACAAAAGAATTTTGAATTGGTTTACATCGAGGAACATACCAGATCTGGTCGAGGCTCGTGGGCTGGGTTTGGGGTATTTCAATTTGGTATCAAAGCCCAGTTTTAAACTCTCGGCCTGTGGTCTAAGGCCCAAAACGTTTTCAAATCGAGCCCAAATGAGTTTTATGAAAATATTTTTGGAAGTAAGCAGGTTTTCTGGCATGGCACCTAAGTCTCCGACCCGAAGTCCACCAGATTAAAGCACGATCGTAGAAATGAGCTCTAAGGGACGTGGTCGTAGTATACGAGGACGCGGTAGAGGCAGAAGGACCATGTTGGAACCCGTTAGATCGGGTCAAGGATCGGACAATGGGGTACCACCGCCACCACCACCCCCAGCTGTTGGTGTTGAGCAGCAAGCTCAGACGGGGGATGATGCTGTGTCGTAGGCTGTGCTGCGAGTTTTGGAAATGGTGGCTGGCGCGGGTGGAAGTATGGGAGCTTGGAAATCTGTACCCGTGCGACTCTGAGCCAATGGGGCTGAGATGTTTCGTGGAGTATCTGGTGTAGCACCCAGTACAGCTGAATATTGGTTGGAAGCAACCGAACAGATTATGGATGAGCTTGATCTGACCCCTGAGGAGAAGTTGAAAGGAATTGTGGCACTGCTACGCGATGAAGCGTATCAGTGGTGGCTCACAGTTCGGGATAGAGCCACAGCTGAGGATCTGACCTGGGAATATGTTAAGGCAGCATATCAGAAGAAATATGTTGGCACACGGTATACTGATGAGCAAAGGAAGGCTTTTCTAGGGCTGATTCAAGGGAACAAGTCCGTGGCAGAGTATGAAGCTGAATTTCTGAGGTTGAGCCGATATGCTCGAGGAGTAGTAGCTACGGAGCATGAGCGATGTGTCCGATTTGAGGACGGATTAAAGGATGATTTGAGGTTGTTAATAGCACCACATCAGGAACGGGAGTTTTCTGCCTTACTAGAGAAAGCTAAGGTAGCTGAAGGGATTAAGGATTCTGCAAGACAGAACACTGATCGGAACAGGCCAAAAAGAGGTTTTGAATCGTCTGGATCATCTGAGAATAAGAGGCCTAGAGTTGATGGGCTGCGAGGTCAGCAAGCTGGTATTGGAGGGCAATATCGTACTTGTGATCAGTGTGGGAAGAAACACTTAGGGGAGTGTTGGAAAAAGATAGGAGGATGCTTTAGGTGTGGGTCAAAGGACCATATGATTAAGGACTGTCCGATGAGGCCGGAGGGGAATAAACCGGTAGCCCAGAATGTTAATCAGGCTGGTAGAAATGGTCAACAAGCGATGAGGGGTCGTGGTCCGAACCATGGAGGAAATGGTTCCGGCCGAGGTCGTGGAGCACCAAGTGGAGGTGCTGAAGGTGCAGATGCAAGGCAGCCAAGGTTGGTTTATGCAGTTGGCCGTCGCGAGGAGGAAGATGTGCCAGATGTGACAGCGGGTACATTCCTTATTTCTGGAATACCCTTAATTTCTTTGATTGTTGTATAGTTTTCTTGTAGTGAAAGTGTTCGAAGCCTTGCATATAGACTTAAAGATTGTGCATAGGAAGTTTGATATTTTTATAAGATTAGAGTGCGCAGCATAAGCGTAGTGCGGCGAGTTAAGATGTACGATTAATCGTTAGTAAGTAATTTCGAGGACGAAATTATTTTTAAGGAGGGTAGAACTGTAACATCCTAGATTAGGGGTTATGCGTTCATGCATAATTCATGAGATAGTAGGCTCAGTGGGTGTGTTGGATGTGTTCTGAGGAGTTTTTGGAACCCTAAGATGTAAGGAAATGTCTTGTCCTAGAAATGTAGGGAAATGTCCTGGAAATGTAAGGAAATGATTTAGAAATGTTAAGTTTCAAAAGAGGAAAGTGAACATTTCTGGAAACTTGGAAATGTAAGAAATGTTAAGTTCAAAAGAGGAAAGTGAACATTTCTGGAAACTTGGAAATGTAAGAAATGTTAAGTTTAAAGGAGGCAAACGAACATTTTTGGAAACTTGGAAATGTAAGGAAATGTAAGGAAATGTAAGGAAACGTTTTAGGAAAAGTTAAGTTCTGAGGTTAAGAGAGGGAAGTAAAGCAGGGTGGCCTTAAGAAAATTTATGGGTGAAACATGACATACAATTGGGCTTGTCTAAGTGGCTTGGAGGTGTCACTTAGGGCCTCTGGAGTTGACGCCACAAGCAGGTGCAATTGGGCCTGGGTTCGAGTCACTTGGGGAGCAAATAAAAGAATTTTATTTTGGTGCCAGGAACAAGAGAAGTGGACGGCATTAAGGCTCTATAGGAAGGTGTTTTATTGTTGTTAAAATTCGGCAAATAAATGGATAAATGATGGATTTTTATTGATATTTTTATTAAGAGATAAGAGATAATTATTGGATTAAGTTTTAGGTGATAATTAAAGTGATAAAGCTAACAAAATAGAAGAGTGGTGGCCAAGTAAGGGATTCTAAGCTAGTAAATTCGGCTATAAAAGGAAAAGAGAGGCCATTCAGCATTATTTTCTCTTCCTTGATAACCTCTGCCGAATTTTCTCTGCAACCCCTTTTCTTTTCTCTTCAATTCTCCAAAAAAAAACGAGAGTAAGATCCCCTAAGCCTTGCCGAATTTCTCTTCTCCTTATTTCACCATTGCCGAATTCTCTTAAGCAACTATTCTTTTCTTCTTCATTCTTCTCCTCTCAATATTGCAAAAGCCGAAACTAGGAAATCTAACCCCATTATTGTGTTAGTCGAAACTTGGAAAGAAGGCTCTTCGGGATTTCTGCCATTGTCGACAACTTCATAAGACAAGTCAATTATTTCGGGATTTAAGAATCTAAGGTAAGTCATATTTAACATTCGGCTAAGGGTTATTTGTTGTGAATAAATGTTAGAAATTGATCTAACATGAAGTTATAGGGATTTCGACAAACATCTAAGGCAAGGAATACTTTCGAGATTTACTAAGTGTCGACTACAGGGAAGGAGAAGTTCTTTTCCCGACGGTACACCATAGGCCGCGTGTTCCCTAGTTATTCGGTGAGTTTCGGGATTTAAAATCCACAAGGTAAGTGTCTATATGCAATCGGCCAAGGCTTATTTTAGCACTAGATCTATTTTCTTACATGATTTAAAAGCCGAAAACTAATCTATGAAGGGATGCAATACCAGCCGATTACAAGGAAGGGAATCTACAACATTCCGGGATTTGATTAGTAAACAAATCGGCAAGGTAAGGATTTTAGTGTACTAATCCTACTAGGATTTGGATTTATGGCCGAATGGCACTTTACTAAGTATTAAATGATTCATTAAATGTAGAGATCTAAGATCTAAGGCATTAGATTAAGCTTTTCGGGATTTGGATTGGAAACCCTAAGCGAATCAGGTGTGTACCTCGCACTATTTCTTGATATATTTATGGCAATAATTAATATGTATGTGACTATAAGAATGTGTAAGAATATGGCCAAGGTACCATGTAATGGTACAAAAGTACTCAGGTACGTTTCCTACTCCTACTAGGAATGTGAAATTATGTTATATATGTAACATGTGAAAAGTGATAAGAATGTAAACTAAGGCATGATGTGCATGATATGTATGATATGGGGCATACGGGTTATATGAAAGGGGAAGTGAATGTGGTGACCTAAGACCACGATATTTGAATGTGGTGACCTAAGACCACGATATCTGAATGTGGTGACCTAAGACCACGAATTTTATAAGGGCGATGAGCACGTCGACTGCAGCGACTGCCTTCGATGGTGTGTAGCGGATGGAGGGTTGACTTAGTAGTCCCCACGGTGTGCAGGTTGGTACGGGTGATGTGTAGCGGATGGCATCTAGGCTTGGGTTCGGGTTTGCATCATTACTTTATATCTGTTATATGAATAAGTATGTGATATGACATTGTATGCCTGAATTGTTAAGTTATAGTGTTGGTTACACATTGAGTCTGTTTGACTCACCCCGTTGGGGAATATTTTCTTCCAGGTGATGATCAGTAATGGACCGGGTCGGCAGGAGCACAAAGGTGGCCATGCACAGCAAGGAAAATTTTATTATTTGGGCTTTTATTCTATTTAAGCACTTTAATTTATTTTTGGGAATTATTTGATGTAATAAGGCCATAGTTGAACTACTTTATTTTTCTTTTATTTATTTTGTTACGAATTTTTAATGGTTATAAGATTAAGTAAATTTATTTAAAATAAACTCTAAATGTTTTATCACCTAACATAAAAGGATTTCGACATAAGATAAAACTTGTTCTCAACTTGAGCCCAACCCAAAACAATCTTTCTTTCAAAAGACACAATTTTACAAAGTAACAAAAGAATTTTGAATTGGTTTACATCGAGGAACATACCAGATCTGGTCGAGGCTCGTGGGCCGGGTTTGGGGTGTTTCAGACAATCACCTGTTTTGGCTTTTTGCTGGATTCCATTTCGGAGTTGTGTTTACACACCTAACACGGTTTTCGTACGCAAACGCTCCTGATGTAAACAGCACCTGAGAACGACAATCCCATGCCAAAATCAGTCACGACTTAAACTATTTCCATTAAGCCAACAAAAAATGATCTCTAAATATGTTGCTTACCCCAACTATTCCAAAAGAAGAAAACTACTATCCCGCAGGAAAACCCAGCAGGCCCATTCTGACATACTTTACCAACATTTATTTATAAGCCTACTGATTAGAGATAGGGGTCTAAGTCCGTTTTCCTCGGTTACTCGGTTACTTTCGCTTTCCCGCAGTCTAAGTCCGCTTTCCTTGGTTCTTGATCTATACATATTCATAATTAACTCTTTTATTCACTAACTCATTCAATTCAATCCAAGGACACACATTTAGGGCTATTTGAAATTTAACCCTCATATTTGCACAATTTATCAATTTAGTCCATTTTTCTCAAAACATCAAATTCACAAAAATCATCACATACACATGCTTAGCCGAATGCTTATGAACATCACAGAAGCCCATATTTTCCATCAAATTTGCAATTTAGTCCTTCAAATTATTATTTTCTCAATTTAGCCCTAGTTAGCTAAATTTATCAAAAATTCAAGAACAAAGTATGTTTATCTAGCTCAATCTTACATTTAATACCATAAATCATCACAAAGCTCAACATATCATCAATGGCATATCACACAAACATCATCAATTCACAAATTTGAGACATAGGCTTGGCAGTAGACTAAGAAACGATCTCAAAAACATAAAAACCATCAAAAGCCAAAGTCAAAACATACCTTAATCAAGCTTCAAACTAGCCGAAACCTAAATGTTTTTCCTCCTTTCTCTTTTCTTTGATTTTCGGTAATAAGATGAGTAAAAATGGCCATCTTTCATGTTTTAACATATCATAATATACATATAAATTCATTTACCTTATTAACCTTTCATTTAATAATTACAACAAACATTCATTAAGCGCATATTTGTCCAACTAACATCCACTATCTTAAAAGTGGTCTACTTGCCTCTTATGGCCTTTTCTTTTAAAAGCCACAACACATTGGTACTTAACAATTATCATGCAACTTTCACATTTAATGCAATTTAATCCTTTTGTCAAATTAAGCACACAGATAGACAAATTAACTTACGAAAATTTTACACATGCTTAAAAACTCATCGATAGCACAGAAAATAATATTAAAAAATATTATTCAGACTCGGATTTGTGGTCCTAAAACCATTGTTCTGACTAGGGTATAAACCAAACTGTTACAATTCTCACCCTTTAGGGATTTTCGTCCACGAAAATCTTACCGTTAAACAGATTCGGATATTGCTATCTCATTGAATCTTCAGGCTCCCACATAGCCTCTTCTATTCCTTGTCGATTCCACATTACTTTCACTAACGGAATTTTCTTATTTCTTAACTCTTTTACTTCACGAGCTAAGATACGAATCGGTTCCTCTTCATATGTCATATCAGATCGGATTTCAATTTCAGGTGGGGCAATCACATGTGACGGATCTGATCGATATCTATAAAGCATCGAAACATGAAATACATTGTGTATCTTTTCTAGCTCAGAGGGCAACCTTAATCTATATGCAACAGGTCCAACTCGTTCAATGATCTCATACGGTCCGATGAACCTTGGACTTAATTTGCCTTTACGTCCGAATCAGATTACTTTTTTCCACGAAGACACTTTCAAAAATACTTTGTCGCCGATTTCAAATTCTATATCTTTTCGTTTCAAGTCTGCATAAGACTTCTGACGGTCAGATGTTGCTTTCAAACAATCTCGGATCAGTTTCACTTTTTGTTCTGAGTCTTTTATCAAATCAACCCCGTAAAGCTTATTTTCACTGAGCTCGGTCCAATATAAAGGTGTACGACATTTATGTCCGTACAAAGCTTCATAAGGTTCCATTTTGATACTTGACTGAAAATTGTTATTGTATGCAAATTCAATCAATGGCAGATATTGTTCCCACGTACCGTTAAACTCAAGTATACAACATCTTAACATATCTTCAAGAATCTGAATGATCCGCTCGGATTGACCATCTGTTTGCGGATGAAAAGCTGCACTGAAATGCAGTTTCATACCTCCTTGCAATTTCTTCTAGAACCTCGATGTAAACCTCAGATCCCTATCTGACACAATGGATAGTGGCACCCAGTGAAATCTGACAATCTCAGAAATATAAAGCTCGGCTAATCTATTAAGTGAATAATCAAATCTTACCTGAATAAAATGGGCAGATTTCGTCAATCGATCAACTATGATCCAAATCGCATCTTTCTTTCTCGGAGTCCGGGGCAAACTAGAAACAAAATCCATTGTCACCCTATCCCATTTCCATTCCGGAATCAGAATTGGCTGTAGCAAACCAGACAGAACTTGATGTTCAGCTTTCACTTGTTGACAGATTAAACATTTCAAAACAAAGTCAGAAATGTCTCGTTTCATACCAGACCACCAATAGTGTCGTTTCAAATCATGATACATTTTCGTACTCCCCGGATGAACAGATAGACGACTGTTATGTGCTTCACTTAAAATCAGCTGAATCAACTTCGAATTTCTCGGAACACAGATACGACCTCGAAATCTCAAGCAATCATCAATAACTCAAAATTCTGATTCAGAATTCAAATCACACTGAGCTCGTTTTGTTAATAACTCGTTATCAGATTTCTGAGCATCACATATCTGTTGTATAAACAATGGTTTCGCTTTTAACTCAGCTAACACAAAACTATCATCAGACAAATCTAACTGAGCATTCAAAGAACGTAGTGCAAACAATGATTTTCTACTCAACGCATCAGCAACAACGTTTGCTTTACCCGGATGATAATCTATCACGAGCTCATAATCTTTTAATAGCTCTAACCATCTCCTTTGATGCAGGTTCAAATCTTTCTGAGTCATCAGATATTTTAGACTTTTATGATATGAAAACACATGACATTTCTCACCGTACAGATAATGACGCCAAATTTTAAGTGCAAACACAATCGCAGCAAGCTCAAGGTCGTGTGTCAGATAATTCTTTTCATGAGGCTTCAATTGTCTTGAGGCATAAGCTACAACTTTGCATTCCTGCATCAAAACACATCCCAGACCGTTTAATGAAGCATCACTATAAATCACAAATTCTTTGCCCGATTCTGGTTGTACTAACACTGGAGCTTCTGTTAGCAGAGTTTTCAACTGATCAAAACTTTTCTGGCATTTATCTGACCATTCAAATCTAACAGCCTTCTGAAGTAATCTAGTTAACGGAGTAGCTATAAATGAAAATCCTTTTACAAATTGACGATAATAACCAGCTAAACCGAGAAAACTACGGACTTCAGATACATTTCTCGGAGGTCTCCAATTCAGAATAGCATAAATCTTACTCGGATCCACTCGGATTCTAGAAGCTGACACAATATGCCCCAGAAAACTAACCTCGTGTAACCAGAATTCACATTTGCTGAATTTCGAATATAATTGCTTTTCTCTCAAAGTTTGCAACACAATTCTTAAATGTTCAGCATGCTCAGTCTCATCCCGTGAATAAATCAAAATGTCGTCAATGAAAACCACAACAATCCGATCTAGGTACGGTCTGAAAATTCTGTTCATCAAATCCATAAAAACAGTAGGAGCATTGGTTAGTCCAAATGACATAACTAAAAACTCATAATGCCCGTACCTCGTTCTGAAAGCTGTCTTCGGAATGTCTGAATCTCTAACTCTCAACTGGTAATATCCCGATCTCAGATCAATCTTAGAAAATACGGTAGCTCCTTTTAATTGATCAAATAAATCGTCTATTCGGGGCAATGGGTATTTATTCTTTATTGTCACCTTATTCAACTGACGGTAATCGATACACATCCTCATCGTGCCATCTTTCTTTTTCACAAACAGAACAGGAGCACCCCAAGGCGAGAAACTCGGTCTAACAAACCCTCTATCTGTCAATTCTTGTAACTGTGAGTTTAACTCTTTTAACTCAGTTGGTGCCATTTTATACGAAGCTATTAATATAGGTGTGGTACCAGGCAATAGATCAATGTTGAATCCAACTTCCTGAATTCGAGGCAAACCCGATAACTCTTCAGGGAATACATCAGAAAACTCACAAACAATAGGCACTAATTCAACTTTATTCTTAGATACTTTCGAATCAATCACTTAAGCAAAATATGCCTCATAACCCTTTTTCACATAACTTTGAGCTTTCAAAATAGATATCACGGCAGGCAATCCATTCAAATCATTAGACTCAACTTGTACAATCTCATCATTCAGACATCTCAAATCAATAGTTTTTCTTTTACAGTTCACAACAGCATCATGCAAAGACAACCAATCCATACCCAGAATAATATCAAACTCATCAAATGGAAAAAGCATCAGATCAGCAAAGAAACAGATATCTCGAAACATTAACGGATAGTTCTTGCATACTTTGTCAACAAGGACACTTTTACCTAAGGGGTTCGATACTTTTAAAGCAAGCTCAGTAGACTCTACAGGCAAAGTCTTGCTGAATACTAAATTCATACATATATACGAATGCATAGAACTAGGGTCTATCAATGCAATCACAGAAGTATCATAAAGTGTAAAAGTACCCTTTATAACATCTGGAGATGAAGCTTCCTCTCGAGCTCGGATAGCATACGCTCTGGCAGGCGCTCTAGCTTCAGATCTGGTAACATCGTCTCTCGTAGTTCTCTGACTACCACTGACATTTCTTACATTCTTCGAAGGTCTACCTCTCACAGGTGCATTATCAGATCTCAGATTCTGAACAGTCTCTAGCTCGACAGACTCAGGGCAATCACGGATAAAATGATCAAGTGATCCACATCTGAAGCAAGCTTTGTCATTAAGTCTACAACTTCCCGGATGCCTTTTTCCACAATGTTTACATTCAGGTCTCTCAGTCCGGACATTACCAACACTGGCCACTGAAGTTGCTGAGGTTTTAGAACTCATTTGTGGTCTAGATTGATTTCTGTTCGAATGTACCACATTATCTCTGGAATGACTTTGATTATCTCTGAATCTTTTCGAAGCAGACTGGAATGATTTACTCTGAAATCTCTTTCTCATATCTCGAGCTTCAGACTTAGCTTTTCTTTTATCTTTCCCGAGTGCCTCATCTTTGCACGCTCGATCAACGAGTATAACAAACTCTTTTATTTCTAATATCCTGACTAACAGGTGAATATCTTCATTAAGACCATCTTCGAATCTTTTGCACATTATAGCTTCAGATGATACACATTCCCGAGCATACTGACTCAGTCTCACGAACTCTCGTTCATATTCTGAAGTAGTCATTGGGCCCTGTTTTAGTTCTAGAATATCTTTTCGTTTCTAATCAACCAATCTTTTACTGATATATTTCTTCCGGAATTCACTCTGGAAGAATTCCCATGTAAGTCGCTCTTTCGGAACAACAGAAATTAAAGTTTTCCACCATTGGTAAGCTGCATCTCGGAGTAATGACAAAATGCACTTTATGCATTCTTCTGGAGTCAAAGACATTTCATCGAATACCCGTATAGTATTTTCTAACCAGAACTCAGCCCTTTCAGCATCATCATCATTAGTAGCCCGAAACTCTTCGGCTCCATACTTACGGATCTTGTCAACCGGGGGCTTATTCCATGGATTTAGATTTGCAGTCAGAGGTATATCAGATGTCTGAGGGGGATTAACCGGGGGCGGGGGTTGCGAAACAGTTGGGTTATTCTTTACAAATTGAGTGAACCACTCACTCATCATCTGGAAGAATGCTTGTTTAGCTTCTCCCTCTTGACTGCTCATAGCCAGTCTCGAATCAGAGGGCTCTGTCCCTTGCGCGGGAGCAAGCGCATTACTCTTTACATCGTCAGATACGGCTCTTTCGGGATCCATTACTATATGAAAATCTCATTTATACGTCAGGATTCATCACACTATCACTCAGTTATGTGGCATGTATAGCTAGACTCTGACACGCTACGTTAGTCCGAGAATCGGCTAAACCGTAGCTCTGATACCAACCAAATGTAACACCCCTAACCCGTATCCGTCGCCGGAATGGGTTAAGAGCATTACCGGACAGATCAAAAACTTAATCAAACCATTTATCAAGTATTACATCGAATACAATCATAATGTTCCTTATGGTGGTCAACGAGACCTAAAACATGATTATAAACCGGGTCGGGACTAAACTGATACACGTACAAAATTTCTCAGACATTCAAAAACTTTTGTATGTTTTAGGGGACACACGCCCGTGGGGGTAGGTCGTGTGCCTCTCACGGCTACTAGAGACACACGTGTGTCCTCCCCGTGGTCGAAACTGACCTTTGCTCCATGGCCACCAAGCACGCCCGTGTACTTTGGTCGTGGTCAATCCTGTCAAAACCACACGGCTACTAGGTACGTCCGTGTGCCGTGGCCGTGTGCTCTTGGGCTATATATTGACTTACGCCCACGGTCACTAGGCACGCTCGTGTGCCACAACCGTGTGACATTATAGGCCATTTTCAAGGCCAAAATGCCACCCACTTGGGTCTTACCTACAAGCCATAATCACCAAAACCTTTCATGCATACTAAACAACCAAAATAACCATTCAACATATACATTCAAAATCCATTTCAACCATGTCAACTTTCAAGACCAAAACATATGTATATCAAGTATAATTCATCCAAATGCTTACCCAAAAACTTGACCAATTCATGAATCAACTAGCCATGCCAAAACAACTTCACACATATCACATTCATTCAAGCAAATTCTCAACTCATAACTAGCCAAATCACATGGCAAAGTTCATAAAACAAACTTATATCAAAAACTAGCCTATACATTTAGCTATATACATTTCCAAAATGTACCAAAATGAGTTTAGTAGTGTGATGACGATCCTTGACGGTCCCGAGCCTTTAGTAGCTTTGACAACCTATAAAACAGAGAAAACACACACAGAGAGTAAGCTTTCCAAAAGCTTAGTAAGTCATAACACAAACAAACTTAGCATGGAAGGCATATATGCACATAGGTACATTGGCACATCATAATTACTTAACAAACAATCACATATATGATTTGGTCCATATACTTGACCATATTTGCCACATTCACCAATTCAAAAGTTGTATGTATACATAGCTCTTTCATGCTTACTTTCACATATCATATTGTTATCCCAATATACATAATCATCATAGTAAGATCACATAGGTACTTACCTTATATACACACTTAGTGTATAAATCAACGTACCTGAAACGGATTCACTATTTACATAGCTATTCGTATCACAAACTTGCCCGTTGAACCGTAAGGAATCTAGTAGGATACTCACAAAGCTCGGAATAGTCGTACAATGCCAACGTCCCAGACGAGATCTTTCACGAAATCTCAAATCAATGCCAACGTCCCAGACGTGGTCTTACATGATAAAAATAGAACAGATACCTATGTCATGACATGGCTAATCCTATCTATTCCTAGGTTCGTAAGGGACTTCGCTGACATTGTCACTATATCGATCTTATTTCAAAATTCATGTACAGATCATCTCATAAGCATTCATAGTTAAACATAATCATATGAGATTACACAATTCAATAAAATTACGTTATTTGCAGAATGACTTACCTCGAATTCGATTTAATAGAAACGAAAATGACTACTCGGTTACTTTCACCTTCTTGCGGTCTAAGTCCGTTTTCCTTGGTTCTTGATCTATACATATTCATAATTAACTCTCTTATTCACTAACTCATCCAATTCAATCCAAGGACACACATTTAGGACTATTTGTAATTTAACCCTCATATTTGCACAATTTATCAATTTAGTCCATTTTTCTCAAAACATCAAATTCACAAAAATCATCACATACACATGCTTAGTCGAATGCTTATGAACATCACACAAGCCCATATTTTCCATCAAATTTGCAATTTAGTCCTTCAAATTATTATTTTCTCAATTTAGCCCTAATTAACTAAATTTATCAAAAATTCAAGAACAAAGTATGTTCATCTAGCTCAAATCTTACATTTAACACCATAAATCATCACAAAGATCAACATATCATCAATGGCATATCACACAAACATCATCAATTCACAAAATTGAGACATGGGCTTGAGAGTAGACTAAGCAACGATCTCAAAAACATAAAAATCATCAAAAGCCAAAGTCAAAACATACCATAATCAAGCTTCAAACTAGCCGAAACCTAAATGTTTTTCCTCCTTTCTCTTTTCTTTTATTTTCGGCAATAAGATGTGTAAAAATGGCCATCTTTCATGTTTTAACATATCATAAAATACATATAAATTCATTTACCTTATTAACCTTTCATTTAATAATTACAACAAACATTCATTAAGGGCATATTTATCCAACTAACATCCACTATCTTAAAAGTGGTCTAATTGCCTCTTAAGGCCTTTTATTTTAAAAGCCACAACACATTGGTACTTAACAATTATCTTGCAACTTTCACATTTGATGCAATTTCATCCTTTTGTCAAATTAAGCACTCAGAAAGAAAGACTAACACATGCTTAAACACTCATCGATAACACAGAAAATAATAGTAAAAAATATTATTCAGACTAGGATTTGTGGTCCCGAAACCACTGTTTCGACTAGGGCATAAACCAGACTGTTACAAAACGTTTGATTCTTTTTGAAGACTCGATTATCCCTACTACTAGTAGTTATAAATCAAAATAATAAAAATATCAAATTAAAAATATAAATCCAAAAGGCCATGATACAGTAAAATCCCCAACATAAAATCAAAATCAAAATTTAAGTACTTAAATGGAAAGAAGTAGGTCGTGTGGCCACCGCTGAGTCTTCTGCCGCACCAATATGCCTATTACTAGGGATTATCTATACAGATAAAACAGAATGGTGAGTTTACAAAAACTCAGTATATAATCCCCATATAAACAAGTAGACGGAATGCAATCATAGTCTGGGCCTAAGCCCATATCAGTAACAGTTTCAATTTCAGTTAGGGCCTTAGCCCATTTCAATACAGAAGTAGTCATGCATTTGGGCCCTGGCCCATTACAGTATCAGTAATCAGTACAGTATCAGATATGCGATTACAAAATCCTACCCAACCAGCCTCTACACTCCATCTCCGTCCAACCCTACACTCTATGTGGGGGTATAATCAACCCACCCATCCCTACACTCCAAGTAGCACCGAATGCGACACTATACAGTAATATGCAGCTAAGCCACCAGTAAGTTAGACTCAAAGCCTTTCAGTACACTTCCTTCGATCAATATAAACCCATCCCTATGCTATACATCATATAATCATGTCATGTCAAATCATGGTTGATAAACCGTAAAAGCAACATATTTTAATCCCACATTTAGTATGCTTTTGGATGATTTAAGCCTCGATTGATATAAAAAGATGCTCTTAATCCTTTCTTTTCATGTCTTATACCTAAGAAAGCACCCGAGGACGAAAAAAACATAAAAGGGCGCAAAATGGAGCAAATGGGCCATATCACGAAATCCACACGGCCTGGACTTAAGCCCACACGGCCGTGCCACATGGATCATCTAGAACACGGTCTTACCCCCGATTCACACGGTCGTGCCTCATTAAAGAAGTCTGAACACGGCTTGAAGACTAGTCACACGGGCGTGTGACATGACCGTGTCCTTATCATGGCAAAAAGCAATTTCATTCGGATTTGGATACTTTAGGGCGAAGAAACATATTCCAAGAGCCTATATAAACCCCCTAAGTGTTACCTGAAAGAAGGCCGTTAGCTAGGCCAATGAGCCAAGCCGAAAAGGTCAGAATTGTGGGAATCACTCGAAGATAGCCAGTTGATCCATCTTTAGAAGCCAGAATTCTACTCAAGACGGCGGATCTCTCCTTCAATTCCTTCAGGGAGTTTTAGGGATTTCTTATGTTTTGTTTTATCTTTTCTTCTGAGATGTTTTCTTTATTTATTATGAACTAAACCCTTCAGATACCTAAAGGAGATGAAACCTAGATGAATCTTGTTATTATTTTCTGAACTATAAGATAAATACTTGATTTGTTCTTAATTATGTGCGCTTAATTCTTGTGTTAATGTTTCTGGGATATTGACTCAAGTCAGATGTTCTTAGGTGGAGGAGCAAAAGTTCCTGCTTAAGAATAGATCTAGCATAATTGAAGCGGAGTCGTTCGCGCGCCTAGAGATAGGGTGACGAGATTTTGCCAGATTAGGGTAATATAGGAGTCCATAGTTTGATTTACTGCTATTCTAGGGGGTTATTAAGTGAGAAAGAGATTTTCGTTAATTAACCTAGGGTTAGACGTTATTCTCCTCGAGAGAGGGTTTGATATACATTAGGGAGTCCTACGGATCAAGTCAAGTGAATAAATTGTATGGTTCAGTGTTAGATAACAAGTGAAGTCTAGGTGGATTCTTCCTGAGGGTATCGTCTTAAATCAACTGAGTCTTCCCTCAAGTTATTTCCCAATTTATTCTTTTTGTCTTTGCGTCTTTAGCTTAGTTGTAGTTAAGTCTAAACAACTTACTTATTTAAGGCTAGATAATAAAAAGAAGGTTAGTATTAGTACTTTTAGTTCCTTTGGGTTTGATAATCCGGTCTTACTGTTCGATAGGTACACTTGCCTTTAATCGTTGTCAAAGTTAGTTTGCAGGTTCGATCATTCTCTTTATAAATTTTAAGACTCTGATTCCAGCGATCAATGGTATCATACATGCAATCAGTACAGTTTTAACAGCATGCTCAATGAGTATAGTAAATTGCATCAAGGCTTATGGAAATAAAAGAGTAAATTGCTAGCATAAATGAGTATATGGCAAGGAGGTTATGGCGTCAAGTGAGGTACCTTGAGGGAAGAGGTTCAAATCCCATTGTGTGTAAATTTTGACTACTATTTTTGTACTCTTTCCCAAAATTTTGGCCAAGCTTGTAAATAAGGCAAATTGGACTTTTTAAATTATGGTAAGGTGGACTTATTAAATTATGGAAAGGTATGTTAAGGAGGAAATTAAGGGATTTTAGGTAAGGTGAATGAAAAATAAATAAAAGAATTTGGGGAGTGAAGTAGGTGGATAAAAAAGAAATAAAAGAATTTGGGGAGTGGAGTAGGTGGATAAAAAAGAAATAAAAGAATTTGGGGAGTGGAGTAGGTGGATGAAAAAGAAATAAAAGAATTTGGGGAGTGGAGTAGGTGGATAAAAAAAGGAGAATTTGGGGAGTGGAGTAGGTGGTTATTAAAAAAAAAAGAAAGAAAGAAGAAAATTTGGGTGTTTTGAGTATACGGTTTAGTATGGGGATTTTGGGAGCGGATTTCTCTTATGGTTTTTGTGCAAATTTGTGCATGAAAGGTTTTGGGTTTCTATTAGCATTTTGGGTACTTTTTCTTTTCCAACTTCTTTTCCCCTTGTTTTGGCCAAAACACTCTAGCACATTTGTTTATCTTTCTCTCTTGTTTTGCCGAAACCCTCAATCCATTCTTGCTCATTTTTCTTTTGTTAGTCGAATCTCATATCCGTGTATCATCCGTAGCCATAAGTCAAGTGGTGGAAATCGAATCCAATGTTAACAAGGTAAGGAGTTCCTTATGGATTATTTGATATCGTTCATTATTCGATTGGTTGCTAAATGGATTAATAGATTGGACTAATCGGTCACGATAGGAATCAAATCACCCGATCATCTATCCCTCGTAATAAGTGACTCGGATTTTTGGTGCCGCGGAGAGCATCGCGTTACGGATTCTGAATAAGGTGTGTAATCTCATACCCTTCCATATACATATCTGAAATGGTGTGTAATCTCACACTTCTCTGAAATTTTGTATGAAATATGCTGTTAGTCGGTCGAAATACCGAAGAAAACTGAAAACCGTCATCCGTGATCACTCGGGCGTGCGTATGATCGTAGTGGTAATCGTATTTCGTAATAAAACAGTTTTAGTTAGAAGCAGTGATGTGTATTTAAAAAATCACTAAAAATAGGAGAAAAAGAATTAGAAAGTGAATAAGATATCAAATTAAATCTTACTGTGTCTATTTTAATATGGAAGAAACAGAGAAGGAAAAGAAATTTTATATTCTGAGATATCTTAATTTTAGTGAGACTGGTTCTGATTAACTTAAGGGTTCACTGATCTGTTTTGGAAAAATCATATAAAATTGTACAAAGTGAATTATGGGTTATAATTTTTATGTATTGATTCCTTAGTGAGTCTATTTTCAAGAGAAATAAGTTGTAGCAGTATATGAAAACCATAAAGTGAGATAATTGAAATTAAGGTAAGAGAGGTCAGAATCGTTGGACAGTGAAACAAGGGAAACTTTAAGGAATAAACTATATTAAATGGATAGGCCAAAAATTCTGGAAAAATTAAAGTAAGAATATATATGAGTCTAGTTTCAAGAAAAATTTACGGATTTAGATTTCGAGATTTCTAACTCAAGTTATAGTCAATTTAGTCAGTATGACGCAGATGGACAGTTTTAAATTTTTATGCCCAAATTAGTAGTTAAGTCCAGAATTGCGAAATTACCCCGTTTAGGCCTAAAATAGATTTTTGACCCAATAGTTCCATAGAGGCCCAAATAGAAATCTGTGCCACTCGAGGCGATAGTAGGCCTTCGGAAACACCGTTGAATATGAAATTACCGAATTACCCTTGGAGGGTAAATTACCGAATTACCTCTGGTTGGTAAAACTACTGAATTACCCTTGGTTGGTAAAACTACTGAGTTACCCTTGGAGAGTGAATTACCGAATTAACCTTGGTGGGTAAAATTACTAAAATACCATTAGAGGGTAAGTTACCGAATTACCCTTGGAGGGTAAATTACCGAATTACCCTTAGAGGGCAAATTACCGAAATACCCTAAGAGGGTAAATTACCGAAATACCCCTGGGTTGTGAAATTATCGAAATACCCTTGGGTTGTGAAATCACCGAAATACCCTTGAAAGGTAAATTACCGAAATACCCTTGGGTTGCGAAATTATCGAAATACCCTTAGAGGGTAAATTATCAAAATACCCTTGGGTTGCGAAAATTACCGAAATACCCTTAGAGGGTAAATTACTGAAATACCCTTGGGTTGCCAAATTACTGAATTACCCTTAGTGGGTAAAATTACCGTTAGACCCCTATGGGTTGATTGGCATGATTGTGTGTATTCTAATTATCTGGTAATCTATTTCATACATCGTTATGAAATGTGCTTTGCATACATGACATACTGCATGTGTTGGGTTATGTAATTGGAGGAAGTGATTGATTTGTTAGAGTCGCACGAGTCACCCGAGATGACTGTGGACTCACCGATTTGATTTGTAGGGTCGCACGAGTCACCCAAGATGACTGTGGACTCACCGATTTGATTTTTACTCACCGATTTGATTTTTAGGGTCGCACGAGTCACCCGAGATGACTGTGGACTCACCGATTTGATTTTCACTCATCGATTTGATTTTTAGGGTCGCACGAGTCACCCGAGATGACTGTGGACTCACCGATTTGATTTTCACTCATCGATTTGGTTTTTAGGGTCGCAAGAGTCACCCGAGATGACTGTGGACTCACCGATTTAATTTTTACTCATTGATTTGATTTTTAGGGTCGCACGAGTCACCCGAGATGACTGTGGACTCACCGATTTGATTTTCACTCATCGATTTGATTTTTAGGGTTGCACGAGTCACCCGAGATGACTGTGGACTCATCGATTTGATTTTCACTCACGGATTTGAAATATGGATTTATGCCCAGTTTGATATATGGCTTTATGCCCAGTTTGATATATGGCTTAATGCCCAGTTTGGTGTGTTGGCGGGGTGGGTGACTAAAGCTCCCCACAGGTGTGTTGGTTGGTACGGCTGGTGTGTAGCGGATGGAAATACTAGGCTTGGTTTGGGAATTGCATTTTATATTCATGTTATAATTGATACATTATTATTATTGAAAATGGGCTAGGCCCAAAATATTGTTAATTGGATTACAACCCAATGGATAACGGTAAGGGGATTACACACTGAGTTCTTGTAAATCACCCCCTTTCTCTTAGCCTTTTCAGGTAATGCTCAGTGACGTGGACTTGGGCCATGGATGACTCGGTGGAGGCCATACTTCAGAAATGGTTTATTTGGACTTCAGACTTCTTTCTTGTTTATTTTATTACTCTACTATTTTGGGTTAAATATTGTAATAAAGCCTCGGATTTTCTTTCAAAATGCTTCTGCAACTCTATTCCTAAACGTCCCATTTTTGTAAATTGTTTATTTCAAATATGTTTTCACAACCAAAAAGGTTTTTAAAGATAATTACGTTTTCAAGTAGATAACAATTGCTTAAGTGTTTTGGGTTTTAACAAAGAGGCTGAAATTCTCAAACAAGTTTTTAACAATCTCAAAGATGGTTTGAAAAAAAAACCTTCCATGTGACACGCCAGATTCGGGCTTAACTTTTAGGCCGGGTTTGAGGTGTTACATATTGAATGTGTTTAAGTTGTATATGTTAGCTTATAAGTTGATATGTTTGAAAATGAGATTGTATGAATTGATAGATAGATCATATGTTAGGAAATGGTTGCCAAATTGTGTGTATAAAGATGCTCATATGTGCTTGTAGAATTGACCCTAAGTGGGTGGAATTTTAGCCTTGCAAATGGCCTATTAATGTCACACGGCCATGGAACAGGGGCGTGCCTAGTGACCGTGTGAGCAAGTCAGTATATGGCCTAGTAGTACACGTCCTTAGCACGGGGGTGCTGGATAACCGTGTTGGTTTTGGCAGGATCGACCACGGTCAGGGGACACAGGCGTGCTTTGTGACCGTGGGGGCCAAGTCAGGATAGTCCACGGCCAGGGCACACGGGCGCGCTTGGTGGCCGTGGGAGTATAGTCAAGATAGACCATGGGAAGGACACACAGGTGTGTCTATTAGCCGTGGAAGGCACACGGCCTGCCCGCACGGGCGTGTAAGCCCTGTAATTTAGAAAAGTTTTAAATTTTTCATGAAATTTTGTATGTGGTTCAGTTTAGTCCCGACTCAGTTTATAAGCATGTTTAAGGTCTCATTGACTTATTTAAGGGACATTGCGCTTATGATTGATGAATGAAATGTATGAAATGTTTTGAATTTCTGAAAATGCTTTTCGATCTGTTCGGTAACGCTCCTAACCCTAATCCGACGATGGATACGGGATAGGGGTGTTACATAAACCGAGGTTAGGGAAGATTATTTTGATGTCATTTTATGTGTTATGGCATTAAAATATGGCTATGTGAAAATTTTTGTGCTTTAATTTTAATGATTTCATGCTTAATTACGAAAAAGGACTAAATCGCATAAAGTGCGAAAGTTCTATTTTTCAAGGTAGAGTTTTCAAATAGACATAGAATATTAAATTAGAGGTCCTTAAAGTGCAATTAGGCCAATTGGAATGTGCTGGCTGGCCATGTGCATAGGGGGGACAAGAGCATTTAATTTTTGGTCAAATTGGGTGAAATTAGGTGAGACAAGATGAATAAAATATGGTAAAAAGAAAAACTATCATCTTTCAATATTCACTCATCTCTTTCCACCAAAAATTGAAGAGAAAATAGAGCTCTTGGGGGTTTAAACTTTCAGCCACTCAATTCTCATTCAAGTAAGTAATTTAGATGGTTTGAATTGATGATTTTTGTGTTTTTGGAGTCCCCAAAGCTTAAGCTAGCTAATGAGGGGACTAATTTGAGATATGGTTGAAATTCTAGGGACTTTCCATGAGAGTAGTTATATTGTTAGCTGAGTTTTTATGGAAGAAAATAAATGTTAGGGAAGTGAGAAACAACTTTTGTGAAAGGTGTTAGCATGAAAACGCCTAAATAGGACTTGAATGCAAAGATTAAATTTGTGTCATAAATGCATGAAATGGTTGGAATTGTGAGTAGTTGTAAGAGAACTAAATGTTTAGCTAGGCTTGTTTAATGAGAAAGTGTGTTGAAAAACGATTTACGAGCCTAGGGGCAAAATTGTAATTTTGCCATAATGCAAGGGCAAAATGGTCATTTTTGCCTAAGTGTACAAATTGATGCATTATGATCATAGAATGATCTAAATGAGTGAATTTTATTGTTATAGATCAAGAAGAGCGCAGAATTAACCTTGACCGAGGAAAAGGTAAGGTTTTAGATTAAACCGCAAATTAACACATTTTGCACCGAGGCAAGTTTATGTGTAAACGATGCATTTTTATATGCACATTGTTGTTGCTAACTAGAACATGGTATGTAATATGTGTGGTTCAAATGGATTGAATTCGGTAGTTATTGAATAATTATCGTATGAATTATGAATTAGACATGTAAATGTGTAATGACAACACTTAACGGTGGGCTAAGTGCGATACCACCTTATTACATAACTACGATGGGCTGTGTGTGATACCATCACTTATTTATCATTTGGTGAGCTATGTGCGATACCACCGTAACTATTCTTTTGGTGGGCTTTGTGCGATACCACCCTATTAGAGATTGATGGTAGGCTAAGTGCGAAACCACCAAGTGAAAGTAGTATGAATGGCTTATTGAGAAATTATGATGTGTTGTATCGTGTGACTTTGTGGTGCTAAGTGTAGGGATGTATGTTAATGAATGTGAGTATTAAGCTTGTGATGTGGTTGGAAAGTGGAAAGGGAGGAAATAAGTAAGCATGTTTATGAATGTGGATTGCTCTTGTTTAGTATGTAATGCTATATATATTGTTAGCACATACTATAATGTTATTTATTTACATTTAAACTTACTAAGCTTATAGCTTACAGCCCTTCCTTTTTCCTTGTCTTATAGATTTTAAGAGCCGAACAGGGATACGTGGATAACTAGAAGATCGCCCACACTATCAGCTCACCTCGGTATATCTAGACTTACTGATTTTGTGTATGGCATGTATAGGGGTTAGACTAGTTAGATTATTTTTTTATTTTGGCCAAAAGTGTGTTGGCCCCTTTTTAAGACAAACTATTTTGTATATTGCCATGGTTGATGGCACACTTGTCGTTTATGAAGAGATATAGATATTCATGGAAGTTAAGATTGCAAAATATGAGTTTGTTTGATGATATGTTGAATGGATCCATGTTGTGTGAGCTAGAGGGGTGAAAAGAGCTTAGCAAATAGTCTTGTTCTTGTTCACATGAGTAGGCACACGAGCGTGTGTCTAGGCCGTGTGATGTAACATCCTAAAATTTGGAATTTTATGTGTTACATTATTTTTGGTGCTAAGCTAGTTAAATTATCAATTGTGTATGTTTAGGGGATCCTAAGAAGGCTCGGGGTTTATTTGGTCCTAGTAAAAATTTTGGCATTTAGTACTTTAAGGAGATAGAGTAAGTGACCTTAAAGCTTATGGACATAAAAGAGTAAATTGCTAGCATAAATGAGCAATTAGTAAACAGGTTATGGTGCCACATCAAGTACCTTGAGAGAAGAGGTTCAAATCCCATTGTGTGTAAATTTTTTACTTTTATTTTTTCATTCTTTCCCTAAGTGTCGGCCAAGCATGTAAATAAGGCAAGGTGGACTTTTTATTTTTGGCAAGATGGCTAAGAAAAATAGGAAAGGTTGAAGGTGAGGAAAGAAATCAAGAGAAAGGGGAAAGTAAGGGGAACATGTGGCCTCTTTCAAGGGAAGTGTTATGGAAAGTATGGTTGGCAAATTTTTGACCATTAGAGGCATGAATGTGGACGATTTTGGGTGTAAGAGGGGTAGCCGAATTTTCCTTGGTGTTTTGGTAAAGCTTTAGTGCTTGTTTTGGTCAAATTCCTTTAGCATCAAGAGTGTCATTTTCTCCAAATTACTATTCTCTTAGTCGAATTCTGTCTTTGGCAATTGGTAAAAGTTTTGGTGTTATTTTGCAAATCCCTATTTGCAACTTTGGTGTCATTTTTTTCTTTTCTCTCCAAATTTCCTTCTCCTCCTTGCCGAATCTTCAAACTTTGAGGGTGCCTATTCTCTTCTTTTCTTCCTTCTTGTTGAATGTACCCACAACATTGAGACCAAAAATTTGTTCACTCATTTTTCTTGAAAACCGAAGCTAGGCAAACATTTTTCTTCTTCTTCATTTTCTTTTTTCACAAAATCTTTCAAGCATCTCTCCTTTTCTAATCTTTTTCACCATAGCCGAATATTTTTCCCATTATTCCTTCATAGCCAAAACCCACTCATTCCTTGATCAATCGGTAAATATTCTTTTCAACATTTTATTTTCTTTATCTATGCCGAATTTATGCTTTGGTTTGGGGTGGTCATAATGACCGAAACCATCACCTTATTCTCTTTCAAACGAGATCATTTTCTTCTTCCTAGTGATATATTGGAGGGCTGAAACTTTGATTCTTCCGGAGTTATCATACAATAGTTGGGAATCGGTCCTAAAACTCTTTAAGGTAAGGAGTTCTTCAAGGATTCTAAAAAATCGTTCTTTATTCGTTAAAACATTATTAGTATAGTGATAATTAACTGATTATAATTATAGGGATTAAATCGCTTGATCTATCCAACAATTGATCACTCGGGAATTAGTGGTAAGCCGATCTTTACCCTTTTGACAATCCATATTTTATCGTAATATCGATCTATATAAGATCTAATCAAATGGAGGCTTGTGGTACTAATTCGAAAGGAAAGTCGAGTGGAGATCTCAAAAGGATCGGATTAGCGATCCCTACTCCTAAATTCAAGCGAAGGGCGGTATCAGCGACTCGGGATTTTCCACCGGGTTATGGACCGTCTACCGGGGAAAACCGACAAATCGTGGTCATTTACGATTCCAAGGGTAAGCACCGTAGATCGTTCATTTTAGTGTTGATTAATAAATCGCGTATGTCGACTAATCAAGCGTTATAATATTTTAGGTGTCGACGATCAAGAGAGTGTAGTGCTTACTGTAATCAGGTGTGCAATCTCACACTGTTTTTCGTGGGTTAAAGATTAATATCATATTGGTAGTAAATCGCTTGACTAAAATCGTATTATGGTGAAACCGGGAAAATTGGCTTAGATATCACTATTTTGATAAAATTTGACAAAAATCAGTATTAACATTGTGAAAGATTACAAAAATGCCCCTAATGGGCCAAATCAAAATAATTTGCTATATGGGTCGATCTGATAATTTGCTATATGGTCCGATTTGATAATTTGCTATATGCACCGATTTGATAATTTGCTATATGGGCCGATCTGATAATTTACTATATAGGCCGATCTGATAATTTGCTATATGGGCCGATTTGATAATTTGTTATAATGGGTCGTACTTTTGATAATGAATATCCAAATAAATTACTGTTGTTATTGTAAAAAAATCATGAATTGTTATGCATTATATACATGATTTTGCATGGGATGGGATAATATTGAAGAGAAGTTCTGGTGGCTCTGCCACATAATTTTGGTGGCTCTGCCACAAATCTTTATAGTGGCAATGCCACGTAAATTTTGTTATTCTGGTGGCTTGAACACAATTAAAAAGAAAGGATTACAAGCACCTTTTTATACTAATCAAGGAATAAATCATCAAAAAGTAAGCTAAATGTGGGATTAAAATATGTTACTTTTACGGTTTATCAAATATCCACCTTTTTATACAAATCAAGGAATAAATCATCAAAAAGTAAGCTAAATGTGGGATTAAAATATGTTACTTTTACGGTTTATCAAATACCCCCACACTTAAGCTTTTGCTTGTCCTCAAGCAAAATTCTCAACTTACAATTAAAACGAACTTTCCATGATCTGCAATTCTTATCAACAATGCTATATCATAATCATAGATAATTCATACATGGATAATTCAATTCAAAGAGTCCTAAAGATTTAAACGAGATAAGCCATGGTTTTGTACCTTGAAAACATAGGTGTCTCCCTTTATTAAACTAACTACCTTTTTAATTCAAAATTGACAAGGATTGATGTCCTCACTAATGATTCACTCAAATCACTCTAAAGTGTTTAAGGTTCAGGAAAAGATTTCTCATAAGTCGAACCTGAGAAGTTAATCCCATAGGCTTGCTTGAAAATCAAATCTCCACCACTGTAATATGAGATGATAAACAGATCAAAAGGTCTTTGTTAGGGTTGTAACGGGGCTAGGGTAAAAGGTGTGGTCACAGGCTGAAATTAGAGGGTTAGAATCGAGATTGAATTGATAAATACCTACCTAAAACTTTTTCGAGATTAAAATTACTTTTACGGTTTATCATGGGCCTAGAAGAATTGGGCCCAATGGGTCTTGGGCGTAGGAATGTTTGAAATTTTCGAGAACATGAGAATGGCATTATTGCAAATTGGACTTATTATTTAAGTGAATTTGGAAGGTAACGAGGTTTCTAGGACGTTCCAGGTTCAGTATGGGCTATAGGAAAAATGTTGTGTTTAAGCATTTAAGGAGAATAGGCAAGTAGCATCAAGACTTACGGAAATAAGTGTGCATTTTACTAGCACAAGGAGTCTATTGGTAAAGGTGGAAAGTGGTGTGTGGAGTGTACTAATGGTCTGAGGTTTGAATCCAATCTATTGCAAACTTTTGATTAATTTTTGTGCTATTCATCCAAAGTGTCGGTCAAGGCTTTAATATGGCAAGGAAGACTTTTAAATTTTTGAATAGAAGACTAAGGATTATGGTAAGGAGGAAGATAAGGGAAAAAGAAGGAAGGAAATCAAAGAAAGGGATAAGATAAGGGGACATGTTGGCCCAAAGAGAAGAAGGTGTTTTGGAAAGTTTTGGTTGGCTAATGTTGACCTTATTGTCAAGCTATGGACGGTTTTGTTAGGGGGAAGGGAGAGCCGAATTTCTCTTTTCTCTTTAGACCATTTTGTTAGTTTTTGGTGTATGAGAGGTACACTTTTCTCTTTGAACATTTATGTCTTCTTTTCAAATCCATCTCCCTCTTTGCTTTGGCCGAAATCTCCTAACACATTTGTGCAATCTTTTTCTTTGGTTTGGCCGAAACACTCACCTTTGCTCATCTCCCCTTTGATAGCCGAAACCACCAAAGCACTTTTCTCTATCCATTCTTTTCTTTTGACCATTTCATCAACCTTTTCTTCTCCTTTAATCGGCATAACTTTGTGATCACATCTTCTTGTTCGATTTTCTCTATAGCCGAACCCGTTATCATCCTATTTCTTCATCATTTCGTTCCCTATCGTGTGGGGAAACCTCTTCTTAATTGAATCGGTAAGTAGTAATTCTCTCTTTGTCAATAACTTTGTTTCATTCGAGTTCTTCCTTAATAAATCGTGTGTTCTTCTTTCTCTCTCTCGTTGGGTCTGAGTTACATTCTTTTCTGTGATATGGCCATCGTTGGGCTTAGGACTTTCAACAAGGTGAAGGAGCACAAGTGATTTGTTTTAACCAAATCGTTATCATTGACTCGTCAAGCAAGTGGGGTAAGAACGTTGTTATAAGATTTGTTTTGCCCAAAGGTGGGATATTTGCTAACAACTCTTTCACTCACCAAATATTGTTAGGACGAGATTTCAATAGCCAAAGGGTAGGACCGATTCTTGGTGCACTGAGGGAGATCACATTCGTGGTGTTGAAATCGATGGATAGCACAACTCGTGAATAAGGTGTGTAATATCGTACCTTCCGGATACATGTTTGAAATGGTGTGTAGTCTCACATCTCTTTGAAAGTTTGTATGACATGTTTTGTGATTCGGTCAAAATACCGAAGAAAAACCGGAAACCGGCATCTGTGATCACTCGGGAGTGCGTATATTCGCAGTGGTAACCGTATTTTAGCAATGAAACAGTTTGGTCAACAGCAGTGACGAGATTTAGAAAAATCAAGAAAAATAGGAGGAAGGGAATTAATAAGTGAATAAGATATCGAATCAAAGCTTACTGTGTCTATTTTGATATGGAAGAAACGGAAAAGAAAAAGGAATTTTATATTCTGAGATATCTTAATTTTAGTGAGACTGGTTCTGATTAACTTCGTGGTTCCCTAATCTGTCTTGGAAAAATTGTATAAAATTGTACAAAGTGAATTATGAACTATAATTTCTATGTATAGATTCCTTAGTGAGCTTATTTTCATTAGAAACAAGTGGGAGCAGTATATGAAAACCGTACAGTGAGTTATTTGAAAATAAGATAAAAGAGGTCAGAATCATTGGACAGTGAAACAAGGGAAACTTTAAGGAATAAACTGTACTTATTGGTTAAGTCAAAAATTATGGAAAAATTATAGTAGAAAGATATACGAGTCTAGTTTCAAGGAAAATATACGGATTTAGATTTTGAGATTCCTAACTCAAGTTATAGTCAATTTAGTCAATATGACGTAGATGGACTCTTTCAATGTTTATGCCCTACATTAGTAGTTAAGTCTAGATTGCGAAATTACTGAATTGCGAAAATGCCCTTATGAGCCGAATTATGAAAATGCCTTAATGGGCCGATTTGATAGATTGCCTTAATGGCCTGGTTTGATAGATTGTTATAATGGGCCGATATGTAAAGTGTTATAATGGGCCGATTTACCGAAAATGCCCCTATAGGCCAAATTACTGAAATGTCCTTATGGACCAAATTACCGAAATGCCCCTATGGGCCGAATAATCGTATTACTTTATTGGGCTGATTCATAAAAAGTATTCAATAGGTTATATGGATGTTATTTTTATATGGATGTTTTACGATTATGTATGATGCATCTTTACATATTGCATGGGATGGGAAAATTTGAATGAAGAGAAGTATAGACCGGTGGCATTGCCACAAATTCTGATAATGGCTATGTGCCTAACATATGAATTAATGACTCTTTGTTGATCATTTTACCGTATATGAATCTGGTGGCTCAGCCACAAATATTATAAATGGCAGCTTGACTGCAAATTGGAGAGACTGGCGGGGTGGGTTGACTTGATCCCCACAGGAGAGATTGGCTGGTCGGGAAAGAGATTGGTTGGATGGGTTGGGTTCATACATTTACATACATTGCATTCAATTCATTTAATAATGTTATGTAAAAAGGGGGCTTAGGCCCAAAATATTGCTTTATGGGCTCAGGCCCAAGTTTTTGCTAAAAGGGTTCAGACCCAGTGGATGACGGTAAGGGGATTTCACACTGAGTTCTTGTAACTCACCCCCCTTTCTTTCTTAAACCTTGTAGGTAATGCTTGATGATGTGGACTTGGGCTATGGATGACTCGAGGGAGGCCATACTTCAAAAATGGTGTTTTATTTTGGAACTTTAGATTTCTATTTTCGTTCACTTTACTATTTTGGGTTTTATGTTGTAATAAGGCCTCTGGCGTTATTATTTGTTTTATGTTTGATATACTTATTATTTTTTTAAATGGGAATTTTCTAAAAACTAAAATAAAGGTTTTCCAAAATTGATTAATAAATGGATTTCAAAATAAACTTTTACAAATATTTTTAACACAGAAATTGTCTTTCGAATTATCAATGAAATTTTCAAAAGACTCGGATTCTCTTTCGAATTTTCAACGTCGTTTTCAAAAGTCACGGTTTTATAAGATCATTACTTCAAATTTATCAATTTATCAATCTATCTTCGAAGTTAGTAGTATTTTATCAAATATTTCAAATCAAACTTGTTTTTCTTGATTTGAACAAAGCAATACCTATTTTAGTACGAATAAAAAGGGTTTAACATGTTTTGCTCGTGTGACATACCAAAT
Organism: Gossypium australe; assembly: GCA_005393395.2. Classification (NCBI taxonomy): domain Eukaryota; kingdom Viridiplantae; phylum Streptophyta; class Magnoliopsida; order Malvales; family Malvaceae; genus Gossypium; species Gossypium australe. The sequence continues at coordinate 77,006,354 of CM016617.1, forward strand.
TCGCTCGTAACGCATGGGCCAAGTTTGGGGTGTTACAAGATATGGTTACAATTTCTAAATATTCCAACACTATTATTAAAAGCCATTTTCAAGCCATCTCTAAATAAACATGAATAGAAATTAAGTTTCTTTTGAATTTGGTACATAGAAAACTGACTGCACCACAGCCTGCGTGCACCGGGGCTTAGAAATACGCAATTAAATTTGGATAAAAGTGCGGTATCTGCAAGCGAACAAGTTAACTTTAATATTATTTTACAACGAATCCAAGGATCGTACCCAACAGAGGTTTGTTTAAACTAAATTAATAGTAAATATGAACACACTAACCTAGGTATAAATAGCTACTGATTTACTAATCATATTACGACAAACACTAAAATTGAGATTTTGCATAAAAAGACTAAATTGCATAAAATACAAAATACCAAATTAATAATCAAATTAAGCAGACTGAAGTGTGGTCGACTTCTATGGTTATGATTAACTTAGATTCTGGTATTTTTACTAATTAGTTAAAAACTAACCTACTTAATACCTTTCAGCTTATAACTAAATTTATTAATCAACTTAATTCACTTTATCTTTCGACCTGATGAAATAAATTGGGACAAGTTGAACTGGTACTAAGTAGAATACCCTTTCAGTCTCATCTACCTAAATTACTTCCTAGAGTCATTAATTCAAGGGTTTGATCACATTCAACCCGTAACACCAGTTTATGACCCCTAAATCCAAGCTAACCCGTAACACCCCTGACCCGTATTCAACGCCGGAATAGGGTTACGAGGTATTAACGATCCATTCACAACACAAAGAGCATACATTTATGCAACAATAAGTATTCATTATCATAAATCAGTTCACACAATCACATTGTCCCTTATAAGGACCTGAGAGGCCTCAAACATGCTTTAGAAGTGGTTCGGGACTAAACCGATATCATACGAAAATTCTGGACACTTAGCAATTTTTCATGTAAACAAAGGTCACACGCCTGTGTGAACAGGCCGTGTGCCTCACACGACTAGTAGACACGCCCGTGTCTCAGGTCGTGTGAAAACAGGGCATACATACTGACTTGGGTCACACGGTCGACCACACGCCTGTGTGTCTAGCCCATGTACCCTTCAAAGTGGCCATACACACCATGTGCCAGGTTGTGTGTTAGGTCGTGCCAAAACTTTAGGGTATATTACCTTGTGCAACACGGCCAAGTCACACGCCCGTGTGCTAGGCCGTGAGCCATTTAGGGGGTATACTGACTTGTACTACACGGCCAGTAACACGCCCCTGTGTGAGACCGTGTGGAGCATACTAACTTCAATTTAATTTCAACACCAGGGGACACAAGGCCGTCTAATTTGACCGTTTGTCATACACGGCTAAGACACACGTCCTTGTCTCTGCCCGTGTGGACAAAAATAGGTTATTTACCAAGCCATTTTGCCACCCAATTTGCACATACCTACACAAGCACAAATGGCACCAATTCAAGGCACTAATACGCATCTAAAGACATCAACCAATGTTCAAATGGTTTAAACTTATATGCATTATATAGCAGCACAAATTCTGGGAAGAACCAAAGTTCTAGATTTGGTATAGGGTGACTTAGTATTTCTTCATTCAGTCTCATCCAATCAAAATGGCTTCCTTTTTTATTGTATGGGTTGCTTTCTTGATCTTGATAAATTGTGAAATAAAAAAAGGTCCATTTTATCAATTATTTGATAATTCTTAACCACAGTCTTACTATTTTTGTTACTCTTGGTATTGGTACCGACCCACGACTCAATATCAACCTTATTTCTAAGACAAAAATTAAGAATTCTAATTTACAAATATGCTACAATTTGCCATCTAATTTCATACCAAATTCCCATATTCAATTCAATCAACTAAACCATTCCATACATACATTATCAAGCATCAATTTTCAAGCACATAACTTCCCAAATTGCCTAATATCATTTAGCATTATAGATTCAACTTCAATCATACAACGTGGATCAATTTACCAAACACAAAATAGAACCATTTACACATTTATAAACATCATCAAATTCATTATCATAAGCCAACTCAAATGGCTAAAAATACATATTCATCAAACATATCAAAATGACTCAAGCCTATACATGCCATATACCATATATACACAATTCAAAAGTACCAAGTAGAGGGTTGGATAGTGTGACGTAGACACTGACAATCCCCGAATCCGAGCTAGCTTTGAATTCACTATAAAACTCGAGAAAAACAAACAAAGTAAGCTACAAAGCTTAGTAAGTCCGTACTAAATATACTCAACAATTCATAAAATACAAATCATCAATTTGAACAAGTTAATGTATAATCCATGATAATATCAAACCTTCCATAAGCTTATTTATATACCTATATGCAAAGTCATAACCTTTTCTATTTGAACTTCATATTTACACGTACATACCTGTACAAATTCATAACGAACTCATACCTTCTCGTAACACTGTCGAATACTCGATGTTTCGCACACTGAGTGCCATCGCATAGCCGAAGCTATTATAATTCCGCACACTAAGTGCCTTACTCGATGTTTCGAACACTAAGTCCCATCACATAGTTGAAGTTATTATAATCTCGCACACTAAGTGCCTTACTCGATGTTTCGCACACTAAGTGCTATCGCATAGCCGAAGCTATTATAATTCCGCACACTAAGTGCTAAACATAGTCTATTTGTAGTCGAACATGACCGTAGTCTCGTACATACAATTTAGGCAATAACAAGGCATTTAAAAGCATAATTGTAAAAATGTTTATCACATACGAACATACCTCGTATTCAGAATTGACGGATCGGATCGACTACTCGATAACCTTGCTTTCCCCCCGACTAAATCTGAATTCTTTCTTTCTTGATCTATATGTATTCAAAATTAACTCATTTAATCATATACTCATTCAATTTAATTTTAAATTACACATTTGTGCATTTTTACGTATTTTCCCCCAATGTTTGACAACTTTTACAGTTTAGTCCTTATTTCCTAAAATCACAAATTCATGCAATTTAATCCAATTTCACCATAGCCGAATTTCACTAGTGTCCCTAGTAGCCCACATTTTTTTCTCAAATTTACCACACAAATTTCACATATTTCAGTTTAGTCCCTTGTTGACATTTTTGTAAAAAAATCACTTAACAAAACATGTAAAACTATCATTAAGCTTTCATATTTCAACGTTAAACATCAAAGAACACATAGATTCAACAATGGAAACTCTCAAAATCTTTAACAGTTTCGGAATTAAAGGTATGGGCTAGCTAGAACACGAAGCAACGATCTTAAAAACATAGAAATCATTAAAAACAGGACAAAATGAACTTACATGCACAATGAGCTAGGCCGAATACTTCAAGCTATTTCAATGGCTTTTTCACCCTAATTTTCGGTTGTAAAAAATGGAGAAGAAACATGATATCTTTCTTTTGTTTTATTTAATTCCTATTGTTTTATTCATTTACCAAATTAACCTTTATTATAAACCATTAAACACACTTAAAAGATGTCCATCTTTGTCCACTCATATTAACCATGGTATAATTACAACATAAGGACCTCTAATTTAAGATTCCATAGCTATTTAACACCTTTAGCTAACAGAACATCAATTTTGTACTTTTCACGATTTAGTCCTTTTTATCAAATTGACTAACTAAACGATAAAATTTCTTAACGAAATTTTCACACATACACTCAATCAGGCTGTAAACATTAAAATAATAATAAAATAAATATTTTGACCTCAGATTTGTGGTCCTGAAACCACTATTCTGATTTTAACTAAAAACGGGCTGTTACAACTCTCCCCCCTTAAGGATTTTCTTCCCCGAAAATCTTACCAATGAATAGGTTTAGGTATTGTTTTTGTATAGCTTCATCGGGTTCCCACGTAGCTTCTTCAACCCCTTGTCGATGCCATAATACTTTTACTAATGTGATTCTCTTGTTTCTCAATTCTTTGATCTCACGAGCTAAAATTCGAATCGGTTCTTCAGCATATAACATATTAGACTGAATTTCAACCTCAGTCGGGGAAATGACATGTGAAGGGTCGGATAGGTATCGTCGAAGCATCGACACATGAAACACATTATGTATTTTCCCTAAATCAGACGGTAAAGATAGTTGATAAGCTACTGCCCAACTCACTCAATAATTTCATATGGTCCGATGAATCGCGGACCCAATTTCCCTTTCCGACCAAACCGTAATATCTTTTTCCATGGCAACACTTTCAAAAACACTTTATGCCCGATCTGGAATTCAATATCTTTCCGTTTTAAGTCTGCATACGATTTTTGTCAATTCGAAGCTACTTTCAAACTATTGCGAATTACTTTCACTTTTTCTTCAGTCTCTCTAATCAGATCAACCCCGTGAATCTTGTTCTCGCTAAGCTCAGTCCAGTACAATGGTGTTCGACATTTACGACCGTATAGATCTTCATATGGTGCCATCTTAATACTCGATTGAAAGCTGTTATTATACGTAAATTCAATCAGCGGTAGATATTTTTCCCAGCTACCTTCAAACTCAAGAATACAACAATGCAACATATCCTCAAGTATTTGAATAACTCGTTCAGATTGACCATCCGTTTGCGGGTGAAACGCAGTGCTAAAATGCAATTTAGTACCCAAAGCTTCTTGTAATTTCTTCCAAAATCTCGATGTAAATCTTGGGTCTCTATCCGAAACAAAAGATAGGGGAACACCATGTAATCTTACAATTTTGGAAATATACAGCTCAGTTAATTTATCAAGCGAGAAATCTGTACGTACTGAAATGAAATGAGCTGATTTCGTCAATTTGTAAACAACAACCCAGATCGCATCTTTCTTTTTCGGAGATAAAGGCAAACCCGATACGAAATCCATTGTTACTTTATCCCATTTCCACTCAGGAATCATAATAGGTTGTAATAAACCTGACGGCACTTGATGCTCAGCCTTGACTTGCTGACAAATCAAACATTTCAAAACAAATTCTGAGATATCACTTTTCATGTCGTGCCACCAATAAAGCTGTTTCAAATCATTATACATTTTCGTGCTTCTCGGATTTACTGATAAACAACTACTGTATGCTTTGTTTAGAATTTTCTGAATGAGCTCAGAATTTCTTGGTACACATATTCTATCACGAAACATCAAACAGTCATCAGGCCTTATTCGAAACTCCGAATCAGAAGTCGACTCACACTGAGCTCGTTTTGCTTGCAAATCTTTCTCAAATTTTTTAGCATCACAAATCTACTGTATAAATAACGGTCTCGCTTTCAACTCGGCTACTATCAAACCGTCGTCAGACAAAGCTAATTGTGTGTTCAAAGTACGTAAAGCAAATAAGGACTTTTGGCTCAAAGCATCAGCAACTACATTAGCTTTCCCTGAATGATAGTCAATCACTAATTCATAGTCTTTTAGCATTTCTAACCATCTTAACTGTCACAAATTCAAATCTTTCTAAGTCATCAGATATTTCAAACTTTTGTGGTCAGTATAAAACATGGCATTTCTCACAAAACAAATAATGACGCCAAATTTTCAATGCAAAAACTATAGCAGCCAACTCCAAATCATGTGTCGGATAGTTCTTTTCATGCGGTTTCAACTGCATGGAGGCATAAGCTACAACTTTTCCCTCTTACATCAATACGCAACCTAAACCGTTCAATGACGCGTCGCTGTAAATCACAAATTCTTTACCCAACTTAGGTTGAACCAACACTGATGCCTCAGTTAACAATGCTTTCAACTATTCAAAACTCTGTTGACATTTTTCTGACCATTCGAATTTCACATCTTTCTGAAGTAGTCGTGTCATCGGTGTCGCAATCATCGAAAATTCTTTCACGAATCTTCGGTAATAGCCCGCTAAACCCAGAAAACTACGGACTTCAGATACATTTCTTGGAGGTTTCCAGTCAACAATAGCAGAAATCTTGCTCGTACCAACTCGAATGCCATCTGCCGAGACTATATGTCCCAAAAATCCAACTTCCCGGAGCCAGAAATCACTACTAAATTTAGCATGCAGTTGCTTATCTCTCAAGGTTTGCAATACAATCCTCAAATGCTCGGCATGCTTAGACTCATCTCGTGAATAGATCAGAATGTCATCAATGAACATAACAACAAATCTGTCGAAATACAGTCTAAAAATCTAATTCATCAAATCCATAAAAATGGCAGGAGCATTAGTCAATCCAAAAGGCATATCAAGGAATTCATAATGTTCGTACCTCGTTCCGAATGCAGTTTTCAGCACATCTCAGTCTTTTACTCGCAATTGATAATAACCCTATCTCAAATCAATCTTTGAAAACACTGTTGCACCTTTCAATTGATCAAACAAATCATCTATTCTCGGCAATGGATACTTATTCTTTATCATAACTTTGTTGAGCTGACGATAGTCTATACATATTCTCATTGACCCGTCTTTCTTTTTAACAAACAATACTGGCGCACCCTAGGGCGAAAAACTAGGTCGTACAAAACCTCTATCCGTTAACTCTTGTAACTGAGCTTTCAACTCTTTCAGCTCTGTCGGAGCCATTCTACACGGAGCTATTAATATCGGTGTTGTTCCCGGTACTAATTCAATACCAAACTCAACCTCTCTAATAGGTGGCAGTCCCCGTAATTCTTTAGGAAATACATCTGGATATTCACAAACGACTGGCACTGATTCAACTTTCTTTTCAGACACATTAGTATCTAAAACATAAGCGAGATAAGCTTCACAACCTTTTCTCACATACCTCTGAGCTGTCCTCGATGAAATCACTATTGGTAAACCACCCGACTCATCAGATTTAATCCAAAGAATTTCATTATTCTGACATTTCATTTCTATAGTCTTTCGTCTACAGTTCACAACAGCATCATACAAAGTCAACCAATCCATTCCCAGAATTACATCGAACTCATTAAATGGTAAAAGCATCAAGTCAGCCAGAAAACAGTAACCCCGAATCCTTAAAGGACATTTCTTGCATACTTTATCAACTAGAACATACTTGCCTAAGGGGTTCGATACTTTAATCACAAATTCAGTAGACTCGACAGGCAAACTCTTATTAGACACCCAATTCGTACATATATATATGAATGAGTACATCCAAGATCAATCAATGCAATAACATTAGAGTCGTAAAGAGAAAATGTATCGATAATGACATCAGGTGATGACGCATCTTCGTGAGCGTGAATAGCGTAAGCTCTAGCAGGTACTCTGGCCTCAGATCTCACTATTGAATCACTCGTTATACCTCGATTACCACTTGCATTTCCCCCATTTCTTGGCGGCCTCCCTCGAGTAGCTATATTGCTCGATCTTACATTCTGAGATTTATCTTTTTCATTTAGTTCGAGACAATCTCTGAGAAAATGATCTCATGAACCACAACCGTAATCTATTATTATTTTTCATCCAGCACTCTCCAAAATGTTGTTTTCCACACTGTTGACACTCGGGTTTAACATCTTTCACATTGCCAACACTTGATACCGATGTAGTTTGAGCTTTACGGCTAGTATATTGCTTTCCACGATCCTGATTAGAATATCCCACTGAAGTTGTCGATCTGTTAAAATAGTCTCTAGATTTCTTCAACGAGTACTGATAAGGTTTACTCATCGATCTCTTCCTCGAGTCTCTTGCCTCTAAATCAGCCTTTCCCTTTTCTCTGCTAAAGTCTTCGGCTTTGCAAGCCCGTTCAACTAACACAACAAACTCTTTTAAATCTAAAATCCCGACCAGAAGTTTAATATCTTCATTCAACCCATCAACAAATTGCTTGCACATTATTTCTTCAGTAGACACATACTCTCAAGTGTACTTGCTTAACCGTACAAATTCTCTTTCATACTCGGTTACAATCATGCAACCTTGTTTCAATTCTAAAAACTATTTATGTTTTTGATCAAAAAAATCGTAACTGATGTATTTCTTTCAGAATTCAGTCTAAAAGAATTCCCAGGTAACCCTCTCCCTCAGCACCACCGATACTAATGTATTCCACCACTGATACGCGGTATCTCTTAAAAAGGATATAGCACATTTTAAACATTCTGCTGACGTGCAAGAAAGCTCGTCAAACACTCTAATCGTATTTTCAAGCCAAAACTCGGCTCTCTCAGGGTCATCATCAAGATTAGCTCTAAACTCTTCAGCCTCATGTTTACAAATCTTGTCAACTTGAGGCTTATTCAATCTTAAAAGCTCGACTCCTTGAGGAGCTACATGTTTAGGTTGGGGATAAGGAGGGGGTGAAGGTTGTTGAGTAGCCGGGTTCCCACGAATGTATTGTGTGAACCACTCATTCATCATTTGGAAGAAGGCTTCTTTAGCCTCTCCTCCCTGGCTACCCGTCACAGATCTAGAATCAGATGGCACTATCCATTGCGCAGGAGCAGGTGCATTACTCTCAACCTCATCAGCCATTGCTCGATTGGGATCCATTTGCTATACAAAAACACATTTTCAAATGTCAGGAGTCATCACACTATCATAGTTTATATATGGCATGTATAGGTTGACTCTCACACACGCTATGTTAGTCCTAGAATCAACTAAATCGTAGCTCTGACACCAATAAATGTAACACCCCTCACCCGTATTCAACGCCGGAAAAGGGTTACAAGGTATTAACGATCCATTCACAACACATATAGCATATGTTTATGCAACAATAAGTATTCATTCTCATAAATCATTTCACACAATCACATTGTCCCTTATAAGGGCCTACGAGGCCTTAAACATGCTTTAGAAGTGGTTCGGGACTAAATCGATATCATACAAAAATTTTGGATGCTTAGAAATTTTTCATGTAAACAAGGGTCACACGCCCGTATGAACAGGCCGTGTGCCTCACACGGCTAGTAGACACGCCTGTGTCTCAAGCTGTGTGAAAACAGAGCATACTTACTGATTTGGGTCATACGCCCGACCATAAGCCATGTGTCTAGCCCGTGTACCCTTCGAAGTGGCAACACACACTCGTATACCAGGCTGTGTGTTAGGCCGTGCCAAAACTGTAGGGTATACTGACTTGTGCAACACGGCCAAGTCACACGCCTATGTGCTAGGCCATGTGTCATTTAGGGGGTACACTGACTTGTACCACACGGCTAGTCACACGCCCGTGTGTGAGATCGTGTGGAGCATACTGACTTCAATTTAATTTTAACACCAGGAGACACACGATCGTGTAATTAGACCGTGTGTCACACACAGCTAAGACACACACCCGTGTCTTTGCCCGTGTAGACAAAAATAGGCTATTTACCAAGCCATTTTCCCACCCAATTTGTACATACCTACACAAGCACAAATGGCACCAATTCAAGGCACTAATATGCATCTAAAGACATCAACCAATGTTCAAATCATAGCATTTCTTTACCATCAATATAATTAACAAATATGCTACAATTTGCCATCTAATTTCATACCAAATTCACATATTCAATTCAATCAACTAAACCATTCCATGCATACATTATCAAGCATCAATTCTCAAGCACATAGCTTCCCAAATTACCTAATATCATTTAGCATTATAAATTCAACTTCAATCACACAATATGGATCAATTTAACAAACATAAAATAGAACCATTTACGCATTTATAAACATCATCAAATTCATTATCATAAGCCAACTCAAATGGCTCAAAATATATGTCCATCAAACATACCCAAATGACTCAAGCCTATACATGCCATATACCATATATACACAATTCAAAAGTACCAAGTAGATGGTTGGATAGTGTGGCGTAGACTCTGACAATCCCCGAATCCGAGCTAGCTTTGAATTCACTATAAAACACGGGAAAAACAAACAAAGTAAGCTACAAAGCTTAGTAAGTTCATACTAAATATACTCAACAATTCATAAAATACAAATCATCAAGTTGAACAAGTTAATGTATAATTCATGATAATATCAAACCTTCCATAAGCTTATTCATATACTTATATGAAAAGTCATAACCTTTTCTATTTGAACTTCATACTTACATGTACATACCTGTACAAATTCATAACGAACTCATACATTCCCGTAACACTATCGAATACTCGATGTTTCGCACACTAAGTGCCATTGCATAGCCAGAGCTATTATAATCTCGCACACTAAGTGCCTTACTCGATGTTTCGCACACTAAGTACCATCGCATAGCCGAAGCTATTATAGTTCCTCACACTAAGTGCTAAACATAGCCGATTTGTCGTCGAACATGACCGTAGTCTCGTACATACAATTTAGGCAATAACAAGGCATTTAAAAGCATAATTGTAACAATGTTTTTCACGTACGAACTTACCTCGTATTCGGAATTGACGGATCGGATCGACTACTCGATAACCTTGCTTTTCCCCCGATCTAAATCTGAATTCTTTCTTTCTTGATCTATATGTATTCAAAATTAACTCATTTAGTCATCTACTCATTCAATTTAATCTGAAATTACACATTTGGGCATTTTACATGTTTGCCCCTAATATTTCACAACTTTTACAATTTAGTCATTATTTCCTAAAATCACAAATTCATGTAATTTAATCTAATTTCACCATTTCGAATTTTACTAGTGTCCCTAGTAGCCCACATATTTCATTTTTTCACAAATTTACCACATAAATTTTACATATTTTAATTTAGTCCCTTTTTGACATTTTTGTAAAAAAAAATCACTTAACAAAACATGTAAAACTATCATTAAGCTTTCATATTTCAATGTTAAACATAAAAGAACGCATAGATTCAACAATGGCAACTCTCAGAATCTTTAACAGTTTCAAAATTAAAGGTACGGGCTAGCTAGAACACGAAGCAACGATCTCAAAAACATAGAAATCATTAAAAACGAGACAAAAATGAACTTACATGCACAAGGAGACTAGGCCGAATACTTCAAGCTATTTCAATGGCTTTTTCACCCTAATTTTCGGTTGTAAAAAATGGAGAAGAAAGATGATATCTTTCTTTTGTTTTATTTAATTCCTATTGTTTTATCCATTTACCAAATTAACCTTTATTATAAACCATTAAATACACTTAAAAGATGTCCAACTTTGTCCACTCATATTAACCATGGTATAATTACAACATAAGGACCTCTAATTTAAGATTCCATAGCTATTTAACACCTTTAGCTAATAGAACATCAATTTTGTACTTTTCACGATTTAGTCTTTTTTATCAAATTGACCAACTAAACGATAAAATTTTTTAACGAAATTTTCACACATACACTCAATCATGCTGTAAACATTAAAATAATAATAAAATAAATATTTTGACCTTAGATTTGTGGTCCCAAAACCACTGTTTTGATTTTGACTAAAAACGAGCTGTTACATAACCACTCCCACTTTGGTCAATCAAGCTTTCTAGAGTTTTAGTTACCGGTCATTCTAGATGCAAATATTCCTACCCAATTATAACACATTCAAATAAATGCAAAATAAAATAGAAGGATAAGAGCTGCTCAAGAATTCGAAAATCTAAAAGTTGTGATTGAATGAACAATTGCTCGAACCCACGAACGATGATTGATTGTTGATTTGGTGGAAAGCGTAACAAAAAATAAGTAAACGAATAAAAATTGAAAACAAACTTGAATTGAAAATAAAAATGTTTGAAAAATAATGAAAGAAATCTTGTAACACCCCTAACACGTACCCGTCGTCGGATTAGGGTTATGAGGCGTTACCGAATTAAACTCAATTCCATATAGACATTTATTAGAATTCAAGCGTAAATAATGCAAATGTTTCTATTTCATAAAACATTACAACCTATTAAATTAAAATAATGTATAACGAGTTTATTTACAGGTACTTAATAAATGTCAATGTCTGAACTACATGAATGAAACGTTCATGAAATTTATACACTAAAAAAAAATATCTCAACTTATATCGCAATATATCATAGGTTGGACATAAACCAAAACACATATAACAGAAGCTAGATTTCATTCGAATTACTCAATATATAAGCATACTAATTTACTTTCTATTAAAATCCATACCTAAACATTTATATAACACATTCATTTACTATCAATAGCAATCGAGCCTATTTAGCCAACTGTCTTATACTTGCTTCATTATAAAAATGTAAACATCACATAACCAAAATCATTTAAACATAACATTGATCCAATATAGCCGATTATACATTATGCAAGACCTATCCAAGCACATTATATATATACCAATCATATTATCTAACTAATATATTGCATACTATATCTTATCAAACATCCATCATTTTCCATATTGCCAATTCACCTAACAACATTGTAACACATAAATATATATATATATGATCGCTTTATATATTTGTTCATACTATGACCGAATTACACAACCATTAGCAATATATTCAAGCAGTTATGATGAAAGCATGGAAAGCATACTTACCCAAAGGATTAAGCCATTTTCGCATGGCTGTTATAGATACATAACAAAGTTTTCAACTTAACAAAATCATAGCCTTTTCTATACATGCCTTTATCCAAATACCAAGATTAAAGAGTACCAACTTAAGCTGATAGTGTGGATGACTTTCTTGACTATCCCTTTGAGCTCGTAGCCTTAACCGAATCTATAAACAGAGGAGAGCATATTACACAGGTAAGCTCACTAGCTTAGTAAGTCTTAAGCATTTACGACTCAATAATCAAACATTCCAACATTTAGTACATATATATATATATATATATATATATATATATATACATATAAATCAAATTGTTCATGACTTTAAAATCCACATAATTTAAATAATAATTCCATTATGGCTGAATTGTCATTTCTTTAACTTAGACTCTATATTTCCCTCATCGAAGGCATACAACCCTCCAAAGCACTTTAAGCCTTAAGTATTCGCATATTCCATCATTAACAGGTATAACATATATTTCAATCATATACAATTAGTCATATATACACATATGCATCTTCGATAACTTTCACCTTCAACATTTGCACATTTGACCGAATCTCAAGGATATTATTACCAAGCTTATATTTCAATATACATATCACACACATTAATGTATAAATCAAATGCACATATCATAAAAACTCATTACTAAAAACCTTAACCATTCTACCACTTATGTAATTCGAAAGGAAAGATAATCACTTACCTTATTCCTTGCATCTATAAACCTTTATATTTACCCGAGCATTTTGATTATTGAAGTATTTACATTCCACCTTGTAAAGGGTTCATAATACATCATCGGCATTAAGCCTGCTGGACCCGAGGTCTGAATTTGATCACCGGCATTTAGCCTGCTAGGCAATAAGCCTGATATACATCACCGGCACAAGGCCTGCTAGGCTTAAAACCCGAATTACATCACCGGCACAAGGCCTGCTAGGCTCAAAGCCCGAATTACATCACCAGCACAAGGCCTGGTAGACTCAAATCCCGAATTACATATAATCATCAATTCAACACTCATTTCATAATACCAACAATACAAACAACCCATATACTTCATATTACTTTCACATACCAACCCAAACATACTTATACACTTCTCGTTTTACAAAATAAGTTCAATTCAATACCATACTCCTACATTCGGCTATTACCTATAAATACACTTTAACTATTCAAGTTTCATTATTCATCATAATCATAAGTAATTCTTTAGTGTATATTTGATTAAGAACTTACCTCGACTGTCGATGGACCGTGTAAACAGGCTATTCGATAACATTCGTCTTTCCCCGGTCCAAATCCGTTTTTCTTTGTTCTTGATCTAAACACAATAAAATTTAGCTCATTCAAGTACATTTCATCTCAATTTAGTCCCTAAGCACATAAATAGGCAAATTACCATTTTACCCCTACTATTTCACATTTTTACAATTTAGTCCTATTTGCATAAAACACAAAATACACAAACTTTCTCAATGCAACTCAAGGGCTGAATATATATAGGGACTATACAAGTCCATTTCTTTCATTTATTTTGCAAATAAGCCCCTCTAAAATTTTATTTTCTACAATCTAGCCCAAAATGCTCAAATTCACTAAAATTTCTAATACAAAACATACTAATCCTTAACATAACTTTAATTTAAAATCATCAAACATCACAACTACATGAACACATCAATGGCCGAATCTCACATGCACACTAATCTCAAAAATTTTAGCATGGGTCGGATAATATACTAAGCAACGATCTCAAAAACGTAAAAATTATCAAAAACCGAAAACCAACCATACCTCAATCAAGCTTTAAAATGCCGAAATGTTGAAGAAAATCTAAGTTCTTCCTCCCTTTCACATTCGGTCATAGAAAAATAAGATGATAGTGGTCTTTGGTTTTGTTTTAATATTAATTATTTATCATTTTACTAAATTAACCTTTATAAAAGATAAAACTAACATATATATCATGTTTAAAACCGTCCATCAACACTCCACTATCACTTTATGGCATAATTCTACTTTAAGGACTTCATATTAAGAAACCACTAACTAATAAGCACTTTTTACTATAGTTTGTAACTTTTACGCTTTACGCGATTAAGTCCTTTTTCTAAATTAAACACATAAACGATTAAATTTTTCTACGAAACTTTCACACACATTAATTCACATATAATAAACACAAAATATAATATTTTAATATTTCTCGGACTCAAATTTGTGGTCCCAAAACCACCGTTCTGATTAGGGTCAAATTCAGTCTGTTACAAATCTACACCTAAAACCCTAAACAATATTGTAAAGAACTAAGAATGAAATAAAAGCGACCTCCTTAATTTGTTCTCTTGAGTTAATATATATAGTTTTAATATATTATGGCCTAATTAGGTCAATTACAAACTGGTTAACAGGTCAAATGAGGTAGTGCGGATGAAAACACCTTTGCAGAATTATTGGGCTCTTCAAGTTGATGTCGCAAAACCCTATAGCTAATGTTGCGACTTTGTTGACAGTTTGCTTAGCCTTTGGAACTCAAGGTGAATATCGTGACTTTGCCTCTTTGATGTTACGACTTTGTCTCTAGTAGCTTGGCTCATGGATTTAGGTTGAAAAATTGGCTAAGTGTTGAGGCTTGCTTCAATGTCACGGCTTTGTCCTTGAATGTTGTGACATCATGGTAGTCCATTGACTCCTCGGCTTAGATTGTTATCCTACATAGTTAATTAACTCGTTAGTTCTTCGTTAGGCCCAAATCGACCTAAAAGGTCATAAAACAACACAAAAGCTCAATTTATTTAATATAAACTCAAAACCTAAATAATCCTATAAATAACCATAAAATACATAAAATGACTTGAATACAAGCTCCTTAACTAGTGAAAAGAGCTTAATTTGTCATAATAAATTATGGCAAATCAAACTCCCCCACACTTAAGTTTTTGCTTACTCTCAAGCAAACAAAACACCTAACATGCAATAAAGACGTCCCTTGAGCATGGTTGATGACAGGTAATTAGCTTGAAATATAGAAGCTAAGAATGCTTCATATAGCATGCAATTTCAACATGTTACACAAACCACTAATAACTCTTAAAGTTAAACATGAGAGTTCACTAAGTTAAAACACAAGTAAAAAGGTGATTATGTATATGACTCCATCAAAATGTATTACAGAGTTGCAACATTTATGTTAAAAGAATGCAAGCAACCATATTTCGTACAACTTATCATGACTTTCATCCATAAACCGAATTACCTAGGTCACATAAGATTTTTTGGCTTGTAACGTTTTGAGGCTTAAGCTTGGTTTGGACTTCAAAGAATGGAAGCATCAAAATGGCTCAAGCACGAAAGCTAGTTTAGCACATAATGTTGTTCCCTACTCACCCCCTAGTGTATCTTTTAGCTTATCGTCTTATATCTCCTTCTCTCACCTTCATTTTCTCTCTTTACATATGAAGACACAACACAAGATTTATGAGTACAGTAAGCTTAACAAGTTTTAGTGCAATATGAATACAAAATACCCTAAGCATATATGTGATTTTTCTTTGATCACATTCTCATTATTTCACTTTTTTTCACTCATATTGCTTTTAACCTGTTTTATGCTTTTATTTCTAGCTTTGCTTTTAACCCTCACAATACTTTTGTTCACACACTATTTTTTTCCATTTGAGCACACTTTGCAAGATTCCTATACTCACTATATTGTAGCGTTTCCACTCTATTTCTTTTGAAACCTCCTTAATGTCTCTACCTAACCCTCAACATCAATGGTCCAACATTTAATTTTGTACATCCAATAAAGATAGGACCAAGAAAGGATAAGTAGATATTCAAATTTAATTCACGATTTCACAATTAATGTTCATCAAGAAAGTTTATTTAAGACTCAAATATAGGTACTAAGGGTATACAAATGTAGGGTTGGCTTTTTAGGCTCTAATTTAACCAAACAATGCCTTAGGTCATCCCTAAGCATCTCAAAATTCACGAATTCAATCATACCAATTATGAATTTATAGTGCAGACTCTAAAATATATAGATATTTTCAGCACTCTTTAATGTATAATTTATGCAAATTCCGAGTAAATAAACACTTTTTTTAGTTTTATTCTTAATTTTGTGATATTTTGTAATTTTTGTGGAAATGTGTTAATCTAGTTAATTTTACGCTAAATGCATGGTTTTTTTTTATTTTTTGGGAATAATTGGGCTAAGGGAAAATACAACAGAATTTTGATTTTTTTAGGGCTCAAACAGTTACAGCTTGAAGGATCCAGATTCAGTCACATTGGGCTTCAAAGTAACCTCAATCCAGACCCAACCACATAAAGGCCCAGAACCGTCCAGATACCATCTATAAGACCCTGTCCATCAACCTCCATTGATTATAGCTAAAATCCTTCCTGATTCAAGCATAAATTTGCCCACCTTCCATGAATTAGGGATGACATAACCAAGAGAGAATCAAGGAAGATTTTCTTCCATTGATTCAAGTAACTATCTCTCCAAAAATAGCCATCACCTATCCACTTCCCTACTAACATTCAACAGACAGCCATTCCACTCCCAAAAATAGCAAAATTCAACCTCCATTCTCCCTTAGTCAAGGACGACAACTCCTTCTCTTAATTTAAGCCACAATAGCCCACACCTCTGCTAAAAATGGCAGTCAATGGCCACCCACTTTCCACTTAGTAAAGGCTGGCCACACAAAGGAGGAAATCAAGCATGCCACTCCTTAAATCAAGCAACCACTCACCCACTCTCCACCAATTAAGGGATGGCACACTCAGAGAGATTATAGAAGGATTCATATGCTATGTTTAGCTTGGGAAGTTGAGGACTTTCAAGTATAAATAGGCCATCAAGCATAATGAATCGATAACATTAGTTTTCAGAGAAAAAAGCTTAGAAGTCATTTGTTTTCCTTATAGCTTGCTAAAAATTTGCACGCCACAAAATAAGCCAAAACTCTTACCGAGAGTGAGAGCAACTAGAAAGTATGACTTGAGAGCATTTAGGTGATTTGACATGAAGAAGATGAGGAAGGCCACCATGAGAAGCCGTAAGGAGCAATCGCAAATAACCCCCTACAGTCCAACTATTTTCTCTTCTTATTATGCAATGGTCGTGGATAACCCCCTCGGCTATCCTTCTTTATTTTCTCTTTATTGTTAATTATTTCTTTCTATGTTGACAAAAATGTTTACATCTCATCTTTATGTTTCCAATTTAATAAAGCGTGACTTAATTTTGTTTATTCAGAATGAGTATGCATCATGATTTGAGTTGATTGGTTTTTATATTAGGAATGTTTTGTATAAATGATTGCTTCATTCATTTAGGTTTTAATTCATGTTAATACTTATAAGTGTAAGGCCAACATTTTTAGGTAATTAGCTATTTAGTCTGAGAAGAGGTAATAGAAATGATGCATAGTATGTCGATATCGAAAGATGATTGTTGTATGCATAAACTATATGAAAAGCCCGAATGGGTGATCTCTAGGTTAGTTTGACATAGGCATATGCAAGGTGACTTAGGGACATAATAGGACTTCGAGAGAAGCCTATGCTTAATACAAGATTAGGTTTAATGAATTTTCATATTGTCACGATCTTTCGTTATATTCTTATTATAATTGCCAATAAACTCTTGCTAAATGAAATACTTATTCTAGTATATTCATGTTATCTTTATTAAATCTTGTGTTTAATCTTTCTGTTGTTATTTTTCTTCTGTATTTGGTGTTGTTTTATTTTGTGGGTATTTGAAATCTGATTACATTCATATCATAATTTTTGTCTCTCAACAACATTATTCTTTTACTTGTTTTCTTCTAAATTGTTTATAGTTGACTTTGCAAATAACTTACACATCAGTCCCTATGGAGACAATAACTCTTTACTTATTATTTATTACTTGTAACGACAGTATACACTTGTAAGTAATCCCGATACATATAGCTACTGACAATTCAAAACAAACATATATGCCTCCACATGTAGCAGTTTATCATATGGTATACTTAACCACTTTTGACCTATTATATGTTGTAATAGAGTGATCTAACTAGTCTGACCCTAATAACCTAGAGTAAATTCACTATCATGCCAAATTTACATGTATCAAGCAAACAAATCCTATCATCATGCTTCTAACGAATCACTTGCATCACTGCAAGCTCAAGCACTGTAACACCCCAAACCCGGCCTCTGCGTTTCGACCGGATCTGGCATGTCACGGCTTGTACTTTGAAAACTTTTGCTTTGTATGTTATGGAAATCATAATCCAATTGAACATTATTTTGATAGATATGTGGCATTTTAAAAATATGGAATCCGTTGTCTTATTATTATTAAAAGTATAACAAACCTTATCATAAATTCATAAGTTGCTTAACATTGAAAACGACTTAGTTGAATGAAAACTAGGGGCCTTATTACATAAATATTCTCGAAATAACAATGAAATAAAGTAAACTTAAAGAAATCCCAAAAGAAAATAACTTGTAGAAATAGAACTTGATGGCCCTTGAGTCCTTCTCGGCTCCCATGTCCACGATCTACTGTTCATCTGGAAGAGTAGAGAAAAGGAAAGCGTGAGTCACAAAGACTCAGTGTATAAATCTCAAAACACACATTGACCTGAGCCCACAAACATATTATGGGCCCTGGCCCATACAGGAATGCATCAATCATAATCACATAATAAACAATAAAGAATAAATAACCCAACCCATCCTAGGTTTCCATCCTCTACACACCAACCCGTACCAACCATCACACCGTGGGGATTTCTACAATCAACCCTCCATCCGCTACACACCAAAACGACAGCCGTACTGCCTATTCCTATTAAGTAGGAATCATTAAACGTGGCATAGCCACCAATCACTATGTGACCTTACATTTGAATTATGTGGGATTTCTACCACCGATCACCAAGTAACCTATCATACACTTCCCCTTCAATTATCATCATTCTCACCCCATGCATACATACATAAAGAAAACATCAAGCAGACTTATATATTCTTCGATACACATAGGGAGTTCTATGTTTACGTACCTGGTATCCTTGCCTAACCCTTTTTAGGGTTCCATTCGACTGTCTATACAGCCTTATTCCAGCTTTTTAGCCCATAACATACATAAATAGAAATACATACAGGTTTATTAGTAGTGTGTTAGAGATCTACACACCTGATTACCGATAAAACGAGGCTTTCTATATCGACGCTATCCTTAGTCGACACAACTGCTATCTGCCTAAGGTGTTGTTCAAAAGCCGGTCCACAACCAATTGGCCAATCCCGAGCAGCAGATACTGCTCGTTTCTTAAACTTAGGGATTCTTTCTTTTGCCTGATCCATATTTAATTCCATCAAATCCTTATCAGAGCTACTATAACAATATTTAATCGTTAATCCTCCTTATAGAGTTAAAATCATATATATATTGAACGAATTTAATAAAAATCTAGGGATAATCTTCTTACCTTAAAATCCCGAAGTTGGAGACTTATGATTTTCGGCTTTTAGATCTAGTCGACTAAGCTTCCTTCAAATCCCGAATTGCCGCCCATCATAAAACCATTAACTGTTAGCTTTCAGCTTTTGCCTTTCTAAAATAGATTATGAGAACTAATCAAAAATCGACTCTTACCTTAGCTTAGGAGATTCGGCTAGAACTAGGGAGAGGATTCAGCAATGCCAATGGAAGATTTTAATGCCAGAAGTATAGAACAATTCGTCAAATAGGATGAATAAAAGAAAAAGTGATGGATGCTTCGGCTTTTTAGAGTAATCGGCACAAGGGAAAAGAAAGTGGGGAAAAGTTTCGGCTTTTTGAAGTAATTGAAGAAAGAAATTTGGAGAGGGAGAGGCTAGGGAATTTCGGCACTAAGGGAGAGGATTTTAGGGTTTTCAATGTCAGAAACAAGGAGCTAGCCCCCCTATTTATAGATTTTTGACACCTACTGCTAAATACCGAAAACGCCTTTAAAATTTAAGCTAGAAGAGAGGAGAATTTCGGCACCCTCTATGCCATGCAGTAGCCGAATTTTACACTCCTCTAGATGGTGGATTTTCGGCCAACACTTCCTTTGAAGATAAGCTCCTAACTTTTCTCCTTTTTATATATGATATTATCACTTAAAAAAATCCACATAATTTTTCCTATTTTATAGCCTTGTAGCCGTCCACCTCTTACTAACCCTAATGCCAAATTTAACTCACTTAAATTAAAAGATCTGGGCCTCATTAAACTTAAATTTTGGGCCCCTAAATCCCTTGTGTGTGGCGTCACTACTAATTCCCTTATAGTGCCACTTATTGTTGGGCCACAAGCCTATGTTTGGCATTTTAAACATAATTACCACCTTTTTAATTCCTTAATGCCCAAGCTAATAATTTAATCAAGGCCTTAGCCTAATCCTGAGCCCAATTTGGACCCCTATCGCTTAAATTAACCTATTAAAGTTATCCCTACACTAAATGCATAGGCCCATAAATTTAGGATGTTACAGTTCTACCCCCTTAAAGAAATTTCGTCCTCGAAATTACCTGGTCAAAAAAGATGAGGGTATTGCTGCCTTATTGCTTCCTCGGGTTCCCACGTAGCCTCCTCGGAACCATGATTCCGCCACAGCACTTTAACTAATGAACCGTTTTTCTTCTCAACACCTTGACATCACGATCCAAAATTTCTACTGGTTCCTCTTTGAAGGATAGATCAGGTCTTACCTCGATTTCCTCCACAGGCATAATATGGGACGGATCTGAATGGTATCGTCTTAACATAGAGACGTGAAATACATCGTGAATTTGACTTAGTTCCGGAGGTAACTCTAGTTGATAGGCTACTGGTCCTACTCGCTTCAACACCCGATATGGTCTGATAAATCTAGGACTTAATTTACCCTTTCGACCAAACCTTAATACCTTCTTCCACAGTGACACCTTTAAAAATACTTTATCACCCACTGCGAACTCTATGTCCTTACACTTTAAATCAGCATAAGACTTCTGTCTGTCCGATGCCTCCTTCAGTCAAACCCGAATCAATTCAACCTTCTCTTCGGTCTCGGTCACCAAATCCGGACCCAAAATCCGGCGTTTTCCTAGTTCTGTCTAGCATGTAGGAGTACGACATTTCTGCCCGTACAAAGCTTCATAGGGCGCCATCTGAATACATGACTGGTAGCTATTGTTGTAAGCAAATTCTGCTAACGGTAAGAACTCTTCCCAACTACCTCTAAAATCAATGACACATCCTCTCAACATGTCCTCCAAGATCTGAATCACCCGCTCAGACTGTCCATCGGTCTGAGGATGAAACGCTGTACTAAAATCCAACTTCGTACCCAACGCTTGATGCAACGCCTTCCAAAATCGTGAGGTAAACCTAGGGTCCCTATCCGATATGATTGAAACCGGTACTCCATGCAACCTTACCACCTCTGCTATGTATAACTTAGCTAACTTCTGCAAGGAGTAGTCAACACGTACTGGGATGAAGTGTGCAGACTTTGTCAAGCGATCAACAACTACCCAAATCGCATCTTTCTTAGTGGGTGTGAGGGGAAGCCCACTAACAAAATCTATGGTGATTCTTTCCCACTTCCATTGTGGAATCTTCACTGCTGTAATAATCCTGATAGTAACTGATGTTCCGCCTTGACCTGCTGACAGGTCAAACACTTACCCACCAATTCAGTTACCTCTTGCTTCAAACTCGGGCACCAGAACTGATCTCTCAAATCCCAAAACATCTTACTTCCTCCAGGGTGCATAGCGTATGCACTACCATGCGCCTCATTCAGAATCCTCCGCCTTAGCTCCGGATCTTTTGGCATGCAAACCTTCCCTCGAAAGCATAACAATCCTTCCTCATTCATACTGAATTCTGCTGGCCCATCCTTTGGGATTAGCTGCAATTTCCCCTTTAGCAACTCATCGGTCTGTTGCCTCTCCTTCACTTGACTAATCCAAGTAGGTTTCACTTGAAGTTCGGCTAATAAGCTTCCATTCTCATACAAACTAAGGTGAGCAAACATTACCCTTAGGTCAGAGACTACTTTACGGCTTAGAGCATCTGCTACTATATTAGCCTTACCCGGATGATATTCGATCGAGCAATCGTAATCCTTTAGTAACTCGATCCACCTTCTTTGCCTTAGGTTCAACTCCTTCTAAGTCAAAAGATACTTCAAGCTCTTACGATCTATGTAAATGACAGATTTCTCCCCGTATAGATAATGCCTCCAAATTTTTAAGGCAAACACCACTGCCGCCAATTCCAAATCATGGGTGGGGTAATTCAATTCATGCGGTCTTAACTGCCGAGATGCATATGCAACCACCTTTCCATCTTGCATCAACACACACCCTAATCCCGCGTGTGACGCATCACAGTAAATTACAAACTCCTTCCCCGCTTCCGGCTGAATCAACACCAGAGCCTCCGTCAGAAACCTTTTTAACTTTTCAAAACTCTCCTGCTGCTTATGAGACCAAAGAAACGGAACTCTTTTCCGTAGTAACTTGGTCAACGGTGCTGCGACCGAAGAAAATCCTTCAACAAACCTTCGGTAATACCCTGCTAGACCAAGAAAACTCCTAATCTCAGCCACAGACCTAGGTGGCTTCCAATCCAACACTGCTTCAATCTTTCGAGGGTCAACCGTAATCCCTTCTGCCGACACAACGTGCCCTAGAAACGTTACTTCCCTCAGCCAAAATTCACACTTACTGAATTTGGCATACAACTGCTTCTCCCTTAGGAACTGCAAAATTATTCGCAGATGAGCATCATGCTCCTCCTCTGACTTCGAATAAACTAAGATATCATCGATAAACACCACGACACACCGATCTAAGTAAGGTTGGAATACTTGGTTCATCATGTCTATGAATGCTGTTGGCGCGTTGGTTAATCCAAACGGCATCACCATAAACTCATAGTGACCGTAGCGAGTCCAAAAAGCTGTCTTATGTATATCTGCCTCCTTGACCTTAAGCTGATGGTACCCTGACCTCAGATCTATCTTAGAAAAGATTGAGGCTCCCTTCAACTGATCGAACAAGTCATTGATCCTTCGCAACGGGTACTTGTTCTTGATTGTTAGCTTATTCAACTGGCGATGATCAATGCACATACGCATTGATCCATCCTTCTTCTTAACAAATAACACCGGCGCTCCCCATGGCGGCACACTCGGTCGAATAAATCCTCTATCCAACAACTCCTGTATGTGCGCTTTCAGCTCTACCAATTCCTTCGGCACCATTCTATATGGAGCGATAGATACCGGTGCTATTCTCGGGAGAAGATCGATACCAAACTCCACTTCACGATCTGGGGGTAATCCCGGAAGCTTTTCAGGGAAAACATCAGGAAATTCCTTTACCGTCCTGACGTCCCCAACAGTCAGATCCTTGGCTTCTAGAGCCCGAACAAATAATAAAACTGCCTCGCACCCTTTCCTCACCATCCTTTCTGCTCTTAGGGCAGTCACCACATTCGACAAGCATTTCCCCCTTTCTCCTATCACCAACACTTCATCACCCTCGGGGGTTTTTAATACCATACGCTTGGCTGCGCAATCTAGATTAGCTTGATACTTCACAAGCCAATCCATGCCTAAAATTAAATCAAACTCTCCGAACGGTAATTCCATCAAATCCGTTCAGAAAACTGTCCCCTGAACTTCTAGAGGTACTTCCCGATAAAGTTTATCCACTACTACCGATTGTCCTAACGGGCTAACTACAGTCATTGCCTTAGGGGTAATTTCAGATTCTAGCCTTAAAGTCCCCGATACGCTACTAGCTACGTACGAATGCATCGACCCAATGTCAATCAATGCAGTGTAAGGCAAACCAAAAATTAAGAACGTATCAGTTATGACATCCGGTGCATCAGCCTCCTCTCGACGTCTGGCAGCATAGACCAACCCCGGCTGTCTCGCCTCAGTGTTTCCTGCCCCTTGGCCTGGTGCTTCACGACCCCGACCAACACCATTACCACCTCGGCCTGCACCACGACCTCTTTGTGGCTGCTGACCTCCTCTACCAGGCTGAGTATTCCCTCGACCCATGGTCCCTTCACCGTCCCGTTGCTGCGGATAGTTTTTAACTTGGTGGTCCGTAGATCCACACTTAAAACACTTCCCACTGCCTGCCCAACATTCCCCGGCATGAAATTTGCCGCATCGAGCACACCTTGGGGTCTGGTTAGCAGCAGTAGGTTTCTCTTCCCGTTTTGGTCCATCAGACTTGGACCTTTTCTGAGTACGCCTGGTTGACGATCCAAAATTCCTCTTATTTCCACCTCTATCTTTATCCCGATTCAGTTTCTCAGTCTGCTTCACCTCTTCGGCTATCTTAGCCTTTTCAACGAGCACAGCAAATTCCCTCTCCCGCTGCGGGGCTATCAAAACACGTAAGTCATCCTCCAGGCCATCTTCAAACCTAACACAACGTTCACGCTCCGTGGCTACCATCCCACGAGCATATCGGCTAAGACGTAAGAACTCAGCTTCATACGCAGCAACTGACCTACTCCCTTGCACCAGATTTAGAAATGCTCTGCGCTGCGTATCCACATAACTTGATCCAATATACTTATTCTGAAACGCCATTTTAAAGAAATCCCAGGTGATGCAGTCAGCCACAGCACCATCCTTTACTGTAAGCCACCATTGATAGGCTTCATCCCTCAAGAGGGATACAACTCCCTTCAACTTTTCCTCCTTCGTGAAATCCAAATCATCCATTATGCGTTTTACCGCCTCCAACCAATACTCAGCTAAAATTGGGGCTACATTAGAAATTCCCCTAAACACTTCTGCCCCATTGGCTCTAAGCCGTTCTGGCACAGATTTTTGGGCTCCTGTGCCCATACCAGCCCCAGCAACCCTCTCTAAAACCCTTAGCATTACCTGAGATACCGCGTCAACTCCGGCAGTCTGATCCTGAAATTCCTCCTCCGCGGCTAGCATCTCATTCCAGAACCATAACCAGATCCTACTGGTTCCGACACCGTCATCCTACCCCTACCACGACCACGTAGCGGACATCCTCGACCCCTTGTACTCATTCTACCAATTCGCGTTTATCTGATTAGAAATTTTATGAACTATTAGTTTTCTTCCACTGTTTTAACCACGATCATTCTTATGAATAATAGCTTTAAGAGTAATTCTTTCGAATTCGCATTCGCCATACAGTCTCAAGTTTATATCCTCTAGCGAACACATACATTCAATCATGAACTCACGTTCATTACAGAAAAGTGTTGTTGTTGTTTTTACTACCCAGGGGTATTTTCGTAATTTTATCCTACAGGGGTATTTTCATAATTTTCCAAAATAAGGTTCCTTGGTTATTTTGTCAAATAGGGGTATTTTGGTAATTTTGCATTCCCGGGGGTATTTCGATAATTTTGAAAACCGGGGGTATTTTGGTAATTTTAGAATTCAGGGCATTTCGGTAATTTTAAAATCCGAGGGTATTTCGATAATTTTGAAATCTGGGGGTATTTCGGTAATTTTAAAATCTGGGGATATTTCGGTAATTTTGAAATTCGAGGGCATTTCGGTAATTTTGAAATTTGAGGGTATTTCGGTAATTTTAGAATTAGGGGGCATTTCGGTAATTTTACCAAACAAGGGTAATTTGGTAACTCTACAAACCAGGGTTATTTTGGTCATTTTGCAAAACAAGGGTAATTTGGTAATTTTCTTCATAGCGGTGAACATTTTTAAATCAAGTGTATTTTTTTTTGAAGTGTACAAAACTTAGAGGTTTTTTGTTTGCAAAATAGAGTGATTGGTCCCTTTCGGGTTTTAATTATAGGTTCAGCCCATGAACAAGTCCTTATAGCTAGAGTGAACAGTCACTACGCACCAGGTAAGATTCCAGCGAAGAGGAGGTGAGTCACTAGGACTGCTTAAATACCAAGCTCTCCCTGAATCCACTCCTAGGCATGCGTATGCCTATTGCCACACCCCGTCATGACTAAAGTGAACAGTCACTATGCACCAGGTAAGATTCCAGCGAAGAGGAGGTGAGTCACTTCGACTGCTTAAATACCAAGCTCTTCCGGATCTACTCCTAGACATGCATATGCCTGTTGCCACACTTTAGTCTTGCGACTCGTTTACAGGTTTTGTTTAGTGGAATTAAGTCTTATGGAATTGAAGAGTTGTTTGTCTAAGCCTAAAGTCCATCAAGTTCTAATCTAGATAGTCTACGTCCCATAAAGCCCACTAAGCTCACATTTATAACACAATCAGGAGTTCAGAATACTTACCTGGTGGATTGGATGCCGGTGGACTCGAAGGCCATGTTTTTAAACCAAAAATTTTCCTTAAATATATTTTTTTTCTGAAACACTTCTAGACCCATTTCACAGCCCGAGTTTTGAACTGGGCTCTAATACCAAATTGTAACACCCCAAACCCGGCCTATGCGTTTCGACCGGATCTGGCATGTCACGGCTTGTACTTTGAAAACTTTTGCTTTGTATGTTATGGAAATCATAAGCCAATTGAACATTATTTGGATAGATAGGTGCCATTTTAAAAATATGGAATCCGTTGTATTATTATTATTAAAAGTATAACAAACCTTATCATAAATTCATAAGTTGCTTAACATTGAAAACGACTTAGTTGAATGAAAACTAGGGGCCTTATTACATAAATATTCTCGAAATAACAATGAAATAAAGTAAACTTAAAGAAATCTCAAAAGAAAATAACTTGTAGAAATAGAACTTGATGGCCCCTCGAGTCCCTCTCGGCTCCCATGTCCACGATCTACTGTTCATCTGGAAGAGTAGAGAAAAGGAAAACGTAAGTCATAAAGACTCAGTGTATAAATCTCCAAACACACATCGACCTGAGCCCACAAACACATTATGGGCCCTGGCCCATACAGGGATGCATCAATCATAATCACATAATAAATAATAAAGAATGAATAACCCAACCCATCCTAGGTTTCCATCTTCTACACACCAACCCGTACCAACCATCACACCGTGGGGATTTCTACAATCAACTCTCCATCCGCTACACACCAAAACGACAGCCGTACTGCCTATTCCTATTAAGTAGGAATCATTAAACATGGCATAGCCACCGATCACTATGTGACCTTACATTTAAATTATGTGGGATTTCTACCACCGATCACCAAGTGACCTATCATACACTTCCCCTTCAATTATCATCATTCTCACCCCATGCATACATACATAAAAAAAACATCAAGCAGACTTATATATTCTTCGATACACATATGGAGTTCTATGTTTATGTACCTGGTATCCTTGCCTAACCCTTTTTAGGGTTCCATTCGACTGTCTATACAGCCTTATTCTGGCTTTTTAACCCATAACATACATAAATAGAAATACATACAGGTTTATTAGTAGTGTGTTAGAGATCTACACACCTGATTACCGATAAAACGAGGCTTTCTATATCGACGCTATCCTTAGTCGACACAACTGCTGTCTGCCTAAGGTGTTGTTCAGAAGCCGGTCCACAACCAATTGGCCAATCCCGAATAGCAGATACTGCTCGATTCTTAAACTTAGGGATTCTTTCTTTTGCCTGATCCATATTTAATTCCATCAAATCCTTATCAGAGCTACTATAACAATATTTAATCGTTAATCCTCCTTATAGAGTTAAAATCATATATATATTGAACGAATTTAATAAAAATCTAGGGATAATCTTCTTACCTTAAAATCCCGAAGTTGGAGACTTATGATTTTCGGCTTTTAGATCTAGTCGACTAAGCTTGCTTCAAATCCCGAATTGCCGCCCATCATAAAACCATTAACTGTTAGCTTTCAGCTTTTGCCTTTCTAAAATAGATTATGAGAGCTAATCAAAAATCGACTCTTACCTTAGCTTAGGAGATTCAGCTAGCACTAGGGAGAGGATTTGGCAATGCCAATGGAAGATTTACATGCCGGAAGTATAGAACAATTCGTCAAATAGGATGAATAAAAGAAAAAGCGATGGATGCTTCAACTTTTTAGAGAAATCGGCAGAAGGGAAAAGAAAGTGGGGAAAAGTTTCGGCTTTTTGAAGTAATTGAAGAAAGAAATTTGGAGAGGGAGAGGCTAGGGAATTTCGGCACTAAGGGAGAGGATTTTAGGGTTTTCAATGTCAGAAATAAGGAGCTAGCCCCCCTATTTATAGATTTTTGACACCTACTGCTAAATACCGAAACGCCCTTAAAATTTAAGCTAGAAGAGAGGAGAATTTCGGCACCCTCTATGCTATGCAGTAGCCGAATTTTACACTCCTCTATGTGGTGGATTTTCGGCCAACACTTCCTTTGAAGATAAGCTCCTAACTTTTCTCCTTTTTACCTATGATAGTATCACTTAAAAAAAATCTACATAATTTTTCCTATTTTATAGCCTTGTAGCTGTCCACCTCTTACTAACCCTAATGCCAAATTTAACTCACTTAAATTAAAAGATCTGGGCCTCATTAAACTTAAATTTTGGGCCCCTAAATCCCTTGTGTGTGGCGTCACTACTAATTCCCTTATAGTGCCACTTATTGTTGGGCCACAAGCCCATGTTTGGCATTTTAAACATAATTACCACCTTTTTAATTCCTTAATGCCCAAGCTAATAATTTAATCAAGGCCTAATCCTGAGCCCAATTTGGACCCCTATCGCTTAAATTAAACTATTAAAGTTATCCCTACACTAAATGCATAGACCCATAAATTTAGGATGTTACAAGCACCTTGCATAAAAATAAAAAATTTGGACTCAAACTTAAACAAAAATAGCATCAAAGTAATGAAAACACAAACAAAAAGTCATAAAAATTTCTATGTACTGTAGCAGTGTGTCTCAAGACACAAACCCCTTGTCTTGAGACAAGAAGAACAAAATATGACTGTTGGAGCTAGAAGTCTCGAGACAATCTATCATATGTCTCGAAACAGTGCTCCGTTGAAGCTTACCTTTACTTCGATGTTGGTTGGTCTTAAGACAAAAGACCTTTTGTCTCGATACAAGATTCCTTTGAAGCAATTTCAACTTCGATGTTGGTCTATCTCGAGACAAGATTGAGAACCTTAAAAAATGTGGCTTAGCAACATCTTAAAGGACTTGATGGTTCTCAAAAGACTTTTACAAAAAGTTTAAGTCATTTAGAAACTGTGTTTTTGAGTTTGTAACACTTGAAATATATTTGACTAAGATTGAAAAAATTTATGCAAATTTGATTAAGGGATTTTAAAGTAAAGTTTGTTATATTAAAATAATTGAAAATCAAAACTAACATGATTGATTTCATGATAACATGTGTTGAATTATTATATGTATACGATCCTGAATAGTTATCATAAATTTAATTTTTATAATTAATACATAATAAATTAACATTACTACAATTTAAAAAGAAAATTTTAAATAATTAATTATTACAATAATTTTTATATCAACAATAAAAATTATATTAGAGAAACTAAAATTGTTCAATGTAGCGGATATATATTAAAGAAAAAAATGAGTTGATATGTTCTAATAACAACACATGAATGATGAACTCCAATCAACATGAGTCATCAACCAATCAAACGCTGGATTAATAGTAAATCAAAGTCAAATATAATTGTGACATAATACATTGTGATAGGTCGAACTGATGTGCCGCTAGCACATTCTGATTAAGCTGAACGGTGGAAACGATAGCCAGGGGGCAAATTAAGCATTAAGCGTTTTATTTATGTTCTTTTCCATTTAAAAGCAACTAGCTTAAACACTGTCTGTCTTCACAAGAATTAATTCAATGAGAAATTGATTAAAAAAAGAAAGAAAGAAGGGAAATGGGCTCTTTCTATCTCTACTCTCATCGTCTTCTTCTTCATCCTACGACTTCTCCAAATTTGACAACCCTAATTCCCTTAAACGGAAAACGCAAATTTCTCTCTTTCCCAAAACACTCTTCTCCTTCTCCGTTCCTCTGTTTCTCCTCTAAAAACAATCCTTCCCCTTCCGGCGATAGCGTTCCCAGGTTCATTCTTTCTCTTATTTACTTCTCTCTTTTTTTCTTTCGGTTTATTTCGTCAAGTTTCTGGTATAGAATCCAGATATCAGTATCACATGCCTATTCACACAAATATATATATAGCTTGAAATTGTATGCGTTAAAAGTTGTTAGAATTATCGGTTTTCTTAATATCTCCGTTATGTTGCTTGATTTTGAAATTGGGTTTCTGGCTATCATCATATAAGGGGTTTATCTTTTGGATTTTTACTATGAGCTGCGTTCATTGTAAAATTTTAAGAGGAAATTTTGTATTTTCTTTTCGGTTTTCAGTAACTTTTGCATCATTGAGGGACCGGAGACTGTTCAAGATTTTGTGAAGATGCAGCTTCAGGAAATTGAAGATAATATAAAGAGCAGGCGCAATAAGATCTTTCTCCTCATGGAAGAGGTAATTAAAGTTTCATAAATACACAGATTTTTCCTAGGAATCTGGAACTCAAAATATCAAATTATATGCAAAAACCATTTGACGTTCCGAATTCTCAATCAACAGCAACTACGTAATATACATACATATATATATATTTGCTACAGAAGATACATATATTCTATACACGCGCAAGCTGTTAAGAAATTTTATCTTGAATCTATGAAATACAAGTTGAAATGGAAAAGGAGTAGATTATGCGTTTGCGGATTGGATTAATGTCATTTTGTATATAGGTAAGGAGATTACGGATACAACAGCGGATAAAGAATGTGAAAGTTATCAATGAGAATGGCGATGAAGAAACAGATGAGATGCCTGACATTCCATCTTCAATTCCTTTTCTCTCTCATGTGGTGAGTTTTAAGATTCATATGTTTTGTATATTTAGCATTTCATGCTTAATTAGTTGTAGCAAACAAGAGACGGTTGAACAAGCAAATGCTGTCTTGTTGGAAAATGCATGAAAACGCCATTTTGAGATCTTTGGTTATTGATCTATTTTGACTTTTTCATTGTTTAGTCTCCTTGTTAACCTTTGCGTTGAAGCAGACGCCAAAGACAATGAAGCAGCTCTACGCCACAAGCCTGGCATTTATATCTGGAATAATTGTATTCGGAGGCCTTATTGCACCAACGGTACGTACTAAGAACTTCTATTTTTATTTTAGTTTGCCATTCCTTTGGCTACCATGTATAGTATTTATAGACTCATTTCTAGTATTTATGATCAAACTATGAGAATTTGCTTGTATGTGAAAAAAATACAGAAAGGTTTATGGACCAGATGAAAGGTTACCTAGACTGGACTGAAGTCATGTTTATTCTGATTTAGCTCCTTGTCTAACCCCAACCAACCACTCTCTGACTTGAGCCAAGTGCCAAATACATGTTTTCTTGTATCCCAGTTGATGATATAACTATATAATCTACATTTCATGGCAGCTGGAGCTGAAATTAGGTCTAGGAGGCACCTCATATGAAGATTTCATACGCAACATGCATCTACCATTGCAGTTAAGGTATTTGATGAGCTTATCTTCAGTTGCAAAATTTAAAACCCGGAGTAACTAGCGCTCGGATGCAAAATGACTATAATTAGACACTTAAAGTTACGGTAACAATTTACCGGTTTCTTGGTTCAGTCAGGTCGATCCTATTGTGGCATCCTTTTCAGGGGGTGCAGTGGGTGTTATTTCAGCCTTGATGCTAATTGAAGCCAACAATGTTGAACAACAAGAGAAGAAAAGGTGTAAATATTGCCACGGAAATGGTATGCGTTAGTTTGTTCTGTGGCCATGCACTTTTCCTTGATTTACTTGTGGATTTTTAACTCTCTTATTCTTTCGGACTATTTGAAGTGGTATTGTTTAACTTAATGCCTTAATGCTCTCTTCCCCCGGCAACAACAGAAGAGAGAAATAAGATGAAGTTATATTAATTTTCACCTTTTGTTTTTGGGTGGTGGTTCTACGAGCAGGATATTTGGCCTGTGCAAGATGTTCTGCAAGTGGTGTATGCTTGAGCATTGATCCTATCTCTGTATCCAGTGCTTCTGGTCATACTTTGAAAGTGCCCACTACTGAAAGGTGTCCAAACTGCTCTGGTTCGGGAAAGGTAAACTGAATATTTGCACAAGTCTAAGATTGACTATATCAGTCTGAGTTTTCAGAATCCAGTGGCTGATTTCTTCTACTTTAGGTGATGTGCCCAACTTGTCTGTGCACCGGG
The DNA here is from genome assembly GCA_005393395.2 of Gossypium australe. Classification (NCBI taxonomy): domain Eukaryota; kingdom Viridiplantae; phylum Streptophyta; class Magnoliopsida; order Malvales; family Malvaceae; genus Gossypium; species Gossypium australe. Next base: position 77,039,161 of record CM016617.1, read on the forward strand.
ATGCTGATGGCTAGCGAGCATGACCCACGAATTGATCCATTTGACTAAGAAGATCGGTCCCTCAAGGACTGCTCTCCACTCATTAGAAGAAAATGAAAGAGAGTAGGGAAATGTGGGAGGAATGTTCTTATATGATTGCAAATGTCATAACTAGTAATGATTTATGGATTCTCCTCCTTTCTCCTATTCCGAAAGATACAAGTAATAATATGTTCCCTTGTTATTGTGAGAAGTTTGAATAAGCTATGATGAAATCAAGTTAGAATGGAATCAATTTTTTAATCTTCAACTTGGGTACCCATAATCAACCTCACACAACCGATCGACTAAACTGAGTTTCGTTTCAAGGATTGCACTAGAGGATTAATCGTTATATAGATTTTTATGCCCCACTTAAGCAGTAAGACAGTTTGGCCGAGTGGTCTAAGGCGCCAGATTTAGGCTCTGGTCCGAAAGGGCGTGGGTTCAAATCCCACAGCTGTCATTTAAGTTATTATTGTTTAATATTTTCCTTTGTCCCTGTATTTTTGGGATTTCTGAAATTTAGTCCTTTTATTTTTAATTTCAAGAATTTCATCCCTCTACATCCCACAGCTCTCAGTTATAATTAGGTTAGATTTCTTTTCTAGTCTCTTTATTTTTTGAATTTTAGAAATTAGTCCCTGATTTTTGGGATTTCTGAAATTTGGTTCTTTTATTTTTAATTTGAAGAATTTTATCCCTCTAGATCTAGACCCACAGCTCTCAGTTATTACTTGGTTAAGTTTCTTTTCTAGTATTTTTTTTTTGAATTTTAAAAATTTAATCTTTTCATTTTTAATTTCAAGAAATTAGCCCCTCTGTTTTTAAATTAAGTTCCTCTCCTAGTTTTAAAATTTAAAATCCAATTGAAAATACTATTAATAGCCTTTTACTTGTTTAAACTAAAGCTATTTGTTTGATTTAAAATTTTCAGTCCAAAGTGATAATTAGTGAATTGATAACACGTGTTCAAATTTAACATAAGGTTGTATTTTATTAAATAAAATATTTTTTTCACATATTTAACTTTTAAGAAAAATAAATTAATGGTAATATTGTAGGTATCAAATTGGAAGTTGTACCCTTCCGTTTTCAGTACCGCATGGTTTAATAACTTTTAGAAAATTAATAAGAATAAATTAATCATAATTAGAAAATTTTAAAAAAAATTTAAAAAATATTTTTAAATTTTTATAGAAAAACATAATTAAAAAATCCAAAATTTGTGTAACAAAAATCCTATTTTCCTGGTCTTTCATAAGCCTTTTGATTTTTGATTTTTTGTTTTTTACATCACTAGTTGGACTTCCTCTTACTGAGTTGATGGCAAGTTTAATCTAATTTTTAAATCATATAAATACAAAAGTTGTAAAAAAAAAACTAAATTTCACAACTTGAAAGAGTAGAGGCACTAAAGGGAAAATTAATCCGAGATTCTAATTTATGTATTTTTCTTTTTCCGTCTACTCTTTTATTTTAGTTGTTCTCCCCGGCAGCCGTTACAGAGTTTGGTAGAAGCCAGAGTGTTCCAAATGGCTCGACTCATTAGGAACAAACAAGGAATACCCTCCACTCTCCTGACTCGCTTTATTAACTCACCGAGTTCTCTCCTGACTCTTCCCTACTACTCTACCTCAAAGAGATCTCTTCGAACCCTAGCTTATGAAGAAATCCAAGCCAATCCAAACAAACCCTATACTCACACGGCTTTCATCCTCCATGGCCTCTTAGGCTCCGCCCGCAACTGGCGTTCGTTTTCTCGCACCCTCGTTTCCTCTCTATCCGACTCTCCTTCCGGTAGTTGATCCCGAGCCGTTTGTTTCCCTAGAAAATTCGAAAGAAAGGACAAGCCTCTAATTTATTTGTTTATTTTGTAGAGTGGAGGATGGTGCTGGTGGATTTAAGGAATCATGGGAACTCAGCAGAGATGGAAGGGTTGGATCCGCCCCATGATTTGGTAAATGCAGCTAAAGATTTGGGTAATTTGATCAATTCCAAAGGCTGGGATTCGCCTGATGTTGTCATTGGCCACTCCATGGGTGGCAAAGTTGCTTTGCAATTTGCCAAGAGTTGTGGAAACAGAGATTATGGTGAAAATGTCAAACTTCCCAAACAGGTATATACTGCTCCATTGCCTAAACCCCCACACATTCCGTTTCTTTGCTGCTGTTGCTAATTGTATGTATTTGAGAATTAAAATTTGTGATTTGTTTTCTTTTTTAATTTTAATTTATTTACTGGTGCAGAACAGCTTTGGGTACTCGATTCTGTCCCTGGAGAAGTAACATCTGACAGCAGTGATGGTGAAGTAGAAAAGGTTTTGCAGACATTGCAAAGTTTACCTTCAACAGTTCCATCACGGAAGTAAAACTTCTGTTCCTCCTCTAACTTGTTTCTAATTCTAGGCACTGTTGCTCTTGTTTTCTAGTGTTAATTGGATTGTTTCATTCATTAATTTGCCTACCTCTACCCATCATCAAGCTTTGAATTGAAATCACTAGAATATTTTCTACTGATGGTTTGCGTTCAAAATGAAGATTCTTGTTCTGCATTATAAACCAATTTGTTGTAAACAATAATTTGCACGTTTTAGTTGAGGGGATGCTTATGCTCCGATGGCGTGTTGGCCATTCAGTCTGAGTTGCTTGGGTGTAGTGCATTTGTCAACTGTATGCTGATTGCTCAAAATTCATTCTTCTGTTAGATATGACAACGTAGTTACTAATGCTCATTTGACTGTTATTTATGCTGTTTTTTTGGGTGATTTGGATCAAACATTTTTGCCTGTTGTGTACTCATGATATCTGCTCTCAGGTGGCTTGTTAATCATATGCTTGAACTGGGCTTCTCTAAGTCGTTGTCGGAGTGGATAGGCACCAACCTCAAGAAAGCTGGGGGAGAAGAGACATGGGCCTTTAATCTTGAAGGTGCTGTCCAGATGTTTCATTCCTACAGGTAGTAATAATCAATGATTCTACGTTGATATTACTTAATCCACTATTACTTGGCCGATGTTTTCTTCTTTGTTAACTTATTAGTGAATTATCAATGTAAAATTCTCTAGGGAGCTGTCATATTGGTCTTTGTTGGAGCACCCTCCGAAAGGGCTGGAGATATCAATTGTACGTGCGGAGAAAAGTGATCGGTGGGATGCTGATGTTATTACTCGGCTTGAAAGGCTTGCTAGTCCAGAAGGAGATGGATCTGCAGGGAAGATTTCAGTTCATGTTCTTCCCAGTTCTGGCCACTGGGTCCATGTGGACAATCCCAAGGGCCTTCTTGAGATTATGGCACCCAAGCTGAAGTCTCTAATGCCTTAATGTAATTTTAAGAGGCTCTGATACAGGTTTGAACCTATTCTGCTTTGGGATTCATAAATTGCTCTACATTTTAGTCATTAGGCTGCTGGGCGGGGCAAAATGGTTTACCTTTGAATTTTCTTACGATTGCAATAATGTTGTTGGGAATTGAGACCTATTATTGTTGTTTCATTTGGCATTCTCGAAGGCAATGTGATTGATTGGTTAATATCATTTTGCTTATGTTCCCCTTCTTCCTTGTTTTGAAGTTGTCGACTATTGTAGGTCAGGGAGATTTGAAAACAGTTTTTATCCACCAATTTACCAGCCTGGATATCAGAACAGTTCAAATCTTGTTTCTTTTCCAGTTCTTCAAGTATCTTTTTTTGAGGCAGATGTTGATCCTTTAGAATATCTGTTTGACTGTTTATCTGGATCCTATAAGTTATATGAGCAGGTCTAGAATTGTGTTAGTCAAAAGGAAGGGAAATGAATCAAACATTCATGACTTAGGATCTAATCTCTTTGAAAAGCATTCTGATTTAGGATTTTACATAAATTTAGAGCAAAATAGTCCCAAAGCAAAGACTACTGGCCAAAAAGATACTTTTAGGGGATAATCAGCATGCTGATTGTAAAAAGTGAAAGCAACTGCTGATAAAATGGACTGCAACAAGGCACAAACTAATCCGATCGTTTCAGGGAAAGTTCCGAAACGCCTGTGACTCGGAGATGAATGATAAAACCAGGGTAACTTGCCTTCCCACCTCCAGACAACTCCTTCCTTTCCAGTCTTATATATATATATATATATATATATATAAATCATAGTTAGTAAATTAGAGGCAAATGTTCCAAGAAGTGGTAAAATTTTAGCCTCATAATACCATTTTGGTTTTAGGGTTTAGCTTACGCTTTGGGGTTGAACCATCTCTGGGCACTAACCCAACTTGATTAAGAAACAAAGCAATGGCATAGAATCTTGCTGTTGTCGCCATAGATGAATTGTTGTGGTACTTTAGCTTCAGGGATATCTTCTTCATCAATGGTAGTCGTAAATGGTTCTTCAAGCCAAGCTTCAACATCGATTGTTTTGAAAAAATCAGCTGAAGAAAAACAGAAGGTTCAATGTCTATTGACAATTAGTGTTGTCGCATCAGATTGGGTACCTGAATTTAAATGATAGAAATGCTTCTTATACTTGAAGAAGAGAGCGATCCGATAGATGAAAAAAAAAAATGGGGGGAGGCTGCATGGAGTTTCATCTGTTGCAAAGCGTTTAGAATATGTGTATATTTGAATTATTGTCTCGGCAATTACAAGGAAAAAGCCTTGGTAATATATATATATATATATATATATATATATATATATATATATCAAGATTGATTTCGGCACAATTTAGTGTAAAAAGAGAAGCTGCTTTTACGTGTGAAATCGAGAGCCACAGTCAAAGTCATTTCCGTTTTCAAAGATTCATGCACCATTTTAAGATGGTACAAGTGTATGATAAAGGGAAACTGGAAGATGCCTGGAACGATCCCTTTCTAAGGTAGGAGAGAAGGGAATCCTACTAGTATGAAGCCTTTAGAAAATTTTCTCCAAAAGCACACTGAATCTGACCAAGTTGTTGACGACCCTTTTTTGAGATCATAAATAGGATGAAACAGCTGCTTCTGGCGTAAGGCAGGGGTTTGAATTGTGATCCAGATTCCAGAAGGCATTTTTATCTTCCAAATACGGCGACTGTCACTCACGAAGAGAATCAAAATTGCAAAATAACAATCGTAAGATCGTGTTGCTGCCACTGTTCAAACCATGTGATTGGTATTGTAATCCCTCAAATTTTCAATACACTATATGACACTATTTCAAGAATGTATGTAGTGGCATTATGAGAAGCTTTGAAAAACGAGTTATTAAATGAACTAATTTATGGAGCTAATTCGATATTGAAAAGGGGAATTAGTGAGGATGAATGTGAATGTGAAATTATAGAAAAGGACTAAATTAAAATTTTGAAAAGTATGCAATTTGATCAAACAGAGAAAAGGCAGATTAATAATGATTCTTTGGTATGAAAATGACATGGAGCGTGAGTGAGTATGAAGAATTGGACTAAATTGAATAAGGGTGAGAAGTATAGGGATTAAATTGTAATTTTCTTATTTTGTTGAGTAAGGACATTAATGCAGATTCTCTTGAATAGATAATTTCATGGACTCTAGTTATGTTTTGTGAAGCCTAAATGGGCTAATTGTCATGAATGGTTAAAAAGAATGGTAATAAGAGAGAAGAGAAAACAAGTGTAAATTTCCATAAAAGAATATTTTGGACTTTTAATATTTGGAAATTGGGAATTTATCAACATGTAAAAACATGAGAATATAGCCATTGATTTGAGGATTTAAAAACATAGGATAATTGTGTATCACATAATTTATGTTGACTTTGGCCATTGTTTTCAAGTTGTAATACAAGAAGAAAGATAACTTATCCTCACCCCCAAACTTTTTAGCTACCATAGAAAGGGGAAGAGAAAATTGTCTTCCTTGCCATTTTTCTCTTTTCTTCGATCCAAAAAAAAAAAAAAAAAATTGAGAGGGACTTTGATTGTATGTGTAATGTGGTATATTGAATTGTTTTAAAAGGTTTGTTGTGAGATGGACTAAAATAAATAAAATGTAAGACTTAGAATGTGATTATGTAATATGTAGAATACTATGAAATTTAAAGTATATATGTAAATTATAAAAATGTTTGAATGTTTAATAAAGTAAACTGTGCTAGTAAGTTTAATAGAATAGTTAGGATACAATTGACATCCGATAGGAATTAGTGCATGCGCTTATGATTGGAGATACAAAACGAACAGATGATAGAATGCCTTATGACATAGCACCTATGTGCTATCTTTAGTGCCCTACTTATATGTGATTTTTGGTTAGATGTACTATCAGTGCAATATATATATGGTTAGGGGTAAGCATTTCATCGAATCGAATGAAAAAATTTTGAGTTAGTCAAATTGACTAGTCCTATTTTATCATCATAACTCAATTTAACTAGTCCTATTTTCGAATTGAGTCAAGTGAAATAAAATTTGAGTCGAGTCGAATTGAATCGAGTGAAATTTTCGAGTTAAATGAAAAAAACTAAAAATTTAAAAATAAAATATTGTTACAATATAAATAATTCTATGTTAGAGGGTATAAATTTAAAACCATAAATATTTGAAAATACTTTCAAAGTAAAATAAGAGAAAAAAAATACTTTAGTAAACTTTAATGGGTAATTTACTTGTTTAGGTCATTAAAATTATTATTTTGGAAAAATTTTACAATTTTTTTTTAAAAAATATGTATTCTTTATTTTTACAATTATTTTTTCTAATATATGATTTTTTTAAAAAAATGAAATTTTAGAATTTTTTATAAATATTTTGAATTTTTTTAAAAATTATTTTGTATTTTTTTGTTGAAAGAGACCAATTTGCTTGTTTTTGAAATTTACAGGGACCAAAAAGGCATTTAGACCAATTTGTTATTTGAGTTATTCTAGTTATTTGAATTGTAAAATTCAACTTGACTCAGACTCGAAAAATCGAATTACTTATTTGAGTTAACTTGAAAAAACTAAATAACTCAATTAAATTAATTTGAAATTTGAAATTTTTTCAAGTCGAATCGAGTTTTGCTTACCCTTATGTATGTTTGTGTTTGGGTGAGAATCTCAAGTGATTAAGTCTTATTTTGATGAGGTTTACTTAGGGATATGTGCTTAAATTATGATAATAAAATGAATTAACAGGTGTGCCTTATTCTATAAGAATGATTAAATTATAAAGTGATTTGTTTAAATTGAAGGCGAATGAGCAATTAATTATAAGTTGGACTTTAAAAGATTGATTAATCTAGTGTCGTGCAAGTGAAATTAGAATGTGACATTAAACTACCATATGTAAAATGAGAAAAAGGTGATTAACGTGATGATATTGCAAGAACGGTGTACAAAGAAAAAACTATAAAGCTAAGTAATTGAATATACCTATAACTTAGATAATATGATTGAAAATGGAATGACCTAAGTGGATGCTACTTAAATGAGCAATGGCTAATGGGTTATAGTGACTTTGAAGTGCAAAGTGATTAATTGAAGTGAACTATGATCAAATTGCCTTGACCTTATCAAAGCTTCTATTAATTAAATGAAGTTATATCCTTGTACTTAAGTAAGTGGCATAACTTGAAATTACATGTTAATAGTCACAAAAGGCTTATGGACTAAAAAGGGTTAAGTAGAAAATCCTTGTGTACTTATTAAGCAATTTCTATTGATTAATGCATTTGTTGATTTAAACATGTAGGCTAAGTTTCAATAAGAAATGCTCACTTTTGCTACGTTCGCGATCACATCACATCTTAAGGGTGTATTGAGTGTATTTTCATTTGTCCTGTATTAGAGTAGCTTGATATGGCATGTACAAAGGTTAAGATTTGTTCGATGCTATCCTTATAGCTTAATGGTGTTTTCAATGATGCTTATGATACCTTTGGTGTTTTCAAGTCAAACTTTGGTTTTGGAATTGATTTAAACATGTTTATGAGATGTAATTAAATTTAAATGAGTTTTATTAATGAATTAAATGGTTTGTGAAGTCCTTGGTTTGATATGATGATGTTTGGAGTTGATTTGGAGTGTCTTGAGCCAATTTTAAGTTCCATGCATCAAAGTACTGATATATGCCTACTTGGTACCAATACTTGTAAGCCAATAGCTAAATTGATGTAGTCTCAGAGCAAGGTACATGCTGCTTTGCACCATTAAAATTTGGGTTTTCATGCTTCGTATTAACTTCAAATGATGTTCGAATGTTCTCATTTTCTAATGGGACTTCGAGAATGGTCTAAAAGGATTTCTAAGACCTCTAAAATGATTATATAAGTATTAATTGTGTTAGGTGACATGGGTTTTAAGTAAGATCTTTGTTCTACTATTTACAAAAGTTTTGTGCTTTAAGCTTTTTTAGCAATCGAAAGCTCGTTTTATGTATTACCATATCTAAACATCTAGAAAATGATTTAAAGTTATTTTAGAATGTGTTTGAAGATTTCAAAATGACGTGAAATGTTTTACTAACTTATGTTAAGTTGAATAAATGACGACTTCATTAAAAAAATTGTTATTTCAAAGAATGTGTCGAGTGATATCACTTATCTGCGTCGATCATTAGACTTAGTAAAAGGTGTTATCATGATTCCTTATTTCAAATTATTCTTTATTGTTACAAAAACTTTCACGATATTTTCTTATTTCAAATATTAATTGATAAGGAAATACGAACATGTATGTAGTTTTTATTGCTGAATAAGGGTGAATACAAGTCTACCCCCTTTTCAAACAAATTTCTTTTTATATAGAAGTAGATTCAGAAATAAATGATAATAACAAATATTACAAAAATTTCTTTAAAAAATAAAATTTTAATAGTGGTTCTTTCATAATCAATAATTTAAACCACAAATCGAGCTTGAACTTATGCTACAAAATCATTAATCCTACATATCATCCAAATATGTTATCATTAAACACTAAAACTCAACCATAAACTTTCATATCAAACACATTTAATTAGGCCCATTCCTCATGCACCAAGAAAAACATTTCAAAACATAAATATAAATAGTTAAAGATAAAATAAAATAAAAAATTTTTAAAAAACCTAGTGGGCAACCAACAACTCACATTTGATAAGATAATAGACTTTATAGGTTACTCATCTTGCTTTGTGTCTCTAAAGCATCCAAATCAATGTGCTTTACTCCTTAATGCTCCAACACACCTACTAGAGGTAATCACTTGGATTTTGTTACCTAAATTGATTTTGGTCATTGAAGGTTAATTACAAGGTCTCTTATTCTCTTAGGAACCCAAACTTGTCTAATTTTATATTGGATCTTTTTCTTAATAAGGTAAGTATGTAATATGTGACAATGATAATGGCAGTGTATATACATTGCCATGTTTGAAATAAATGAGTTTTCAAAAATGATTTCTTTTTTCCTTTTTCTAGTTCTCAAGCTTCATTTTCAACTCATGATTTTTGTTTTCAAATAAATCACATTTCATTTTGGAAGCCTCCAAATGCTTTTTTAAAATTTCATTTTAGCTTTTAAAATCCACCTTTGTTTTCAAAATAAAAATAATTTTCAACTTTAAATTTTGAAATCATTTTCTTGTATTCAAAATTCATGGTATTGAATTCCAAAACTAACTTATCAAATGTATCTCGCAACTTATCAAAAGAATAAGAATTTTTTTCACTTGAGTTAGAAGATACCTTAGGCTCTTCAAGAGCTATGAAGCAGAGGTTGCTAAAGCTTTCATCATATTATTCTTCATCATTGAAGTACCACTGCCACTCTAAGTGGCTACCATGGCTTTCTTTTTGGCCTTTTGATTCTTCACAAATGGATAATCATATTCGGTATGACTCAGCTTTTTGCAAATGTAGTACACAATTTGTTGACTTCGCCTTTTTCTAAGCTTTTTTTGTCATTGTTCAACTTAGTAAACTTTTTTGAATTTTTTAACAAACATGACAATCTCTTCATCATTCTCATCCTCATCCTCATCCTCGTTATTATTATCATCGCTTTCTTCATGGATGGAGGATTTTAGAGCAACACTTACTTTTTTCAGTTTTTCTTTTCTATTCTTTAATTATCTCATAGGTGAAGAGAGAACCTACAAGCTCATCAAGGGATAGTTTATCCAAATCCTTGAATTCTTCAATAGCCATAACGTTTTCCTCTTAAGACTTTGGTAGGCAATAGAGTAATTTCTTTATCATTTATTTGTTAGGGCAATACTTCCTAAGAGCCTTGAGTACATTGATGATGTTAGAGAATCCATTGTACATTTCTTTGATGCTCTATTCTAACTTTATCTTGAATAGCTCATAGCAATAGTAAATAAATCAATTTTTTATTCCTTTACTTAGCTAGTTTCTTCATGGGTGGTAGCCAACTTATCCCAAACTTCCTTGGCACTTTGACATTAGGATACTCGATTGTACTCATTTGGACCTAATGCATAAAAGAGAGGGTGCATGGCCTTTGCATTGTGTTGAGCCTTCTTGTCATTTTCATCCCAATCATCTTTACCTTTGGTCACTTTCAAATAACCATTCATGATTGTTTTTCAAATGAAATAATCATTAGACTGAATAAATAGATTTATCATTATCTTACAATAAGAGTAACTTCACCATTGAAGAATTAAGGTCTCGCAATTGATTGCTTTGCACCCAAACTAGTTGATCCAAAGTCATATACTATTCTTCAACAATCTGAACACCTTGAGCTTGAGGATATTTTCTCACAATAGTTAAACCTTTGATGGAGATCTAGCTTTGATACCAATTGAAAAGCCTCAATTGATTGGATTTTATCAAAAGGGGCATAATTGGTAATAAAAGACATTGCTAAAGGGTGAAAAGAATAAAAAAGATTAACACAAGCAATTATAAAGGTTTGGCCTCAACTACCTACCTCCATTACCTTAGTATCACTTGCCAATGATTTTCCCAATTCACTAATTTTGAATTACTATCTTTAAAAGACAAGGCATAATCTTTAAAAAATCTATATATTTTACTTAGGCTATGATAGAAAGGTGATTCTCATGGTGGTGCAAAAAAAAAAAAAGAGGATAAAAGGAGTAGATCTTAGCTATTTTAGGGAGATTTGCTCTGAAAAACTAAAAAGGGGAGGATGAAAGAGACATTTTGGTGGTGTTGACCATTGGAGAAGGTTGCCTGTCACGATGTCAACTTGATAGTTTTGATATTTTACATTTTAGTCCTCAATCGACCTCGAGTTATTGAAAGAGCTTTCGTAAGCTTGTTTAAACCCTGAATTTGATTATATATCATGTTATGATCCCTATTGAACATAATAGCATGTATAAACTGTTGAAATTGAATGAAATTAATATCGTAGTTGCTCTGAAAACAAATGTGACATCCCGTAGGTCAGACCCAACGATCGGGTCGGGTATCGAGTGTTACTTTGTCGAAGATGAAGTGACGACGACAACATAGTTCTTTAAGGTTTCAAAAAAAGGGAGAAGTAAAAAAGAGAAAGGGATGATAGTTTTTTTGGATTTAAATAAAAAAATAGGTGAAAATACATGTGGAAAATAAAAAAATAGGTTGGCACGCAAGGTGGGATTTCTATTGGTCCTTATAACTGAGAATGACCATAATGAACAAACTTTGTAATGTGATTGTCTTTTTTGCAAACTTTTTTTTTATACCCATTAAAACTTATGAAAGTTGGATGAGCAATTGTGTAATTTACCCTTTTTCTTTTCTATGATTTTTTTATCCTTTACAAAAGGTAACATTTAAGGGATTTTAATTTTTTTATTTATATATAACACCCCAAACCCGGCCTAGACGTTATGGCCGAATCTGGCGATGTCACATGATAGGGCTTTTGAAATCGCAACGACCCTAAGACCTTTTCTCCGTTCAAACCACTCTTCATTATCTTATGTTAACTCTAAATCGTGTCATTTATTTTCAAAACGTTATCCATTTTCAAATCGTCATTCATTTCCCAAAACGTTATACTTTGCGGAAGCTTTTAAAACAGTTTGCCTGTGCATAGTATTTTGATAAAACTTCATCTTTTTTGAAAACCCGAGTTTCTCCTACCACTAGCAGTTATAAAACATAAAGCAGTATAAAATCCAAATTTATTACAGAAAAATACCCACATAAACTTAAAATCATGATTAAGTATCAAACAATATAGAAGGAGTCTTGTGGCCACCGCTGAGTCCTCTGCCGCACCGATCCGCCTATGTTTGGGGATTACCTGTACAGATTAAACAAAAGGGTGAGTTTTTGTAAACTCAATGTGTAACCCCCATACAAAACAAACAGTCAATATACAAATAATCACAGTCTGAGACTAAGCCCTTTTTCAGTATCAGTATCAGTCTAGTTTGGGCCTTAGCCCATTTCAGTAACAGTTTGCATTAGGGCCTTAGCCCATCATAGTACAGTAACAGTAACAGATATGCAATCAAAAAATCCTAGCCAGCCAGCCTTTACACTCCATCTCCGTCCAACCCAACACTCCATGTGGGGATATAATCAACTCACCCATCCCTACACTCCAAGTAGCACCGAATACGACACTATAGGGTAATATGCAGTTGTGCTGCCAGTAAATTAGGCTCGAAGCCTTTCAGTACACTTCCTCCAATCAATATCAACCCATCCCCATGTAATGCATCATACAGTTATGTCATGCCCAATCATGGTATATCACATATATACAGTACAGTACAACCAGCATGCTCAATATACAGTCATATATATACATATCAAGTATGGATATAACAGTCATTCAGTTAGGGGTCTAGGTAATCTTATCAACCCTACAGTAGGTTCACAGTCGTCTCGGGCAACCCGTGCAACCTTAGTAATAAATCATTGAAAATGGCCTCACACGCCCATTTTGTCTGCCCGTGTGCCCCCCACAGCCTAATTTGGCCTTGGCCGTGTGGATCACACGGCCTGGCCCAACATACCACACGCCCGTGTGATTCACCCGTATGGGCCCACATGCCCATGTCTCGTACACGGCCTCGTCGGCCATCACACGGCCGTGTCATGCGCCCGTGTCATGCACGCACGACCTGGTTCATCGATCACACGGCTGTGTCCCGTTAGACGGCTTACCACACGGGCTAGCACACTCTCATGTGGCGTCGACAGTATGCTTTTTCAGCTTTTAGTCGAGTCGCGTTTTCAGTGTTTCGGGTACACACCTGATTCGTTTTCAACGCTTAATCACTCCCGAGTACTCTAGAACCTATATTCGACAATTGGAAACTCAATCTCAGTCACTTAATCTGAATTACTTACAATAGTCAATTCCCAAAACTATTGACAACCTTACCTCGCTTGAGCAACCCCAATTTTTTCCACAATCACAGCGTCAATTGGGATCTACCAGCCCCTTGATTTGCGCCTAATCAGAATATGGCTCACATCAAACGAAGATTCATTGAATAATATAGAGAAGAACTCACTTACCAACTTATAGAATGACACAATCGCACGCTTGCCCAAATGGTGAAGAAGGAAAAGAAAAGGAGAGAACTACTATGAGATTTTCGGCAGAGGTAGGATCAAAAAGAAAAAGAAAAAGGCAGTAACATGGTGATGAAGAAAAGAACAGAGAAGACACGAAAGAATCAACAGAAATTCGGCAGGGAGTCTTTTATGAAAACATCAGAATTTAAGAAAGCCGATATTCTAAGAAACAAAATTAATCTCGATTTTGATAACTCCCCTATCCAAGTCTCCTTAATTATCTCCATCAACCTCTTCACTATCAAAATTTTAGTCTATCTCAAACTCTCATACAGCACAAGCAGCAAAATAAATCCCTTTTTTGCACAGGGATTCGAACTCAGGACCTCAAACATAACCAACACTCCACTTAACCACCAAACCAGCAAGCCATTCTATTAATAATTTACCAACAACTAATTAAGAACCTACTGGCTAAAGATAGGGGTTTTCTCAATTAAAAATAAAATTTTGCCTAAGCTAAGGCTTGAACCCAAGACTTCTAAGACACTCCCAAAACACTTAACCACTGAAACAGACAGATATTTGTGTCACAAACATACGAGAATAATTATAAAGGATTTTTGGGGCATTACATTATACTTGTATTTAACTCGTCTAAAATACCATTTAAAAAAATTCCTTTGTTTATACCAAACTCTATATTTCTCTTTTCTTCAATTTATGGAAAAATATAAACAAAAAAATAAAAGATAAACTACCTAGTTGGTCACTTAAATTTTAGGGCACTTTCATTTTGGTCACCCAAAATAAAATCTTTGCAATTTCTTCACTTAACTTTTAACGCGCTTTCATTTTAATCACTCAACCATTAAATCTCTAACGGCAGTTAACTAACTATACACGCCACATCATGTTCAAACTTTCATTTTGGTCACCCCAAAAATATCCTTTCTTTCAAGTATTGATTGGAGTAAAAAAATTAAGTATTAAAGTGAAAAAAGAAGTAGAAACTAAAATAATGCTTTAAAAATTGTCGAATTGTATTTGCTTACCCATTTACTAAAAGTTTTAATTTTTTAATATTAAAAATTTAAATTTCAAAACATAAAAATAAATTAAATAAGTTATTGAGATTTTTTTATCCCTTAATAGTGTTAACCGATTTGTTATTATAATATTAAAATTGTTATAAAATAAAGAGCGATGGGGAGAATAAAGAACAAAAAAATATGAAAGCAACAGTGAATGTACTTTATTGATCAAAAGGGGTGATTACAATACTTAATCAGAGTCTCTCTATTTATAAGCATAAGAAGTACAAAAGAAGTAGAGATCTAATTCTAATAACTATTAGAATTTAAAGTACATCAAAACTTTATCTTGATCATGATGGACATCCACTTAATAAGATATTCATAACACTCCTCCTTTGATGTCCATTGGTAGATAATGTGTCTCATTAAAACCTTATTAGGAAAAACCCTGTGGGATAAAAACTAATGAAGGAAAAAGAGTACAAAATCTATAATACGCATAATATGCTGCCTCTTTAAAAACCTTACTAGGAAAACCTAATTGGACAAAACCTCGGTTAAGGGAAAAAGAATACAACGCGTATTTATTTCCCCTCATGAAAACGTCACATACTTTCTCATATTCTATGTATTCAATATTGAATACTAGTTTTTCAAATGACTATTTGAATGTATTGCTAACCATTTATATCACCATTCTTTTAAAATTCATGAGTGAGGAAAATTTGGGAAAATATATTTTGATCTCTTCAGGAGATTCAACAATAATCATAACAAACTTTAATCATGATTCTTTTATAAAAGCCACAAATAGGTCTTTTGGTTCATTTTATAATCCTCCTTCAACTATTATTCACTAAGTCAAATTTACCACATATGTTCAATTATTTTAATTCATATAAATGAATAATTTCCTGAGAATTTCAATATGCTTCTAGCATCCTAAATCCTTCAGGGATTTTAATATAAACTTTACTATATAGTGATTCATAAAAAGTTGTAAAAATAACTATTAGACGCAAGTTAAATATTTTATGAATTGACAATTTAATAATATATCTAAAAATTATTTCATCCACCACAAAAGAATATTATATATTTTTATAATCAATGCCAAGACTTAGCGAAAAACTTAATATTTTTATTCCGCTTTTGCAAAAATACTTCATTTTCACCCTCACTGGCTTTATACCTTTAGATATTTGGACTACTGGTCCAAAAACTCCACGAATTTAATTGTACTTGAGTTGTGTCTTTCTATTTTGATCAATTTATTCTATATCTATATTTCTCAATAAATTTATTCAGGATCCTCCTTTTATTTCATTATTTCAATAATAATATTGCATGCAAAATCATTGTCGACCACTTTTATTATTCGGTTCCACATTTTCTCGAATTGACATAACTTATCGAGATCTCTTATTTTCATTATTTTAAAATTCAGTTTCAGGTATTTGAATCTCTTCTAGAGTTTTACTTATTAGTTATGTCTTGGGTCTCTTCTGGAGCATCCGCCTCCACTATATGACCATTTAGAAGAACTTTTTCATCTTTGGAACTGATTAATCTATATAATACTTGGTTATTCTCATTAAGTTTGTAAATACATCTAATTGTAACACCCCTCACCCGTATCCTACTCCGGAACCAGGCACGAGGCATTACCGGACTTAACTCACTTGGTCATACAACTTAAAATATCTCTTTCACCATCCAAAACATTCTCATTAAGGACCTACGAGGCCTTAAACATACATACGTAGGGTTTTGGAACTCAACCGGAAACTTTATTGCACTTAAAAATTTTCACCTAAACATGGGCCACACGCCCGTGCGAAATGGGACATGCCCGTGTAGGCAAGCCGTGTGGTCACACACGCCCATGTCCCTACCCCATGTGGGATTTATTTTTATTTTGAACCTACATGGGTTTTCACACAGCTGGAGACACGCCCTTGTCCTTGGCCCGTGTCCCTCACACGGCCTCGACACACCCGTGTCTTAGCCCTTGTGCCAAAACCTTGGCATTCTGTTTATGATGTCATCATCTCACTAAGGTCACACAGCCAAGGCACACGCTTGTGTCTTTAGACCGTATCTTAAATTAAATTCCAATTTCAAGGTGTAGACTTCACACGGCCTGGGCACACACCCATGTTCGTGGCTTTTCCCACCACACAGTTGAGACACTTGGCCGTGTCTCTGCCCTTGTGTTTACTACAAAGCTTACTGACTTGTAAAACTAACATGCAGGGGACACACGGCTTGGTCACACACCCATAGGACTGACCGTGTGTCACACACGGCCTAGACACACGTCCGTGTGCCTACCTGTGTGGACAAGAACAAGGCTATTTGCTAAGCTCTTTTCACCACCCTAGCTCACACAACATAATTCCATTTAACAAATCACTAAACAACTCTGATTTGCAATATACACTTCCATGAATAACTTCATGTTTTCATAAATAATAATGAGCCATCAACTATGGCTATTTACAAAAGAGTTCATCTTTAAAAGGGCCAACACACTCTTGGCCAAAATAACAAAATAGTTCACCTAGTCTAGCCCCTATACATGCCATACTCAAAACACTAAGTCTAGATATACTGAGATGAGCTGATAGTGTGGGTGATCTTCCACTTATCTTCGTATCCCGACCCGGCACTTTAACACTATAAAACAAGGGAAAAGAAAAGGGGAGTAAGCTTTAAGCTTAGTAAATTTACATATAAACAAATGACATCATAACATATGTTACTCAACATTTAGCATTACAAACTAAGCAAGAGCAATTCACATTTCATAGTCATGCTTACTCGTTTCACCTCTTACCACATTCCATGTAACATCCCAAAATTGGGCCTAGTAGGATTAGGCCCATTGGGCCTTGGGCGTAGGAGTGTTTCAAATTTTTGAGAACAAGAGAACGGCATTATTTCATGTTGGACTTATTAAGAAGATGATTTTAGAAAATTACTGGGTTTTATGAAGTTTTGGGTTCAAGTTGGGCCTTAGTGAAAGTTTGTGTTTAAGCCTATTAAGGAGAGATAGTAAGAGGCATCAAAGCTTATGGAAATAAGTGAGGAAATTGTTAGCATAAATGAGCTATTGGTAAAGAGGTTATGGCATCAAGTGAAGGACTTTAAGGGAAGAGGTTCAAATCCCATCTATTGCAACTTTTGGGATTTAATTTTTGAGCTTCTCAAGTGTTGCATGGTAAGTGTCGGCCATGGCATCAAAGAAGGAAAGAAAAATGGAATTATGGTATGGAGGAAAATATGGGAAAGTGGAAAGAAAGAAATAAAAAGAAATTATGGTATGGAGGGAAATATGGAAAGTGGAAAGAAAGAAACAAAAACAAAATAAGTAAAAATGGGAGAGAATTATGGAAAGTGTGGTTGGTAGCACAAAAAGGGGAGAGTATTATGGAAAGTGTGGTTGGTAAATTTTGACCAATATTGAAATGGGCATGGACGGTTGTGGTGAAGGAGAGGGTAGTTGAATTTGCTTTAGTCATTTGGTAGGATTTTTGGTGCTTGATAGGCCTAATTCTCTTTTGGCATTCTTTTGTGTTCTTTTCTTCAACTTCTCCTCTCATTGCCACAACTTCAAGTCAATACCGAACCTCTCAATCCACAATCACTCCTTCATAAATTCTTTCTCATTTGGGTAAGTGAATTCTTTATTATGTTCATATTCTTTATTTCTAGCCGAACAGGTATTTATCACTATTCGGTTGTAAAACTTGATCTTAACCGAAATGGTGTTATCTTCCACTCCTTCATATCTTAATCACCCTTTTTTTTTCGTAGTGTTCTAAGTGGGTGGCCGTGTATCATTCTAGCCATAAGTCAAATTGTGGAAATCGAATCCAATGTCAACAAGGTAAGGGGTTCTTTATGGATTATTTGATACCGTTCATCATTCAATTGATTGCTAAATGGATTAATTGTTTGGACTAATCGGTCACGATAGGAATCAAATCTCCTAATCACCTAACCCTCGTAATAAGTGACTCAGATTTTTGGTGCCGCAGAGAGCATTGCGTTACGGATTCCGAATAAGGTGTGTAATCACGTACCTTCTGTATACATATCTGAAATGGTGTGTAATCTCACACTTCTCTGAACGTTTGTATGAAATATTCTGTGAATCGGTCGAAATACCGAAGAAAACCAAAAACCGGTATCCGTGAACACTCGGGCGTGCGTATGATCGTAGTGGTAACCGTATTTTGTAATAAAACAGTTTCGGTTAGAAGCAGTGACGTGTTTTTGAAAAATCACGAAAAATAGGAGAAAGGGAATTAGAAAGTGAATAAGATATAAAATTAAATATTACTGTATCTATTTTAATATGGAAGAAATGGAGAAGAAAAGGAATATTATATTCTGAGATATGTTAATTTTAGTGAGACTGGTTCTGAATGACTTCGGGGTATTCTGTTCTTTCTTGGAAAAATCGTATAAAATTGTATAAAGGGAATTAAGAGTTATAATTGATATGTATGGATTCCGTAGTGAATCTATTTTCAATAGAAATAAGTGGGAGCAGTATATGAAAAGCGTACAGTAAGATATTTGAGATTAAGATAAGAGAGGTCAGAATCATTGGATAGTGTAACAAGGGAAACTTTAAGGAATAAACTGTACTAAATGGTTAAGCTAAAAATTCTGGAAAAATTATAGGAGAAAGATATATGAGTCAAGTTTCAAGGAAAATTTACGGATTTAGATTTTGAGTTTTCTAACTCGAGTTATGGTCAATTGAGTCAGTATGACGCAGATGGACAGTTTCGATTTTATGCTCCAAATTAGTAATTAAGCCTAGGTTGCAAAAATTACCATCATACCCTTAGAGGGTAAATTACCGAATTACCCTTAGTGGGTACGATTACCGAATTATGAAATGCCCTTATGGGCCGAATTACGAAAATGCCCCTAATGGGCCGAATTACGAAATGTCCCTATGGACCTAATTACGAAAATACCCTTTATGGGCCAAATGTGATATGTTGCTATATGGGCCGTTTGATATTTGATATATGGGCCAAATGTGATATTTGATATATGGGCCAAATGTGATATTTGATATATGGGCCAAGTGTAATATGAGCTATATGGGCCAAAATGTGATATGGGCCAGATTGTGTAAATTTTTATAATGGGTCGTATGTTTGTAATAATTTTATGATTTGATATGAATAATTGAATGTGCATATTATATACATGATTTGCATGGGTTGGGATATTTGACGAAGAGAAGTTCTGGCAGCTTTGCTACAAAATTCTGATGGCTTCGTGCCCAGTTTGATATATGGCTTCGTGCCCAGTTTGATATATGGCTTCGTGCCCAGTTTGATATATGGCTTCATGCCCAGTTAATATATGACTTAATTCCCAATTTGGTGTGTTGGCGGGGTGGGTGACTAAAGCTCCCCATAGGTGTGTTGGTTGGTACGAGTGGTGTGTAGCGGATGGAAAACTAGGTTTGGTTGGGAAATTACATAACACATGCATGTTATATATATGATATTATGCTATGATTGTAATGGGCTTAGGCCCAAAATATTGCTATGTGTGTTCCGACCCAGTGGATGATGGTAAGGGGATTATACACTGAGTTCTTGTAACTCACCCCCTCTTTTTTTTAATCCCTGTAGGTGATGCTCCGTGAGGTGGACTTGGGCCATGGATGACTCGGTGGAGGCCATACTTCAGAAATGGTGTTATTAAATTTTAAATTTCTATTTCCGTTTATTTTATTATTTTGCTATTTTGGTTTAAGTTGTAATAAGGCCTCTGAACTATTTTTATTTTTGCTTTATGGTTGGGATGTTTTTATTATTTTTCTTAAATTGTTTAAAACGAGAATTTTTCTAAAAACGTAAATAAAGGTTTTCCGAAATTGATTAACAAATGGATTTCAAAATAAACTTTTACAAATATGATTTAACTCGAACTTTCTTTCAAATTATTAACGACATTTTCAAAAGTCACGGATTTAAAGTTCAATTCCTTGATTTGTGATTCATAAATCAATCTCTCAAAAATACTTGTATTTTATCTACGTTTCCGCAATGTTTCAAAATGCTTTTGCAACTCTATTTCAAACGTCACATTCTCGTAAATCGTTTATTTCAAATATGCTTTCACAACCGAAAAGGTTTATTAAAGATAATTATGATTTCACGTAGACACAATTGCTTAAGTGTTTTGGGTTTTAACAAAGAGGCTGTAATTCTCAAACAAGTTGTTAACAATTGCAAAGATGGTTTTGAAAAACACTTCCATGTGGCACGCCAGATTCGGGCCTAACTTCTAGGCCGGGTTTGGGGTGTTACATTCCAACCATGTCACGAGCATAATGCTCACATTCATTAGCCCACCATCAATGTTTAACAGGGTGGTATCGCACATAGCCCACCGACAGGGATAATGATGATGGTATCGCACATAGCCCACCAAATGGTATTATAGATGATGGTATCGCACACAGCCCATTGTAATAAAGTGATCTCACATAGCCCACCAACAAGTATAATTAAGGTGGTATCGCGCATAACTCACCATTAATTACTACGGAAATTATTCCATATTTACATGTCTATTTCAACGTTCATACAAGAATTATTTATTATCTACCGTATTCAATCCACTTGAATCATAATTGTTCTCAAT
The DNA here is from genome assembly GCA_005393395.2 of Gossypium australe. NCBI lineage: Eukaryota > Viridiplantae > Streptophyta > Magnoliopsida > Malvales > Malvaceae > Gossypium > Gossypium australe. The sequence continues at coordinate 77,060,319 of CM016617.1, forward strand.
CATAAAAATACACCAATAAGTAACAACATGTGTATTTAAGATGCATTGTTTACACATAAACTTACCTCGGTGCAAAACGAGTAAATCAACGGTCTATTCCATAACCTTGCCTTTTCTTCAGTCAAGGTTGATTCCACACTCTTCTTGGTCTATAATAACAAAATTCACTCATTCAATCATCTTATATATCATAATACATCACAATCTATACTTAGGCTGTAACAGACCGAATTTGACCCTAATCGGAACGGTGGTTTCGAGACCACGAATCCGAGCCCGAGAAATATTTTAATATTTTATTTTGTGTTTATTATGTGTGAATTAAAATGTGTGAAAGTTTCGTAAAAAAATTTCATCGTTTGGGTGCTTAATTTGACAAAAAGGACTTAATCGCTTAAATTTTAAAAGTCTCAAACTATAGTGTAAAGTGCCTATTTGATGATGGCTTTTTAAAGTGGAGCATTAAAAGGGTAAATAACCCATTTTTGAGTTAGTGGGTGGCTTATGTCAAGAATAACCTTAAGATATATGTTAGTTTTTATTTTATATTAAAGGTTAAATTAGTAATTGAATAATTACTTTTATAATATGTTAAAATAACATAAACAAAACCATCATCTTTCTCACTCTCTCATGGCCGAATATTGAGAAAGAAAAGGGGGGTTTATGTTCTTTGTTTTTCGGCACTTGGAAGCTTGATTTCAAGGTTAGTTTGAATTTCGTTTTTGTTAATTTTTACGTTTTTGAGATCGTTGCTTCACACCGTAATTGACCCATGTTAAAATTTTTGAATCTAAGCATGTTTGAGGTTCGGCTATTGATAGGTTTATATGGTTTTTGATGTTTGATGATGTTAGATAAAAGATAAGTCAGATCGTGCGATAAGAGATGAGTTCTGGAGGACGTGGTCGAGGCAGAATGGCTGTTTCGGAACCCGTTAGATCAGGTCAAGGGTCTGATAATGAGGTATCACCTCCACCACCAGTCTTCGGCAATGAGCGACAAGATCAGACGGGGGATGATACTGTATCTCAGGCGGTGCTGCGAGTTTTAGAGATGGTGGCTGGAGCGGGAGGAGTTATGAGAGCTCGGAAATCTGTTCCCGAGCGACTTCGAGCCAATGGAGCTGAGTTGTTCCGTGGTGTATCCGGCATGGCACCCAGTACGGCTGAATGTTGGTTGGAAGCAACCGAGCGAATTATGGATGAGCTCGATCTGAGCCCGGAGGAAAAAGTGAAAGGAATGGTGGCACTACTCCGCGACGAGGCGTATCAATGGTGGCTCACGGTTTGGGATAGTGTCACAGCTGAGGACCTCACTCGGGAGTATGTCAAGACGGCGTACCAGAAGAAGTATGTCGGTACTCACTACATTGATGCTCAGAGGAAGGCGTTTTTGGGGCTGGTTCAAGGGAACAAGTCCGTGGCGGAATACGAGGCTGAATTCCTAAGGTTAAGCTGATATGCTCGAGGGGTAGTTTCTACGGAGCATGAACGATGTGTCCGGTTCGAGGACGGATTAAGGGACGACCTGAGATTGTTGATAGCTCCTCATCAGGAACGGGAGTTCGCGATGTTAGTCGAAAAAGCTAAGGTAGCTGAAGGGATTAAGGACTCGATGAGACAAAACAGAGATAAGGATAGGAACCGGGATAGGAGAAATTTTGGACCGTCTGAATCACCTGAGGGTCTTCGAAAAAGACCAAGGATTGAAAATTTTGCTCGTGTGACTAAGCCAGCTGTGGGAAATCGGAGCTGTCCGTGTGCTCAGTGTGGAAGGTATCATGACGGCGAGTGCTGGAACCGGAATCGAAGATGTTTTAGGTGTAAGTCTAAGTCTCACTTGATTAAAGACTGTCCTCAAGTGATGGATAAGGCGCGAAGTCAAGGACGTGGAACTCCAAGCTGAGATGCTAAAGGTTTGGATGCGAGGCAACCGGGGTTGTGATAGCAGGTGAGTTTCTTGTTATGGAATATCTTTTATTATTTGAGTTTTATAAGATCGGTTCATACTTGTGTTATTGGTGAAGTGCTTGAACATAGGATGTGAACTTAGAAACTGTGCTTAGAAGGTAAGATAGTTCGTGTTTGTATGCTAGTGGAGTATGAAACCTTGAATATGAATCTCGAGATAGTATATAAGGAATGTCTTAGTTTTGTAGAATCAGAGTGCGCAGCATAAGCATGGTGCGGTGAATTGGAATGTACGGATGTTCGTTAGTAAGCAATTTCGAGGACGAAATTGTTTTAAGGGGGTAGATTTGTAACATCCCAAAATAGGGGCTGTGTGTTTGAAGCTTATGTTAGGTGTTAATAGGCCTTAAGATTTGTTTTGATGTGTTTTAGGGGTTATTAAAGCTCGGGGATAAAAAGGGACTATTTTGGAAATTTTGAAAATTTTGGGTCAAAAGTGAAAATTTGGTGATGAGGCCTTAAAAGAAATTATGTGAGGTTTAAGGCACAAAGAAGTAATTGGCTTAGTGGCATAAAGGCGTGGGGGAGCGTTGGAGGGAGGAGGTTCGAGCAGTAGGAATCGCTTTTGGAGGTTTTATTTTTGGCGTTTAAAGGGAGCAAGGCAAAGAGGCTTTATAAGAAAATTTAGGTGGTTCATGTCACAAAAGGGCGCCTGGGAGAGATGGCTAGGACGCTAGCAGCAGGAGAGCTTCTTGGAGGTTGGGCGTTCGAGTCTCGATGGGCGCGTGCGGATGCTTTATTTTTATTTTAGCGCTAGAGTATAACGCGCCAGAGAAGTAAGGTTTAAAAGAAACGTGCGACGAATTATAGCATGAAAGTCAGGGTGTCCGAGTGGCTGAGGCATTGGAGAGTCCTCTCCAGGTCTCGGGTTCGAGACCTGGGGACAGCGCCTGGGTGTTCTTTTTGGCCTTTTTCTTCAGGCGTGAGATGGGTGTCCTGCATGGCCCTTACGCGCATGCAGTTTTTGGGGAAGAGGCATGCACGCATGCTTGTTACCCTTATGTTGTTTTATTTTATTTTATTTTATTATTATTATTAAATTACTTCTCTGCTAATGAAGTATGGGGCTGGTCATTTATACTATTTTAATGGTGTATGGGTTATATTTTTCTAGTTTATTTTATGAGGGGAAATAGTTTTGTTTGCTTGTATATTATTATTTTTTTTTTATTTTATTAGTTTAAGCAAGCATGGGTTTCATTTTATTAGTATTATCACTATTATTTTAATTTTTATTATTGTTGTTTGTGTGAGATATATATATATGGGGATTAGTTTGGTTTTTATTTTATTATAAATGATGATGGGTAGTATATATTTATATTATTATTATTATTATATTATTATTATTATTATTATTATTATTATTATTATTTTAACTTTTATTTTGTTATGGTGAGGTTGAAGTTAACAAAAGGGAGAGCATTACCGTTGAGAATCAAGAAGCTTTTTAAATTTTGTTGTTTTATTATGATGGGTTATTATTTTATAGTGTATAGGATATGGTGATGGTCTTTTGGGCGTGGGGAGCATGGCCGAATGGGGGGGGGTTTCTTGGGACCTTCATGAACGGCTTCCTATTGACTATGAGTGCCAAAACTTTTGATCTTTTGTTTTTCTCCCCTTCCTAAAGAACTGATGGCCGAATCTCCTAAGGTTATTTTGCAATTGTTTGACCGAATGAAGCTTTGGACTTGGGAGCATTTCGGCTAGCTCTTGTCCTTTCATCCCCTTCCCTTGTTTCAAATTGAAATCCTCCTCCTATACTACCTTAGATTTTTACTTTGAAGCATGCCCTTGTTGATTAAATGCCGATTTATAATTGTTTCGTAGCCGAAACTCCATTGAATCTCCCCATCGGTTCTTTTATTCTCTTGTTTGCCGAAACTTTAAGGAGCGTTAAGGGCCTTTGTATTTTACTTTTTCTTCCTATTCGCTAGCTTAGCCAAATACAACCATCATTCGAAAGGTTGACCGAAGCCCTCCACCATTTGAACCATAGCCGAATCTCTATTTATGGTGCTATCGACCTCTTGCTTTTGGTTCCGTTTTAAGCGTGTAAGTGGTAAGTGTGTTCTCTCCTTAAAAATATTTGGTTTTGGGTTCCAGTAGTCTTGATTTTTGGAGCATGGCCGAATATCTTAGTGCCACTAAGTGTGTCCTTTTTGTGTGTAGCCGAAAGAAGGAGCATAAAAGGAGAAGCTTTTGGGATTTGTGGAGCTCAAGTGATTTCGACAACCCATATTCAAGGGGTGGTTCCCGGGATTTAGTTAATAAGGGGTTAATCAAAAGAAGCACATAGTAGCCTCCAGGACTCAAGGCTGTTTTGGTAAGAAATATTTAGTAAGATTTGGTATGTTTAGATTATGACATCGGTTAATCGTTTGGTTCTGATTAAGTGTTATGATGGAGGCAAATACCAGTCAAGAAGATAAAGGGGTAGCCCCTATCCCAAGGTTTAAAAGGAGAGCTGTCTCAGTGGTTCGGGATTGGCCACCGGGGTGTGGGCCAGCATCCGAACAACAGCGTAGGCAAATAGCCGTAGTATCGCTTAAAGATAGCTTCGGGATTGAGAGCATAACGTTGGTTGTGATCAGGTGCGTAGTTATCGCACTGTTCTCTTGCTTGTTGTATGTATTATTTCTTGTAAATGTGCACGTTGTGCATATTAGCCGAAATAAGGGCTAAGGTTGTGAATACCCGTGGTGGGTGATTGGATACTCAGGTATGTGATTTACGGTATTAAATGATTATTGATTATTGTATAAAATGTGATGGCATGCGATGTATAGTTGTTTCGAGTAAAATGTTGCCATGGTACATACACATATGCATGGGACTTGGGATATGACTATTGGAGGAGGAGTGTACGCTATGTGCGTGGTCTAATGTTAGCCTCGTGCTACATTAGCGCTTGATGTTAGCTATGTGCTACATCAAGGGAGGTGTTGGCTGAGTGCCCATCTCGGCAGTTGATTGCTGTGTGCATCACTGTGGTCTGGATTGACCTGTGGATCCCTATGGGATCGGTGACTTGGCCACAGCCTTGAGCAGTGCGTCTGCCAAGGTAAGATATGTGGATCACTTTGTGATCGATGGCTGGTCACGGTGGCTTAGCCATGGCCTTGAGCAGTGAGCCTGCCAAGGTAAGATATGTGGATCATTTTGTGATCGATGGCTAGTCACGGTGGATTAGCCACGGCCTTGAGCAGGGAGTCTGCTAAGGTAGGAGTATCGGATGGACTTAGGATGGGTTGGACTTCACTTTTGCATATTCATGTGCATGGACTGTGTGGATATGGGCCAGGCCCATACGTGGGGACATGTGTAATAGCTATGCACTGAGTCTTGGTGACTCACCCCCTTTTTCTATCTTTCTCAGGTGAGTAGATCGTGGAGACGGAGCCGGAGAGGACTCGAGGCGGCCATGCATGTTCCTCGGTTTTGAGATTTTATTTCGTACCGTTAAAGTTAATATTTATTACATTTTGGTTTGGTTTGTAATATGGCCGCTAGTTATTATTTTGTATGTTTAAGTAGTTGCTTTTACCTTAATTCTATTATATCACTAACGAACTTATAAGCTGTAAGCAAATCGGTAAAAGCAATGTTTTCAAAGTACGTGCTCAAACGCGTTTTCAAAGACGTTACCATCGGGTAGCGAATTTTACCAAGTTATCAATAACCCCAACATTTCTAAAAATCTAAATGATCAAATGGTTTCAAAGGAGAAGGAAAAGTTTTCAACTCAATCGTATTTATCAAACCAACCTATCTTAGTTTTAGCAAATACCGTTTTATACCCTTAACAAATTTTTGAATTTCTACTATTAGTCCGAATCTTTCAAAACGTTTTTACTTCGTGACATACCAGATCCAGTCAAGGCTCGTGGGCCGGGTTTGGGGTGTTACACATGTATAGGTTAGACTAAACAGTATAACTAATGTTTTGTAATCGTGTAAATATGCCATGCGAAAATGGCTATCTATTTTGGATAACTTGTTTTGTGTTTTGATGATATAGTTTTCTCATGCCATGAATTATCATTTATGTTTGGATGTGGTTTAGACATTATATGAAATGGTTTAATAGATATATGCCATGACATGTATATGTATTTTGATCTTTGATGGTCACTTTGATAGATTAAGGTAGAATTTTAATCATGTGTATATGTGATAGGTTAATAGAGAGAGATGTTAGGCATTTGAATTTCATGAAATTGATATGAATATGAAATTGAGTTATATGCTTGTGAAGTATGTATTTAGATATGTATCAAATTCGGTTGTTTTAAATAGGGTGAATTATATTGAATAAAATGAGTATGTGTATTCGGCCAAATCTAGGTGACCATTGCAAATGTGGTTAAAATGTTTAAAATAGTTTAGGCATAGTCGAGTATGGAAAAGAGTGCATAATTGAGATGTATGCATTTTTATTTATATATTTATATATGTATTCGGTTTGTTGAATTACTTGTTTTTATTGAGTGCATGAAATCGTTAAACTCGGTTTATGCTAGGTAATGTACATGAAATGCCAATAATGGAACCATGCATATTCGGCCTATTAAGTGGGGGTACAATTGATGTGTAATGGTTGCACGCATTAGTTTATTTGTAACAGGGACTTTATGCTATAAGAAGCTTAGACACTTATGAATTTTCATGAAATCTACTTGTTTATGTGATATTGATGTAATATACACGGTATGATGAATTATGTTCATCGATGTTTCTTTTGTGAATGATTTGGATCTAATATATAGGTTATGTGTTACACATGTGTTTATTATTTGTTTATAGATAATTCTTTAATAAAGATGATCATCCATGATTCAATTGTTTTAGCTTAAGTGTTAGATTGCATGGTAACACCTGTAAACCCTTATCCGGCGATGGACTCGGGTTAAGGGGTGTTACATAGGCAAAAATGACCATTTTGCCCTTACACTTTGGCAAAATTACGATTTTGCCCCTAGGCTCGTAAATAATTTTTCAACACATTTTCTCATTAAACAAGCCTAGCTGAACATTTATTCCTCTTACAACTACTCACAAATCTAACTATTTCATGCATTTATTACATATTTTTAATCTTTGCATTGAAGTCCTATTTAGGTGTGTTCATTCTAACACCTTTCACAAAAGTTGTTTCTCATCTCACTAACATTCATTTTCTTCCATAAAAACTCAGCTAACAACATAAACTCTCTCATGAAAAGTCCCTAAACTATCAACCATATTGCAATTTAGTCCCCTCATTAGCTAGCTTAAGCTTTGGGGGTTCAAAAAATACAAAAATATCAAGAAAGACTTCTAAATCACTTACTTGTTAGAGAATATGTTGGCTGAAAGTTTGAGCTTCAAAACCCTTGTTTCTTGCTGTAAATTTCAATAGAAGAGGAAGAGAAATGAAAAAGATGATAGCTTTCCCTTTACTAATCTTATTTTATTCATTTTTATCACCTAATATCACCAAATTTGACCAAAATTTAATGCTCTTATCTCCCTAGTCTCTATGGCCGGCCAACACACCCCAATTGACCTAATTTCACTTTAATGACCTCCAATTTATTATTCTATGGCTATTAGACGCCTCTACCTTGAAAAATAGAACTTTCGCACTTTATGCTATTTAGTCCTTTTTCACAATTAAGCATACAATCATTAAAATTAAAGTACCAAAATTTGCATATAGCCATATATTAATGCCATAACACACAAAATAATATCAAAATAATTTTCCTCAATCTCGAATTAGTGGTCTCGAAACCACTGTTTCAACTAGCCCCGAAATCGGGCTGTTACACTAATAGTTTACTTGTAATGAGTTATCCTTATTGAACTTCTGGTTCAAATTACTCTCCCCCTAACTCATTACAAGTTATTATTTCTCTTTCCCTAATGTTGGGAAAGCTATCAAATCAAAATTGTAATCACAAATAATGTCATAATTGAATCTCCAATGCATTCAAAACATTTAACAATACAAAGAAACTTGTAATTAATATATATTCCCAACTTTCTTTGAGGATTCACTCATCTTTGTGCCTTGTGGTGGAGCAATTGGAACATATACACACATACAAAAATTCAAAGATGAGAAATATTTAGCTCTTGATCAAAAACCAATTGTAATGGGAGTATTTATAACTTATTGGCTTGATGCGTACAACATATAAATCAACATAATCTCATGCTAAAATAGAAAGTTTAGTTCTCATAAGTAATGATTTAACTATTAGTTAGAGGCATTTGATAAACAATTCAGCTAAATCATTTTGTGTGTGAACATGAGCTATAGGATGTTCAACTTTTATCCCAATTGACATGGAATAATCATTGAAAACTTGGGATGTAAACTCACCAACATTAGCAAGATGAATTGTTTTAATTGTATAATTTGAAACTAATCATTTAAACAAGTAATCTCGCAAACGACAGGTTGCGAGTTGATAACGCATGTGATTATTTTGTAGAAGCATCTACCAAAATCATATAATATCAAAACCATCCACATGGTGGATGAATGAGCCCCATATTCATTTCAGAAATGCAAGACATTAAATCTCAACTTTAGCTAGTGAGTTTCTAAGAACCAATATTTATTGAGAACAAGCAACAAATGAGAATTCTTTAAATTAAAAAATCTTCTGGTTCTTTAATGGACGTCCATATGAATTCTCAATTAATTTCCGCATCATATACGATCCAGGATAGACTAACTGGTCAGCCAAGTAGTAAACGCATTTCTATTAGTAAACTTCTGGTTTACTTTAACATGTGTTTCAATTGTACTAAATTGTAACAAATTGGTAATTTTATTATCATTCCTTTTAATTTGTATCCACATATAAGTACTATTGTGACATTTACTACTGAAAATGTCTAAATCAATGTGAAGTCTATAATGCCACCAAGTTAATAAATATAATTTTCAAATAATTATATGCAATATTCGCTTCAGGGAATATGCCAAAATCTTCAAATGCCCAAAAATCTATTAATAGCAAACTTTGAGAGTGAATCTTATTTTCCATGTGTATAACAGGTACATAACCAATGGCTTTTCATACATAAGTTTTCTCTCTTGCAAGTTCTAATCAGTAATATTTTACCACGTAATTTTAATTGAGAACTTATTCTGAATACTATAGAGTTATACTCATAGTTTTTAAAAAATACTTGCAACTTTAGGTGCATCCAACCATAATAAGCTTTAGATAGAATTATCATATTCTATTGCTCATGAGTAGATCTTTCACAGTCAAATATTTTGCTTTCAACCCTTTAAGAGGGATGATGACAAAAGAATATCATAAAGTTATAAATTAATAACTCGATCCCCTTTTTTTTATTCATATGAAATATAATATTTTCCTTATTCACAATCTCAATATGAGATCCATTACAAATAACTTTTAAAAGTAATGCATTAACCATCACAAATTTTCTGCTTTTTAGATAGTGATATATTAGCTCTTCTGGAGCTTTCAACTAATTTTGTATTATCAAATATTGAAATAATATTTGTTTGTTTCAGTACCAAATAAGATAAATATTGTCTATCTGTAATGATAGAAATCATTACTACATTTTCATATCATTCCTCAAAGAATATTAACAGAAACAAAATATTTGGGCATACGCCACATATGTGGCCAATAATCTTTTATATCACATTGATAACATAAGTTATATTTACCCTTTGAAAAGTTATCTTGAGAACTCTCATTGTTCTCTTATTTATTACTATGTTCCCACTTTTAGTAGTCCATTAGTATATATTTTATTTTCTTTATGTTTACATTCACTTCGGGGAATGCAACAAATCTACTAGGACGGACTTATAAATATCCCAATAGATTCTTTATTTCATAATCACCATCACAAACATGTGTGGATTTTAAAATCTATCTATTCATGTTGTCATGATTAGTCTCCAATTATAATAAATATGATACAATAAATAAATCATAGTAAAATATATCTGGAGATCTTTAACATCATCGTCATCACTAAAAGGTATGAGATAGTTCGAAAATATTCTTGATTTCATATAGATAACGGTATCAAATCTTTCACCATCCTTAAGAACCAAAAAACAAAATAAGTTAATCAAAACAATGATAACATATAATGGAAGAATAATGAAAAATAATAATTAGATATGAAACATTAAATAAAATAAACTTTCTATAAAAACTTTGTATATTGCTGTCAAAGATATTGAAAATCATGAAGGATAAATTTGATCGTTGATAATAGGAACTATCACTTTGAGCAAAATCATGCTGATAATGTGTTATAAAATAAAGAGAGACGGGGAGAATAAAGAACAAATAAAATATGAAAGCAACAGAAAATGTACTTTATTGATAAAAAGGGGTGATTACAATACTTCATCAGAGTCTCTATTTGTAACAGCCCGAATACGACCCAAATCGGAACAGTGGTTTCGGGACCACAAATATGAATCAGAAAAAAATAATTTAATATTATTTTTTTGGTTAAATATTTACGATTGGCAATGTGTTAAAATTTTGTGAATTTATTTGCTTGTTTGTAGGCTTAATTTAGGAAAAAGGATTAAATTGCACGTGTGGTAGAATTAACCAATTGTTTGATTGAAGGAGTAAATTAATGTGTTTTATAAATGAGGAGGATGAATGTTGCAAATGACCCTTTTTGCTATTATGGTGGACGGCATGTAACACCCCAAACCCGGTCAACACACCACAACCGAATCTGGTATGCTACGAGGGAAAAACATATTTGAGTGGTTAGGTTTTCACTTAAAAGTTTGATTAAAACTCTTTGAAAGGTTTTGGACTTGTAGAAATCTTGGGCATGATTGTTTGAAAACTGATGGTTTATTTGAAAAACTCGAAAATTTCGAAAACTTAATCGGTTA